>CM074727.1:53853047-55053047 GCA_037306005.1 Rhinophrynus dorsalis | reverse complement strand
TCCCTAAAATATAATCCTAAACTTGATTTTTTTGCAGATGTGTTTACTGTACTATTCAAACAGCATTTTTTTTAATGTTTGTGCTGTATGTAACGTGATATAAGAGCTAAAGTAAGTTTGTTTAGGGCTGTTTAAAGGGATAGTAATACTTAAGTATTACTAATCCCTATAGTAAAGTACTACTTAAAAAAAACGTATATTGCCCCCAGTGTCATCTCTCAAACCTTTATGGTTTGAGAGATGATCGCTTCTAAAATTGCCCTCTCCCTCCCCCTTCCCCGTAGTCGGCATTCTAGCTGACTCAGGGAAACCCGGTCAGAGATCATCAGGCGGCTCTGCAGCAGAGCCGCGATCGCGTTAACTAAAGAAAAAAAATCAATAAAACGGTCTTCTACGTGTGCTTGCAAGCCAAGCACACGTAGAAGACCATTTCAGTGAAAGTTTTCTTTTGTAGTAACGCGATCCGGCTGTGCTGGAGAGCCGCCTGAAAGTCGTACGACTAGAACGCTGACTACGGGGAAGGGGGAGGGAGAGGGCAACTTTAGAAGCGTTCTTCTCTCAAACCATAAAGGTTTGAGAGATGACACTGAAGACAGAACTGTATCAGCCCCTGCTGAACTCACCTTCTGCTTTATACAACTGAGCCAGACACAGGAGCCAATATGATTGGCTGACACTCGTGAATCTTCAGAGCGTGAAAGGTTCAGCTCAACTAATCCATTCACAGAGCATCATAAGTGAGAACATGTGAAAGTAAACTCAGTGGCTTATATTCATTCCACTAAGGTTCTGGTCGCCTGGTTTTCCAAATATCATGCAAACAGTAGAAGGAAACCGCACACATATGCAGAGGACAAATCTGATGTAATAAGATCAATTTTTATTAGAGAAATATACAGACACTGAACACTTTTACTAGGTTTCACATCTTTTGCACATAGAGTATTTAATCACTGGGCATTTTATGTACTATATTCATGGGACATTCTAGTACAATTGCTCAATGTCTGTGTATTTTTCCAATAAACGTTGCTATTATTACATCAGGTTTGTCCTCTGCATTCGATTGTGGTCTTGTTGTACTGTTTACTCGTGTGAATTGGCCATTCATTGGAGGTTGTGATCAGCTTATGAACCTCCAAGAACTCTCATGTCAAAGGTCTGTCAGCAGCCCCATAAGCCACCATATAGACATTCCTTGCTGCATATATACTGCATTGTTGTGTGAACACAGTAAAGATGCAGTATGCAGGACTAGTGCATTCACAGGAGATGATAGTTGCCTATGTAAAAGGTGCCAGCACAGTTTAGATCCTTTAGTCTATTATGTTACTTTTTATTCTGTAAACCATTCACCATTTTAGAAGCTCTTCTCTGTATTTTGTCCAGAATATATATATCCTTCTGGGGACAGTGTCTCTATTATTGTACCCAGTACGATGCATTACCTTTACATGATCAAATTTCTCCTAAGATTCTGTCTGTCATTCCAGGCGCACTGAGAGCAGACAAAGTCACTTCTGCTGCAGCAACTAAAAGACTGGAGGCGAGAGCAGCTCATTTAGACTCCATGGTTACAGAACTCACACACAAGGTATCATTTTACCCCTATATTCACCTACCTTTACGTTAGAGGGATATGCTACTCAGGAGTTTCTCAATGTTAGTCCTTGTGACACACCAGCAGGTCAGCTTTTTAAGATATTACTTAATCACAGGTGGGTATTGAGTTCCGTCATTTGATTGAACTGCCTTTTTTTAAAGGGATAGTAATACTTAAAATGTAAAAACAAATATGTTGTAGGGCTTATCCCCCGAGTAAAACAAGAGTACTCCCACTGCTGAAAGGTGTTTCATTCAAAAGTTATTAATTTTCAAAGTTGAATTTTTTAGGTGCAATATCACAGTGGCCTGAAATTGTACAGTGGCGCTGTTGCTACACAATCCTATGGACAGCTCTGTTCTCGGGACCATAAATCTCCATAGGATGGTGTAGCAACAGCACCACTGTACAATTTCAGGCCACTGTGATATTGCACCTAAAAAATTCATCTTTGAAAATTAATAACTTTTGAATGAAACACCTTTCAGCAATGGGAGTACCCTTGTTTTACTTAGGGGGATAAACCCTACAACATATTTTTTTTTTTACATTTTAAGTATTACTATCCCTTTAATTAAGAATATTTTGATCACTTGACCTTTGCGTGCGCCCCAAGGACTGGAGCTGAGAACCGCTGTGTTACACATTGCTCTGCAATTCAACTCAAACCATCTGGCACTCATAGGTAAGAGCATAACCACGAAGAGATGTAGTTAACCCCTTGAGTGTCAGAGGGGTACACAACGCATTGCAGAGCAATGCATTGCTTACCCCTCTGGCACTCAAGGGGTTAAAGGAAAAGTAACATTGCCTAATAATAACCTCACTCTTGCCTTACTATGGTCAGAGAATCCTAATTAACCCTATGAACTTTTCTCTGGTTCCTTTGTTCCAGAGATAACATCTTCAATCAGTCTTCAATGTCATGTCCATGGAGGCGGACATGACAGTTGGTAGCAGGACCACAGGGCACAGACTGCATGCACTGCATATGGTAATCTTTTAAGGACCAGAGGGATGTGCAGTGTATTACTTCACAATGTGCTGCGCAGCACTCTGGTCCTTAACCCCTTGAGTGCCAGAGGAATAGCAATGCTTTGGATACCCCTCTGGCACTCAAAAGATTTACAGGGTTAAAGGGATAGTAATACTTAAAAATTACTAATCCCAATATTGTAGTACTAAAAAAAAGAAATGAATTGCCCCCGGTGACATCTCTCAAACCTTTATGTTTTGAGAGATATTCACTCACAAATTTACCCCCTCCTTCACCTTTCCCTGAAGTCAGCGTTGTAGCTGACTGCAGGGGAAGCCTGTCTTACGATCATCCGGCGGCTCTGTAGCAGAGCCAAGATCGTGATAATAAAAAAGAAATCATTCACTTAAAAGGTTTGCAAGCACATGTAGAAGACCTTTTAAGTGAATGATTTCTTTTTTATTATCGCGATAAGAATACTTAGAATTTAAAAAATAGATATGTTGTAGGGTTTATACCCCTGAGTAAAACAAGGGTACTCCCACTGCTGAAAGGTGTTTTATTCAAAAGTAATTGCAGTTAAAACTACACCATCCTATGAAGATTTATGTTCAACTGACCAGAGCTGTCCATAGGATGGTGTAGCAACAGCGTTACTGTGCAATTTCATGTCGCTGTGATACTGCACTGAAAAACAATCAAGTTTCAGCTGTAATAACTTTTAAATAAAGCATCTTTCAGCAGTGGGAGTACCCCTACAACATTTTTTGTACATTTGTATATACGTTTAGTATAGTTGGTGAAACCTAATATCCTTATGGCTATTTGCAGGAAGAAAAAGAGGAGCAATTCTGGAGCATGCCAACTGCATCATAGGGGACAAATAATAAATCTTATTGGTTTAAATGGGGTTTTTAATCCTTGAATGCTTGAGAGCTCTCCAACAAATTATTTAGCAATGTGTTGGAGATCTCTTTAGCATTCTAGGAGTTAAGATCCCCATTGACATACATGGAAACATTTATTTTCCCCCTATGATGGATTTGGTTTTTATTGAAATTGTTCACCTTTTGTTTTCTGCATACGTCTCATAGGGGCAAGGATGTACATACTGCGGGTGTGGTGCATTCTGAGCTCCTGTCTTGTAGTACCCATTCAGGGTTTCTCCTCCAGTGCTCACGTACAAAGGAAATTGCTCCCATGGTTACTTATGCACATACAATGTTGCCAATGCAACCATCTAGGTGGAGCTTCACCTATTCCATGTCAGGAGTGGGTATAAAGAAAATTAAATATTTTGCTTCTTGGTCTTTTTTGCCCAGATGGTTCATAACCTGCACCAGGCAATAACCAAAGGACACCACTTGGGTCAAAGTTCTCACAGAGGCAGAAACATCAAAATGCAACCTTTTGAAATGCAAATGCTTTGTACAGGGGCTAAGAGTGGGTACAGACCTTCTTTCGGCACTGAAACTGACTTTTCCACCTGAAAGGGCTGCATCAGTTTGCTACGATTCTAATGCCCTTATCACGATAACAGCAAGTGAAGCAACAGTATGCTTATGAGAGTGTTCTACTGGCAATCCATCCGTCATTAGTATATGGCTTACAGGGAAATAGGTGCACGCCCTTCCCTGAAGATGGGTGGCTATGTAAATAAAGCACAAAGCATCAATGTAAAACAGGATCAATAGGTATTTATTAAAAAACGCTCAGGCATAAAAGGCTACAAATAAAATATCTATTATCCCTCTACACCCGTGATTCTCAGCTCCAGTCCTCAGGGGAACATCATCAGGTCAGTTTTTAGGGATATCCTTGACTAAGCACAGGTGAAGCAATCACACTGACTGAGCCCCTGATTATTCACCTGCTTATAAGCAAAGTCTTAAAGGGATAGTAATACTTCGTTTTATTTTATTTTGTAGGCATTAAAAAAACATGAAGAGCGATATAAGTCTTATCTCTCAAACCTTTATGGTTTAAGAGATATTCACAAGCAAAGTATCCCCCCCCTGTTCAGCCAGATCAGAAGGGAGGTGCCCAGGTAGACTGCAGAGAGGGACAATCTTCAATTAAGATAAGGGAAAAACCTGAAAAACTTGTCAAGGGGGGCAGGGCTTTCATTGTTTTCATATAAAGAAGATTGTCCCCTGCTGTTATCTGTCTGGTCTTACAACTAGATTCTACATCTGAGAAGAGATGGCTTACACTAGGAAAAAGGAGCGGGAGGGGGAAACTTTGCTTGTGAATATCTCTTAAACCATAAAGGTTTGAGAGATAAGACTTATATCATTCTTCATGGTTTTTTTAATGCCTACAAAATAAAATAAAGATAAAACGAAGTATTACTATCCTTTTAAATACCCTGCTCTGTTGCCATAAGGACTCTGAGAAATACTACTCTACGTGTCTCATGACCTGTAGCTATTTCCCCAAGAATCTCACAATGAAAACGTAATAGATTTATAAAATAATAATAAAATAATAAAGGTGTTTTGGCATATGTTTCTTTGATTATGGCTATCAAATAAAACACAAGTACAGTAATCCACAATATTGCATTTAACATTAAGGTCATATATCCAGATACAAAAGTGGAGTAATCCTGGGGCAAACCAACTGCACCATGGGAAAAAATAAAAATTCCTTGAAGTTCCATTGGTTTAAGTCAGGTTTTTAACTCCTTGAATGCTAGAGAGGTCTCCAGTGCATTGCTTGGCGTTAAGACCTCTTTTGCATTCAAGGGATTAAAAGTCTAATTTAAATCAATGTGTTTTATTTATCCTCTATGATGCAGTTGGTTTGCCTCAGAATATCCCCAGATTTATAAAACAGTAAAATTTTTCAGTATCTTTTTCTTTGAATATGGCAAATTAAAGCGTAACTCTCATCAAAATTAAATTGCCCCCGATCCTTATTACCATAGTGATAAGCATATACAGAAGTGTTGTGCTGAATAAGTATGACATTAGTGAGGAATACAACTTTTTCATCAGGCATCAGCAGCAGGGATCTTGCTGTAAGTGCTCTCTGCGCCTGCACCGTCAGTCCCTTCCGGTACCTTAAAGGGATAGTAATACTTCGTTTTAGCTTTATTTTATTTTGTAGGCATTAAAAAAACATGAAGAATGATATAAGTCTTATCTCTCAAACCTTTATTCACAAGCAAAGTTTCCCCCTCCCGCCCATTTTACCTAGTGTAAGCCATCTCTTCTCAGATGTGGAATGCAGTCCATAAACTGGACAGATAACAGCAGGGGACACTCTTTTTCCTATTAGAACAATGAAAGCCATGCCCCCCTTGACAAGCTTTTCAGGTTTTTCCCTTATCTTAATTGAAGATTGTCCCTATGTGCAATCTACCTGGGCACCTCCCTTCTGCTTTGGCTGAGAAGTGTTACATCAGTAAAAGGGGCGGGAGGGGGACACTTTGCCATTGAATTAATCCTGAACTATAACGCTGACAGAATTGAAATAACACTCTCCAAAGTCCAAATACTATGATGATTAATTAGAGCTGCTATTATTATGAAACATTACTATCCCTTTAACCCCTTAACGACATGTGACGTACTATGACCGTCACGGTCCTTGAAATACTCAAGGACCGATGACGGTCATAGTACGTCACGTACTTTTTACTTACAGCGCTCTACCGGGAGAGCTGTAAGTAAAAATAGGGCCTGAAATTGACCGCTCCAAGATCGGAGTGATCTCTATCAGGCCCCATAATGACGCGCCGATACACGTGACAGGTCACGTGTACCGGCACGTCCAAGTGCTCCTATGCGGTCATTATGGGAAGGAAATGTCCCAGGACCGCCGGTCCTTAAGGGGTTAAGGTACCAAGGAACTACATTCACCAGTCCAATCCTGGAGGTGAATGGGACGGACAGCACAGACTCCCATATGCCTTTTCTGCAAGATGTCTGCGCTGTTGCCCACTGATGCCTGCCGAACTGAGTTGCATTTCTCACTAATTCCAGACCTACTCAGAATAATAACAGTATGTATATGCTTATCGCTGTTCAGGAGCAAGTCAGCTTCCCCATAGGGGACAAATAAATATTCCCAAAATTCCCTTTGATTTAAATGGGTCTTTTAACCCCTTGAATGCTAGAGAGGTCTCGTGTTTTATGACCTCTAGCATTCAATGGGTTAAAAGCCCCAGGTAAATCTGTAGGGATTGTTATGTGTCCCCTATAGTACTGTTGATTTTCCCCAGAATTCTTTTACTTCGATATTTTTGCCTATGGCCCTTAGAATGGTATTCCCCCATTTGTTCCCTCTAAGGTAGGGAAATGAGCACTGAAAGAGTTAAAGAGAAACTACCACCCCACAAAAAGTTTCCCCAGAAGAATTACCCATCTGCGACTAGCTGCTCAATAGAACTAGTCGCCAGAATTATTACCTCTTTATAGAGAAATTCTGCTGTTCCCGGGACTGACAGCCAGGAAACAGCGCAGACATCTTTGCATAGTGACGTCTGTGCACCTGCGCTGTCAGTCCCAGTCTGCTCTAGGAGGTGTTGCTAGGTACCGGCAGGGACTGACAGCGAAGGTGTGCAGACGTCACTAAGCAAAGATGTCTACGCTGTTTTCTGGCTGTCAGTCAAAGGGAGCAGCAGAATTTCTCTATAAGGAGGTAATAATTCTGTCGACTAATACTATTGAGCAACTAGTTGCTAGATGGGTAATTCTTTGGGGGAAACTTTTTGTGGGGTGGTAGTTCCGCTTTAATAGAGATTTTAAAAAACTGCAGGACTGCATGGTGCATCTGTTATTCCAGTGCAGCCCTGCACAGTGGATTATTTTATAAACGCCCCTTTTTAATCTTTTCACTGCTAGGTAATTCACCCTCTGGCTGGGTGGGAATTATAGGATTTGTAGTCCCCAACAGCTTGAGGTCCAACTGTTGACTACCTCCATTTTAGAGGAAGCACTGATTTCCTCCCCAGCCTCCCTAATCTGCACTGACAGTGAAGCCAGAAATAAGCTCCTTGATCTAAATCCCAGATCCTGTCTTCAGAGTTCCCTCTGACTCATCATCTCACTCCTGTCCCTAATCCACAGGTACAGCTGAAGCAGGCAGACGTTGACCAACTTCAATTTCAACTGAATAATGAGACCCGGCACAGCCAGGCAGCCATCTCATGCCTGCAGCAGAGACAGGCTGAACTGGAAATGCAGCTGACTGAGGCCAGAAAGGAGGCAGAAGAATATTTTAAAGGAAATCTGCAGCAAAACATAGCATCTGTTGGGCTGGGAAATGAGGTGTAAATGTGTTCTTAAGTAAATTACTAATTGGCCACTCCTTCATGGACTCTATTGGGGCTTATTCACAAAGAAAAATATATGAATTCTAGGACAAACAATCTGTAGTTTAGAGACAAATGAACATTCCCATTGATTAAAAGCTAAGTTCACACAGTGTGAGTGAAGCTGCTAATGTAAAACTTACTTGCACTGTACTGGCATTCTCCTGGAAATTCTGCTGCTGCAGGGCATTCTTGGAGGTGTGGCTGATGGCAAGCTCACATAGGCATCTGCCAAACATTAATGGCTGACATTCCCAGGTGTGACCATAGATAAGATCATTGCAATGAGCAACATAGCAGTCCACACATCCAAGTGCACTATCTGCATGGCAGCATCATGCACATGAGATTTTATTAAAACTGTTCTGTACGGGACCGGATTTACATCCCAGGGGCCCCTAGGCAAAGCACATTAGGTGCCCCTAAGGGGATAGTAATACTTCGTTTTATCTTTATTTCACTGTCGTCCAATACAGGTCACTGGTACTCTGGGAGGCGTAAGTCCCCTTTAATAGGCAGGAACAATTATGCAAATAATTTGCAGGGGGCGGAGCCTCCCCTCTTACTTAAGCCACCTTCTGGCCAGAGCCACTCATATTGATTTGTTCCTGGTGTGCTTGCACACCAGGCAGAGAACATCTATGCTTCTTAGAGTTTTATTATTTTTATTCAAATATGGAATACCACCATTAGGAGGGTGACCATGGCTGTGAATTGCCCTCTTTAAAGTGGCTGGTGCAGCTTCCAGGGATTTTCTGTGGACCTTAAACCCTGATGAGGGGACAGCTTGTGTGGAGCAGCTCCCCTGCTGAGGAATTTGCCTCTGGGTTATTCCTCCCTTATCATGGTCACCTGAAGACAGAAGTCCTGCAGGAAAGGTAAGTCATCCTTTGAGTGCTGAAGGTCCACTTGTCCCCACAGTGTCCCTTTGATGGGCTTGTATTTGGGAGTTTTCAATTTACTCCAGCACTCATAGGGTGTTTTTATTGCATTATTCTAGATTTATGCAATTTCTGTGGTATTCTCTGGGTTTTGGAGCTTAGTATATTTGTTTACTTATGTTTCTTATGTGTTTTATGCTTGTTTGGGCACTTTTGAAAGTTTTCTTAAACTTTATTAAAAATTGTGTTCTGCGCCTTTAAGCGCGGCGTTTCCCGCTCAAACGCATGGCTCCTTTACTCTCTATGGGAAATCACAGTGTGGGACATATCTCTGGAACCGCTTGTCACAGCAACTTCAGAGAGGGCTCATTTTAATGCTAGGCTCCTGCTCTATCATCCGGATGGTGTTTTATTAATGTGGGGGGTTCAGGGGGGCTTCGGGCACTGTTTGGGGTACTTGTATAGGGAAAACTACATTTCCCATGAGCGCTTGGTTCGCGCTCGTTTCTGATTGGCTGTCATGACGGCCGCCATTTTGTTGCACTTTTCCTGTGCGAGTACACTACGCAGGGACCGAGCCTTCTCTCTCCTCAACTGATTAACCCTTCGCTGGCCAGATAAGTCCAATTTTAGACATTTCTGGGGTGAAACCTTGATCCTTTACACCTTTTCTGGGTGATAGAGTTATTAGTGGGGTATATTGACGCTGTGAGCATGTCTACTTCACTGGAGCTAGGGGCTAGACCCAAGTCTAAAGAGGATGGGGGGTCTGCTACCCTCATGGCGTTTTGCTCCTCTTGCCACATTGGGCTGTCTAGCGATAATGTGGGGGATCTATGCCCTAATTGTACTAGTCAGGATAGCAACCCTGGGCTTCCCAGCTATGCTATTGAGCCATCTTGGGTGAAGGAGTTTAAAGCTGCCACTAGGGATCTCAGATCCACCCTTCAACTCTTTCCCTCTCAGGTACAGGGGGCTCTCCAGGTCTGGCAGACCCCCTCTACCATCAGGACCTCCCTGCCTAAGCCACAGGGGGCTCCTGATGTCACTGATTCTTCTGAGGAAGAACTCTTGCAGGATTCTGATGCTGAGGAACGTACTGTTATTGAATCTAACAGGTCCGTTGGGGACCCCTATGAATGTGACCCTGAAGTTTCGGCTGAGGGTCTGATCAGAGCGGTTTTGAATACGCTCAATCTTCCTCTGACTCAAGAATCCACTTATGATCCTTCTGATGTTTTTCAGAAAAAGCCATCTAAGCCTGTTGTCTGTTTTCCAACTAATCCTACTCTTGCCCGTCTAGTCTCTGAGGCGTGGAAGAATCCTGATAGGTCTTCCTCTGTTTCCAAGAAGTTTGCTACACTGTACCCCTTTCCTGAGACTGAGCTGGCGAAATGGGTACATCCTCCAAAGGTGGATGCCCCTGTTTCCAGGCTATCCAAGTCTACTGCTTTGGCTGTCTCTGATGCCTCTGCCCTGCATGATTGGACGGATAAGAAATTGGAACTTTCTCTTAAGTCCATTTTTGCCTCTATCGGCACTGCCATGCGTCCAACCTTTGCAGTGGCTTGGGTAAACAGGGCTATCGCGGCCTGGACTGAGCGACTGACTGAAGCAGTTCGCCAGGATGCTCCAGTTTCTGAACAGTTGCAGCTTCTTGCTAACATTACTGAAGCTCAGAATTATATTGCTGACGCTGCCTTTGATGCTGTGCGCATGATGGCGCGGGCCTCCACTTCTTCAGTGGTGGCTAGACGCGCCCTTTGGCTGAAAATTTGGTCTGCTGATACAGCCTCCAAGAAAGCCTTGCTTTCTTTGCCCTTTCAGGGGAACTTGCTATTTGGTTCTGAACTCAAAGAAATGATCAGTGAGGCTACTGGTGGTAAAAGTACTCTTCTACCCTCAGTCTTTAAGAAAAAGTTTCCAGCCAAACCCAACCGGTCCTTTCGTTCCTTTCAGACTGAGACACGCTCCTCGACCCCGACGGGTCCTCCCGCTGCGCGCTCCTCCTCCAAGCCCAAACAGTCCTGGAAGCCCAAAGTTGCCCCCAAGGCCAAGACCTCCAAGACTGCTTCGGCATGACTCGCCGAACCCGGGTCCGCATTCGGCTGTAGGTGGACGTCTCCACATCTTTCGCCGGATTTGGGAGGAGTCAGTGGCGGACCCGTGGGTTCTCCAGGTGGTGTCAGAGGGATACCGGATCCCTTTCTCCTCCCTTCCTCCTTTTCGGTTCCATTTTACTCGTCCTTCTCAGGAACCTGTAAAGAGACGTCTGTTCGAAGACGCTATTCAGGATCTCTTGGACAAAGAGGTCCTGGAGGTGGTTCCTCAGGAGGACACAGGTTCAGGATTTTATTCCAACCTGTTTGTGGTGGCCAAAAAGGACGGAGGGGCCCGTCCCATTTTGGATCTCAAAGATCTCAATGCTTATGTGGTGACTTCCCACTTCCGCCAGGAATCCCTGCGATCTGTGATTGCAGCTATGTCTCCGGGGGAATTTCTTGCCTCCCTGGACCTCCAGGATGCGTATCTTCACATCCCCATTCATCCAGAGAGCAGGCGGTATCTCAGGATTGCCTGCCACAGGGGACACTTTCAGTTTACAGCGCTCCCCTTTGGGCTGACTTCAGCCCCTCAGGTCTTCCAGAGGGTGTTAGGCTCCTTGATAGCGGTGCTTCATCAGGATGGGATAAGGGTGACTCCCTACATGGACGATCTCCTACTAAAAGCCTCCTCAGCGGAGCTTCTCCATCAGCAACTGCAGAAGTGTATGCACACTCTGATCCATCATGGCTGGATCCTGAATCTGGACAAGTCGGACTTGGTTCCATCTCAAAGGCTTCGGTTCTTGGGTCTCCTGTTCGACACTCACCAATGCATGGTGTTTCTTCCAGAGGATGTGGCTCACCAGATAGCCATCAGAGTGGCTGGGATTCTGGACAGGGACATAATTCCGGTTCCGAAGTTGTCGTCCTTGGTGGGGAAGTTCATTTCCACGATCGAAGCAGTGCCATTTGCTATGGCCCACCCCAGGGAACTTCAGAGATTTGTGATCCAGACGTGCAGGAATCATCCAGATCATCAACATCTGTCTGTCTCTACTTCCTTATGTCGAGTCGAATCTGCACTGGTGGTTGGATCTCTCTCATCTCCTGAAAGGGAGATCCTTTCTAGTTCCTCGTTGGTCCACGGTCACAACGGATGCCAGCATTCGGGGCTGGGGTGCAGTCTGGGGTCGCTTCAGTGCTCAGGGGAAATGGGGTCTGGAGGAGTCCCTTCTCTCCATCAATGTTCTGGAACTTCGAGCTGTCCGGCTTGCCCTGAGGCACTGGGAGTCTCAACTGACCGGTCGTCCGATCAGAGTAGAGTCCGACAACGCCACGGCGGTGGCTTACATCAACAGGCAAGGCGGCACAAGAAGCGGTTCCGCCTGGTGGGAGGTCAAGGATATTTGTCCTGGGCAGAAGATCACGTGCCTGTCATCTCTGCAGTTCACATCCCAGGCGTAGACAACGTCATGGCGGACTTCCTCAGTCGTCACACCGTCGACAGCAGAGAATGGGCTCTTCATCCAGAGGTGTTTCAGTTGCTCACCCGGAGGTGGGGGATGCCTGTGGTGGACCTGATGGCTACCAGACACAACAGGAAGGTTCCGGTGTTTTGCTCCCGGTTGAGGGACTCCCTTGCTCTAGCAGTGGTTGCCTTGTCGATCCCTTGGGACTTCCCCCTGGCTTACATCTTCCCTCCTCTTCCTCTATTGGTCAGAGTTATCCAGAAGTTGAAGAGGGAACGTTGTCCTGTCATCCTGATTGCTCCAAACTGGCCTCGCCAGTCCTGGTTTCCGGAGTTGATGGCCATGTCAGTGAAGGATCCGATCCCACTTCCAGCCCGTCCGGACCTGCTTCTTCAGGGGTATCTGTGGAAAGAGGATGTTCACTCTCTCCATTTGATGGCATGGCGGTTGAATCCTCGATTCTAGCAAAGAAAGGCTTTTCTCCTTCTGTGGTATCGACGATGCTCAGTGCTCGTAAGCCTGTGTCTTCCAAGATCTATCATCGCATATGGTCAACTTTCGTGACATGGTGTTCTGACAAGAAGTTGTCACTTGACTTCCATCTTCCCACTGTCCTGGCCTTCTTGCAGGACGGTGTGGATAAGGGGCTCAGTCTGAGTTCCCTCAAAGTTCAGACTTCTGCCTTGTCTGTGTTTTTCCAGGAACGGATTGCTGTCCTTCCTGATGTGAAAGTCTTCTTCCAGGGTGTGACTCATGTTCGACCTGCCTTCAAGAGTCCTGCTCCCCAGTGGGATCTCAATTTGGTGCTGGGAGTTCTACAGCGACCACCGTTTGAATCCTTGGCTTCCATTCCATTACGTCTTGTGACTTGGAAGATGGCCTTCCTCTTGGCTGTTGTGTCAGTGCGCCGGGTAGCAGAGTTACAGGCCTTGTCTTGTAAACCTCCTTACCTGGTGTTCCACAAGGATAAGGCTGTGCTTCGCACTACCAAGGAATTCTTACCCAAGGTTGTGTCCGAGTTTCACATCAATCAGGAGATTGTGGTTCCCTCTTTCTGCCCTAATCCTTCATCTGACAAGGAAAGAGATCTCCATCTGTTGGATGTGGTGCGTTGCCTCAAGTTTTATGTTCATCGCACCGAGTCTATCAGGAAGTCTGATGCTCTATTCGTCATTCCTGAGGGGCCTAGGGCAGGGAGACCGGCTTCCAAAGTTACCATTGCCTCTTGGATTAAGGCTACTATCCGTGAAGCCTATAAGTTGAGGAATAAGCATGTTCCCTTCCGGGTGACTGCCCATTCCACCAGATCTATTGGGGCCTCTTGGGCCTACAAGAATCAAGCTTCTGCTGATCAACTGTGCAGAGCGGCCACTTGGTCCTCTGTGCACACTTTTTCAAAGCACTATCGAGTTGATGTACTGGCGTCGGCTGATGCCAGTTTTGGAAGGAAGGTCCTGGAGGCAGTCTTGCCTGTGTAGGTCTTCCGCTCTGTGATCCTTAGTGCTTCTTTACTGTTGAGCCCGGTTGGCTCTAGTTCCGTGTGCTGTGTTAGTTCAGGGATTGTTCCCTTGATTGGTGTCCGTTGACACTTACAGTTTGGGCTATGTTCAACTGGTCATAGCAGTTCTAGTGACTTGGGCCTTGCGCCTGGTCCTTGCCTTACTTCCCGCCTCTGGATCAGCTCAATGTTTGTACATCCCAGAGTACCAGTGACCTGTATTGGACGACAGTGAAAATAGGATTTTAGTCTTACCTGTTAAATCCTTTTCACTTAGTCCATACAGGTCACTGGTCTCCCACCCTGTCAAGGGACCAGACTTGGTTCTCCTGTGGCATTCAGTGGGAGACTGTTGGGCATGCTCACAGGAGTCTTTCTTTTTGCTTACCTGAGGTCAGTTCTTGGGGTCTCAAATCAATATGAGTGGCTCTGGCCAGAAGGTGGCTTAAGTAAGAGGGGAGGCTCCGCCCCCTGCAAATTATTTGCATAATTGTTCCTGCCTATTAAAGGGGACTTACGCCTCCCAGAGTACCAGTGACCTGTATGGACTAAGTGAAAAGGATTTAACAGGTAAGACTAAAATCCTATTTTTATTTTGTAGGTATTAAAAAAACATGAAGAATGATATAAGTCTTATCTCGCAAACCTTTATGGCTTGAGAGATATTCACAAGCAAAGTTTCCCCTCCTGCCCCTTTTACCTAGTGTAAGCCATCTCTTCTCAGATGTGGAATGCAGTCCATAGACCAGACAGATAACAGCAGGGGACAATCTTCTTCCTATGAGAACAATGAAAACCCTGCCCCCCTTGACAAGTTTTTCAGGTTTTTCCCTTATCTTAATTGAAGATTGTCCCTCTCTGCAGTCTACCTGGGCACCTCCCTTCTGCTCTGGCTGAACAGTGTTACATCAGTAAAAGGGGCAGGAGGGGGATAATTTGTCATTGAATTACTCTTGAACTACAACTCTGACAGAATTGAAATAACACTCTCCAAAGTCCAAATACTATGATGATTAATTAGAGGTGCTTTTATTGTGAAACATTACTATGCCTTTAACATGGCCTGCGGCCACACACTCTTCACATGATCCCGCCATTTGTCCCAGCCACTGTTTCCTGACACAAAAAATATCCTTGTCCTATGACAAGCAAGAATAAAAAAAAAGTTAGTTTTAACCCCTTGGTTGCAAGAGAGATCTCCAGCACATTGAGGAGCAATGCACTGGAGATTTCTCTAGCACCCAAGGGGTTAAATAATACCCTAAAATGGAGTATAAAACTGGTGCAGGGACACTAAAATTGCTCTGGCCACATCCACAATTCAGAATATGGGTGTGACCAGTACAGCTGAGACACCTCTCAAAATTTAGAGCGCTGGGCAGTTGCCTACTACACCTATTGGGAAATCCAGCCCTTATACTGTGTTTGAATTGCGGAAACTCAGAAAGCTGCATTTCAGCTGCATGATGCAATGAAAAATTGCTTCTGTGAACAGCCTCATCTTCAACAGTGGGTTGTAATTTCATGTATTTAGAGCAATGTAAGAAAGACTGCACTAAAACACTCATGTAAACAAAGGTTAAAGGGCAATTATCATGTTTTACTAAATCTGCTTCTATGTGAGAAGATTTAATAAAATGCCAGGGACTAACATTTGCAGCACCAAAATGGCTTCTGTCAGCTGGTCCAAATACTTAACCCCCTTGGGTGACAGTAGGGTTTGAGAACTCAATCCCATAGACTGCTAGGACCTGGATAGAAATCTTATCCTGAGCAGTCTATGGACTGCCACGTCTCGTATAATGGGAATCAGTACCATGAGACTGGAATTTTCTATATTCAGAATCCATCATCCAGGATTTGTGCCTATGACCCCCATGTTTGCTGTGGTTTTACAGTTTGGAAGACATTGATAAATGACCTAACATGTCTTTTGACCAACTATTTCCTCTCTTATCAAGGTTTCTGCCCTGAAACTGGAGCTGGCCAGTCAGAGAGCGCCAGTGGTACTGAGCCAGGTACGTGTGTATCCTATATAGTGGTAGAAAATCAATCTTGTCATCTACGCAGGTCTGCTTATCCAAGACATCTGTGGTGCTCTGATCCCAGTGTTACAAGTCTACTTGCCCAAGACATCATTGGTGCTCTGATGTTAGTGGTACAGTCTATTTGTCCAAGACATCAGTGGTGCTCTGATCCTAGTGTTATAAGTCTACTTGTCCAAGACATCAGTGGTGCACTTATCCTAGTGTTACAGTCTACTTTCCCATTCGTGGTGCTCTGATCCTGGTATTAAAAGTCTACTTGTCCAAGACATCAGTGGTGCTCTTATCTTAGTGTTACATGTCTACTTGCCCAGGAGAGCAGTGGTGCTCTGATCCTAGTATTACATGTCCAAGACATCAGAGGTGCTCTGATCCCAGTGTTACAAGTCTACTTATCCAAAACATCAGTGGTGCTCTGATCTTAGTGTTACAAGTACTTGTCCAAGACATCAGTTGTGCTCTTTTCTTAGTGGTACAAGTCTACTTGTCCAAGACATCAGAGGTGCTCTTATCCCAGTGTTACAAGTCTACTTTTCCAAGACATCAGTTGTGCTCTTATCTTAGTGTTACAAGTCTACTTTTCCAAGACATCGGTTGTGCTCTTATCTTAGTGTTACAAGTCTACTTGTCCAAGACATCAGTGGTGCTCTTAACTTATTGTTACGTTATCTTGTCCAAGACATCAGTGCTGCACTTATCCTAATCTTACAAGTCAACTTGTCCAAGACATCAGTGGTGTTCTGATCTTAGTGTTACAAGTCTACTTGCTCAGGACATCAGTGGTGTTCTGATCCTAGTATTACAAGTCTACTTGTCCAAGTTATTTATGATAAAATTGCTAGAAGAAAACATAAAAAAATATATTTCTTAAGGAAAATACTGCTGGGATGATTTCTATTCCAAAGTTTTTACAAGTCCAACTGTTAAAGTAAACTAGGGAACAAAAGGTATTTTTTTATAATACACTCTATGAGAGAGCTTGAGTCATAGACTATGGCTCACCATACTAAGTTATAGGAACAGCAACACCTAGCAATTAAAAAAAAAAAACTGGATCTCAGATTTAAGAACACGAGACTTAATAACTTTTGAGTACAAAAATCTGCCAGAAGTAGCCCTGATTTACTCAGCAGGAAAGCCTTGTATTTATTCTTTAAAAAGTTTACTGTTCCTTTAATACCTCACTCTAAACCCAGATATGATTAATTTCAGAATGCTACTGTGAAACAGCTTCAGGAAGAGATCCTGACCCTTCGGGAGCAACTCTCCAGGTTTAAAGCCTCAGGAGGTAGTTCTCCAGAAGCCCAGCTTTATGTACTGCGGAACAAACTGAAAGAAGCCGCAAAGAAAATTTCCCAGCTCAGCCTAGAGAAACAGCAGCTCATAGACTTGGGGAACAGACTGAGAGCTGAGCTTGCATCAAATGAAGGTGATTAATACTCTCCAGTAACAGCAATATAACTTTAGAGCTCTCAGTCTACAAGCTCTCATCATAGCTTGTAATGTGATGCAAAATTAAAATCATGTTCTGAAAATATATATATATAATTGTCCATGTATAGAGAGTTACTTATTGTAATGAATGGACAGATGAATGGCAAAAATGCTGAAAATATGTCCTACTTTCAGAGTAGAAAAAAATTCCCCATACTTCTGTCACTCAAAGTTTTAAGACATACAGTAGAGGCACTTCCTGTTAGCCCCACATTACCTTCCCATTCACTAACATTCATTTCATGGTTAGAGGAGATGGAACATGCGTTGCTGAACAATGTCAGTAAGCAGGGAAAGTAATGTGGGTCTAAGACAGGAAGTGCCTGCACTTTTAAGCCTTACATATTTTTCTAAAGAAAAAATGGCTAATACAACATGCAAGTTATTTTGAAAGTTCTTTTAAAACCTCTAAAGTTGTTTTAGGTGATATTGTCCCAGAAAGAGTACTGATAGGTTCATCTGGGCATGACAACCAAATGAGTATTGTTATTTCATGAATGGGTAATATTCAGGCATTTGTAATGTTGTTATAGAAATATTTGGATGGTTGCCCAAACATTAGTTGTTTGATTACTAAGCACTAATGTTAACAATGTTTCCTATTGTTATCTTTGTAGCCAGTCAACCTCAAATGTCCATTCAGTCAGTCTCACCAACTGTGTCTTCCAATGTGCAAGTGTCTGAAGCACCAAATCGTCTTTCAGCCTTAGAGGGTCTTCAGTACGAGTTAACATGCCAGGTACCAGTATATAGGAAACTGCTTACCAGAGCATATGTCCTTTCATTTATTCTCATCAGTCTAATGTAATATAGTTGGTAAATCTTAACCCTTTGCGTTGCTTACCCCTCTGACACTCAAAGGGTTAAAAAAGTTTTGGACAAATCACTAGTATACCTTAGAATTGAGTCAATCTTGCTATTTGTCACCTATGCACAAGGAAGTAAATGCTAGAGTAGCAGGGGGTGAGGCTGAGTTGGGGCCTAGGAGCAGCTTAACCATTCTCTTTCTGCCCCCCCCCCCAAAAAAAAAAAATACTTCTCATTTGTAACTGTCCATTTTGAACTTAAAATTGTTCCATCTGCAAGTACCCACTTAGTTTTGTTTTTGTAGAAGGCACAACTACTTGCACGTTCTGTTAAGGGGCCCAGCTAGTTCCAGAGCTGAACCCCTGCATTCAGAATTCTTATCTGTAAGTCACAAGGGGACATTCTAAAAGACAAAACTGGAGCAATTATGTGGGAAAGAGAACAAATATTAAAGGGATAGTAATACTTCGTTTTATCTTTATTTTATTTTGTAGGCATTAAAAAAACATGAAGAACGATATAAGTCTTATCTCTCAAACCGTTATGGTTTAAGAGATATCCACAAGCAAAGTTTCCCCCTCCCGCCCCTTTTTCCTAGTGTAAGCCGTCTCTTCTCAGATGTGAATCTGGTTGTAAGACCAGACAGATAACAGCAGGGGACAATATTATTTGTATGACAACAATGAAAGCCCTTCCCCCCTTGACAAGTTTTTCAGCTTTTTCCCTTATCTTAATTGAAGATTGTCCCTCTCTGCAGTCTACCTGGGCACCTCCCTTCTGATCTGGCTGAACGGGGGGGGGGGATACCTTGCTTGTGAATATCTCTTAAACCATAAAGGTTTGAGAGATAAGACTTATATCGTTCTTCATGTTTTTTTAATGCCTACAAAATAAAATAAAGATAAAACGAAGTATTACTATACCTTTAAGATGCTCATTGATTGAAGTAGGGCTTTAAGCCCCATGAATGCTAGAGAACTCTCTAATACATTGGGGTTATGCACTAAAGTTTGATAAAAAGTTGATAAAGTGAAGATAACTTCTCCAGTTATATCACTTCTCCAGTTTCTGTATTATTCTATAGAGCCTATGCACTAAGATCTCCAAAGTTGGAGAGATCTTAGTGTATTGGCTGCATAAAATAATATAGGATCTGGAAAAATGATATCGCTGGAGAAGTTATCTCCACTTTATCACCTCTTTATCACACCTTATTGCATAGTCTAGGGGTGCTTAGGATGTAAATCCAGCACCGCACAGCTCCACGTGCATCTGTGATGTGTTCTAGGTGAATCCCCTTGTTTTCACAGAGTTTCATTTCTTTCATTAACCCTTTGAGTGTCAGAGGGGTACGCAAGACATTGCCTTTAGATGCATTGCATACCCCTCTGCCACTCAAAGGGTTAATAGTGGTTGGTACCCATGATTTAAGACTAAGTTTATGCTAAAATGTATCGGGTAACCGTTACTAGATAAATGTATCTGATTATTTTATCGTAGGGGGTGTGGCTGCAATATTTATTTCATGAGAAGTCTTACAAAAAAAAACAGAATTGGAGCAAACCAACTTCATCATAGACGGCAAATAAAAATACCCACATTTGTATATGATCTATATTGGTCTTTAGCCCCTGGAATGCTAGAGAGGTCTCCAACACATTGGGCAAGATGTTCAGAAAGTGGTGGTAACTGAAATTGTCTGTAATCAAAATTAAAAAGTTCTTACACCATGATTCGCCAATTTTCAGACATGTTTCTGTCATTTTTTGCATCCAATTCCGCCATCTCCGTCAAAGGGAAAAAGCCGTCTTAAAAGTGGGTGTGGCTTAAGCTTCAGTCATAATGTAAGGTATTTTCCAAAAAAAAATTTGTTTGAATGTCATTTTTTTGTCTGACTAACGTCATTTTTTCCCGACATAATAAAAATGTTCTAAACTTGGAGAAGAAAAATTTATTTCAAAGACAAAAAAAAGTCTTTGTTTCTTTGAAAATTTCCGTTTCAAAGACAAAATGAAAGACCGTTTTTAAGATCAGAATTTTTAACGGCGATGTTCCATGAGATCTTCTTACCATCACTTTTAATTCTTTAGATGAATTTTGAAACATGACAAATTTACTTCTGAAAATATTGTCCTTCTTTTACCATCAACTCATGATCCGACAAGTTTTTCATTATGACGACTTTTTGAACATCTTGCCCATTGACCTCTCTAGCTTTCATGGGGTTAAAGCGGAACTAACACCCCTGTAAGATGTAGCCTCAATTAGAGGGCTACAATCCGTGATAACTCGCTGTGTAATTATTTTTTTAAAAAAACGTGTTATTAAAGAGTAATCCGTTAATTCCAAAAAGTACCAGCTGACGTCTTCCCCCCAGAAAAGAGCATTGCGCATGTCAGCACAGAGCCGATCGGCTCTCCTGTAACTCTCCCCGGCTACATGAAAACACCTACGTCACCAGCTTTAGATTCTCCTGCTGGTCCGAGAATCTAAAGCTGGTGACGTAGGTGTTTTTGTGTAGCCGGGGGGAGTTACAGGAGAGCCGATCGGCTCTGTGCTGACATGCGCAATGCGCTTTTCTGGGGGGAAGACGTCACCAGGTACTTTTTGGAATTAACGGATTACACTTTAATAACACGTTTAAAAAAAAATAATAATAATTACACAGCGAGTTATCACGGATTGTAGCCCTCTAATTGAGGCTACATCTTGCAGGGGTGTTAGTTCCGCTTTAAAAGACCCATTAAAATTATTTTGCACAAGAATTTCAATTAATATACATCTAAAACTCAACAGTCACATTTTTGTGTAAGTCTTCTCCAAGAACTGTGGCACACCAAAGTGTCACTGCACCCTGCTTGAGAACTACTGCGCTACAGCTTTTAATGCTTTTGTGTGTGCCAACACACACAGTACGCCATCATTAACCCGTTGGGCGTTTTTTGAAAAATTAGCCTTTATGTTTTGGTGACACAGTTTGGCACTGTATGCTAATTCCCTGCACAATATGCTAAGTAGTTTCATTCAAAGGCCAACTTACAATTCACCATGCTTATTATTATTATTATTAATCTTTATTTATATAGCACCAACAAATTCCACAGCGCTTTACAGTAGGGAATAGACATACAGAGGAATTAAACAGTACAATCAAATGTGGAGAACAGAAGGATCAGAGGACCCTGCTCGTGAGAGCTTACAGTCTAGAGGAGAATTGACTCCTCCAGCGTATACCTCAGCATTATAAATGAATATTGTTTTGCCAATTTCTGCTGCGCCTTGTTAGTACATGGCATAAGGTGTGGAGCATTGAAAGGTCCCATAGCCTCCAATATTGCCCTCCCCTTAGCAAAAGCAATGTAAATTGGAGAATTTTTAGTTTGGATATCTTGGTACATAGGGAATAGGCAGGTGTAGTGGCAGTAAATTGATAACTAATTTTAGTACATAATCTTATTAGTATATCCCCCTCACTGTCACTGTTACTCAGGGCTCGAGTCCTGCAGAAATTCATGGAACGGCATTCCTGTATGTTTTCCACAGCAGGAACGCCTTTCCTGCTAGCAGGAGTTCTCAGACTTGTAGCTGCTGAGCTCCCTCGTCGGCTCTTTAGTAATGCAGAGTGCTGGGAGATTACATCATCTCTATGACATCATCTCCCAGCGCTCTGCATTACTGGAGAGAAGACCGCACGGGAGCTCCAACAGCTACAGGACCGTGCCAAAGGAGGCACAGGCCTCTCCTGCCACACCTCCGGACCACCAGGGAGGTAGGAAATGGACGGGGGGGCAACATGGAGCTGATAGGGGGCAATGTGGGGGGCAATATGGAGATGATGGGGGCAATGTGGAGATTATGGGGGGCAAGTTGGAGCTGATGGGGCAATGTGGAGATGATGGGGACAATGTGAGGGCAATATGGAGCTGATGGGGGCAATATGGAGCTGATGGGGGGAAATGTGAAGGCAATGTGTAGATGATGGGGCAATGTGAAGATGATGGGGGCAAGTTGGAGTTGATGGGGGGCAATTTGGGGGCAGTGCCGAGATGATGGGGGCAATGTGGAGATGATGGGGGCCAATGTGAGGGCAGTGTGGAGATGATGGGGGGCAATGTGTAGATGATGGGAGGCAAAGTGTGGGCAGTGTGGAGATGATGGGGGTATGTGAGGACAATGTGGAGATGATGGGGGGCAATGTGTGTGCATGCATGCAACAGTGATAGAGACAAAGACACATGCAACAGACATCCACGCATATAGACAAGGAAACTCCCACACACATGCACTGACATACATAGAGTGAGATAGACACACTAATACATGCAATGATGCGCACACACACACACACACACTCACACATACACATGTATAGAGAGAAACACACTTGACGTGAACCAAACATATTTATTTTGGGCGGGGGAAATCTTGGGTGAGTTCCCACACTTTTTTCCAAGGACTTAACCCCTGTTGTTACCCTGTTCGCATTACTTATATGAGTTGAGTGGATCCCCTGAATTTCTAAGGAAATTCCAAGAGACCAAGATGTTTTATGCTGAGTAGTGTAGGTGTCAACACAGTAATTCTTCAAGGAACTCTGAGGTCAATATGACCTAGTTTGAGAACCAGTGAACTAGTTCATAGAAAGAAGATAGACACACAGCCTTTTCGTTTCACTTAGACTACAGTTTGTTTACTGAAGATATTTCCCCTGATTAGTTTATTTACTTAAAAGATCATTAGAGGAAACAGCACGAAAGAGGACATGCTATCACTATCTCCTTGGGTAAACATCATTTTACTAGAATAGCTATAGCAACATAGATCAACAGAGGGTTTTATTCAAACTTAAAGGGATACTAATACTTCGTTTTAACTTTATTTTATTTTGTAGGCATTAAAAAAACATGAAGAATGATATAAGTCTTATCTCTCAATCCTTTATGGTTTATGAGATATTCACAAGCAAAGTTTCCCCTCCCGCCCCTTTTACCTAGTGTAAGCCATCTCTTCTCAGATGTGAGTCTGGTTGTAAGACCAGACAGATAACAGAAGGGGACAATCTTCTTTGTATGAAAACAATGAAAGCCCTTCCCCCCTTGACAAGTTTTTCAGCTTTTTCCCTTATCTTAATTGAAGATTGTCCCTCTCTGCAGTCTACCTGGGCACCTCCCTTCTGATCTGGTTAAACAGGGAGGGGATACTTTGTTTGTGAATATCTCTTAAACCATAAAGGTTTGAGAGATAAGACTTTTTTAAAATAAAGTTAAAACGAAGTATTACTATCCCTTTAAAATGCCAGTGTTAGGACTGTTACATGCAGGCAATGGAAATATAGAAGCCTCCTGCTTCCAACACCCATGTTCTTCTGCTGAGCTTCCCTCCTCACAATCCCTGGGGATCTGACCCATATTGGCTGACACCTAAGTGGGTCAGCCATTCATTAGAGATTGTGATGAGCATCTCAACATCTACTGTAGCTCATGTAAAACATCTGCCTTGCAGGGTTGCGCTTTTGTAGATTTATTGCGTGAATGCAATAAATAATTCATTATGCCGCTTTATCCTCCAATGTGACTACACTACCCATCATTGTGACATGCTTAAAGAACTAAATTGGCTAACACTTAAATCTAGACGTGCCCTTCATCTTTCTTGCCTAGTACACAACCACTTCTCTGGAAAACTACCACACTACCTGAGCAGTATGCTCATTCCAGCTCTCCATACTAACTATAACCTCCGCTCCACTACTAACAACTCACTGCGTATACCACAATACAAGAAAGAAGCAGGAAGATCTGCCTTCTCATTCAGAGCTCCAAAAATCTGGAACAATCTGCCGGAAATAATCACATCTACTCTCAGTCTAAAATCCTTAAAAGCAAATGTTTCTTTATATCTAAAAACAGTGTGTAACTGTAAATAATCCCATTATTTAATAAGTATGTATAATTATGTATGTTTGTATATAATGTCTCATAATTAGTGTAAATATGTAACCCTTTACTGAAAACTCTCCAGGACATACTTCAGAACGAGAGAAATCTCAATGTATTCTTCCTGATAAAACATTTTCTAAATAAATGCAGCAGATATACAGCTTGCTGGACTTTAGAGCATTCAAGCTGGACAAAAGGCACATTAGTCTAGCAGTAAACATTTCAGGACAGGTGGCGTAACCAACACAACATCACTGCGTTGGTATTGTCTTGTTAAAGGTGACTTAAAAATAAAAAAGGTCAGTGAGGGGTTGTTTTTGTACATAACGTCTCTGTTCATGAGACAACACATTAAAATTGCCCATGCTGTTGCCCTGCATTCCCCTGTGAGTAGATCTTGGGGAATGTTTCAGGTGTGAGGGTGATTCTGCAGATTTCTACAGCATAGAACACCGAATGTCAGTCACCCATTGGCCTGGATTTCATTGCAGGTGATAAATTATATCACTGGTTTTATCTCACAGATTCTCATTAAGTTCTGTGGACAATTTGTAGATTAAAGACATGCTGAATTTATCAGTGCAATGCAATCTAGCCCTTAGGTGACTGATGTTCATGTGTGCCAACACATTAATGAATGTTATAATGAGCATCACAACAATCCATTTGCCTGAGTGAATATCTGCACAGGACCTACTTTGGCCTCCATGCAGAGTCTCATTGCTACAACTTCCCTACAATCTCAGGAAAGTTGCATCATGCTGGGCTGCTACATGTGAATATATCATTGTGAATGTGAATAGAGAAATGGAAGCTTTCTCACTTGTCTGTTGGAAACATTTTTGCTAGTTTGGTAGGGACTAGAGGTCTTACTGAGCAAGCCAAAGAGGTGCAGTCCTGGAATCCACAGATTCTTATTGATTCAAATGGGGCTTAAACCTCTTGAATGCAAGGTAGGTCTTCAACACATTGAACAGTGATGCATTGGAGACCTCGAGCAACCAGTGGGTTAAAATTCCATTTTAAATCAATGGGAATTTTTACTTCTTCCCTATTGTACAGTTGGTTTGCTCCAGAATTGCTCTGAAGTGGGCCTTATGCAGAAAGTAAAAAGTAGAAATTTTGGGGCAGACCAACTGCATCACAGTGTAAAAATGAAACATCCCATTGATTTAAATGGTGTCCTTAACACCTTGATTTCTAGAGAGGTCTCCAGTGTATTGTGAAATTACCATTTAAATCAATGGGAATATGAGCACCCAACACACCTATAGTGCAGTTGGTGTCCTCCAGATTTGCTTATCTGTTGCTTGCTACAGAAGTATACATTCCTCATATCTTTATATTATTGTTGTTATTATTACTGGTATACAGTTTTGTGGAATCTGTACTATAGAACTGTAATGTTACTGCAAAATACATTTATCATCACTGTCATAGTACAGCATTTCACAGAGCTTGGATTAGTAACAGGTAAAAGCAGCCCTGTAAACTTTATTTAAAGATGAATGTGCTCTTCCATAGGAGCTTCAATATGCCCAGTACCAACGATCCCCTGGACCATCAGCTTTAGATAGTACCAAGTTCAGCACCAAGAAGATAAAAGACAATAAAACAATTTCTGCAGTGCAGGTAAATTATCAGTGATAATGTATGGGAGTAATGGTTACTTTCAAAGGAAAGAGGCCACCTACTTGCCCTATTAGTCATTATATTTCAAAAACTGTTATAGTTATAAATGTGTTGCTAAAACTCCAAATTGTTCTATGGAGTCTTACAATCAGGTAGCTGTACCTTGACATGAAAACAAAGAACAAAACCACAGCATATCTCTCGTCCTGTCCTTCCTCTCCTTCTCATATCAATTCTTCTCACTCTGGCTCATCTCCCAGCTGCCCCATTTTTATACAGTCCTATAACCATTACTGACAGCTGCTCAGTGTAAGAGTCATTCACACTTGCATTTTTATAACTGTTTTAATTATAAGAATACACATGATTTGGTATAAAGAGCTGCATGGTGCTATTCACGCTGGCGATTCACCCATCACTTGTAACACAGGAAGACAGCGTGCTGCAACTGTACTGTGTTTATGTGTTATAATATTTGTCCATACTCTTCGGTTTCATCTTACCAGAAGTTAATTCTTTTTTTCTGTGTTATTGATAGAAAATATCGGATGCTAGTATCAGATATAAGTAATTAAAATGCATTAAAAAAACGCATGTTTATTGCATAATTAACAAAAGAAAAAAAAAGAAAAACGCATGTGATTTTTAAAGTTCCCCCTCCCTCCCCTTTAACAGGTGCCAGCTGTAAAGCTGACAGAAGGAGATTCGGGTCATGTGACCCAATGGCAGCTCTTCAGCAGAGCCGAAATAGCGCTATCTAAAAAGAAATACTTCATTGGAATGGTCTACAAAGTTAGCCTGGTTTGCAAACCGTTCCAGTGAAGTATTTCTTTTTAGATATCGCTATCTTGGCTCTGCTGAAGAGATGCCGGTCCCAGGACCAGGATTTCGTACTGTCAGCTAGAGGCTGATGCCTGTGAAAGGGGAGGGAAGGGGAACTTTATCAGCGTATATCTCTCAAACTATTAAGGTTTGAGAGACGGGACTTGTATCAGTTAATTTATTTTTTTAATATCTACAATACTATATTGTATTAAAATCAGACATTACTATTCCTTTAAAGCCCCATTTGCAGGCCTCATTAGTATTCAAGCTGTTAAAAGCCCTATCTGCAGCCTTCTCTAGCATTCAAAGAGTTACAATCCTTATTTACAGTCCTTTCTTACATTCAAGTGGTTTAAAGCCCTATTTGAATCAATGGGGATGTTATTTGTGCCCTGTGTTATAGCTGGTTTGCAGTAGAATCACTCCAAGGGGGTTTATGCACTAAGGTGTGATAAAGAGATGATAAAGTAGAGATGACTACACCAGTTTACCACTTATCCAGTTCCTATGTTATCTTATGGAGCCTGTGCACTATGACTTCCAAAGGTGGTGAAATCTTAGTGCATTGGCTCCATAGGATAACATAGGAACTGGAGAAGTGATATCACAGAGGAGTCATCTCCGCTTTATCACCTCTTTATCACACCTTAGTGAATCTCCCCACTGTTCTTCTAAGTGCATCAGCCTCAGTGTCTAGATCAGGGCCGAGCAACAATAGTAAGGTTTCTCCTCCTGAGTAAAACAACAAGGGTACTCCCCCCTAATGAGAGATGTTTATTCAAACATTTTTGAAGCTCAGACTTGAGTTTTTTTAGCTGCAATATCTCTATGGCCTGAAATTGTACAGTGGTGCTGTTGCTACGCCATCTTATGGATAGCTGTGGTCAGTTGACCATTAGTCTCCATGGGATGTTGTAGCTATAGCGCCACTGTAACATTTCAGGCCGTTCAGATACTGCATCTAAAAAAAAATCAAGTTTGATTTTCAATAACCTTTTAATAAAACACTTTTCAGCAATGGGATTGTTTTACGCAGGAGGAGGATATATATTGCATATCAAGTGTCACTATCCCTTTAATACAGCTTCAGTGACCAAGCAGAGCTATTCTGGGGCAAACTAACTTTAGGAGACAAATAAAACTCCCAGAATTCTTTCTTTTTTTAACATCTAGAATGCTATGGAGATTCTAACATTCAAGGAATTAACAGTCATTGTAGATTCTTATTTATCTCCTGTGTTGCTGTTGTTTTAGTTCTCCTTAGGACACAGCAAACTGACTTTGAAAAAAGTCTCAGCTTTCACTTTGATTTCAGCGGGTCTTTTTTTAACCCCTCATAAGCTAGAGCATTCAAGGTGTTTAACCCTTTGAATGCCAGAGTGGTATCCAGCGCATTACATTGGCTACCTCATTAAAGTCCCATTTAACTATCTGAGTGCCAGAGGGGTGTCCAACGCATTTCTTTGAAATATGTTGGACACGCCTCTTGCCCTTGAAGGGTTAAATCAGTGAATTATCCCCTATGATTAAAAATTGCACCAGTTCCATTTGTTCCTATATTCTTTTTAGAGGGTATCTAAATAACGGTTTGTCATATTGCTGATTTGGTTTGTTTGGGTGAACTGAAGAAGCCTGTTTGTTCCCTTATCCGTTTTCTTAAGCTTTCTCCAGCGGATGATAGAAAACCTCAGCAGAAAGACAACACCTCTCCTCGACCTTCTCATAAGAACAATGCTCACTCTCCACATTCAGCAACCTCCTGGGTAGAAAACTCGTCTCTGCAGGATGTCTGGAAGATCCTAGATATGGGATCAAGTCCATCTCTTATCAGCTCTCAGGAAGATAATCAGAAAGGTAATGATTGAAGACTGTCATGTTGTATCATAAAGGGAAAACTGCAGTAGGCAGCTAAGGTTCTATTGAACTTTAAAGCTGAACTAACACCGCTAAGAAACTTTGTTTGTAATAATTCCCTATCTGGCGACTAGCTGCTTAGTAGCGCTAGTCACCAGAATTATTACCTCTTTATGGAGAAATATACAGTCATCCTCGGCTGACAGGCAGGACGGAGCACGGACATCTTGCCCTAGTGACGTCCACGTGCCTGCGCTGTCAGTCCCTTCCGGAGCCGAGTGACTCCTAGCAATGCCTCCTACAGCCGTCTGGGACTGACAGCGCAGGTGCACAGGCGTCGCTAGGGCAAGATGTCCGCTCTCCGTCCTGCCTGTCAGCCGTGGATGACTGCATATTTCTCCATAAAGAGGTAATAATTCTGGCGAGTAGCGCTACTAAGCAGCTAGTTGCCAGATAGGGAATTATTACAAACAAAGTTTCTTAGCGGTGTTAGTTCCGCTTTAATACAACACTGTAAAACATGCATAACAAACATGCGGCCCGCGGACCGAAAACAGGAGACCTGTAGTGTGAGAAACTATTTAAGTACTCTGCACCCCAGACGAAGGGTTAAAAGCCCTTTCTAGATCAATGGGATTTTTTTCCCAGTCACTTTAACCCTTTGAGTGCCAAAGCAATGCACTGCATGCCCCTTTGGCACTCAAAGGGTTAACTCTGAATGCCAGAAAGGTGTGCAAAGAATGTATTGCTTTGCAATGCATTGGGCACATCTCTGTTACTCAAAGGGTTAATTGATCCACCTGTGTGACCCCAGTAAAAGAGAGAGCAGACAGTATGTGGACAGTTCTGTGGATACCAGTGGACCAAGGGTGGGGTGTCAGAAAGTGTATCATCATTCCCTACGCATGCATATTTAAAGTGTTGAATACGTGGCCCTAGACTATATGTGAGTTTGACATGCCTGCAGAATAATATCGGTAATCACCCTAGTAAGTTTTGTTACTAATTCCTATCTTTTTGTCCAGTTTTACTTGTACATTTTTCCCCCTCTCCCCTGCTTCAAAACCTAGTGTAGAAGTTGTTATTTTCTGGTAAACTACACAATGCTTCCCTCATCACCACCACCAATATGAGCTCTGTAGAGGGGAAGAGACAAAAAGTATTATGTATTAGAGTCAAAGTTCCGTAGATCACAGTCTCTTACACAAAATAAATAAAGTTTGTTTCTTGGTGAAAGTTTCCCTTCAACATGACTGACTAATGCCCAGGTGGATTTGAGATTCATTGGCTTTTTTTCTGAGTGAAAAGGCTGCTCTCATACACTGGTGGCCCACATAAATATAAATAATTCTTTATTTAAACCAATTACAATTTTGACATCTCAAACAAAAGTCACCTGGCAATGGTGTTATATCAGATGTGTTTCATACTTTGTCCAGTGTAACCCCTTAAGACCCTGAGGCCCTCGCAGCCCCCATGATGTGGGGTTGGACTGTGTCAAAAGGGGCCCCAGATGACCAGACTGGCCTATGGGGACTCTGGAAGATCTCCTGGTAGTGTACTGTAAGTAGCGTGGCTGCACGCCGCTCTGGAAGCCCTGAACTGGAATTTATAAAAAAAAAAAAAAAAAAAAAAAAAAAGCCCCGTGGTCCTCAAGTGCTGGCTGCGCGTGCACACACCGTTCTTAAGGGGTTAATCATACACACTGTATGTGGGTGATACCTTATACTTTGAATGTTTTGACACTGTGAGAATGTCTAATCCGCTGGAGCTTGGGGCTAGACCTAAGACTAAGGACACTGGGGTCTCTGTGTCCCCCATTGCGCATTGCTCCTCATGTCGGTCAGGGTTACCTAGAGAATTCTCAGGTTATTTATGCCCAGCATGTTTTGCTGTCCCTGAGTCTCCCCCAGGGACCTCCAGTCATGCATTAGAGCCAGTTTGGGTGCAATAGTTTAAGGCTGGTACTAGGTCTACATTACAACTCTTTTCATCCCAGTTACAGGGGGGTCTTCCACTCCTGGCAGACCCTTACTTCTGTCAGATCTTCCCTGCCAAAACTGCAGGAAGTACCTGACCTTATCAGATTCCTCTGAACAGGAACTGTTGGTGGATTCTGACGATGAGAAATGTTCTGCTTTGGGCTCCCCTCAGTTCTTTGAGGCTGATCCTGACCCCTCGGCTGAGGGCCTGATCAGGGCCGTTTTAAGCACTCTAAACACTCCTTTGGTTCAAGAGGTTTCTTCAGACCCCTCTGATGTATTTCAGGTGCCTAAGAGGCTCCATACTTATTCCTCACCTAAGCCCACTCTTGACCGTTTAGTGTCTGATGAGTGGAAGTCTCTGGACAGAAAACCTTCTGTCTCCAAGAAATTTGCCAAGCTTTACCCCTTTTCTGATGGAGCTCTTGCTCAGTGGGTTCATCCCCCCAAGGGGCATACACCTGTTTCTAGGCTTTCTAAGTCCACTGCCTTGCCAGTTGCTGATGCTTCCGCTCTTAAAGACTGGACTGACAAGAAACTTGAGGCCTCCCTCAAGTCCATTTTTGCCACCGCTGGTACTTCCCTACGTCCAGCATTTACTGCTGCCTGTGTGAATAGGGCCATTGTGGTTTGGACTGAACAGCTCACTCATGCTGTCTGTCAGGGAGCTCCTACTGCTGATATGTTGCAGCTACTTGCCAACATTTCTGAGGCCCAGTACTATGTATCTGCTGCCTTGTTTGATGCCATGCGTTTGTAGGCAAGGGTTTCCACCATGTCTGTGGTTGCCAGACGAGCTCTATGGCTCAAGATCTGGTCTGCTGACACTGCTTCCAAGAAAGCTTTGCTCTCATTGCCTTTTCAGGGCACTTCACTGTTTGGGCCAGAACTTAAGGATCTGATTAGTGAAGCCACAGAGAGCAAAAGTACCCTTCTGCCTATGGTCTCTAGGAAGAAGAAGCCTATCAAGCGTAATCAGCTTTTTTGTTCCTTCTAGACTGAGACACGTCCGGTGAACCAGGCGGTTCCCTCAGCTCCGCATTCCTCCTCCAAGCCCAAACAACAATGGAAGCCTAAGGCCTCCACCAAGCCCAAGGCTTCAAAGCCTTCTTCGGCATGACTCGCCAAACCCAGGTCCCCACTCTGCTGTGGGTGGCCATCTATGCCACTACCTCAGCATATGGGAGGATTCAGTGGTGGACACATGGGTTTTGCAGGTGGTAGCGGAAGGGTACAGAATCCCTTCACCTCTCTTCCTCCCTTCTGGTTTTTCCCTTCTCACGCCTCAGGGCATAGAGAAACGCTGTCTGTTCAACGGCGCTATCCAGACCCTTCTGGACAAGGAGGTTCTGGAACCAGTTCCCGTTCAGGACAGGGGTTTGGGTTTTTACTCAAACCTATTTGTGGTTTCCAAGAAGGATGGCAGCTGTCGTCCAGTTTTGTACCTGAAGGATCTCAGTTTCTTTGTGATCAAGACTTATTATAACCAGGAGTCCCTAAGGACGGTGATTGCTGCCATGTCCCCGGGGTGAATTCCTTGCTTCTCTGGATCTTCAGGATGCGTATCTGCACATCGCCATTCATCCAGAGAGCCAGCAGTACCTCAGATTTGCATGCGCCCAAGGGCATTTTCAGTTTTCTGCTCTTCCCTTTGGTCTGACTACAGCTCCTCAAGTCTTCAATCGTGTCCTGGGAGCCTTAGTGTCCTTCCTCTATCGGACTAGCATCAGAGTCACTCCATACATGGAAGACCTGCTTCCGAAAGCCCCTTCTCTGGAACTTCTTTATCAGCAGGTTCAGGATTGCATTCATGCACTCACCCATCATGGTTGGATCCTCAACATGGACAAGTCAGATCTTGTCCTATCCCAGTGTCTGGTCTTCCTGGGCCTTCTCTTTGACACTCAGCAGAGCATGGTGTTTCTCACAGACGAGGTGGCTCACCAGATCACCCACAGGGTTCACACTGTTCTGGCTGACGATCCAGTTCCAACCAGGGAGTTGTCCTCTCTAGTGGGGAAGTTCATTTCCACCATAGAAGCAGTTCCGTTCACCATGGCTCACACCATGTGATCCAGGTGTGCGGGGGTCAGCCGGATCTCCTGAAGATGTCTGTGCTGTTCCCTCTTCATGTGGAACTGAGTCTGTCATGGTGGCTCAGCCTCTCCAATCTGCTGAAGGGCAAGCCCTTTCTGGTATCTTTCTGGACCACGGTGACGATGGATGCCAGCCTATCAGGCTGGGGAGCTGTATTGGGTCACCTGAATGCTTAGGGACGGTGGTCTCTGGAGGAATCTCTCCTTCCCATCAAGGTGTTGGAGCTTCGGGCTATATTTCATGCCCTTCGCCACTGGACACACCGGCTGGAGGACTGCCCGGTCTGGGTCCAGTCAGACAAAGCCACGGCAGTAGCTTACATCAACAAGCAAGGCGGACCAAGAAGTCTTGCAGCTTGGTTAGAGGTCAAGGTTATTCTGTCCTGGGCAGAAGAACATGTTCCTGCCATATCCGCAGTTCACATTCCTGGTGTAGACAACGTCATGGCAAACTTCCTCAGTCGACACACAGTGGAGAGTAGGAACGGCACCCAGAAGTGGTCAACCTCATTGCTCAGTGGTGGGGTCTTCCATGCATCGACCTGATGGTAACAAGATACAACCGGAAGATTCCGACATTCTGCTCTTCCTGGAGGGATCCTCTAGCTCTAGCAGTGGATGCCATGTCCATTCCTTGGTTATTTCCCCTGGCTTACATCTTTCCTCCCATTCCCATGTTGCACAGGGCAATAAGGAAACTGAGACTGGAGCGCTGTCCAGTCATTCTGATTGCTCTGTACTGGGCTCGGCAGGCTTGGTTTCCGGAGCTTCTGGATCTATCAGTGGCGGAGCCATTCAGGCTCCCTTGCCATCCGGATCTTCTTCTACAGCAGTGGTTCTCAACCTGTGGGTCGGGACCCCTTTGGGGGTCGAATGATGATTTGCCAGGGGTCGCCTAAAACCATCAGATATTTATATTTCGATTCATAACAGTAGAAAAATTACAGCGATGAAGGAGCAATGAAAATAATTTTACTGTTAGGGGTCGCCACATCTTGGGAAATTTTATCAAAGGGTCGCTGCACTAGAAAGGTTGAGAACCGCTGTTCTACAGGGTTACCTGTGGAAGGAGGATGTTCATCGTCTAGCTTTGACGGATTGGAAATTGAATCCTCAGTACTGAAGAAGAAGGGTTTTTCTTCTGGTGTGGGGGCTACTATGCTTAGTGCCTGCAAACCTGTTTCTTCTAAGGCCTACCGTCGTGTCTGGTCGACCTTTCTCTCTTGGTGTGCTGATAGGGACTGTGACGAAATGGTTGTCACCCAGAGAAAGATATGTGTCTGTTTTCAGTGATTGCCATTGTCTTAACATGTTCCCATTCTTGAAACCTTAATGTCCCCTGTGTGTGCATGCATTAGAGAGGGTTGTCCAGTTACCAGCAGTGAATGGGTTGGTTAGTATGTAGGATGTACAGAGGAATGGTGCCATCCAGTCTAGCTAAACCCAGAGATTGTGCTATGAGATAGCCAGTGTTGGCCAGCATAGAGGGGGGGTAGGGCAAATCTGTGTAGAGTGTGTACCTTCCCCCTCTACATCAGGCCAAGCTGAACAGACCTGGTACATGGTACCTGTGACATCACATCCTGTAGGGGGTAGGTAGAGAAAACCTGGGGAAAGGAGAGATAGAGAGAGAGTTGCAGAATGTAGGAGCAGGAGAGAGCCTCTCCCCAGCATGGAGGGGGGTGGCCTGGGGCCAGTCTGGAGTTGGACTGGTCAGGTGCTTTCTAAAGGCGTACTGGAGAAACTGGGACTGGTGAGTGCCCTCACCGGAAAAGTTAGAGTGAGCGGGCACTGTAGGGCCAGGTCCCCTTTTCAGTTGTGGACTGTAAGTCAAGGCGGCTTCAGACACAGAGAGAGTACCCTGATGTTCCTACCACAATAATCTTAGGATGTCTTCCCCAACTCCTCTGCCAGGACTAAAAGATACAAGGAACCTTCATGTAATCCAGCAGCATGTGGAGTGGGCAGGATGCCTACTCTTGCCTTTAGTGGGACTATGAATAAGCTCCAGCATTAAGCTAAAATGGACTGTGAGTATTATTTGTAACCCCTGGCAATCTGTGCAACTAAGAAGAGAACAGCAGAAGTGCTTAGTTTTATGTTTTACCCCTGTTTGTTTGCCTGTAATTGTTGTCCTATGTTTTGTGCCGTGACCTCTCTAATAAATGCAATTTATTATCTTTTTGTCTGGCTGGATAAATAGCTTAACCCTCGGCCTACCAAGCAGTAACCCCTGTACCCCCCGTCACAGGGACCTATCTCAGGATTTTGTTCTGCCTACTGTCCTGGCCTTCTTGCAGGACGGTGTGGATAAGGGCCTCAGTTTCAGTTCCCTTAAGGTTCAGACTTCTGCTTTCTCTGTTTTCTTTCAGAGGCGCATTGCTATTCTTCCTGATGTCAAGGTTTTCTTCCAGGGCGTTGCTCATACATGTCCTGTTTTCAAGACTCCCACTCCTCAGTGTTTTATGTACATCGCACTGAGTCCATTCGATAGTCTAACGCGCTGTTCGTCATCCCTGAGGGTCCCAGGGCAGGGAGACCATTGCGTCTTGGATTAAGTACACTATTCGCAAGGCTTATGAGCTAAGAAAGAAGCCTGTTCCCTTTAGAGTCACGGCTCATTCTACAAGATCCATTGGGGCTTCTTGGCCTTAAAAGAATCAGGCCTCAGCTGATCAGTTGTACAAGGCTGCCTCTTGATCATCTGTGCACACCTTTTCGAAGCACTACAGTGTTGATGTGCTGGCACCAGCTGATGCCAGCTTTGGAAGGAAGATCCTGGAGGCAGTCTTGCCTGTCTAAGATCTTTTTCGATTCCTCAGTGCTCCTTCTCTTTTGTGCCCTGTTGGCTCTAGTTCAGTGTGCTGTGTAACAGTTGTTGTTACCCCTGTTGACACTTCATTTGTTATTTTTGGGCTATCTCTGATCTGATGGTTCATATATGCTCTGGTGATTCTGGGGCCCTGCGCCTGGTCCTTGCTTTACTTCCCACCTCTGGGAAACTCAATGGTTGGACATCCCAGAGTTACCAGTAACCTATATTGGGCAACAGAGAAAAGAAGATTTTAGTCTTACCTGTTAAATAAATCCTTTTATCTTTGTCCATATAGGTTACTAGTCTCCCACCCTGTCAAGGGACCATGCTTGGCTCACCTGTGGCAGAACGTGGGGATCCTTCAGGAGTCTTCTTTCCTTTCTTACTATCTAGTCAATAGTTAGTGTCTCAAATCTTACTGGAGCTGATTGGCTAGCTGCAGCCAAGGAGAGAAGGTAGGCTCCACCCCTGCATTCACTTCTAGAATTGTTCCTGCCTACGTAAAGGGGTGGATCGCCTAACCAAAGTTACCAGTAACCTATATGGACTAAGAGAAAAGGATTTAACAGGTAAGACTAAAATGCTCTTTTCTTGTGTATAATACACCCCCCCCACAATTCACATATGGTGAATAGGAGCAAAATTGTGAGTATTATATGTGAGATTTTACAGTGTAACATACATATATATATATATATATATATATATACACACACACATTCAGTGTTGCAGAGGCCGTGGCACCTGCAAATATGGAAATACATAAATAACAGTAAAGGATGCTAATCCAATACAGAATACACAAAAATACTCCGCCTCGAAGCTCCACTGATGAGACAGCACTCCAAGGATTGATTCAAGAAAAGTAGCGGATTTTTATTTAGCGATTTCCATCATGAGCCAAACCCTGGAGCTTCCAGGCTGAGTATATCTATATATATAAAAGAAGACTTTGTGCCTGGCAAAACACACCCAGGGGCGGCAGTAAAAAGGATTACTGCTGCCATTGGGTGATTCTGTGGGAGTGTGATTTTTGGCCTGCCCCCACTATCCAGCCCGCCCACCACTATCTAAGGCTGAAAAAAAAAATGGCTGCCACACACTCCTACACCACAGACACATGCACATGCCCTCCCACACACACACTAGCAGACACATACACACATATACACACACGCACGCTGAGGATGATGGGAACAATGTTCAAGCTACAGCTGGAAGGCCATGGTCCAATCTGTATTATGCAGCTTCTTCATTCCCTGTCTTTGAGCCTACACAGCTCTGCTAATTACTACAAGTGAGCTGATTTCTAAACAATCAGCAGGAGGATACTGGCTTGCTGAGAAAGTGGAAACAACGGCAGAGAGGTGATCAGGCAGTGCAGAGCAAGGCTTCAGCTGAGCTGGTAAATGGCAGAGACATGGATGTGACTGTATTTATATATTGCACAAAGAGAGAGAAAGAGAGCAGGTTGTTTGTCAGTCTGTCTGTAAGTAGAGGTGCCAGTTCCTGCAATCATCTCCATGCTGTACATAGCTCACTGTATAGCATGTATGACAAACTATTTATATATGGTCTGGCATTGTATAGTATACAGTCTGTGTATAAGGACTGGCACTATACAGTATAGGAGGGACAGTCCCTGTTTGACACCCAAATCCCTCTGCTCCTCTATTTAGGAGATCACACGGTGTGGTGTATATACAGTAGGCTGACCAGACCTCACCTTTAACCGGGGACACATAGGAAATAAGCATATTTCAGGAATGCACCAAAATCAAAGCAGCCCTGCAGTATGCATTTTTCATATGTGTCACTGGTTAAAGGTGAGGTCTGGTCAGCCTAATGTACAAGTGTATCAGATTGCTCCACATCAGTAAAACCCACGGTAATGTGGGTATAAACTTCTGTATATATCTGTTAAATTAGTCTGTGTAAAAAAATACTTTCATCTTCTTCTAAATCATTCACTTACAGAAAGAGTAACTTAACCATTTCAGTGCCAGAGGAGATGCAATGCATTGCTTACCCCCTGGCACTCAAAGGGTTAAAAATTCTCTACAATGGTCTGGCACTGTATAGCAGTGGTTCTCAATCTGTGCCCTCAGTGGCTATTAACAGGCCAGTATTTTAGAATTTCCTTTTAAGAGCACAGGTGAGTTAATCAATATGACTGAGCCTCTGATCAACACACTTGTGTTCTAGCAGTGAAATTCCTAAGTCCTGGCCTGTTAGTGGCCACTGAGGGCATGGGCTGAGAACCTCTGCTGTATAGTATACAGTCTGCATGTGTCTGTGTATAAGGACTGGCACTATACAGTATAGGAGGGACAGTCCCTGTTTGACACCCAAATCCCTCTGCTCCTCTATTTAGGAGATCACATTGTGTGGTGTATATACCAGTGTATCAGATTGCTCCACATCAATAAAACCCACAGTAATGTGGGAATAAACTTCTGTATATATCTGTTAAATTAGTCTGTGTAAAAAAAATACTTTCATCTTCTTCTAAATCATTCACTTACAGAAAGAGTAACTTAACCATTTCAATGCCAGAGGGGATGCAATGCATTGCTTACCCCCTGGCACTCAAAGGGTTAAAAATTCTCTAAAATACACCACCAGCCACGCCCCCAGTAACACCACCGAAAACACAAGTGTCCCTCTTTGGCCATATGAAATGTTGGGAGGTATGTTACTTACACTGCTCACACTGTATGTATTTATGTTCTGATTTGCAGCTGTGTGTCACTGTTTGTGTTGTCAGTGCATGTGTGTGTATATGTGTGTGTTGCATGTGTCTCTGTCTATCACTGTGTGTACCTTTCTGACACGTACACCCTACGCTATAATTCACTATCATAACATTTATTTAAAAAAAAAGAAACATTTCCTGCATAACATGACGGGCAACGCCGTCCCAAACTGCTAGTATATATATATATATATATATATATATATATATATATATATATATGCACTAGTTGAACAGCCCGTTACACGGGCCACATCGCCACTGCCACCCGGTCGCGGGGCAGTCAGGCGCAGTGGAGACTGCCCGCGCAGCGGCTGACACAGAGCTGGACGCTCCTTCGGAGTGCCCAGCTCTGTATCAGCCGCGGTGCGGGCAGTCTCCACTGTGCATGACTGCAGCACGCGCAGCAGTATGTACTGCGCATGTCGCGGCGTTACACACGATTTAGCAAATTATTATATAGGATATATATATATATGTGTGTGTGTGTATATATATAAATGAGGGACAGGCTCACTCTATTGCTCTGATTTAATAAATCTGTTCATATATTTTAATACCATGAGTGCGTAAATTAAATACTGCTTTGGCTTCAACCAGGAATATCGTGATTTTATTGCTGTTGTGTGAGTGCCAACAACCTGTGACTGAGGCTGAGAAGTGGTGCAGTTTGGGGACAAACAAACTGTATTACAGGGGACAAATACAAATTCCCACTGATTTAAATGGGGAATGTATTCCTGTGGATGCTAGAGAGGTCTCAGCAATGCATTAGGACACCTCTCTAGCATTCAAGGGGTTAAAAGTAAGGAGAAGTTACTTACGTGCATTTGTCCCCAGTGATACAGTTGGGTGGCCCCAAAACTGCACCACTTTGCCTGGTACATTGGCCTCAGTGAAAGTTAATGTAAACTGAATGACCTGTGATAAACCAGACATGCAGAGTGCTGATCTTTTACTGCAGCTCATTACCTTTAGTCCACGTGTTCTGTGTGTTGAAGGGCTCATGGTGGTTGTCTTGGAAAACAAGCAAGCGACATGCAATATCTGTGCAAGAGGAGATATAACTGCAGTCACTTACTACCCAGTGGGCCCCCTGCCAAGGACAGTTACCTAAGCTTCAGCCGGCTGCAACAGGACATAGAATCTGTCCAGCCAAGTGCATATTTCTCCACTGCTCTATCTAGTTAAACAAGTACCAGCACATCTTAATAATAACCCCTCATTTACATTATTATGGCCAGAGAACCCTAACGATCTCTATGAATATTTCTCTTGAGCCATTGTTCAACAGATAACATATTCAGTCAGTCCTGGATGTCATGCCCATGGAGGCAGACATGACAGTTACTATTATTTTTTCAAACTGAAGCAGTCAGAGTATATGAGCCTACTTAATTATTTAAGGACCAGAGTGGTGTGCTACGCATTGGCAGAGATTGTCTCCTGTGGGCCTGCTAGCCACTGTCATGTCTACCTCCATGACATGACATTCAGGATTGATTGATGATGTTATCTCTTGAACAAAGATATATGGACAGAATTAATTGGGGGCCATTTATATTTCCTGGCCTTAGTAAGGTAAACGGGGGTAATTATTAAGAGGTATTAGTTCTCCCTAAATTATGACACACTGCTTGGTTTTAAAGGGTCTTTAAGAGTCCTTAAACAAAACTGAGATAAGTGTAGTAGCATGTTAAAAGAAAAAATAAAACAAACCTATCTCCTATTCAAATAAGTTTAGCAAGTTTCTTGTGTTGCTGTGGCAACAGGGAAAGCATTTTGTCTAAATTTCTTTTTCACTGGTGAAGTTCTGCATCTTAACCCTTTGAGTGCACTCAAAGGGTTAAAATTTACTTCAGTGTTCTTAGCTTTGACAGTGGGTGGTATATATAGGAAGAGGAGACCAGCTAAATTTACCGAAGAAATTCAAAGATATCTGAAAAATACCAGAAACTAGTTATACATGTTTAAAGTTGGCAGTGCCCTTTAGGGATGTCAGGAATAAGTTCCCCAGTGCTTTACGTTTTAAGAACATTTTTTTATTCAAATAAGAGGAGCTACTCATTTAAATAATGAGAATGTAGGATCTCCAACTTGCAGCCTGCCTATATACCTGGGAAAATTCCGGACCCCAACCCCTAGAGTACTAAGAAGGGCTGAGGGAGTGTCCAAAGGATGTTATTTGTATTATATTCTACGTAGGACTTAATCAGACTAGGTGAGGTTATGGAGAAGGTCGGCACGGTTTTCTCTTAACCCTTTGGGTGCCAGAGGAGTACACAACGCATTGCTTTGCAATGCGTTGCGTACCCCTCTGGCACTCAAAGGGTTAAAATTGGTGGAAAAGACCAGAAGTGGATTGGGTTAACAGGAAGATCTCTCAGCCAGTGGAGTTACTGTCGCCATTAAACAATTAAAATTGAAGTCTGTGGGTCAGATCTGGAGAGTTCCAAAGCGTGCCTACCAGACAATGCTGGACTGCATTTCCCATCATTTGATCTTGGGAGTTGCAGTCCAATGACAGCGGAAGTGCTTCCAAATACACTATGAAAATGTTTTGTATGATAGTCCTGGGGTCTAAACACTGTCAGGAGAACTGCCTCTGGCTTCCAGACACCAAGATAAGAGCTGTAGCAGACATTTTCTTGAAGGCATTTACAATCTTATGAGCAGTCATTGTAATAACATCACTGTATTGAACGTTTATTTACATCTGCAGTTGGCTATAAATATATAAAAACTTATCTCTTTATATAAACACAGATACAGTGACATATTTAGGCCTATTTTGGCTAATTGGCAGGGGCAGCAGATTGGACCACTTTACCGGTTTGTGTCTGTAGCCATTTTCTATGGAAAATGCACTATTTTAAACAATTTCAGCCCACGGCTCATAGCTTTCTCATGGATACCTCTTTCCCAAATGTAACATTCCCAAATGGTCTTTCTTCGTAAACAAAATGTTCTGCTTTCTTTTACCCATTGCATGCCAGTTATTTGCATCACTTATATATATATATAAAGGGATAGTAATACTTAAAGTGTATAAAAAATATGTTGTAGGGTTTATCCCCCTGAGTAAAACAAGAGTACTCCCACTGCTGAAAGGTGTTTTATTCAAAAGTTATTACAGCTCAAAGTTGAATTGTATACGTGCAATATCACAGTGGCCTGAAATTGTACAATGGTGCTGTTGCTACTCAATCCTATGGAGATTTATGGTCTACGGACCAGAGCTGTCCATAGGATGGTGTAATAAGTTTTGACTAAAACACCTTTCAGCAGTGAGAGTACCCTTTTTTTTACTCAGGGGGATAAACACTACAATATATATTTTTTACATATTAAGTATTACTGTCCCTTTAAGGAAAGGGGCATTGCATGTGGAAAGGCCTGGTAAAGTAATGGTGTGTCAAAGTATGCAATGGAATTCAAAGAGTTAATTATATTTCCCCCCCACACACACTTTGTGATTAATTTTACCCACCACCAAATCACAGGTAAGAGCAGTATAATTTTGTAATTAGTAAGTTTGAAATTTTGTGACTATTTTGTAAAGGTAGCCATTTTGTATTTGTAATCCTTCTATCCTCACACTTTCCAGTGTATGACGTTTTCTAGACAGCTGTGTTTTTTAATGATTAAACAGTTAAAGTACTTGTAGGGACCATTGTATTTGAACTGTCATTGGCTGTAGAGATTGCATCAGCACATAGTCTGAACCTGCCAAAGGGTTATCTATCTGACTTCCTCGTCAGACAAAGTGTCGACAGTTTTCACATCGCATATAGGCTATTAGGAGTTATCCGTCTGGGTGAAATGCCACCCAGTGGCAGTGTGTGGGTAAATAATTAACAGCCATGGATTGCTTGTTCATTTGCTACATAGAGGTTAGCGTCTGGTGAGGAATTGTGTAACTTTGGTGTCTCCTTTCATAACATATAGGGTAGAGACTTCTCTGATGAAAACATTGCAGGAAATTATTCTGTCACCCAAATAGAAACTTTATTTTTTGCATTGTCTACAGTTTGATGATTTTATTACTATAAAGTGAACATAACATAAACTAGTTTAGTTTGTTTTTTAACCCATTGAGTGCCAGAGGCCTCTGGCACTAAGAAAGTTAAGAAAATTTAACCCTTTAAGGACCGTCACGGCTGTCCGGCACTTAAGGACCAGTGACAGTCCTGTCACGTCATGTAATTCAGGGCTCCCTGCACGGCTGAACGCAGTTCGGGGAGCCTTGAATCGGATGCACAAAAAAAATGCTCCGTGGGCCCTTAAGTGCCAGCCATGTGTGTGCGCACTGGTCCTTAATGGGTAAGTTTCACTAGCATTATTGTCTGCAAAATAAGTAGTTCTTCAGAAATTAACACTTATATTGTGGTGACACAATGTGACACGCTAATTTCCTGCACAAGACGTCTTTGCACGGCATGCCTTAGTTACTAAATAACTCAAAAACAACTAATATAACCTATAGGTGATTGTTTTTAGCTGACAGTATCCTTTTAGAATTCACTAAACAATTATTAAAGTGATAGGTCCTTTAAAGCAGAACTACCACATTACGTAAAGTCACCCTGCAATAATCAGTCAGGTGGCGATTAGCTTAATAATAGTTATTTTACCTCTCAAAAGTAGCCGCTTGTAAAGTAATCCTTAAAGTGGATGTTTATCGGAAAAAAAAACTTTTGCTCTTTAGATCTATCACCCCCTAACGTACCGAGTAGGGTATGTCAATTTCATTTAAAAGTCCATCATTGCTGAAACTTACTTTATAATGTCTTTGTGTTGTGTAGGCAGAGCGGTGCCATCTTGTCCCAAGATTCCTTGCTCTACGCTCTGCCTGCTGTGACGTCTTGTGTTTAGTCCGGCCCCTTCCACTGACAACGTGCTGGCATATTAACTAGCGTGCCTGGTGTAAAGGGAAAGTGGGAGGGAGATTGGGAGTGAACTGTGAAGAGACTGGGCATGGTTTCTGTGTCAATACGGTACAGCAAGAACTGTACCGTGGTCCCCCGTGACATCAACAGGTACATTTGGAATAAGCAATTTCTATGAAGCACAGATCGTTTTGTTTTTTTGTAATATACAACACTGATGTATATTGTTTAACCTGCCCTACTTTTTAAGCTTGAAAAAATGTTTGATGAAACAACCCCTTTAATCTTCTGAGACTGACGGCCAGGTTAGTGCATCTGCACACCTGCTCAGTTAGTCCCTTCCAGTGCCGTTCAGGCCAGTGCAATGCTTCTGAAGGGAAACCGGGACTGACAGTGCAGGCGTGCAGACAAGATGTCTGCACTGATGCCTGGCTTCCGGTCTCGGAAGATTAAGGATTTTGAGAGGTAATATAACTATTATTAAGCTAGTCGCCACCAGGGCCGGATTTACATCTCAGAAGTCTGTAGGCACAGAAATCTGAAGTGCCCCCCCCCATTGGCCATTTCCACAATGCTCCAAATCTCCACATTGCCCCCATCAGCTGCCCCCATCTTCTCCACATTGCCCTCATATTGCCCCATCACCTCCACATTGCCCCCATCAGCTCCATATTGTTTGCCCCCCATCATCCCCATACTGCCCTCACATTGCCCCCATCATCTCCACATTAAGCCTTCCATTTCCTACCTCCCTGGTGGTCCAGCGGCAGGAGAGATCTGTGCTTCTGCACAGACCTGTAGCTGCTGGAGCTCCTGCACGGTCTTCTCTTTAGTAATGCAGAGCGCTGGGAGATGATGAAGGCACAGACCTTATATGCGGCAGGCAGATCAGTGCAGCTCGGCACGCCACTTAAAAAAAAAAAAATGAATTCTATGGCAAGAGCCCCTCTGTAGGGTGCGCCTGTAGGCAGATGCCTACTCTGCCTTATGGAAAATGCGGCCCTGGTCGCTACCTGCCTAATTATTGCAGGGTGACTTTACCTAACATGATAGTTCTGCTTTAAAGGGATAGCAATACTTCGTTTTATCGTTATTTTATTTTGTAGGCATTAAAAAAACATGAAGAACGATATAAGTCTTATTTCTCAAACCTTTATGGTTTAAGAGATATTCACAAGCAAAGTATCCCCCCCCCCTGTTCAGCTAGATCAGAAGGAAGGTGCCCAGGTAGACTGCAGAGAGGGACAATCTTCAATTAAGATAAGGGAAAAAGCTGGAAAACTTGTCAAGGGGGGCAGGGATTTCATTGTTTGTCCCCTTCTGTTATCTGTCCTGTCATACAACCAGATTCACATCTGAGAAGAGATGGCTTACACTAGGTAAAAGGGGCGGGGAGGGGAACTTTGCTTGTGAATATCTCATAAACCATAAAGGTTTGAGAGATAAGACTTATATCATTCTTCATTTTTTTAATGCCTACAAAATAAAATAAAGGTAAAACGAAGTGTTACTATCCCTTTAAGTTTTGGACATTTTTGTGTGTTAAAGGGATAGTAATACTTCGTTTTAACTTTATTTTATTTTGTAGGCATTAAAAAAACATGAAGAATGATATAAGTCTTATCTCTCAAACCTTTATGGTTTATGAGATATTCACAAGCAAAGTTTCCCCCTCCCGCCCCTTTTACCTACTGTAAACAATCTCTTCTCAGATGTGGAATGCAGTCCATAGACTGGACAGATAACAGAAGGGGACACTCTTATTCCTATGAAAACAATGAAATCCCTGCCCCCCTTGACAAGCTTTTCAGGTTTTTCCCTTATCTTAATTGAAGATTGTCCCTCTCTGCAGTCTACCTGGGCACCTCCCTTCTGCTGTGGCTGAACAGTGTGACATCAGTAAAAGGGGCGGGAGGGGGACACTTTGTCATTGAATTACTCTGGAACTACAACTCTGACAGAATTGAAATAACACTCTCCAAAGTCCAAATACTATGATGATTAATTAGAGCTGCTTTTATTATGAAACATTACTATCCCTTTAATAAGTCTGCTCTGTATAGTCTAGATTCATCACTTCTTACTCATTTGGGACATCATTACATAGCCCTTTGAATGGGGAGGACAGTGCATCCTAATATTGCCTGTTTTGGTTTGGGCATATGGCATTGCATATCCGCCCATCCACAGCTGCACTTGAAAACTTCATGTGTTTCAAAGGAACACTGGCACCAAAAAAAGAAATAGGGCAATATAATCTGAAATAATGCACACATACAGCTGCATATGTAAAATGTATTATTCATATGCTACACCAAAAATATTATCTAAATTTGCTTTTTAATCCATGTTTAAATTGTCCTGTTCAGAGAGCATTGATTTAAAAAGTCAGCTAATTCTGAATGATGCCTTTTGCTTTTGTATTCAGAAAGCCTGTTATCTTATCTCAGCCCTTTTACAGATAATCATGTGCTCGCAATGGGAGTCCTAAAAAGGCATGAATGGCTGCTCTCTCAGAGTTTATGTAAGATTAGATTTTAGGCCTTACAAAATAAATAAATGAATTTTGACAAATGCTAGCCTGAAGAATAGAATATATATATATATAGCGAAAGTCTTAGGCAGATGTGAAAAAATGCTGTAAAGTAAGAATGCTTTCAAAAATAGAAATGTCAATAGTTTATATTTATCAATTAACAAAAGTATAGTGAGTGAACAGAAGAAAAATCTAAATCAAATCAATATTTGGTGTGACCACCATTTGCCTTCAACACAGCATAAATTCTACTAGGATGCACTATCACAAAGTCAGGGATTTTGTAGGCAAATAGTCAGGTGTATGATTAAAGGGATAGTAATACTTCGTATTATCTTTATTTTATTTTGTAGGCATTAAAAAAACATGAAGAACGATATAAGTCTTATCTCTCAAACCTTTATGGTTTAAGAGATATTCACAAACAAAGTATCCCTCCCCCTGTTCAGACAGATCAGAAGGGAGGTGCCCAGGTAGATTGCAGAGAGGAACAATCTTCAATTAAGATAAGGGAAAAAGCTGAAAAACTTGTCAAGGGGGGCAGGGCTTTCATTGTTTTCATATACAGAAGATTGTCCCCTGCTGTTATCTGTCTGCTCTATGGACTGGATTCCACATCTAAGAAGAGATTGCTTATACTAGGTAAAAGGGCGGGAGGGGAAACTTTGCTTGTGAATATCTCTTAAACCATAAAGGTTTGAGAGATAAGACTTATATCGTTCTTCATGTTTTTTTCATGCCTACAAAATAAAATAAAGATAAAACAAAGTATTACTATCCCTTTAAACAATTATACTAGACAGGTGCTCAAAAGTCATACACCATGGTATGACTGAGCACAACAACAAGACAAAAGGTAGTTATACTGCATCATAGGAACAAAAAAGTCCTCATACACAGAGGAAAAGCTCATTACCATATTGTTCCACTCCTTAAAGACCCTGAACGGGATCCAATATGTAAGGATCTCTGACTGGAGACAAAAGGATATTGATAAAATACAACAATAAAAATCGTTAAAATTTACACAAAACACTACTTACAGAAAAAAGGGGGTAATAAAAGAACTATCTATGGTGTATATATTCATATGACCTTGCTCTTGCTATATATAGCATTAGGAATATATCATATACCAGGGCACAAAATTTCCACTCGCCACTAGCCAATGGCGAGTGAAAATTTAACCCTGGCTAGTAAAAATTCAGCCCTGGTTGGTATGCTATGGCTTGCAGTGGCGAGTAACTTTTCAGGTCTGGCTAGTAGCAAAGGACTTAAAATTATAAGCCCTGTCAATGACATACACTCCCAGGGAAAATAACAATTGAGGGAATGATGTCCCCTGATAGGTAGAACACCCACAGGAAAAACCCAGAAGGTGTAAACTGTGTTTGGTATTATAGATACCTGGTGGGCCCCCCTGTTTAGGTATAAGAGGCGTGCTATCTGCTGAAGCTGCTGGTAGAAGCTTGAAATTTCACATAACCATTGCTAACAGAATGGAAAGTTCTATCACTAAAATGAAGGAGTGTTCTTAGTGTTCATTCACCTGGTGACTATTATTAAATCATCTCAAAATCAATTTCTGTTGTTTCAGTGTGATGAAATTCAACTGTGGTCATGATATAGAGCTACAGTATTAGTATAATCATACTGTTAATTAACCTAATAGTTCAAGGTATCCAATATGAAACACAGTTATCATATATTAAGAGGAACTAAATCTGAGACCAAGATTCCGTCTTGTAAGAGTAATTACATAACTTGTGTCTCCCTCTGGAGACAAACACACCCATGGGCAGCAGTAAGGAGAAGATATTCAAATCTCCATACTGCCAATCCTGGAGGTACGGGGGGGGGGGGACTCCTGTCAAAATCAGGCACCCTGTATCTCTTTGACAAGCAGTATAGAGGAGGACATAAATGATGTAATGATGCTTTCTCTTTTAAATATATAGATTAGCAAAACAAGTACGGCGTTGTCCATGTAAGAAGAAGCAGGGGAAAGGAAAGATATTCTATTGTCTACTGTTAGTCATAGAACTACACATATGCAAAGTTATGCACACAGACTGTGTGACATCCCAGCCCAGTTGCAGTGTCCACTGACTCCCTGTCACCATACCCTTGTTGTATTGTGTGAGACACCAGTTTTGTTCTACTGTCCCACTGGTTGTCCAGAACTCACATTAACCAGCTATGTCACAGAACCACTCATACACTGACACTCCAGCCTTATTCCACTGTTTCACAGATTGTCAAATGGGACCAAACTTGACTGGAGGGTTCTATTAACCCCTTGTTGAACAAAGAAGTGTGCAATATATCATGAAGCAATGTGTTGCACCCCTCTCTGGTCCTCAAAGGTTCACCTATGTGCAGGCCATCTATGTAATTGTCCAGTACAGATTTACTGAAGGTCTGTTGTGGTGCTTATCTCTCCCCATGGTATGGTCCATGTATTATCACTGGTACTGTAATGTCAGTGCTTTGTTCAGTATTACAGAAGCCCTCTGTATATTTTATAGCTGTAGACACTGTGTGAGCAGCTGGAGGGAATGTGCTTTGGTAATAATGTCCAAATCACTGACATTATAGCAACAGCGAAAACACATGGTCCTACCATGGGGGGGAATTGGTGTCAAAATCACCACCCTTAGCCAGGTTTGTACAGTCAGGGCTAACTCGTCCCCACAGCCACCCTAGCAGTGGTAAAAGAGCAGGGTAGGTGAACATGCTAGCCTTTTATACACAGGTTGTTATATTGTAAAATGCTACATCAATTGACACAAGAGATTAACCCTCTGAGTGCCATAAGAGTACGAAACGCATTGCAAAGCAATGCGTTGGTCATCCCTCTGGCACTCAGAGGGTTAACAACAATGTGTAAGATATTGCAAAAGAAAAAACATCCAGTTGTGGTAGATTTAATTTTGTTTTGTGTTGTGTATAAATAAATATTCCTTCAGTAATAATACAATGCATAAAACAGTTCCCACTATAAATATATTTACCTGTATATAACTGAGGTTCCACCAATGTCCATGAAATAAGGGGAATAAACGTATGGAAATTTTGAAGATGTGGTTTTCCGTTCTTCAGAGCAATGAAGCCTTCCTGTAGGCCTCAGCTTCTCACAGCAGTGAAAAACACTTTGTGCCGCAGGAGAGAGGAGCATGAAGCGGGGAAGCATCCTGCAAACGGTGACATGATACACTTGCATATTGTGGCCAGTGTCACTCCGTAGATTTCCATATGCTGGGATAAACAACACAGGGCAGCACCGGAGGGGACAGGCCTACAAGCGTTCACAGCATATCCTTGCATATCTTGTGAGCACTTGTAGGACTGTCCCCCAGTGCTGCCCTGCCATGATGCGCAAGCGTACCACCATTTGGAGGACATTTCCCTCGCTTCCTGCAGCAGAAATGTTACATTAAAAATGTAAAGAATTCTGGCGTTCCTAACCCGTTGAGTGCTAGAGGGGTGTGCGATGCATTGCTGAGCAATGCGTTGCGTAACTGTCTGTTACTCAGTGGGTTAACGGTGTACCTGATGGTGCCTCTTCTCTGCATTGAGGGCCAAATGTTGAGAGACAGAAAATAATTGTGCAGTTGGGCTTAGTTAACCCCTTAACTGGCAAGGTTCCCCTTTGTGGGCGCACTACAGGTCTAACTGAGGCCACTAGGAGTCAGAGTGAGAGTGTGTTGTATGTAAGTGTATTTGTGTGTGTGTGTCAGCCATGTTTTTTGGATGTTGAGGGAGGGCAAACTCCTTGCAGAGATTTTGATAGTAGTGGCAAAGGATGGTCACACAAAATATTGATTTGATTTAGATTTTTGTTCTATTCACTTACTATGCATTTTGTTAATTAATAAAAATAAATTATTAACATGTCTATTTTTGAAAGCATTCTTACTTTACAGCATTTTTTCACACCTTCTTAAGACTTTTGCACAGTACTGTATATATGTGTGTGTGTGTGTGTATATAAGAACAGTAATGCAGGTGGGCGCTAAAAGGGGATAAGTCCACTATATACTATCTATAATATAATATAGTACCCATTCGCTATATTGCTAGTGGTCTGAGAGTGGACCACAAAACAAATGAAAATGAAACACAAAAGGAGAAAGCGCTCTGTAGTACTATATAAAAATATATTTTATTGATGAGAGACAACTGAACGGAAAATAAATAAGTATAGCCAATATAAGTAATATTAATATCAATATAACAAAGCACCCAATGTGGTCTTTGGCAGCGCACTATGGAAAAAAGAGCGCTCCAAGTACCTACCAAAAGGCACTTGATGTACAATAAACAATGAAACAGTATAGGCACTTTAAAAGTAACCGGGTAACACAGTATGGATGCACTGTGTACCCTTAGCCTGTTAAAATACAATGTAATGTAATAATGATTTTCCATGCTAATGGCTGCTACGATGTAACTATATAAAGACAGTCATAAGTAATATGTTCTTAAAGGGATAGTAATGTTTCATAATAAAAGCAGCTCTAATTAATCTTCATAGTATTTGGGCCTTGGAGAGTATTATTTCAGTTCTGTCAGAGTTGTAGTTCAAGAGTAATTCAATGACAAAGTATCCCCCTGCCGCCCCTTTTACTGATGTAACACTGCTCACCTCAGAGCAACAGGGAGTGTCCAGGTACATTGCAGAGAGGGACAATCTTCAATTAAGTTAAGGAAAAAAGCTGAAAAAACTGTCAAGGGGGCAGGGATTTCATTGTTCTCACAGTAGAATATTGACACTTGATGTGAGCTGTCTGGTCTATGGATTGGATTCCACATCTGAGGAGAGGGGGCTTACACTAGGTAAAAGGGGCAGGAGGGGGAAACTTTATCATTCAATTACTCTTGAATTACAACTCTCACAATATTGAAATAACACTCTTTATGGCTCAGTTGCTATGAAGATTAATTGGAGCTGCTGTTTTTGTGAAGCAGTACTATCTCTTTAAACAATATATCTTCAAGGGGTTACATTAATTTTCAGTATATGCAATGCATAGAAAAAAACTATGAAAATGCTGTACGGCCTAACTTAATTTCTAACTATATACTTTATATATATTTATACAGGGATGTCAGCAAGGAACAGACTCATACAAAAAGAAAAAAATCATGAAGGTTCTTCAACGAAAACACAGACTACGTTACTAACACCCCAAAAGGAGAAGTCCAATAAACCAGTTACTGCCAAACAAAGCAGACCCAAAACTTCCCAGAAAACCCCCAAAATAAGAAACTACAACTGGAGAGAGTGATTCTAATAAATGTGATTGTACTCTCTTGGGACGTCTGCTAACATCTGCTGTGCAGTGGAAGGCATTTGCGTTTTTCTATTCAAAGGATAGTTTTGTCAACAGGTATATATAGTATCGTAATTGATCAGGTTGCAGGACATTTATCCATCAAGTTTAACCTTTGCCATATCATCATTGTTTTTGTTGATCCACAGGAAGGCAAACAGAAACATTGAAGTCATTCCAGTTATTCCCCAAATGTTAAAAAAAATCCTTTCTGTCTCAACAAGGCAGCTGGATAGCTCCTCTGATCCACATCGTATTTGCATTGAAGCCAACTGTCATAAATATCTATATTGTTCTTAGCTTAAAATGTATCAGGTACTTTTTGAAAGTATCTACGTCATCTGCCAACATGGTCTCCTAAGACAAGGAATTCCACACCCTTACTGCCCTTTGTGTAAAAAATCCCTTTCTTTTTGTAAGTGAAAACCTCTAGTTTTAAGAGATGTCCCTCTGCTTTTTGATTAAAGAGTTCCTCAGAAAGTGCCTTTTATCGCCCTTGAATAAATTTGTAAATAGTAATCATGTCACCTCTTAGAGACTTTTCCCTTAATGTAAATAAGCCTAGTTTGGCTAGTCCGTCTTTATAACTAAAATCCTCCAATCACTTTATTAGTTTTATTGCCTGGTTTTGTATTTTTTCCAAGTCAATAATGTATTTTTTTAATAAAAGGTGTTGAAAACTGTAGTCTATTTTCTATATGAGATCTAAAAAGAGGTAGCATTATGTTCTGGTCCCGTACACATGTACCACTGTTTAGTGTGTTGTCTACCAGTACTCCCAAATCATTCTATAAGAAGTGATTGCCCAAGTTGTTTCCTACTTATTGTACATGTAGCATGGTTGCTTTGCAACTGTAGAGAAAAACATCCTGCTTACATTTACTGTCATCAGCAAAGATTGAGACACTTCTTTCAAAACCCACTTCAATATCATTAATAAACATTTTAAAAACCTTGCACCTAAGACCGAACCCTTGAGATACTCCAATTACAAAGTTAAACCAGGATGAAACGGGTCCATATATAACAACTCTCTGCATTCTGTAATTTAAACCGTTTTCTGTTTGTGCATATTAATGTCTTCCAAGCCAATCCCTTTCAGTTTCATGCAGTAATCTCTTTTGAGGCACAATATCAAAGGCTTCATCTAAATCCAATTATTCTACATTCACAGATACATCCATGTCCAGATTTCCACTTACCCTTTTATAGAATGCAAGTAAACTAATTTGACATGATTTGCATACCTGGGAACTTTTGAAATAGGGTTACCCTCTGGGTAACCCAGTCAGTGCCGACCTGGGAGGAAAATGACGCGATTCGCGCCATAAAAGGGGCGGGGTTTAGCCGCGGAGAGGGGGCGGGACAAAAGAAAAAACAAAAAAACCTGCAATATGTCTCTAAGTGGGCGGGGAGTGGGAGGAACCGGGCGGGATGGAGCACAAGTGGGCAGAGTTTCTATTTAAACTCTGCCCACCCGGCAATCCACACATTGCCCCGGAGACCCGGTAATTCAGTCTGAAATCCAGAGTCTCCGGGGCAAAACCGGAGAGTTCCCAGGTATGATGATTTGGTCTTCATAAAATCATGCTGACTCTTATATTGTTGAACACCACATAATCCTAAATACTGTCCTTTAGTAATATCTTACTACTATCTTACCGACTATAGAAATAAAACTTATAGGTCTATATTTTCCAGATGTATATCTTGCCCCATGTTTTTCAGATAATGGGACTACATTTGGTTATCTCCAATCATAGGGCACTATACCTGTTGAGAGTAAGTTAATAAAGTATAATTTTCTTGCTATTATTGAAACAGGCTTCCTAAGTACCCTTGGATGTATGCCTTCTGGTCCAGGTTCTCTCTTCACAGTAACCTTTTCAAGTCTTTTTTTTTCATTTTGGTTAGCTTGATTGTTTGCAAATTCTGTTGCATTCTTTATATTTTTAAAGGATGCATCGAACTGTTCTGATTTAAGCAAATTTAAAAGCCTGCTTCTTTCTCCCAATTGCTCTGGGAGCCTATTTGTTAAGCTCATTGGTCTTAATTTGATCATCTTGTATTTATTACCCAATAATCTATGTGTGTGTGTGTATATATATATATATATATATATATATATATATATATATATACTTCTGTAGAAAGAGAGAGGATTGCACTCAGTGTTATGTAGAAAAAGCCATAGGTGTGTATCGATATTGATGATTGGACAGCACGGGTTGGACAGCACTTGCAGGGAAACTTTTCATAGATGAAAAAGTGTTGTTTATTGATTCAACGTTTCGGCCAAACATTATGGCCTTTTTCAAGAATATTCTTGAAAAAGGCCATAATCTTTGGCTGAAACGTTGAATCAATAAACAACACTTTTTTCATCTATGAAAAGTTTTCCTGTGAGTGCTGTCCAACCCGTCTTGAACTTTATATATATATACTTGAGTATATATACTCAAAATCCTTTATAACATGCAGTCCAGTGCCCTCTAGAACTACTTTAAAGTTGAATGTTTTAGTTGTGCCTTTATTAATGGGTTCTCATAATAAATTTAAAAGTATGCCATATTATGGTCCTTGCTTACCCAGTTGTTCTATGTTGTGGTTCGTGGCTTTAGGTGCATTAATCTGGCGTAAAGGGTTTCACAATAACAGCAGTGTTAAAATGAATGTACTCACATACCATGTGCTTAATTCCGATATGGAGTCCTCAACCATGTGGCTTGGGATTTCCAATATGGAGTCAGACCGTGTGTTTGCTCTAAGATGGAGTTAATGTACATGTGCAGAAATCCAGATGGAGTCCAAGACACAGGCTGTGGTCTATGCACAAGCAGAGTAGCTGTCACTCTTTGTTACTGTTTGTAATAGAACACTCAGACAGTTTGGTAAGGTTAAAAGCTTTACTGAAAATAATGTACAATAACCCCACTCAGGTCCAGATAAGGTCCGTACCGAGTACTTTCCAGATCTGACGCAGGTCAGGGCAAAACTACAAATACTGTAATAGTCAGCAAAGGAAAATAGTGATCTTGGACTTGTAGGCAGTCTCAGCAAGGTACATGAACAATAATATCCTCAACAGTCCCACACCGCAATAGGTGACACAAGCGATGGGTGACTGAAGGGCAACCCCTACTGGACTAGGGTTTACGTAGGCAATACTGACAACACACTGGCAGAGAACTGACCCAAGGAGAGTAGGGTAGACAGAGGCAACATGGGCAAAGCTCTGGCAGTAACGGGACCCTAGAACGCTAGGGTTAACTGAGGCAACACGGGCAGGACTCTGGCAGTAAGGGACCCTAGAACGCTAGGGTTAACTGAGACAATACCGGCAATACTCTTGCAACGACAGAGCCCTAGAACACTAGGGTTAACGGAGGCAACACAGAATGGACTCAGGCAGCGACTAGGCCCTAGCACACTAGGGTTAACGGAGGCAGCACGGCTGTGGCACTTAGAGTGACTGAACCCTACAACGCTAGGGTAAGCGGGAGTAACGCAGACCAGACTCTGGCAGTGACGGGACCCTAGCACGCTAGGGTTAACTGAGACAACAGACACCTGATGCTGGCAATGTAACGACCCTAGGTTACTAGGGCAAACTGAGGCAATACGGGCAACAGTGTGGTATTGGCTTGACCCAGGTATTATAGGGTTACCGGAGGCAACACAGACACTGGTGAGTGCAGGAACTCTCACTAGCTCCCAGAGGCAACAGAAGCGGCAAGCGAGCGGGAGATAGGCACGCAACGTAACCAGTCCAGGACCGGTGTCTCTCTGTATAGTATGTGGAGGTAATAGGCTAGTCCAGGAAGCGATGGAACTAGAAGCACAACCAGGTCAGCACACACGGACTTCACAGCCAGTCAGGAGGACCACCAACACTAGCCCAGCCAGATCGGTGTAACGGATAGTCAGCCAGTCCTAGTCAGAAATGGAATCAGATACTCAGCCACTCCGGTTCGGTACACAAGGAGTTAGCCAGTCCAGTCAGTAACGGAATCAGATACTCAGCCAAGCCGGTTCGGTACACAAGGAGTTAGTCAGCCAGTCCTAGTCGGTAACGGGATCAGATACTCAGCCAAGCCAGTTCGGTACACAATAAGTTAGTCAGCCAGTCCAGGTCAGCAACGGGATCGGATCACAAGAGCGTCGGGCACAAGCTTAGTCAGGCGAGCCGGGTCATACATGGAAACAGGAAACAATAACAACTAGTCACTAGATACGGGTACACCACGAAAGGGCACCGATGTAGTGACAGAAGGACTTATTTAAAGCCAAGCCCTGGGAGGAGCAATAACCCAGAGCCAATAAGAGCGCAGCCAGTGTAAACCAGGAAGTAATAATGTCGCTCAGGGATCACGGGCACCGTGATAGTAGCTCACACACTAATAAACGCTAGCACAGTTATTGGAAACAATACGCAAATACCCCATAAGCCACCCAATTAATATTAGGAATTTTGGCAGAATTATAGCCTAACAGTTAACCCCCAATTTTGACAATCACTCAGACACTGGCGAAGATAATAATGTTTATTAAGACAATCAAAATTAACATAAACATATTCCAGCAAAACAGTTGGAATAAAACTAGATGATTATCTTTAGTACATGTTATATGCTAACTAGCAAAGAGACTAGCATGGGTTTGTCTGAGTGAAGTTTTAAACTAAAGTATAATAAAAAAAAATGAAGAAAATGATACAATATAATTATCAGTGCGGCAAGACATATGGTGTGAATTCAAAACCCAAAAAACACAGAATCCAAGGAGAACCGCTTAAAACTGCTGGGCTGATGGAAGATCTTATTTTCCCCTCTGCTGACGAAATGGGTACTGCCCCCAAAAGCCTTGGCTTCTCCTTACATTCCTGAGCATGTGACTCTCACTACCCAATCTCTGTGTGCCAAGTCATGGGGAGGAGTTAGGCATCTAGTTTGCAGACTCCATTACCCACATGGGAATAGACAAAGAGATTTCCCATGTAGTGCTCACCACTCCCTCTAGTGGTATATCTTAAAACTGCATAGGTGACTTCTATGAATAAGACCATCATAACACTACCTGTGTCCACAACAATCCACCTCTTGGTCTTACCCATAGATATCACCTTCTACACTGCTGTTGTCTCCACTAATGCAAAAGTTCTAGATTTTGACCCCAGTACCCTGCTTACCACACACATAATACATTTAACAGTTAAATACAAAGAAACACAAATGACCACAGCTACTAACAGTCCCTGAACAACGTTTCCCAAAAATGTCCCCACCACCGAACAATCCGGTATCCGGCTTTTCGTATAACCTATCCTTTGGGGTAGAAAGTTTGTTCAAATCATGCTAAATTTCTCCTTCATTGATAACCATGTAGCTGCAGCCCTCTTTGCCACCCAGGGAGCAAACTCCTCCCTTGGGGGCTAACACAGTCCAAGGCCAAACGATCTACAATTGTTTGTAAGATCTTATTTAGGTAATTCTGCTCCAGAAGTCCCCAAGAAGCCCCAATGAATGGGTATCCACCTTCTTCACTGACAGGGATGGCTCCACAAATCCAGCAGTCCGAGATGTTGGCTGCTCTGGAATACTCTGTCAGAAGGTTCATAAAGATGTTGGAGGACCACGGGTTCAGCAGGCTCAAACCGCCACCAGTCGGTTGGAGGGAAAGAAAACAGGTTTAATATCACTGCATAATAACACAACCTTAGTATCACCAGGTCCTTCGGATATTATTTCTCCCTTCTGTCTCTGTTGGTCGCTATTTCTAGGTAGCACCCAAACTTTGGACCCTACCAGAATCGACTCGTTCTTGTCCCACAAATCCAATACTGTTTGAGGTACCCAGATGGCTATATCTCCCAACACCGTCCCCTCACACAGCACACCATCTCCACCTCTTGACACTGGTACTTTCCACATGCTCTCACATGCATTCACTACACCTGGGGTTGCCCACCCATCCTCCCTCAACCTTTCATGAAGGATTAAAGTAGCTTCTGTCCCCATAGGTATGGTACCTCTAAAAGGAAGTGTCACTGTTTGGCGTTCCCCTTCTTCTGTTATTTTAAGAGGGGAGTGGATTTTAACCCTAAACTTATTTTTCCCTTCTGGTGTGGGAAGGTCACCTGTAAATGTTAGGCTCATGTGTACAGTCAGTGTTTCATTTTGTTTGGTCAACCTGTCATAAGGGGAGAACTGTCCTATTGGTCGATTGTTCAAAATCATTACTGCTTGGGTAATTACACAATCCCACCCCCTTAATGTCCTACTGGGGGATAGCTTCTGAATTTGTTCCTTTAGAAGCCCATTGCACCTATCAGCCCTGCAGCATGAGGATGGTAGGGGATATGGAATATCCATTTAGTTCCAGAGTCTTGTGTCCATTGTTGAACCAGTTGTTCGGTGAAGTGGGTACCGTTGTCTTTTTGGATTTCAGAAGACACCCCATAGGCCGTCACCAGGATCTGTAGAATCTTCAATGTAGAGGCTTGATTGGCGCTTCTACAAGATAGCACCTATAGCAATCCAGTGTATGTGTCTACGGCGGTACAACAATAAAGGAATCCTCCTCTTCCTTTGGGCAGCAGGCCGATGTAATCGAGTTGCCATACCTGGCCCACTGATGTGCCTTTCTTTAGATATCCTTAAGCCTGTGTGGTGAGAGGCCACTTCTTTTTATTTCATTGCAGACTTCACACACTTGTTGGGCGGCGATAACTAGCCCCAAGGTGAGGGGCAACCCTCTTGCTCGTGCCTACTCCAATGTGGCCTTGTTTCCTCTGTGCCCTCCAGTTTCATGGGCCCAGGTTGCCATCTTCAACAGCACTGGATCTACAGGGTCACTAGTCTTCACACCTCTGATCCGGGTCAGCTCGTCTGCTACAGCATTGTGGTTCTCTTCACCCAGGTTAATGGCTACGTGGGCATCGACATGCCCATTGTGGATCAGTCGGGTCTGGGCAGCCACCTAAATCTTCTCTCATAGTTCTACACCTCCCCAAACTGGTCTTCCATGAATTAGCCATCCATTGGTTCTCCAGATGGTCATCCGGGTTGTACAGGCTTTGTACACGGCCCAGCTATCGGTGTAGATCTGGATCTCTTGTGAGTTTTTTTCTTCCAGTAGGGATGCTATTGCCGCTAGCTTGGTGTACTGATCCACCCCTGCCTTGCTCTTGGATAATCTTCTCCTGTTGAGGGTTGTAGGCTACTGCTGTCTACCGTCCTCCTTTGTGGGTCATCACTGCTGATCCATCAGTAAACCAGGCATCATGCTTCTGGTCTGTTGTCAATTTTTCATACAGCAGAGCTGAAGGTTGCATCACTGGTATCTTACAGTTGTTTGGATTGGACAAGGTCTCATATGTCACCAAGCCGTTTATGAGTTTAGTGAGTTCTTTAACCTCTCTGGCCTGTATTCCCCCTCTCTACTGCAAATACCGCTTCCACTTCAACAATGTCTGGCTTTGAGCAACTTCAGCTTTCAGGGGCGGGCAGTCATCCTGTATCCACCCCACAATGGGTAGGTCCATTCTGACTGACATTGGTGCTTGTAGTATTATTGTTTCCACATGCAGCAGTGCAGTGTAGGCAGCTAACAGGTTCTTTTCCAAAGGTGAGTTCTTTTTCAAAGGTGAGTTGTTGGGACCCAGTGAGTTGATTGGACCAGAACCCAATTGGTACCGCCCTCTGGCCTTTGACTTCATTCGGCTGCCATAATCCCCAAGACATCACATTTTCCGTCACCATCACATCCAGTTGGAAAGGGATTCCGGCTTTGAGGGGTTCCAAACCCTGGTGTTGCAGAACAGCTTGTTTGGCGGTGTTGAATCTGGTGACCTGGTCATCTCCCCATACAAAAGTCGATTTTTTGCTGGTGAGATTGTAAATTGGCCTTAACAACAGTCCAAGGTGAGGTACAAATGACCGCCAATAGCCAGGAGCACCCAAAAATTGTTGTGCTTCTTTAACAGTATTTGGGGGTGGGGTGTTCTGCAACATATCCAACACAGGTTGGGGTCAGCCCAGACCATTCCTAGAAACTTGACTTCCTGGGCAGGACCCTGTACTTTGTCTGGGTTGATAGCCCAGCCTCTCCTTGTCATATGGTCAGTTAGCAAGGGCAAAGTCTCTTCAACTTCTTCCTGGGCTCCGGTGATCATGATGTCATCGATGTAGTGGAACACAGGAGTTTTTAGCTTGAGCTGGCTTAAATCCCTGGCAACCAATCCATGGCAAATTGTAGGAAAGTGTAAGTATCCCTGGGGCACAAAACTTACAAGGTGTATTGGCGCCCTTCCCAAGTGAAAGCAAACTGATCTTGTGACTCAGGAGCAATGGGGATTGAAAAGAACACGTATGCTAAATTGATCACTGCATGCCACGCCCTACCCTGCATTGTTATGTCCTCAATGACACAGACAATATTGGGAACTGCAGAGCTCAATGGTGGTGCCACTCTATTGAGTCCCCTATAATCTACTGCCATGTGCCAAAAGCCATCCGGTTTCTTGACAGGAAACACAGGAGCGTTAAAAGGGCTAACTGCAGGACGAACTACCCATGATTTCAACAGCTGAGAAATTGTCTCGCTGATCTCTTTCAATCCTCCTGGTAGTCAGTACTGCTTCAGCCTTACCGGATTACCACGAGGAGGAATTACCACAGGTGCCCAGTTTGCATTTCTTCTCACAACTTCCTTGACAGCTCTGACATATAATGGCTTGTGTGGGAAACCAAAGGAGAACACCCCCCAATCCGTCTCTGTTCTTTGCCCTAACAATACATCTATCCCCAAGATATTGTCAGGTAAGTCAGAAATCTGTGCGTTTGTCACAAACTTGGGGCCTCTATTGATGGATAAGGTTACCCTAACCTGTACTGCCTGGGTAATCCTTCCTCCCAACCCTTCTATCTTCATAATGTGACTTGAAAACTTGGAAGGGTTACCCTGCAGTATGGTCACTTCTGCTCCAGTGTCCAGTAGAGCTAAAACCTTGGTGCAGTTAGCTCCCCGTCCCTACCATACAGTCAGCGGTATGTGAGGGCGTCGATCCCCAGCAGTGAGGGGGGACATAGTCACTGCTTGGGGTCCACCATCCAGCCAGTTGGATGATGCACCTACACTAGTGGCCACAATGGCCCATAATTCCTCTGATGGGTAGATTGACTTAACTTTCTTTGTGGAAGGGGCCAGGGGTAGTTTGCTGGGCACCTGTGGTTCATCTAACTCAAAGTCATTTCTGATGTGACTGCACCAAATGTGATATCCTCATCTAGGTTGATGAGGCTGACCCGGTCAGGGTGGTGCTCCCTATTTGCCTCCTGTACTTGTGTTTGGCGTTTAATGATATCTCTCCACCTCTTGAACACATCAGGTGTAGGGATGCCATTGATATCTTCGGGGGAGACACCAGCTCTGACCAAATCAACCCACATCTGCTTCCGAGAAATAGCATAATTGGTGGAGTCTCTGTTGGGATTTTGTATTACTGGGGGGGGCAGGGGTTTGTTTAACTGAGGGGGTGTCCTCACCCTCATCTTTAGACCTGCTAGCTGTTGCTGCACCCCTTTTCCTTTTATCCTCTTGCTCGAATTCCCTTAGCTCTGCCAACACTGTGGTAATTTTATGAACTGTCCCATTTGAACCTGCCCCACATAACAGTGACATCAGGGTAGCTCTTAAATGGTTAGAGACTGTTCTAAGAAATTGGGACTGCATGCTCTGCGTGAATTCCTCTACATCTGGCCCTGCCCAGTCATCCTTATCCAACCCCGCTACAAATCCCATAATCCTTACGCGCACTATTGTCTCTTTTATGGTGCGCCAGGGAGTATGTCAACATGAGAGGGAAAAACTTTTAACAAGGAATGCCTCACAATATCTAGCAACATGAAATTGCCTTGTATTTCCCTCACCTGTCGCAAAACCTGCCTGATCTGGGGATCACTATTTATCTGACCCAGACTCACTGCTTCTGTTGCATTCAGCATCACCTTGTCCACACCAGTGTCACACACTTGTAACTCCCCCATGCTTTCATCACTGCCTTGCTTATACACTTTGGCCAACTCAGACAACTCCATCTGCGTATAGCCTCTCATCATTTCATTCACCTCATCACGTGCCTCTCCCTCATTACCATGTTGGTCCCTATTTACCCAATGCTTCCGCTGATGAGTGATGACTGGATGTGCCCTTTGGTGGAGGTCCAGTTCATCCTCATCACTGGAGACGCAGGCATACTCTGCAAAATCCCCATCATCGTCCGAGGATAAGGCCCATGATAAAGTTTCCCTGGCAGGGTCCTTCATCACTGGTCTCATCCTACGGGCTGGTTTGGGCAATTTCCCTTTGACAGGTCTCTTGTGGTTCACTCGGTCAACATGCAACACGGCACACTGTTCTTCCAAACAAGCTTTTTGATTACTATTGACAAGCAGGCACTCAGTCTCAACTATTAGCCTTTCCTTCACGTTAGCTAGTTCCTTTTCCAAGGCTTCCCTTCTTAATACTTCCTCACGTAAGGCGTGCAGGATGATCCATGCTGTTTCAGCTGCAGCCTTACCCTCTTTCTTGGAATATACCTTGAGACTTAGTCTCAATGCCATATCCCCTACTTCACCACCCATGGCTGGGTATACTGGAGCTGCATAATGCACCAGCTTCTCCCCTATGGCTGTCCACTTACCCATTCAGGGAGAGACCCATACTTGGGCTTCTCCTCTTCCTTTGTCACACACCTTTTCCTAAATAAGGTATGCATACTTATAATGGTTGCTAGGGGTTCTGTCTATTAAACAACTATCTGTAATCACACCTCCTTGCACTGCAACACACACGCACTTTGCACAGACACACAAATGAAGTACCTACTGGACAATGGGGTTCCCTATTCAGGGCCCTCCCACCCCAGATCAGTTTAAACAACAAATCTCTTAGTACCCCCTAGTCTAAATCCCTACCCGCTACCGCAGACACACAATACAATATAACATTCAGTACGTTATCAAATGGACTTATGAGTAATACATAAGATTGTCAATCACAATACAGACTTTGAAAACACACTGTTTAGTAAATAAGACCCTTGCAGCAATGACAACGCTAAAACACACCACTTTTGTCGCAGTGTGGTATTGTCACCCAAAAATAACTTGGGAGGCTTATAAACTACATCCTGATAAGTTTTAACACAAATTACACTGGAAAAAAAAATATTAATTTTATAAAAAAAAATCTAATTTTTTTTATTTATATCAATTTGGTTATTAACTGCCAATATTAATAATTCTGGCAAAATCTTGCCGACTACACCATTTGTTGTGGTTCGTGGCTTTAGGTGCATTAATCTGGCGCAAAGGGTTTCACAATAACAGCTGTGTTAAAATTAATGTACTCATATACCATGTGCTTAATTCCAATATGGAGTCCTCAACCATGAGGCTTGGGATTTCCAAGATGGAGTCAGACCATGTGTTTGCTCTAAGATGGAGTCAATGTACATGTACAGAAATCCAAATGGAGTGCAAGACACAGGCTGTGGTCTATGCACAAGCAGAGTAGTTTACACACTAATAAACGCTAGCACAGTTATTGGAAACAATATGCAAATACACAATACGCCATAAGCCACCCAATTAATATTAGGAACTTTGGCAGAATTATATCCTAACAGTTAACTGGCAAAGATAATAATGTTTAATAAGACAATCAAAATTAACATAAACATATTCTAGCTAAACAGTTGGAATATTAACTAGATGATTATCTTTAGTACTAGCAAAGAGACTAGCATGGGTTTGTCTGAGTGAAGTTGTAAACTAAAGTATAATTAAAAAAAATGAAAAAAATGATACAATATACTTATCAGTGCGGCAAGACTTATAGAGTGAATTCAAAACCAAAAAACACAGAATCTAAGAAGAACCCTTTAAAACTGCTAGGCTGATGGAAGATCTTACTTTCCCCTCCGCTGACAAAATGGATACTGCTCCCAAAAGCCTTGGCTTCTCCTTATATTCCTGAACATGTGACTCTCACTACCCAATCTCTGTGTGCCAAGTCATGGGGAGGAGTTAGTCATCTAGTTTGCAGACTCCATTACCCACATGGGAATAGACAAAGAGTTTCCCATACGGTGCTCACCACTCCCTGTAGTGATATATCTTAACCCTTTGGGTGCCAAAGGTGTACAGAACGCATTGCAAAACAATGCGTTCCGTACCCCTGTGGCACTCAAAGGGTTAAAACTGCATATGGGACTTCTATGAATAAGACCATCATAACACTATCTGTGTCCACAACACAATATTACCTGTATATTGTATGCCGTTTCAGAACATATGGAGATGACAAGTTTCAGATAGGCCCCATTTCTACTGGTGGGCACATGAAGTTTTCATTAATGAAAAATATGAAATTATTTCCTTCAGATGTACTGGACGTCTTAAGTCTCCTGTCAATTTCGGGGAGTTAAACCCCCCATTCTGATTATGTTTCCCGCCCTAGAAGCCTTTTCCTTTTGCAATATCAGTTGGGCCTCTTCAAATTCCCCAATATTATGTAGCTTGTACCTAATACCTATAAGCAACTTTATTTATTTATTTATTTATTCATTCAATCATTCATTCATTCATTTGTTGTTTGGAAAACATTTTATTGGATTATTCAACAAATAATACTATGCTGAAAACATGTCCAAGGACATGCAGTATGATGTAAGAAACATTAGGTACATGACACAATTGGCAGAATGTCAGGATGGTTTAGTTAGACGAAGTGGTTTGTATCTGGTATATAGATGAATAATTTCAAGAAATAGAATGTTGAAGTTAACAATAGTTATGTTAAAAGATGAGGAAGGCAGCAATCATACTTGAGGTCCTGAACAGAGAACTGGATAGTTCAAAAAACACATTTAAAACATCACATCTTAAATACATCTTTGTAAAAGCTGTCAGACCCTGCTCCCTGTAGTAGGCTAATAAAAGTATGTTTGAATTTCCGTTTCTTACAATACAGATTAGACTTCACACAGATTAATCAAGTACCTATTATGTTAAGTTGTTAAACTATTGCCAAGATGCACTATATTTCAATAAGGGCTAAGGATGGTGATGTGTCAGATCTGTTTCGAAGGTACATCACCAGTATGCACTAATGTGTCTTCTCCATAATTTCCTCTTCAGTCCTCCACCAGTCCGCCGTCACCACCATCAATACGCCATGTCTTCAACAGGTTTGCGAATTTGCACTGAACACATTGACAGTGGCCCATATCCTTATGGAAATACACTCTAATGAGCCATTGTCTTATTCATGTGGATGCGTTTATATGTTAACTAGTTGAACAGCCCGTTACACGAGCCACAGTGCCTCTGGCAGCCGGTCGCAGGGCAGTCTTGCACAACAGAGACTGCCCGTGCCACTGCTGATATAGAGCTGGACGCTCCTTCGGAGCGCCCAGCTCTGTATCAGCCGCGGCGCGGGCAGTCTGTACTGTGCATGACTGCCACACGCGCAGCAGTGTCTACTGCGCATGTCGGGCGTTACACACAACTTAGCGAATCATTATATAGGATGTGGCATATCACCACATGCACTAAACTCTGATAGCAGCTTCTGCTGTTGGCATTCACAGTCCCAACATTACCTACCTGAGGTTGGAGATGTGATTTTCCTCTCTCTATGAAGCCAGAATACAGTCTACCGTCTCTGCAAAATAGCAATTAATGGAGATGTGTGTTGTGAGACAGGTGTAGATGGAATGAATGAAGATCAAAAATGTATTACCAAATCCCTGAGGATCCAGAACTCTGGACACTCAATTTTGTTAAATTACTTCTGTATCTACAATAAAATGTAGTTGTTAAGGCTCTGTTTCCATGAGATTATAAGGGCAGCAATGGCATATCTAATAGTTTTAATAGAGTGTCTATGTTTTGTGAATCCACCCTAGATATCAAACCAAGATTCTGGTCAATAGATGTATTGAGTAATTATGTGAATCTGTAGGAACCTACTTTTCTTTTGATCTCTGCTGAGTGTGAGTAATAAAATAATTCTAATTATGATAACATTGTGTTAAAGGGTTAGTAATGCCCAAATATAACTTTGTTTTTTTGTAGATTTAAAAAAAATTAATTATGTGCAGCAAATCCCATCTCTCAAACCTTTACAGTTTGTGAGATAGTGGGTGCTAAAGTTTCCCCCTCTCTCCCCTTCTCCTGACGTCAGCGCTCTGCTGACAGCAGGAGATCCCGGTCCTGGAACCAGCCGGCAGCACTTCAGCAGAGCTGAGACAGAGATCTTTAAAAATAATTACTTTACTGGAACAGTCTACAAAGAGTGCTTGGTTTGCAAACACACTTTGTAGACCGTTCCAATGAAGTAGTCCTTCTTAAAGATTGGTATTTCGGATCTGCTGAAGAGCTGCCTCGTGTCAACCGACACTGATCTCCTGCTGTCATCTTTACACATAATGTTGCATGTAATTGCACATAAATTCTTTTTTTTAAATCTACAATAAAACATAAAGTTATCTCTGGGCATTACTAACCCTTTAAAGTGTTGATGAATAAGATTAGTAAGAATGTTTTTACATTCTTTTATAACTATAAGCAACCCCTTCCTTGAAATTGTAGCATTTAAGGCTTGGGTGTTTAATGTGCATCCTGACAGCTAAATGCAGCCCTCCTGGCCCAGGGTGCGGCCCGCCTGGAAATTTTAAAAAAGTAATATTTCTTTACCTAATTAACTAGCACATATGAACTAGTAGGCCTGTAACACCTATCCCTCAATCTGATAGTACAGTACAGTTAAAGAAGAATTTTCTGTTAAAGTATTGTCAATGAATTTATCAATAAATAAATCCATATTTTTGACTAGCCGACAGGCTATATTTCACCATTGTTATCTAAAAAAAAAAAATAATGCAGCCCATATACTTACGGTTTTCTGATCATTTGGATCAAAGAGAAACATTTAGCGGCACCCGACACTCCCACACTCCTGGTCTCCAAAAACTCTCTCACCATTGAGGTAACCCTGCAAGGCCAAGGCTCCCTCCAGCCACAGCAACAAAATACCATACAAATTAGGCTGCACTAGTTAACAACACATGGTTCAAGGGTATTCATAAAAATCTAGTAATTTATTAATCATTTTTATAAAATCAAAGCAGGACAGTAACTCACTTAGCTCAGGAATATACAGTACACATGCCAGTGTTGTCTTTCCACGCGTTTCACATTATTCACGCTTATTCATGACCATGACCATGATCATGTGGCCCATGACAGATATAACCTACACAGCCCCGATATAAGAGTTAACTGTGGTATCTGGAAACTTTGGGAAGTTGTGGTTTTCTAAGAAAGGAGTAACCACTCTAAGCAGAGATGGATTAAGGCTCCGTGAGGCCCTAGGCAAGGCACCAATTGGGGCCCCACATCTCTTGATCCAGTGCTTCTGACAGAGAGGGCTGCTAGCAAGTACTGGCATAATGGCTCTAATGAAAGTGGGAGCAACTGCATGATGCTAGTCTCTTTCAACATTAAGGGCATCTGACACAAGATATTATCACTAATAAGGCCTGTGACACATCATTTACAGCCAGGGCCCCTCATATTGCTATGGGCCCTAGGCAGTAGTCTAGGTTGCTATAATGAATGATCTAACTCTGAGAATCATCTGGTTGTGCAGTATACAAAGAAATGGAAGAATTCATCAGCAATGTTGTCTTGTGACGTGCATATTTGCTGATTTGTAATTGCAGTAATATTTGTTGTTCCTCTGTGTGATTTGATCAGAAAAGTTAATAATTTACTTGAGCTATTTGCTTCTTAGACATATTTGATTTTTGTGAGTTTGATAGAGAATTGTACACATACTTTAATTTCTAAGTACCAGTGTTTGCTGGGGTGTAATGGCTGATTTTTGTACATTTTATATGCTGAGATCACAAGTTTATTAAGCTTAAAGGGATAGTAATACTTTGTTTTATCTTTATTTTATTTTGTAGGCATGAAAAAAACATGAAGAACGATATAAGTCTTATCTCTCAAACCTTTATGGTTTAAGAGATATTCACAAGCAAAGTTTCCCCTCCCGCCCCTTTTACCTAGTGTAAGCAATCTCTTCTTAGATGTGGAATCCAGTCCATAGACCAGACAGATAACAGAAGGGGATAATCTTCTTCCTATGAGAACAATAAAGCCCTGCCCCCCTTGACAAGTTTTTCAGCTTTTTCCCTTATCTTAATTGAAGATTGTCCCTCTCTGCAGTCTACCTGGGCACCTCCCTTCTGATCTGGCTGAACAGGGGGGGATTTTTGTTTGTGAATATCTCTTAAACCATAAAGGTTTGAGAGATAAGACTTATATCGTTCTTCATGTTTTTTTAATGCCTACAAAATAGATAAAACAAAGTATTACTATCCCTTTAATCTGTTTTCCAGCCTTTTTATTGATGATATAATAATGCCCCATATAAAAGGAACAGTAACCCTTTAGTCTGACTTTACATATTCTGCAAGGGCATAATATGTAAAAGTAAATCGCCTACAGTTTTTTCCATCTTAACTTTTATATCCCGGACAGAGAGCTGCCTAATTTTTATTTTTTTTTCTTCAAAAAGAATTCTGTGTGGGGTTGTGAAAGCAGACAGAGTGCAGCAGTTAAATTGATAGTTATACTTTGTTTTAACTTTATTTTATTTTGTAGGCATTGAAAAAACATGAAGAATGATATAAGTCTTATCTCTCATACCTTTATGGTTTATGAGATATTCACAAGCAAAGTTTCCCCCTCCCGCCCCTTTTACCTAGTGTAAGCAATCTCTTCTCAGATGTGGAATGCAGTCTACAGACCAGACAGATAACAGAAGGGGACAATCTTCTTCCTATGAGAACAATGAAAGCCCTGCCCCCCTTGACAAGCTTTTCAGGTTTTTCCCTTATCTTAATTGAAGATTGTCCCTCTCTGCAATCTACCTGGGCACCTCCCTTCTGCTGTGGCTGAGCAGTGTTACATCAGTAAAAGGGGCGAGAGGGGATACTTTGTCATTGAATTACTCTTGAACTACAACTCTGACATAATTGAAATAACACTCTCCAAAGTCCAAATACTATGATGATTAATTAGAGCTGCTTTTATTATGAATCATTACTGTCCCTTTAAACATGAGTGTGAGGGTTTGTCTTTGCATTGTTAACCAATTGATTTGATAAAGTGGCCTGTGTGCCATGAAACGTTATATAGCCTGACAATTGGCTTGTTCTTTTTAACATTTTTTATATTATATAATAAAAAAATTTAATGAAGACTTAGTTTGAAGCAGCTTGTGTATTTTTTTTTTTGTACCTGTGGTACTTTTGGAGGATTAATCCCACAGACCTCTGGATGTTACTGGAGAGCCCTGAGATGGGACAGGCATAATTTCCCTGCAAGAGAGTTTGCTGGTTTCTGACATATGTCATTTACCAGCCTCATAGAAATGTGAGTACCATTTCTATTGTCCTATTGGCTATTGTATATAAGCTTTACAGGAACTATTGTGGCACCCTTTGTGTTCTCTTTTTCTTCTATATATGTTTCCAAGCTACTGCTGGATGGATGTGAGGAGCAGCCAAGTATAACAATATTGATCATGAAGCCTGGTATACTGCTTGGGGACAGTCATAAATACCCCTACCGCTTGATTTTCCAGTGTGCACATATATACTCTACTGAATACATTATATTGTGAGTACCCATTATTTTGAATTAAGGGATAGGGTTATTAGACCTGAAGATATTACACTAGGAGGGCCTCTTTTTTTCTGCTCTTTTTCCGGACCAGACTCCATATCTAAGTGGCATGGCGACCAGAGCTTTAAACATGAGTGTGAGGGTTTGCACTATGCTTTCATCAGTCCCAGACGGGACCCTGTCGCTGATATTCTTGAGCTGCCTCTCTATTGTACACCGCCTGTTCCCTCTACTAAATTTCTTACTAAAGGAGACATACCGCAACTACCAACTAAGGAAGACCTTGGGACCATATTGCTGGAGATTAAGTGTGTGTTCTGAAAGGAATTTGTTACCCTGCACATCGATATACGATGGATGGGGCTTGGTGAGGTGACACCGAAGTGTGCTGAGGAGGCCTGTGCCCCACAGCAAAAATGCACACCTACACTCCTGTCCAGGTCTGGTGTAATGGATGGCCCCCCTGAGGCTTGCTGTACGCTGTTGGCTGCTAAGAGTTGGGGAAGTAAGCTAACTGTGCTTGACCTACCTACGTCAACTGCTTGGCAGGAGCTGAAGATCAAGCTTGGCCCATGGTTTCCTGAGGTTCTGGAGGTATTGGAGGTCTGCAAACTGTTTAATTACCTTCCGGGGGACAAGGAGTGTGGATGAGACGCCTCCCCATGGGACCCGGGCATCCCTACCTAACTTAGTGACTGTTTCCTTTGGGAGCTATTTCTGGTCCTGGATTAAGTAACAGGTAGTGGCTAACTGATAATGATAAGTATTTGTTGTTACATTTTATGCTTTCTGTTATGTATGATCTGGCTGTCCCTATTATATGTAGTTGGACTCTGTAGCACTTAAGCAGCTGTAAGGCACACCCCAGGACTGATGGACTGCCTGTTCCGAGCCAATGCGGGCAGTCCCCCTAGGGCCCGGGGGGATTGGCTGGGTTCTGATATTGATCATGCTGCTATATTGCTAAGTTTTTGTCCATCTAGGGAGCATTGTTATATGGGAGTGGGAGGCCTGTCTGTACTGAAAATGCTTTACCTACTATGAGGGATGGTCAGTGCAGTACTGTTAGGTTCAGTTATTCTTATATTTTGCATGTATGTTCTTTATGCATTAATTGTTTATGCTACTAATAATTGCTATGCTGCTCAGTCATTCAGCGCGGGTCTGTCTCTGACGTCCTGGGTTTGCCATTTTCTTTTCAATGTGTGTTGGTACTCTGAATTGAGACGCCTCCAGGGCTTCGGAGTTATTTCCCCTGTGCTGTTTGAGTTGAAAGGCTGGAGAGGGCTTGTTTACTATTTGCCTATAGCCTACTATATCTCATATTATATTGTTGCAGCTGACATGTCAATATCCGTACTGCATTCTCTTTTTTTGTTTGAGATTGCTTCCCCTTCTCCTATTAGCCTTGCGAAATTCTCAAGTTTCTGATGTTCCGTCATGATTATTAGATCTAATATACCTCCCCCAAGACCTCCTTGAGGTCCCTGCGTGGTGTCCAGAATTCTTCTGTGCCTTAGCTGTTATTTTACTTTCCCTCTTCCTTTATTTCTCTAGCCTACTTTAATTGCCCTAATTACTATACCTAGTGACCGGTCTCCGGTCTCTTTCTTATGAATACCCACCAGTATCAGCTTCTCTAGCACATTCCAGATTAATCTGATTGGTGTTTAATTTATTTATTTTATTTATTTAGAAAATGTTTTACCAGGAAGAATACATTGAGATTTCTCTCGTTTTCAAGTATGTCCTGGATAGTTTTCAGTAAAAGGTTACATATTTACACTAATTGTGAGACATTATATACAAACATACAGAAATATACATACTTATTAAATAATGGGATTATTTACAGTTACACACTGTTTTTAGATATAAAGAAACATTTGCTTTTAAGGATTTTAGACTGTGTGCAGATGTGATTTTTTGTTCCTGGATTGTACTAGCTGCTCTGTTCAAGCACTCTTCTCTTTATCCTTATCTAATATCTACTGTATCTCTCATTCACTGCAAGATATCTCAGTTATATTGTTGAATCTTTATGCTATAATCTTTATGACTGTACAGTATATGTTTCTGGAGATGTGCGTCTGCAACTCTTTATACTATGTATGTTTACATTTTTCTTTTTTCAATAAAGTTTAAAAAAAAAAAAATAATGTAAAAAACAGTGAAACATTGTAGAAAAGCCTGTCTTTGGCTACAAAGAAGAGGTCCTCACAGGGCCATGCTGGAAGAGGGCAGAAGATGCAAGCATGCTGCCCTCTGGGACCCTGTCAGGCTGAGGCATTCGGACGGATTACAGAGGAGGAGGATATGGGTAAGCGGGGAGGGAGGGAAGTGGTGACAATGGGAATTTTTTTTTTGTGCGAAAGGGGAAAACAAGGGTGCATATTATACATAGGCACTCTTGTTTTCCCCTAAAATCTTGTATTTACACAGGGACTTATTATACCAGAGATTTTATGGTAAATTATTCACATTTTGCCACAAGCTAAGATGTCATAAGTACTAAAAAAGTTAAAAAAAAAACGTATTTGTCTAGCGTTATTAAGGAATGCAGGGATCATGGAGTTAAGCAGTTTGCCCATAGTTTGTAGGGCACTCTAAGCAAAAAAAAAAAAACCTCCTCCCACTTCCTAGCTGCAAACCCCTCCCCCTGCATAGCTGCCTTCAATTTATTTGTGTCCCTCAAGGAGATCCAAGGCAACTTTTCTCCTGACAAGATCTTCATTAGTTAATCTTTTCATTGTTTTATCTTTCTCCTAATGCTTCCAAGGACCTTCATTTTGTGGGGGGAGTCCTCTTATTTATTTTTTATTACTTTTTATTTAAGATTTTCACATACAAAGAAATCGATGTGTAAAGACTAACAACAAACGAGCACATAACATTGTTCAGTTAAGCCATCTAATTGATGGAAATCCCAGCACCAGCTTGCTAGGTCATAAAAGAGAACACGCCCTCTAGAACTAGAGTCAATACACCAGTCAAAGGCAGTATGTAGAAAATTAGGAAGAAAGGTCTAGTAGGTATCCAGTAAAGTCCTCTTATTTAACTCTTTGATTCCTAGCTTCCTTCCTTTGCAGTAGCTTATTCTCAGAATCAAAGATGCTCAAGCTCAGCCTTTGGCGGAGAGGGAGTGAAGCTTTATAGTTAGTAGGAGATCTTCATGGGACATATACGGGTTAATTTTTTATTCAAATATATTTGGTTTTTAATAATAGAAAAACAAGAAAAAATGTTAACTTTTTTTGAAATGTGACTTGCCTATACTAAAATGGCTATAACAACTACAAAAACGAGGAAAAGGTAGTCAAACATGCCATTTTGGAAAGAAGACAAGCCACTGCATAACATGAGGGTTACATAGATTCCTGATGTGCAGAAATATTTGCAAGTGGTGCTAAAAAAATAATAGGCATTTTTTTAAATTTCCACCCCTTCAGAGGTATTGAAGCCTTTTCAAACTATGGAATGCCATACCGTATTCATTATCTAAATCTCATCCAAGAATAATGGTACCCCATTGTTTTCTTATTTCAAATTACCTGAATCGCTCATAATTATTAGAGCTATGAATAAACGGTATGCAGGACATCCCATTTTTAAAATAAGACATTCATCCACATCAAATGAGGGGGTGTATGCCTGTCTACCCCTATGCAGGTGTGAGCAAATATTTCCATAACATGGTACTATAGGAAAAATATATTTTTTTTACATTTCCAATACTTAAGGTGCTAAAATCTTTGAAAATCATGGAATGTCCTACTATATTCCATACCTGCTACCAGCTTGAGAAAAAATGGTACCCCATTTGTATGGGCTGACAGGGGTACTAACCTACAAATGCAACTTTTCTTTATTTAACTTACATGCCTGCAGGGAAATGGGTATAACTGATAGAGATATGATGAAAAGGCAAGCAAGACATACCATTTAGGAAAGTAGACATTCACCTGCAAGAAATGAGTTGTCACTTGTCTTTTTTATCTCTAGCCTACTGTGCACAACTATTTCCAGAAAGTGGTACTATAGGAAAAATACAGTATTTGTAGAGCCAGTGAAATCAGGCAGGGTGGTCAGACAGTGTATGAGGCTACCAGGGGCAATGAAGCCAGGCTGGGAGGGATCAGAAGGTCTTAGGGGTCTGTGGCTACCAATCTGAAAGGTAACAAGGCTGGAGGGTCAGATAGTATTTGTGGGGAACCTGTGGCTACCAGTGGGCAGGGGTCAAGGTTGTAGGGGGGGGGGTGTCAGACACTGTTGTTTTTTTTTACATCCGATCTCATGGGAGGACATTGGATCCTGATGCCCCCCCCCCCCCCGCCACTGAATGCCTATTGATAGGATAGATAATAAATGCTAAGACCAGGAAGGTGCTTGCAACTTTCCTCTATTTTATCCTCTCTGGTTGGGTAGGAAGATCTTCAAGGCCCACGTGATGCAAGTGAATCTTGAATGTCCTCCTACTCAACCCTTATGTTGACAGAATACCAGGTTGAGGGGGAGGAGTTAGAGGAAAGGTGTTGAGCGCCTTCCTGGTCACAGTGTTGACTGTCTATCCTACTGAATAGGCAATCATTTCTGGGTGGGATATCAAGGGGGGTCCTGATGCACCCCCATAAAGTGTAATTTTATTTGTGAACCATACATTTTTTTTATATACGTCTCCGCTCATGGAAGTGATCTGTATACTTTTAAGTGGTCAAAATAGCTCCTACGTGTGACCTCATAATTTTCACAAGGTTGGCTGTGAATGTCCAGTTTGGCAACCATGTGGAAATTACGAGGTTGGCACTCAAAGGGTTAAAGACAGAAGGTGAAAAGTCATTAATTTTTGGAGGAATCCTGTATGCCTTGCAGGGCTTATAATTTGAAGTCCTTTGCCACTAGCCAGACCTGAAAATTTACTCGCCACTGCAAGCCATAACATACCCACCAGGGCTGAATTTCTACTCGCTAGGGCTAAATTTTCACTCGCCATTGGCTAGTGGCGAGTGGAAATTCTGAGCCCTGTGCCTTGTATGTATTAAGGCAGTGACACTTCCAAATTGTATCATGGCAATTGTTCCACAAGCAGAGAGTAGTGCATCCCTTGGTTACAGCAAGCTGCGGCCTACCACACAGAATCTATGTTTTGGTTATCTTTATCAATAATATTTCATAGATCTCAGGGTCAGCTCTTTTTTGAACGTTCCCAGGTATAGATCTAATAATAACCATATATTTAAATATTTTGTCCTTTAGTATCACCATAACAAATGGCATATGAAATTTTGGAGGTTCCCTGAAAATTCCAGACTACATGTTGGGGTGACTTGAGCAAAAAAGGTTGAGATCCACTGCTCTAGGCTGTTAGCGCTCGTGAGCAGGATTCTTTGATTCTTTTGTATTGTATGTTCTAATGATATTGTCATAAGTCTCAGTATGTCTATTCCCAACGTATTCCTTATTCTACAGCCCTGGGAAATAAGTTAGAATCTACCTGATTCCATATCTCCCTGGGGACATGTTACTGTAAGGTAAGTGGCTGGGTTATTATAGGAGGTGTTACATCTTCTTTAATTCCATTCATTTATTTACTAAAGAGAAAATCGAAGATTACTTTATATATATATATATATATATTTTTTTTTTTTTAAATATATATATATATATATATATATATATATATACATATATATATAAATATATATATATATATATATATATTCACCTATATGTCTGTGTCTTTCATGTATTCTCACTTAATGAATGAAGTGATACAATGGGATAAGCAGGTACAATAATGAACTCCTTGGAAGCCAGAGGTATGTGCAATACACTACTCCTCAATGCACTGCTCACCCCTCTGCCTGATACTGAAGGGCTTAGAGGACAATGGACCAAGCATGCTTATCGTCACTATCTATTTAACAATTTCTCTAGCTTTCCCTATGTTAGTCTGTCTTCGTTTATTATTTACCAGATAGGGATTAGGACTAACCAAGCAACCTACTGTGTATTGAATTGTAAGCCCCACTTGTCCCTAGCCTAGAAACCAAACAAGCTGCCCAACAGACGTTCTGTAATACCTAGAACTCAGGAAAGGTGGTGCTATTTCTCTCTCTGGTGGTTCTACATTTATGTCAGTAGCCAAGGGGAAGAGTAGAGTAGTGTAGGGTAAAGAATAGACATCCTCAGATGTATGACAGTACAATTACAATATTCCATACAAAAAGGAGAGCTCCCTATCTGTGAGAGCTTACAGCCTGGAGGAAATTAACCCTTTGAGTGCCAGAGAGGTATCGCATGTATATATAGTAAATACATTAAAACAGTTGCTTACTATGTGAATTATAGTATATGTAGACACCTAAGGAGTAATCTCAAATTGTAAATATAGTTTGAAAGGAAAGCTGCACTTTGAATACAGTTTTTTTATACTTCACAATGTATTGCACATCCCTGTGGCCCTTAAGGGGTTAAATAGCAGTATTCTCATGAGTCACTAATTATACTTATGTCACTGATTTGTTTGTTAGAATGTTGATACATGGGGCCATATACACAAGAAAAAAACTTATGGGACACATGCAGATCCCCATTGATTTAACCCTTTTAGTGCCAGAGGGGTATGCAACAAATTGCAGAGCAATGCACAGCGTTACCCCTCTGACTCTCAAAGGGTTAACCTGATTCCTTTTTTCATCCCTTTAATGCTAGAATGGTCTCCATCACATTTTGAGGAGATGCACTGGAGACTGCCCTAGCATTCAAGGGTTAAAAGTCCAAATTAAATCAATTGCAGTTGGGATAATTTTTAGTTGGACCCTCCAGTATAGCTGGTTTGCTCCTCTCTGCAGGGGAGGGCTGGCAACTTGTGGCCCATTTCTATTATCGTTCGAGCCCACTATTCCAGCCCACACCCTTTCAAAATTGGCATTAATGTTGTAATACAGTTAAACTGGGGCTACACTAGTGCGCTACTACAAAGCTTACAATTTAAACGGATAGTAATGTTTCATAATAAAAACAGCTCTAATTAATCATCATAGTATTTGGACTTTGGAGAGTGTTATTTCAATATCGTCAGAGTTATAGTTCAAGAGTAATTCAATAACAAAGTATCCCCCTCCCGCCCCTTTTACTGATGTAACACTGCTCAGCCAGATCAGAGGGGAGGTGCCCAGGTAGACTGCAGAGAGGGACAATCTTCAATTAAGATAAGGGAAAAACCTGAAAAACCTGTCAAGGGGGGCAGGGCTTCCATTGTTCTGATAGGAAGAATATTGTCCCTTGCTGTTATCTGTCTGGTCTATGGACTGCATTCCACATCTGAGAAGAGATGGCTTACACTAGGTAAAAGGGGCGGGAGGGGAAACTTTGCTTGTGAATATCTCTCAAACCATAAAGGTTTGAGAGATAAGACTTATACCGTTCTTCATGTTTTTTAATGCCTATAAAATAAAATAAAGATAAAACGAAGTATCACTATCCCTTTAAGTAAAGCTTACCTAGAGATACTATAGAGCTTACAAGGGAAATGGTTTATGCTACTAGTTTAGCTCCATTTATGTAGCACCATTTCAATTGTAAGCTCTGTGGTATCACTAGCGTAGCTCCATTTACAGCACCAGTCGGGAGATTTAGTGAGGTGCAGTGGCCTACCAGCCCAGATATATGACCAGCCCAGGGGGCAATTGCCCCCCTGCCTCCCAAGCCAACCCTCCCTTGCCTCTCTGTTTTGTGAATATTGCTCAGAAAAAGGTGGAACTTAAAAAAAAAGGTAATTTTAGTGAGCCTATGCACTCAGATCTCCAAAACGGAGAAAAAACTTTGTGAGTAGGTTCCATAGAATAATGGGAACTGGAGAAGTGATAAACTGGAAAAGTCATCTCCACATTATCACCTCCTTATCACCGCTTAGTGAATATCCCACCTGCTTTGATACATGCCTGGCAGTTTTTACATCTGTAAATTTCGTTTTTTGTGTTTTACAATTTGAAATCAAACACACGTTAAAGGAGCAGTAAACTTTTTTTTATGAAAACATATTTTATAGAGCATTTCCTGCTGAATGAAACAAGGTTACTCCCATCACTGTCAGGTGTTTTATTCAAAATGTATAGCAGTTTAAATAACCAGGAAGTGAATTTACTGTGTTTACTTCCTGATAGTTCTAACTGACAGGAAGTGACAGGCAGTTTCTATCACATTCTATGGAGAACTGTATGTCTCTGACTTTTCTGACTTTCCTCTCCATTAGAATCTAACAGGAAACCTAATTAGAATTTGACCACTAGAGGGCACTGCTAATGTAAAAAAAACCCATGGGTTTAAACTGTAATAACTCTGGAAATATAAATCTCTCGGCAGTGGGAGTACTCTTAGTTTACTCAGTAGGAAAATCCCTACAAAATATATTTTTTCATAAAACAAGTTTACTGCTCCTTTAAAGGAGCAGTGCTTCCTAGATTGAAAATATTTTTCTTAATAAATATAACATATGTGAACTTGTCCTTGACACTTCTAAGAGGTGACACCCAGTATAGGGTCCATAAAAGACCCTTTTAAATTCTCGGTTATGCCCCCAGAGCTATGAGTTCCCATAGCCCGAATCACCTTTTTTTACCTTTTACAGATCACTGAGATCTGTAAGAATGAGTGAAGTCAGTGCCTCACTCGGCACTCATGGGAGATTGCCCTTCTCTCTATTGTACTCTACAGAAGTACTCCCATGAGCACAGAGTGGGGTTCTGACATCACCTAGCCTTGCAAATCTCTGTGATCTGCAAAACAAAATGGAAGAGTTTTAAACTACAGAACCTTGACTCTCATAGCTCTGGGGGCACAACCTAGTCTTTGAAAGGGTCTTTTATGGACCTTATACTTCCCCTTTAATAATTACCAGTTCGTTTTTGGTTACAATTTTTTGTCTTGAGTGTTATTTTGTTTTATAAAATAAATGCCCATCAAATGTCTCTAGAATTATATGATAATAGCATCTGTAATAGCGTCAGACAGTCAAGGGAAAGTAAAATTAAGAAAAAAAGAAAGAAATTCCGAAAAGAAGGAGGGAAAAAAGAGGAAAGAATGGGTTGATGATGATCTCCCCGCTAGTCTCAGACATGGAGAGAAGAATAGTGATAGGGGGGCACTAAGCTGAGCTAAATTGAAAGAGCAACCCTGGAGGTAGGCGGAAGCACTGTTAGGCTATCCAGGGGATCTAAATCCTAAGTCATTTTTGGAGATAATCCTTGTCAATTTCTCACCAACAAGATCTTGTTAAGTTTAATTTTGACCTTCCCTAGGCCCAAGATTGGGGACCTCCAAGAGGAAGCTATAGTATGTTTAGAGGGCAAGAAAATTAATTATATCAATTTGCAACTAGTTTTGCTATGGATTAGATCCTCTTAAGAAAGATCTACAAACCCATCAGTGTATAAACCCTTTCCAGAATTGCCAAACCCTATGATATGTCCACCATATGTGAAACATATCCCTTATCCCTCTACAGCCCCTAAAGCAATATGGGTAAGAAACATGGTACATTTTGTTGATCCTGACCGGAACAAGATGTTACCTAAAAAGAATCTTGTAAGAAAGCTCCAAAAAGTTTGTGTTAATGGATATCTTAACCCCATCAAACCATACAGTACTCCAGTTTGTCTCATACAGGGCCTCTTGAAAATTGTCATCCCAGTTTTTAGTATAAGAAACATCAAGTGCATTGGTTTGCCAATTCATACGACTATATAAAATAGAGATAAGACCTCCAGTTTTTGGCCTATTAATGCAATGTCCCTTTTACTAATGTAACACTGTTCAGCCAGATCAGAAGGGAGGTGCCCAGGCAGACTGCAAAAAGGGACAATCTTCAATTAAGATAAGGGAAAAACCTGAAAAACTTGTCAAGAGGGGCAGGATTTTCATTGTTCTCATGCGAAGAAGATTGTCCCCTTCTGTTATCTGTCGGTCTTACAACCAGATTCCACGTCTAAGAAGAGATGGCTTACACTAGGTAAAAGGGGCGGGAGGGGGAAACTTTGCTTGTGAATATCTCTCAAACCACAAAGGTTTGAGAGATAAGACTTATATCGTTCTTCATGTTTTTTTAATGCCTACAAAATAAAATAAAGATAAAACAAAGTATTACTATCCCTTTAAACTGGGAATATGATGAAAAGCTTCTAGTTCTTCAGGCATAAGATTTTAGTTAAGCGTAAGAGATAGGAAACACTGAGAAAGCCTAGTGGACTAGTCAAGAAAGCCTTGACTAATCTACCGTGAAAAAGCATGTTTAGAGAGGCCGGGCAAGAACAAGAAGCTACTCACAAATGGAGCCAACGGAAGGTAGGAAGAGGACAGACAGAATATATATTGACTAGCTCCCCAAAACATAAAAGAATGCTTCAGGGAGTAGGAAGGTGAAGGCGGTCTTAGTTTTCGGGGAATCCAGAAAAGGGCCTGAATGTTAATGTGAGCAAAAAATCTCCTTAGCATCAATTCATCAAGGTTTATCTTTCTGTGGGTGTAGGATAGCCAACTGAGCAATACAAGCCGTCTGGTAGTATTTGATCAGATTGGGAACTACCCACCCTCATCATAGCCATCATATCTAGGAAATATCATTAGTTTGCAAGAATTTTTTTCTGCATGTCCCATACCTCCCAACATTTCAAATTGCCAAAGAGGGACAATTGTGTTTTAGGGAGTGTTGCAGGGGGTGTGACCGGTGGGTGGGGCATTAACAAGAATTTTTAGGCTGTTTCATGACCTATTGACACCTCCTTGTGTTATCTAATAAATGACTTATAACAAGACCAAAGTATTGTATTTGAGCAGAATAATTTATAAACACATATACAAACGTTTAAAGAAACAATAATGTAAGTTTTATTGCTGTAGAGCAGTGTGATACGCTTATTTACACACCACACAATCTGATTTCCTAAAAAGAGGGACATTACGGTGGGAAAGAGGGACAGTGGGATTTGGGTCTAAAAGAGGGACTGTCCCTCCTAAACAGGGACACTTGGGAGGCATTATGTCCCAGATGTCCCCTATGGGAACCTGAATAGATAAAGTACGAAGTTTAGGGAAAAGATTTTTTCTGATCAGATGTATCCTACCAATACAATAGATTCTATACCTGTTCCACCCTTTAAAGGAGCAGTAAACTTTTTTTTATGAAAACACATATTTTCCATAACATTTCCTGCTGAATAAAACAAGGTCACTCCCATCGCTGTCAGATATTTTATTCAAATATTATAGCAGTTTAAATAATCAGGAAGTGAATTTACTGTGTTTACTTCCTGATAGTTCTAACTGACAGGAAGTGACTCAGCAATTTCTGTCACATTCTATGGAGAACTGTATGTCTCTGACGTTTCTGACTTTCTTCTCTATTAGCATCTAACTGGAAATCTAACTAGAATTTGACCACTAGAGGGCACTGCTAATGTAAAATAATATGGGTTTAAACTGTAATAACTCTGGAAATATAAATTTCTCGCAGTGGGAGTTCCCTTATTTTACCCAATAGGAAAATCCCTACAATATATATTTTTTCATAAAAAAGTTTACTTCTCCTTTAAGTTCCTGTCTTAGAGATTTAAACATGGTTGGGCAGTCAACTGAATAAACAGAGTGATAATTGTATGAGTGTGTAATCCCTAAATAATGAATATATTTGTGCCAATTAAGAGCCTCTGCTGAAGCTGAAACCTCCTTTCCTATAAATATAAGTACATGCTACAGTACTTATTTAAATTTTTTTCTAGGAGGCACTGCCCCTTTAACGCACAATGTTCATTGACTAAACAATTAACATGCTCTGCTTCCTATACCTGACACAGAAATTCTCCCATTCATTTGATTGAGAAGAAACAAATAAACTATATGCAAACCAAATATAAATGAGATGAAGATGTCTGTCCTGTGGCTTGTGCACATAAAAACTTGTTGCCACTGCAAAAGGGTATTCACAATCAATCATGCGTGGTGTAATTTGGATTTCAGCTCACTAATGTGTAAATGCTTAAGTCTATTGCATAAAGGCCCTTTGTATTCAGCTCACTCATGTTAATATATTTATGTTGTTCTCAGGGATGATGTGCCATTAGGCAAAGCAGGCACGTGCAAGGGGCACCAAACCTCCAGCTGTTTCAGCTTAAAGGAGCAGTACATTTTTTTTAATGAAAACACATTTTTTTGAGCATTTCCCGCTGAATAAAACAAGGTCACTCCTATCGCTGTCAGATGTTTTGTTAAAAATTTATAGCAGTTCAAATAATCAGGAAGTGAATTTACTCTGTTTACTTCCTGATAGTTCTAACGGACAGGAAGTGACTCAGCAGTTTCTATCATATTATATGGAGAACTGTATGTCTCTGACTTTCCTCTCCATTAGAATCTAAAAGAAAATCTAATTAGAATTTAAACACTAGAGGGCACTGCTAATGTAAAAAAGCATGGGTTTAAACTGTAATAACTCTGGAAATATAAATCTCTTGGCAGTGGGAGTACCCTTATTTTACTCAATAGGAAAATCCCTACAATATATATTTTTTCATAAAAAAGTGTACTGCTCCTTTAACAATTTGAGTGTCAGAGAGATATAAAAAAGCATTGCTGTGCAATGCGTTGGACACCTCTCTGACACTCAAAGTGTTAAAGTCCTGTTTTGGATCCATTTCTGTTTAGCTGCATAGATCCACAACACTGAATATTTGGGGCAGTACGGATAATGAAATAATGGCTGCAATTTAGGACTCCATTTTAAATGTAAGCTCTGTGGTACACTGGTGTAGCTACATTTCAATTGTAATCTCAATGATACCAACATTTCAATCATATGCTCTGTAGTATTACTTGCCTTATGTCATAACATTAATGCCAGCTAAAACAGTAATAAAAGGGGGTCATCTGGAACATTGGCCTGGAGCCATATTAGAAATAGGCCGCCACTTGATTTTACTTGCCCCCCAGGCCAAAAGTTGCCAGCCCTTCCCTGGATCTGTCTGAGTTCAGTGTGTTTAACTGTGGAGATCCTGAAAATGTGCACTTTAAGGGAGGCTTGAGGACAGGTTTAAATTCCCCAGAACTAGAGCAACAAAAAACCCTTCAGCTGCTGCTAGACTGCAACTCCCATCATCCCTTGCCAGCCATTGCAGTCTAGCAGCAGCTGGAGGGCCCAACTTTACTCAACACTGTTCTAGAGAAGGCTGTCTAAGTTAATTCCTGATTAAGTACAGGTGAGTCAGTCATAATGAATGAGCCACTCATTAACTCACCTGTACTTAACCCCTTTGCGTCCGATGACATACCCGGACCGTCACGCTGGTCCGGCACTTAAGGACCAGTGACGGTCCTGGAACGGCACATACTTTTACTCACCGCGCTCTTGCAAGAGCGCAGTGAGTAATACCGGGAACTGACGTTGATCGCTCCAAGACCGGAGCGATCTCTTTCAGACCCTCGTTCAGCGTGCAGGCACATGTGATCAGTCACTTGTGGTGGCACATCGAACTTCCCTATCCGGTCCTTAAAGGACCACACACCCTGGGAACGCTGGTCCTTAAGGGGTTAATCAGGGAAATCCTTAAATCCTAGCCTCTTGGTGGCCCTTGAGGACTGGACTTGGACAGCCCTGCTCTAGACCACATGATTGCTGTAGGCAGGGCATACAGGAGGACAATCTCTACCAGGTTTAGGACTTTAATGTCAGCAAGCCCCAGCCTTAAAGGGATAGTAATACTTCGTTTTAACTTTATTTTATTTTGTAGGCATTAAAAAAAAACATGAAGAACGATATAAGTCTTATCTCTCAAACCATTATGGTTTAAGAGATACTCACAAGCAAAATTTCCCCTCCCCGCCCCTTTTACCTAGTGTAAGCCGTCTCTTCTCAGATGTGGAATCTGGTTGTAAGACTAGACAGATAACAGAAGGGGACAATATTCTTCCTATGAGAACAATGAAAGCCCTGCCCCCATTGACAAGTTTTTCAGGTTTTTCCCTTATCTTAATTGAAGATTGTCCCTCTCTGCAATCTACCTGGGCACCTCCCTTCTGATCTGGCTGAGCAGTGTGACATCAGTAAAAGGGGTGGGAGGGGGATACTTTGCCATTGAATTACTCTTGAACTACAACTCTGACAGAATTGACATAACACTCTCCAAAGTCCAAATACTATGAAGATTAATTAGAGCTGCTTTTATTATGAAACATTACTATCCCTTTAAACAAGAAAATAATACTCCAAAATGCCCAAAGCTGCCCAATTCCCCTTGGCATAATTGGTGTTAAGGGGTGGGATTCTGGTCTAAAGTAGTTTAGTATATTGACATTAAGCTGTAGGTCTTAAAGCTGATTCCAATTCCGGACTCTATCATTCAAGGGGGTTAAAAGCCCATTATTAAAGCAATGAGAATTTTAATGGGTCAGTTGGTTTAGTCCAGAAGTGCACCTCTACAGCTTATTAAATACTGCTATACGTTCGTTGTTCAACATAAGGATTCATCAGCGGTCAATATCAGTAATAATCATTTACAGATAAGCAGCTGACATCCTAATGCACAACACAGAAGAATTCTCCCTAAAGTAATACAGTTTATTCTGCCAGAGTACTGCAATATCAAGTTTACAGACTGTATACAGCTTCCCATTATATTATAAAACATGAATATATTTTAGTTTGTTTTTAGTTTTGAACTGTAATAACCCTCAAAGGCACTTGCATGAACGAGGTGAATGACCTGAAATAAGACTCAGTTCAGAGAAGCTCAGATTGCATCACTAACTGGCTTCATTTCTTGAACAGACCCGTCCCACTTAACACGGTCACCACATCACCCTATCTCCTAGCAACACCCTCGCATCTCAGACGATTGGTTAGGAAACACCCACTGGTGCACACCTCTGTGATCTGAATGGGTAGCTTTTCCATTAACAAAATGTCCAAGAAGAAGACATACTTTTAGATTTGCTGTCAGACAACTTCTGTTGCTATGTTGCTTTATCTGCTTAGATTTGGATTCCTCTGCAAAATACAGGAGCACTTTTTTCCTTTAAAGCGAAACACCCCCTATTAATAATTCTCTACTTACTTCAGTCTGGGCAAAACAGTCCAACAGACACAATGAGGGAAATGTGTTAAAGTGGCACAAACATATCTGTCGCTATTTTTACATAAACATTGACTGCATCTAAGTATAAAGGTTTATGTGCACCAAATGAACTTTAAAACATAATTGTCGTGGCTACTATTTTTTGGAGTTATTTTTTTTTTAGTTATTTGAGTTTCTGCATAATACTAATTAACCCTTTGTATACTAGAGGGCTACGCAACCCACTGCTCTGCAATACATTGCGTACCCCTCAGGCACTCAAACGGTTAAGGCATGCAATGCAGCTGCTTCCTGTTTTGGTCCTATATTAACTCTCCCACTCGCTGACACTAGGGTGACCACATTTCCGTTCTGCCATTCCGGGACATGTGGTCACCCTACCATAAAGCCTCTTCATCTCCACATTGCCCCTTGATGCCCTACCTTGAGTGCTCTGTGCATCCTCCGGCACAGAGCTGAAGCTCCCGCGCACTGTGCTCAGTAATGCAGAGCGCTGGGAGATGATGTCATCTCCCAGCGCTCTGTATTACTAGAGCGCTTGCCTCCAGGAGATCCGCTGGATTGCCGCCCTGGATGTCAGCCTGCAAACGGTGTTTCACATCATGGACGCCGCGAGGGAGCGCTGATTTATGCTACCAAGCGCTCCCTCGCGGCGTCCATGATGTGACACACCGCTTGCAGGCTGACATCCAGGGCGGCATATATATGTTTGTGCTGCTGTGTGGGTGGCTTGGCTTCATTCCGGGACACTTCATTGTCCCGGTGGGAGATGAAGCGGGACATAGGCGTCAAATAAGGGACAGTCCCAGACATTCCAGGACCCGTGGTCACCCTAGCTGACACTGCTCAGCAATGCATTGCCCACCTGCCATTACATTTAACCCTTTGAGGCCAGAGAGCTATCCAGTGCATGGTACTTAAAGGGTTAAGTGTCAGCGGGTGGGGGAGGTAAGACAGGAAGTAGGGGAACTAAGGCAGGAAGTGTCTGCACAGCACACCTTATTTAGCATAATCTATATATCTAAATAACACAAAAACTTGTTTTCTAAATAAAAAAAGGCTAATGCAAAGTATAGGTGGTTTTGAAAGCACTTTCAAAGTCACCAAAGTTGATATTAGGTGATAGGGCCCCTTTAAATAGTAGTGGGGGATCATGTTCAGCACACCTCCCAAGTGTCCCTCTTTAGGAGGGACAGTCCCTCTTTTAGACCCAAATCCCTCTGTCCCTCATTACCACCCTGATGTCCCTCTTTTTAAAAGATCAGACTCTGTCATGTGTATGTAAGTGTATTACATTGCTCTACAGTAATAAAACTCACATTAAATGTTTTCTAAATGTCAGTAAATGTGTTTATAAATTAGTCTGTGTAAATAAAATACTTTGGTCTTGTTATAAGTCAATTATTAGGTTACACAAGGAGGTCTCAACAGGTCATGAAACAGCCTAAAATTTCTTGATAATGCCCCGCCCACCAGCCACACCGCCAGCCACACCCCCTAAAACACAAGTGTCCCTCTTTGGCAAGTTGAAATGTTGGGAGGTATGTGTTCAGGGAGACAGACACATTTTTTTTGCTGCAGGACTATAGCACCCTAAACGCATCTTACTGAAGGTTTCCTAAGATTTTAGTGGAAGAATTTGCTATCCTGCAAAACTAGGGTTGCCACCTTTTCTTCAAAACAATACCGGCCATGGCATTCCCTCCATAGACTTAACATTGGACAGAAGCCAATTTTTTACCGGCCTGCCGGTAAAATACCGGCTGGGTGGCAACCCTATGCAAAACAGTCATGTCTGCCTCCACAGACTTGATAGCCATTATTAATCCTTGAGAACCAGTTTTTGCAGAATTGAATCATAGTCTCCATTTTCTGTCCCAACTAGGTTAACCCCTTGAGTGCTGGAGGGGTACTCAACACATTGCTTTGCAATGCATTGCATACCCCTCTGGCACTCAAAGGGTTAAGTGGTATTCCTGGGGTTAACTATACCTGCAGCCCCACCCACAATGTTTTTTTCTGCCAGGAAACCAATTAGATAATTTATTAAAGGACAACTACTAATATGAGCTGCACTTACGTAAAAGATCATGCAACATTTATATATATATATATATATATATATATATATATATATATATATATATATTCCTTGACAACCTGTAAGATATATGGAAGAAACTGGGAAAGAATCCCAAGGAGAAAGAACCCGCATTTATGGCACTCTTCCAATTTTTATTTTTAAAGGGATAGTAATGCTTGAAATGTAAAAAAATATATGTTGTTGGGTTTATACCTCTGAGTAAAACAAGGGTACTCCAACTGATGAAAGGTATTTTATTCAAAGGTTATTACAACTCAAACTTGATTTTTTTTTAGGTGCAATTTCACACTGAACTGAAATTGTACAGTGGCACTGTTGCTATACCATCCTATGCAGGTTTATGGTCAACTGACCAGAGCTGTCCATAGGATGGTATAGCAACAGTGCCACTGTACAATTTCAGGCCACTGTGATATTGCACCTAAAAAATTAAAGTTTGAGCTGCAATAATATTTGAATAAAACACCTTTCAGTAGTGCGAGTACCCTTGTTTTACTCAGGGAGATAAACCATACAATATATTTTTTCTACAATTTAAGTTTGCTATCCCTTTAAAAAAAGGGACATTTCTATCATTCCAAAAGAGCTTGAGGGGATACATTAAAAAAATTAGTGAATTATTGGGGTATTAATCACTTCCCAACTGGTTTGTGTGGGTATTCAGAGAGGGGATCCTAAAGTTGGAAACGATAATAAGCACTTAGGAAGTTCACTTAACATGCAAATATGGTTCTTTCCTAAAGTGTCCTGTTATCCTGAACCATTTTCAAAACATTTTTCAAACATTTTTAAACGAATTCTTTATTATAATATTTATAACATCTTTATTATAATATTATAACAGATTCAGAGAGGACAGATTCTGACAGGAAATAACAACAACCAGGGCCGGATTTACATCTCAGGAGCCTGTAGGCACAGAAATCTGAAACGCCCCACCCTTGGCCATCTCCACTGGACACCTCCACAATGCTCCTAATCTCCACATTGCCCCCATCATCTCCATATTGCCCCCATCAGCTCCACATTGCCCCCCATCAGCTCCACATTGCACTCACATTGCCTCCACCACCTTCAACTTGCCCCCATCAGCTCCACATTTCTCCCACCATCTCCATATTGTCCTCACATTGCCCCCCATCAGCTCCAACTTGCCCCCCATCAGCTCCATGTTACCCTCACATTGTCCCCCATCAGCTCCAGCTTGCCCCCCAGCAGCTCCACATTGCCCCCACCATCTCCAAATTGCCCCCATCAGCTCCACATGGCCCCACCATCTCCAAATTGCCCCCCATCAGCTCCACATTGCCCCCACCATCTCCATATTGCCCTCACATTGCCTCCCCTCCATTGTCCTTTCCTACCTCCCCCCCATTGTCCATTTCCTAACTCCCTGGCAGGAGATCTGTCATCTGTGCCTCCTTTGGCACAGTCCTGTAGCTGCTGGAGCGTCCGCGCGGTCTCCTATTCAGGAATGCAGAGCGCTGGGAGATGATGTCATCTACCAGCGCTCTTTCCTAAAGAGCCGACGAGTGAGCTCAGCAGCTACAGGACTGTTCTAAAGGAGGCACAGACCTGCTCTGTCTGGGAGGTAGGAAACAGACAACGGGAGGGGGGCAATGTGAGGGCAACATGGAGCGGGCGCCAGGTGGGGGGTTTATTGTTCTGCCACTGTGCAGCCAGCGAGGCGGATAATTTAAAAAAAAAAAAAAAATTAAAAAAATGATCCCAATGACAGGTGCCCCTCTGTGGGGTGCACCTGTAGGCAGATGCCTACTCTGTCTTATTGTAAATCCGGCCCTGACAACAACAGGAATTAGTTTTGAAAATGGTTCCGGATAACAGGAAAGTACCTGCAGTATTAGTATTAGTTAAATCATCGGTCATCTTATCTACAGTGGCCATGGTGTCTTCAAATTGTGTATTAGTAACAGGTTAATTGTATCAAAAATTGCTCTTATATTGTAGCAGTCCGTATAGGAGTTGCTACTTAATTATAAAGCATATCGTAGTTCTCTCTGTAGTTCTCAATATACAATTTTATGATTTATCGTGCTGTTTTTCAGTGGGCTTTGGGGAAGAAATGTTTCTCGCACATGTCACTTACTGCTTTTCCCTGCATTGGTTGCCACCCTATTTTCAGTGACCCCTAACATAGGCTGACAGACCTAACCTTTAATGGTATACACATATGAAAATGCGTACTGCAGATTTGCCTTGATTGCAGTGCAGATATGTAGCAGGGAGAAGACACCCACTGCAAAGTGCAATCATGTATCATCTATCTCTATGCCGCTCAGGCATTGAGCCCCCCCCGAAACGTTGCATGTGTCACCAATAAAAGATTCAGTGATAGTTGATACATGATTGCACTTTGCTGTGAGTGTGTTCTCACTTCTACATATCTGTTTGTGTGTGGTCAGCTAGAAGACCACAGGAGATTCTGCACCTAGCTGAATATAAGTGCAGGCCTTTGAGCCTCTGGAGTGTACCTTTTGATTGCAGTGCAGCCATGAAATTTGTATATTTCCTATGTATCCCCTGTTAAAGGGATAGTAACACTTAATATATAAAAAAATGTATTGCAGGGTTTATCCACCTGAGGAAACTAAGGACACTCCTACTGATGAGAGGTGTTTTATTCAAAAGTCATTGTAGCTGAAACTTGACTTTTTTAGATGCAGTATCTCAATGACTGCGCTTAGGGATTATCTAGCAGCCTTGGCTGCACTCTAGGGCATGCACTCCAGGGTATGAGTACTGTAGTTCATAGCAAAGGATAATCTCCACCATTGTAAGAACTTTAATGCTCTCAGGAGCATACATCAACCCCATAGCATGTGCAGAGAAATGTCAAAAATCACACCTATTGTTTAGTGCATTTCCATAAACAAGGTATAGAGGAAAGGAACTCCCCACTGATTGCCCCATTGTTAAAGTGGAGACTGGTATCCCTTTCAGTGCAGGACATGTATGAAAATGTAGTTCTGCAAGGCACCACAGGAATCAGCACAACCCTGTAGCATGAGTTTTTCATAAGCATTTTGCATTTAAAGAGATATCAAGTCATTCTGTTGTGCTCCCATTGATGCAAGCCACATTAAGGGGAGGAGTTTGGGAGTATGTAGCTTAGAAAATTGATCTTAGGTCGGCGTAGGGGGGAAAAAATGATTCCAGTGTCTGATTTAGTGTGAATTCAACATTGTATATTTACCCTCATGTCTTTAGGATTTCCTCCCTTTTTGCATAGGTGAGTTAAATGACCGCATATCTGGTTAATTCATCTTTACTCAAGAAAAGTTTGGAGATCCAAAAGGCTTCCTTTTAGACTCTCTTGAGAATAGAGTTGCTATATTGTATAGCAGGGTAGCCAGGGTAGAGTGCATGTTTTCAGGATATCCCTGCATGATTACCGTTGGTCTAATTCATGACTCTGTCACTTTAATATGTCTACCTGTGTTCATTCAGGAATATCCTGAAAACACGCACTGTTGGAAGCTCTTGAGGAACAGGGTTGTCTGTCCCTGCTGTACAGTCTCCTTGCCAGGAAATTAGGAACGCAAAGGAAAATTGCTCCCCCTAGCTTGCTGAAAAGCAGCAAATGTACCCAGTTTTAACCCTTTGAGTGCAGAGCAATGCTTTGATTTGGCAACCCTACATAAGAGTCATTATATTGTAAACTAAAACAACGAACAGTAGGCTATAAAAGAAGTAGAATGCAAATAATAACATATATAGATATAACCCTTTGAGTGCCAGAATAGTGTGCAACATATTGCTCTGCACTCCCTCCTGGTGCTCAAAGGATTAAACTAGGGTGACCACATTTCCTTTCTGCCATTCCGGGACATGTGGTCACCCTAGTCCTGCGACTGAGGCTCCCGCTGGTGCTGGCCATCTTTCTGGGGCTAACATAGTAAGAGTTCCCAGTGGGAACTCTTACTGTGTCAGCCTCAGAAAGATGGTCAGCGCTGACGGGAGACTCAGCTGCGGGTCTCACTTGCAGCGCCAGCATACCTGTTCCACCCCAGCTGTCTCGCATGTACCAGTCCAGCCAGCCAATGAAATGTATTTGCTGTATCATCTTCGTTGGCTGGCTCAGCCAGCCAATGAGGACCATATAGCAAATACATTTAATTGGCTGGCTGGACTGGTGCATGTTGCTCAATTCCGGGACTTTTTGTTGTCCCAGTGGGGGGTGACCTGGGACGCGGGACACAGACCCACAATAAGGGACAGTCCCAGGCATTCCGGGACATATGGTCATCCTAGATTAAACAAATTAAGAAACACTAATTTGAAGGGTAATGCTACCCTTTAAAATTTGTGTTCCTATAAATTCAGTGGCTTCTTCTTTAGAAGGCAATTATAACTTTAACCCCTTAACGACCCTTGAAGGTAATACTAGGTCAAGGGTCGAATTGAGTTAACGACCCATGACGTTCTATGACCGTCATGGAATTCTGGGCTCCCCCCTCGGCTGCATGCCGTTTGGGGAGTCTGGAACCAGAATTTGAAAAAAAAAATGCTCCGTAGTCCTTAAGTGACCGCAACGCGCCAATCGGCTGGTCGTCAAGGGGTTAAAATATGTGACTCACACACAAAAGTTCACAAGTGACTGGACACATCCACGTATTTGTGGGAAAGAACCAGTAGAATAATGGTTCTCATACTTTTTTCACTCAATACACCCCTCACATGCAGTCAGGAATTTTCAGGGCACCCTAGCATTTTATAGGTCATTCCACAAGGACTTCATGAAGAATACAATACATAAATGTATTCTTTTTCTTAATCTCACAGTCAGAATGACAACAAAGACTATATTGTGAGTAAAAATTCCCAGAAATATAATTTAGCAACTCAAATTTAACAGTTTTGTCAAAGTCTTCACAGAAAATGTGGGCATCCTTAAAGGGACAGTAATGTCCCAAAGAAAGATATCCAGTTTTGTAGCCTTTAAAAAAAATAATCAATATGGTCCAAATCCGATCTCTCAAACTGCTATGGTTTGAGAGATATAAGGATTCAAAGTTCGCCCCTCTCTCCCTTTCTCCTGACGTCAGCGTCTAGCTGACAACAGGAGATCCCGGTCAGAGGACCAGCAGGTGGCTCTGCAGCAGAGCCGAGATTACGTTATTTGGAAATGTCTACAAAGTGTGCTTGCAAACCAGGTACACTTTGTAGATCTTTTCAATGAATGAATTCTTTATAGATAACTTGATCTCAGCTCTGCTGCAGAGCCTCTTCGAGTCGTACGACTCGATTCTCCTGCTGTCAGCTTTACAGCTGACATCAGGAGAGGGGGAGGGAGGGGGGGAATGTTGAATCCCTATATCTCTCAAACCACAGTGGTTTGAGAGATCGGGTTTGGAGCATATTGATTTTTTTTTTTTTTTTTAAAGTCTACAAAACTGTATATATTTTTTGGGACATTACTGTCCCTTTAAAGGGATAATAATGTTTCACCAAAACAGCAGCTCCAATTAATCTTCATAGTATTTGGTCCATGGAGAGTGTTATTTCAAAACTGTCAGAGTTGTAGTTCAAGAGTAATTGAATGATAAAATTTCCCCCTCCTGCCCCTTTTACCTAGTGTAAGTCACCTCCCCTCAGATGTGCAATCTGGTCCCAGGACCAGACAGTTCACAGTAAGGGACAATCTTCTTACAAGGAACCCCCCCCCCCTCCTTGACAGGTTAGGTTTTTCCTTATGCTCACTGAAGATTGTCCCTCTCTGTGACCCATCCAGATAGTCTTTCTGCTCTGAGGTGAGCAGTGTTACATTAGTAAAAGGGGCGGGAGGGGGATACTTTATCATTCAATTACTCTTGAACTACAGCTCTTTCTGTATTCAAATAACACTCTCCATGGCCCAAATACTATGAAGATTAATTGGAGCTGCTTTTATTTTGAAACATTAATATCCCTTTAAACTGGCATCCAAGGGACAATAAAGTGTCACTGCATCCTGGTAGAGTACCACTGCTGTATAGAATTAGCAAGTAACAACTACTGTATGTTTACCAGCATTATAAAAACAATGTATTTATTGTTTTCTGTTGTCTTGCCAAGAAATTGCATTTGGAATACTCTGACACATAAGACTGTATGCAAAAGAAAAAAAATGGAAGAATTCTGGAACAACCCAACAGCATCATGGGAATACCATGGAAATCTCCGGTTCTGCCCAGTAAACTCTGTGTTCCTAATTTATGGTAATTACTGGGGCTCAGTGGATAGAGGGTGATTCCCAGAGAAAAGGAGATCTATGGTAACCCCAACTACTTATCCATTGCTCCTATTTCCCACCCTGTTCTGCTCATTTTTGTGATAAACCCCCTCCCCTCCATCCTGATCCCACCCACTTCTGTGAAGCTCCACCCACATTGTGACATTAAATAGCATCATTTAGATACTCCTAGCTCCACTCACACTTGTCACTCCAGGGGCTACTGCCAGTATAGTTCCTAGGTAAGACCATAGGGGTCAATTACAAATTTTAGTTTTCTTTGGAAAAAAGTTTTCGGCATTCTACAACATTTTTGGTAGAAAAACTTACCATATAGCAGGGCCGTCCAAGTTCAGTTCTCAAGGGCCACCAACAGGCCTGGGTTTAAGGATTTCCCTGATTAAACACAGTGGTTTATTCATTGTGGCTGACTCACCTGTGTTGAAAGCGGAACTTTCACCAGTTTAATATAAATCCCCAAATCATAATAACATTAGCAAGATGCATAGATGTAGTTTTATTTTCAGGAATAATTGCTGCATTAAAAAAAACAGATCCTTTTATGCAGACAGACAGCGGGGAAGAGCGTAGACATCTTGCAGAGACGACATCTCTGAGGCTGCTCTGTCCATCCCCTTCAACTCCACGACTGGTGAGTTGAATACCTTTGTGCCTTAAGGCACTGGAAGGGACTGACAGCGCAGGCACAGAGCGCCTACAGCAAGATCTCAGCCGGTGCCTGCCTGCATAAAAGGTTCTATTTTTCTTTAATGTAGCAATTATTCTTGAAAATAAAACTATGTCAATGCATATCACTAATGTATTTATGGTTTGGGGCTCTATATTAAACTGATGAAAGTTACACTTTAAGCAGGGGAATTCTTAAATCCAGGCCTGTTGGTGGTCCTTGAGAACTGAACTTGGACAGCCCTGCCATATAGAATAATGCATTTTTAATTTTGAAACAAAGGTGGTGGTACTGAATACCCACACAAAGGGCCCTTGATTTAAATGGAGCTTTAAACCCTGTAACTGCTGGAGAAGTCTCCATACCTGTGAGCTCTCTGGATCTGCCCCAGTGGCTCAATTTTTCAAGTTGAATTACCAAGTCAGATTTTCCGGCTCAGAGAGTTCAGTAGTAATGATGCCTACTTTACAAGCAGTTTCCACTTACATCCCCATGCATTCTGTGGCAAAACCTGCCTCTCCACCTTCCAACCCAGTCCACATGATTAAGCACCGCCTATATCATGACAAATAACATACCATTCTAAGCCATGTGTGTTTCTCCCACTCCCCAATGCCTATGCAGATGTTTGTGGCATCCCAGCTCCCAATAAGAGTCATCAGATGGCTCTCTAAAGCTCAGACACCAGCTCAAAGGAGAAAACTACTGAGAACTGTAGTTATAATTATGCTACTTCCAGACGTCAAGCTTCAATACCTCTCATCACATCAAGCTGAAAAGATAATACTCATTAATATAATGGCTGAGGTGCACCATGTATTATTATATTCATAGCTGGGAACTGTCTGTGTTCAACTCTGAGATCTAGGGTTTTGAACCAAATCTCAGGGTGAAGGGCCATGTCCTCAAGATGAGGGACTCCAGTGTTACCTACTACATAATACTGCCAATTAACCACTTCTTACGTCTCTAAATTGATGCCATTTCTAGGCAAAGGGAGAAGTTGTGGGTGTCTGTCTGTATATGTTTGTGTATTTATATATATATATATATATATATATATATATATATATATATATATATATATATACACACACACGATTAATCATACATCTCAACATTTCAAATTGCAAAATAGGGAAACTTGTTTTTAGGGGGTTTGCTGGGGGTGTGGCATTACCGAGAAATTTTAGGTTATTTCATGACCTATTGACACCTCTTTGTGTAACTGAATGAATGATTTAGAGCAAGACCAAATGATCTGAATAACGTATAAACACATATACTGACGTTTAAACAAACTTTAATGTGAGTTTTATTGCTGGGGGAGTTGCTAGATTACCATGATCCCTAAGTTTTGTCCAAACTAATGTATTATTATTGCATTGTGTAGTCCAGTTGCATTATTACCAGTAGGGAGATTCTGTTACATGTCTTAAACTGGCAACAAGATTTGAAACTTTAACCTCCTGAGTGCCCGATAGATATCCAATACCTCTCTGGCACTCAAAGGGTTAAGCATGAGACCTGGGGCTCTAGCCCGTATCTAGCAAATGCTGCCTGCATCTGACATCATTGTAATTGGAGAGGTTTTCATTTTTTAGACGCTACTAGAGAGGTTTCTCATTATATTGTGTTTGACTGTTAATTTTCCATGGAATCATCAATTAGATAATAATCCTTTCACGGGTTGTTATAACTGTGGTCAGCTGTGGCCTTGGTTGCAGCACGTGATCGATAGGACAGGTACTACATTATGCTGTGTGTGTGATTCGGTACAAATAGCTGGCTGAGATTGCTTTGTATCTAACTTGTTTAATATCTGTTGAGCAATTGTACACATTGCATCCAACTTCCATGCTGTAAGTAAATGCAAAGCAGTTGGTTCATTGTCCCTTGGTTTGAAAAGGTTTAATTAACCCACTGTCTACTAGACAGGTTCCCAGTACAATGTTTCACAATGCATTGGTGACCTCTTTCTCTTCCAATGGGTTAATAGCCAGTTCTTACTATTTTTTCCTTTTATGCACAATATATCACTTTTTAATTTACACTTCTCCCATTATCAGTGGGGCTTTTACTGTTTAAATTCATACTACCACCTTTAACCCCCTAGATCTGAAAGAAGTCACCAGTGCATTGTTTTGCATCCTCTCAAGTATCCAATGAAGTAATAGGAGATACAAAACTGCATAGTTTAGGGTTGTATTGGTTTCAGTGCAACCACCCCTAATATCTCCTATAGAGGGGACACTTGGGATGTTTGGACTCCTAATATCTCCTAAAGAGGGGATACTTGGGATGTATGGACCCCTAATATCACCTAAAGTGGGACACTTGGAATGTATGGACCCCTAATATCTCCTGAACTGGGACACTTAGGATGCACAGACCCTTAATATCTCCTAAAGAGGGACACTTGGGATTTATAGACCCCTAACATCTCCTACAGTGGAACACAGGATGTGTGGACCCCAATATCTCCTAAAGTGGAACACTTGGGATGCAGAGAACCTTGGTATCTCCTAAAGAGGGGAGCTTGGTATTATGGACCCCTAATATCTCCTAAAGTGGAACATGGGATCTATGGACCCATAATATCTTCTAAAGTGGAACACTTGGGATTCACAGACCACTAATATTTCCTAAAGATGGGCACTTGGGATGCATGGACCCATAATATCTCCTAAAGTGGAACACATGTGGTAATGACCCCTAATATCTTAAAGTGGAACACTTGGGATGCATACAAGTTTGGAGTGCTGTGCGAGGACTTGGGAGACCCAAGGAGAGGTTTCCCAATAGGCCAAGCAGTCAACTACCTAAAGCTCCAAATTTGTAGGGACACCTCGGCCACACCAGCATCCCGAATTGTGGGTGTGGCCACAGCAATCTCAGTGTCTATGCACCAGCTTTATACCCCTTTAACTATTATTTAACCCATTGGATGCTAGAGCGATCTCATTACCAACCATGGGGTTAAAGATTTTTTCTGTCTTTGCTTGTTATAGGCCAAAAATATTTTCTGTGCTAGGAAACAGTGGTATGAAACTAGGGGCAGGTTCTTGTGAGGAGTGGGATGTGGCCATGGGAGCAACTAAAGGCACCTAAAGTGCCTCATCTCAGGGTGTCTGGAATGTAAATCCGGCCCTGAGAACACCTCTGAACACTTGAAACCATGTATTGAAATGTTTATGAGACACCTTTGCAAAAGATAGATCTTAAAGGGATAGTAATGTAGTATTTGGACTTTGGAGAGTGTTATTTCAATTCTGTCAGAGCTGTAGTTCAAGAGTAATTCAATGACAAAGTGTCCCCCTCCCGCCCCTTTTACTGATGTAACACTGCTCAGCCAGAGCAGAAGGGAGGTGCCCAGGTAGATTGCAGAGAGGGACAATCTTCAATTAAGATAAGGGAAAACCCTGAAAAGCTTGTCATGGGGGTCAGGGCTTTCATTGTTCTCACAGGAAGAAGACTGTCCCCTTCTGTTATCTGTCTGTTCTATGGACTGAATTTCACATCTGAGAAGAGATGGCTTACACTAGGTAAAAGGGACAGGAGGGGAAACTTTGCTTGTGAATATCTCTCAAACCATAAAGGTTTGAGAGATAAGACATATCGTTCTTCATGTTTTTTTAATGCCTACAAAATAAAATAAAGATAAAACGAAGTATTACATTCCCTTTAATGTATCACTCCCATAGACTGACATTGCCTTACCATAAATCAGTTTTATTCAGCTTTTCCTATGATGAGCTGCATTCTTGTATATACGCAAACTAATTGGCCAACTAGGGTGACCACACTTCTATTTTGTCATTCAGGGACACTGCGGAAACAAGAGCAGCAGAGTACTTGTCCTCGGCTCTAGTGCAGCTGTGTGGAAGGGGGTCACTTTACATCAACTCTGACGAAGCCACATAGGTAGCAACACACGTTGGGTGGTGAGGTGCTAGACGGGCAATTTACTGCATAATCCCTTTGTGTTACTACTTGCTATTACGATCAGTAAGTATACTGGCACCTTATGTCTCACTTGTTTGGTATGCTTTTGTAGTTTTTAGTTTCACTTTGAACTTTAAAAAGGTTTTCTTTTTTTTTGAGATCATCATTTGCTCCAGTAATCTTGTCTTTAATTAGACTATCTATTATTTTAGGGGGTGTGTGATTCATTATTATTACTGCTTGCCTGCATTGTTTTTAAATGTTTTTAAATTGCCTATGTATTTTTGCATTATTAATAAAGCATGTTGTTATTTTTTGAATACCCCGTTCAGTGCATTTTTAATTAGGCTCTTTTTAGGGGGGTCATTTAGCACTTTTAACCATTAAGAGTCTCCTTTTTTTACTTATGTGCTGTTAGCCTAAGAATACACCTTCAGTATTTTGTGTCATACATTTTTGGGTATTGTTTCATACCTCCCAACATTTCAAATTACCAAAGAGGGACACTTGTGTTTTAGGGGGTGTTGCTGGGGGTGTGACTGGTGGGCAGGGCATTACCAATAATTTTTAGGTTATTTAATGACCTATTGACACTTCTTTGTGTAACCTAATAAATTATTTATAACAAGACCAAAGTATTTTATTTACACATACTAGTTTATAAACACACTAGTTGAACAGCCCGTTACACGGGCCACAGTGCCACTGCCACCCGGTCGCGGGGCAGTCACGCACAGTAGAGACTGCCCGTGCCGCGTCTGATACAGAGCTGGAAGCTACGTCAGAGCGCACAACTCTGTATCAGCTGCGGCGTGGGCAGTCTCTACTGCGCATGACTGCAGCACGCGCAGCAGTGTCTACTGAGCATGTTGCGGCGTTGCACATGATTTAGCGAATTATTATATAGGATATACTGACATTTAAACAAATAAAATGAGTTTTATTGCTGTAGAGCAATGTGATGCATTTATATACACACACCACACAGTCTGAGCTCCTAAAAAGAGGGACATAAGGGTAGGAAAGAGGGACAGAGGGATTTGAGTCTAAAAGAGGGACTGGAGGGACACTTGGGAGGTATGTTTGCGAGTGCAGCCTTCTGTTGTTTATGTTCCTACTATACATCAATGGACATCTGTGCACAGCCTGCTTTTCCTCCTGCTTAATACAGAAATGGAGATGTGCCCATTGATTGTTGTGACAGAAAGTAAAGACTGTGGTGGGCTACAAGATAATGTACATCACATGCAAAAGGATTAGACTAGCATTAAACTAAAACGCAATTACACTGCCTCTTCTATGGTGTCAGGATCAAGACTCAGTTCCCTCTCTAGTGTTTAGAGCTCTGTCTGGAAGCCATGTTCTTGTAGCCCAGCAGAGACATCACTTTCTGTCACAGTAGGCATTGGGCAATTCTCCTTATAATGATTAGAAGAACTCTGTGCTTTGGAGTCTTCATCCTGGGAATTTGTATTGTCCCAGAAGATGGCTGCCCAGGGCAATGGACGCACATATAAAATTTGGGATTGTCTTGGGCAATCTGGAACACATGGTCACCCTATACCCTCTACCAAAAATACAGCCAATGTGCAGTTATAGGGCATAAATGAAAGTCCCTGTTTATTTAAATGGGATTTTGACCCCTTGAATGCTAGAGAGATCTCCAATGCATTGCAAAGTACCATAGCATTTAAGAGGTTAAAATAACCCTTTTAAAAAATGGGAATTTGGGAACTGTTTTTTAATCCGCCTATGGTTCATTTGGTCTTCTCCAGAACCACTTTTTATTCATATGTCATCCTCTATGAAAGCTATGTAGTTCTGCCACATACCATTGACTGGGCACATTCCTTTTGAGTAACATCTGGCCCTTTGTCCCCTGCTGTTATCTGTCTGGTCTTACAACCAGATTCACATCTGAGAAGAGATGGCTTACACTAGGAAAAAGGGGCGGTAGGGGAAAACTTTGCTTGTGAATATCTCTTAAACCATAAAGGTTTGAGAGATAAGACTTGTATCATTCTTCATGTTTTTTTTTAATGCCTACAAAATAAAATAAAGTTAAAATGAAGTATTACTATCCCTTTAACATTAAAGGACCAGGTGCGTGCAAAACACGGTGTGAATCAAAGCACTGCACACCCTCTGATCCTTAACCCCTTAATGACAGGGGGTTTATTTTTTCCCATTATAGCGAATGACTTCCTGGACTTACCAGGTAAGTCGTCTGTCACTAAGGGTAAAGGGTTAGGTGAATAGGAATATGGGAATTTTTATTTGTTCCCTGCTGTGCAGTTGTTCCAGAATACCCCTCCTTTTTAGCTTTCTAAATAAGGCCTATGAATTCAAATACATTTTATTTAGGTTTAAAGGGATAGTAATACTTAAAATTTACTAATCCCCATATTGTAGGCATTAAAAAAAGAAATTATTTGCCCCCAGTGCAATCTCTCAAACCTTTATGGTTTTAGAGATAATCGCTCGCAAAGATCCTCCCCTTTCCCTGAACTCAGCATTCTAGCTGACTGAAGGGGAATCCGGTCTTACGTGCATCAGGCGGCTCTGCAGCAGAGCCGAGATTGCATTCATAAAAAATAAATCCTTCACTAAAACGGTCTTGTACATGTGCTTGGTTTGCAATCGCTTGCATAGTTCCCCCCTTACTCCCCTTTCCCTGAAGTCAGCGTTCTAGCTGACTGAAGGGGAATCCGGTCTTAAACACATCAGGCGGCTCTGCAGCAGAGCCGAGATCACGTTAATAAAAAAGAAATCCTTCACTGAAACGGTCTTGTACGTGTGCTTGGTTTGCAAGCACATGTAGAAGACTGTTTCAGTGAAGGATTTCTTTTTTATTAACGCAATCTCGGCTCTGCTGCAGAGCCGCCTGATGGTCGTACAACAGGGTTCCCCTGCAGTCAACTAGAACGCTGACTTCAGGGAAAGGGGAGGAAGGGGGGAACTTTGCGAGTTATTATCTCTCAAACCATAAAGGTCTGAGAGATTGCACTGGGGGCAATTAATTTATTTTTCTAATGCCTACAATATGGGGATTAGTAAAATGTAAGTATTACTATCCCTTTAAATATATAAATTAGCCTGATCATCTCACATATCCAGGCTTCTGAGCTCTGAAGGAGAAGGCAGATCATCTGGCTTCTTTCTTGTAGTGTGGAATACTCAGTGATTTGTTAGCAGTGGAGTAGAGACTATAGTTAGCATGGAGAGCCATAGTGATCATACTGCTTAGGTACTCTGGTAGATTTCTAGAGATGTGGCTATAAAGTAGGCAAGAAATGTGAAGGGTACATCTAGATTTGTGACTTTAGTTCTTTGAACATATCACAATGATGGGTAGTGTAATTACATTGGAGGACAAAGCAACATAATGAAATATAGTGTCGAGTTTACCAAAATAGATTTGTAGAGCAGAATCAGACACTACTTCCCCATAGTCTATGACTGGCATTAGTATCTGTTGAACAATACATTTTCTTACCGGGGAATAAGACAAGATTTGTTTCTAAACAGAGTTCCTAATTTACGATAAAGTTTGGATGTTAATTTACCAATATGTAGACCAAAAGTGAGGTTGGAGTCAAGCCACATGCCAGGTTATTTGTTGGAGCTGACCAGGGCCAAGTTAAGATTATATTTTGTTACAATGGCTCCAAAATGGACTGACAGCGCAGGCGCACGGACGTCACTGTGACGAGATGTCCGTGCTTCCTGCTCCTGTGAGCCTCGGAAAAACGGCAAAAACTTTGGAACCAGGTAATATTTCTGGCGACTAGCGCTACTAAGCAGCTAGTCGCCAGATGAAGACTGCATTCATGTACAGTTATTGCGGGGTGGTAGGTCCCCTTTAAGTAGTTTGTGCTTGTACTAAATACAATTGTGACAGATTTTTCAGTATTTCATCTTTCGACTTCAGAGAAATCATCCTGTAATACGGCTTAAATTAAGATATGTTTGGATTTTTAGTGTAGATTACAGTATCACCTGCATACATGTGCACAGAAGATGCTTTGCAAACCATGGGCAGATCATTTATATTGTTGTCTGTTAAAAAGTAAGTAACATATACTAATATTAAACCCCCACTTACCTTACAATAAGCACAAAATCCTTTTGGCCCTTGTAAATAAATCTGTGCTCCTTCATTTGAGAGAAAAATCTTCAGTCAGTCCCTGATGTGAGGTCCATGGAGGCAGACATGACATTTTGTAGCAGGACTGCACACAACTCCGCCCACTGCCCATGGGAACCTTAACCCTTTAATCCATTGAGTGCCAGAGGGGTACGCAATGCATTGCAAAGCAATGCACTGTGTACGTTCGGCACTCATAAGGTTAAGGATCAGAGGGGTGAGCTCACCCCTCAGGTCCTTAAACAGTTTAGTAGGCTCATGCACTTTGACTGCTTCCGTTTCAAAAATCTGACAGCAACTGTTATGTCTGCCTCCATGGGGGGAGATACCTAAGGAGTGATAAAGAGAAGATAACTTCTCCAGTGAGACCAGGGGGGAGATGCACTAAGGGGTGATAAAGTGGAGCTAACTTCTCCAGTGATATCACTTCTCCAGTTCCTATGTTATTCTGTGTATACTATGCACTAAAAATTATCAAATCGGAGATATTTTATTGCATGGGCTCCATAGAATAACATGGGAATTGGAGAATCAATATCATTGGAGAAGTCATCTCTACTTTATCACCTCTTTATCACACTTTAGTGCATCTCCCCCCAGTTCTCTAGTTCCTATGTTATCCTAGGAAGCCTATGCACTGATTTCTCAAATGGGAGAGGTTCCATAGAATAACAAAGGGAATCAAGAAGTGATATAATTGGAGAAGTTGGGGGAGATACACTAAGGTGTGATACAGAGGTGATAACACAGAGACAACTTCTTCAGTGAGATCATATCTCCAGATCCTATGTTCTTCTAAGATCTCTCAAGTGGGAGAGATGTTAAATGCATAGGCTTCATAAAATAACATAGGTAGCAGAGAAATTATATCACTGGAGACATCATCTCTTCTTTATCACCTCTTTATCACACCTTAGTGCATAACCTCCATTGTCTCCTCTGTATTAACACTTTATTACACCTGAGTGCATAACCACCCCCAGGACATACTTGAAATCCAGAAAAATCATATTGTATTCTTCCTGGTAAAACACTTTCTAAATAAGTAAAGCTGTTCAATGACTAGTAATAGACATATAACTTTTATATGAATAAAGTTGATTAAACTTTGTACTAGCTTTATATGACTTCTAAAATATTCTGTATTTAGAAAAGCCAGTATGCTATAATGGCACATTATAATTAATAACAAATAATGCAGCACAAATATGGATTTCTGATCTTGTGGCCCAGAACTGAGTTGGACCCCCCGACTTAAAGGGGTAATCTCTTAATAAAATAAAAAGTAATATTGTAGACCATAAAATAAGAAATCCACTAATGCAATTCCTATCTCTCAAATTTTTATGGTTTGAGAGATAGTGCGTTCTAAAGTTCCCCCCTCCCTCCCCTTCTCCTGAAGTCAGATTTAAGCTGACAGCAGGAGTTTCTGGTCCGGGGACCGACAGGTGGCTCTTCAGCAGAGCCACAATAGCGCGATTTAAAAATAAATACTTTATTGGAACGTTCTACAAAGTATGCTGGTTTGCAAGCCCACATTTTAGACCATTCCAAAGAAGTAATTCTTTTTAAATTACGCTATTGTGGCTCTGCTGAAGAGCCTCCTCGTGTCAGCCGACACGGATCTCCTTCTGTCAACTTTGCAGCTGACATCATAGAGGGGGGAAGTTTAGAATGCTCTGTCTCTCAAACCATAAATGTTTGAGAGATAGGAACTGCATCGATGGATTTCTTGTTTTATGGTCTACAATATTATTTTTTATATAATTAAGACATTACTATCCTTTAAGAATTCCTCCTCTTTTTTTTCTTTCTGTATAAGGCCCTTGATTTTAAAGTGGATCTCTCACCCCTTTAAAAGTTATGCTCATTAGTTAGAGCATTTAGCGAATAAGCTTAAATGATATTTAAAAAAAAACAAAAAACACTACTTGGGTTAAAACGATAGTTTATAGAGTGCCCTGCACCCTACTTCTTTTGCCGCAGATTGCCGCACTGCCCTTGCTCCCTTCCCACTACCCAGCCTCCTCCGATGATGGAGGCTTTCTCTCTCTCTAAGCTGGAGCTATCTCATTGGCAGAGATCAATATCTAGCCAATGAGATCACTCCAGCTTAGAGAGAGAAAGCCTCCGTCATCGGAGGATGCTGGGTAGAGGGATGGGAGCAGTGGCAGAGTGAAAAGAGCAGTATGCCTGGAAGTAGGGTACAGGACACACTTTAAAGGGGAACATTCACATCGAAAAAACTTTTGAGCACTTGTTTAATCAACTAAGAAGCATTAGGAAACGTGCTCTCTTTTTTTAACTTACTTTTTAAGACATTCATCTTCAAAGTTATCCACTTCCGCATAGTGCGGCACGAAGTAGCTGCGGCGCGGCTCTCAGGACTTCACTTCGGTGTGGTGTGAACTGCTCCTAGCGTTACAGGAAGCGGCGATTAGCATTATACTGAGGTTGCAACCGAAGTGAAGTGTGAACGCGCACCTGGGGGCAGCCGGGAGGAGAATGACAGACTGCTGGGAAGTCCTGAGAGCCGTGCCGCAGCTACATCGTGCCGCACTATGCTAAAGTGGATAACTTTGAAGTTGAATATCTTAAAAAGTAAATAAAAAAAGAGAGCACGTTTCCTAATGCTTCTTAACTAATTAAAGAAGTGCTCAAAAGTTTTTCCAATGTGAATGTTCCCCTTTAATCCTTAAATTTCGCGCAAATAACTTTTTTAAAAATATTATCGTTTTAAGCTTATTCGCTAAATGCTCTAACTAATGAGCATAACTTTTAAAGGGGTGATAGATCCATTTTAAGTTTCTAAAGAAAGGGGATCTTTGTATATCATTATACTGTAAGATCCACAATTCAGATTGCTAATTATAATAGAGTGTAGATTGTGAGTGGTAAAGTTAGGGCTCTCCAGCTGTTGTTAGACTACACCTCACTATTGGCTGGCTGAGGATGATGAGAGTTGTCGTCCAACAACAACACCTGTACAGCAACAAGCTGCCACTTCCTAGAGCACATTACAGAGTGTTTGCTCTGGTGGGAGCAGACCAGCAGATCTAAATGGTTTTGCAATACACAGTCCCTCTGATCACTTCTGGAGGAAAATGCACTAAGGTAGAGGAGCTGAGCATTTTTCAAGATCTCCTCATGTGAACACAGGTGAATCGATCAGTTAAAACATCCCCTTGAGTTTAATAGAGGAGATCCTGAAAACATGTACTTTTTTGTGTGTGGGGGGGGTTAAAGGGATAGTAATACTTAATTATTACTAATCTCTATATTAAAGTCATATTTAAAATAAATGTATTGCCCCCAGTGTCATCTCTCAAACCTTTATGGTTTGAGAGATGATCGCTCCTAAAGTTACCCTCTCCCCCCCCTTCCCCGTAGTCAGCGTTCTAGCTGTCTGCAGGGAAGCCTGTCGTATGACCGTCAGGCGGCTCTGCAGCAGAGCAGCAGTCACGTTCATAAAAAAGAAATCTTCCACTGAAATGGTCTTCTACGTGTGCTTGGTTTGCAAGCACATGTAGAAGACCGTTTTAGTAAAAGATTTTTTTTTTTTATTAATGCGATCGCGGCTCTGCTGCAGAGCCGTTTAATGATCGTAAGACAGGATTTCCCTTCAGTCAGCTACAACGCTGACTTCAGGGAAGGGGGAGGGAGAGGGCAACTTTAGGAGTGATTATCTCTCAAACCATAAAGGTTTGAGAGACAACACTGGGGGCAATACACATATTTTTAATATGACTTTAATATAGGGATTACTAATAATTAAGTATTACTATCCTTTTAATGACAGTTTTGAAGTGATAAACACTCCAATTCATATGTTACCTTATAGACCTTATCCATTATCCCTTTGAATGCCAGAGGGGTATGCAATGCATTGCAAAGCAATGCTTTGTGCTCCCCTTTGGCATTCAAACGGTTAAGATCTCCCATGTACGAGAGATTATAAGACTGTAAACTCCTTGGTGCAGGGTGCCTTTCCCCAGTGTATGATTGTCTTTGCTGAACTTTCCCCCTACAAATAACACCATGATCACACTTTAGCCTAATGCTCTTAACCCAGTTCTGTATTTCTGTATTGTACTATTACAACTTCTGTAAAGCACTGTGTACATATATGACACTATATAAATATACATACATACATTTCAGTGCATAGGATCCATAGAATAACCTAGGAATTGGTTATTGCCTCTTTAGGGCCAGATTCTATTGCAGGAGATAAATGTTATCGCCTGTTTTTTCAAATATTTTCCTATTGAAGTCTATGGGGAAACTGGAGATAAACGCAGAGATAAAATTAGCACCTGTGATAGAATCTAGCCCTTAGTGCATAAACCCCCAGCAGTAGATTTTGGGGTCAGACAGTGATTCCCCTCGCTGTCTCAGGGCTTTTATATAAAGCAACGTGTTAAAGACCTCTCTACCATTCAAGGGGAGTAAATCCATTAAAATGTATGTTAACTTCTGGTATCTACATTTCAATCTTAAACTGCAGCTGGTTCACACCAAAATTACAGCTATTCACCTTGATAAATAAGGCCCACAATGTATAGGCTCAATAGAATAATCTGGAGATTTAATCTTCCCTTTATGTGCAGTATATCATCCACTATGTATGTATGTATCTAGTCTGCCACTGTCTCTCCTGTCCTATCTTTCTCACGCTACAGCATCCATCTTTAACATCTCTCCGCTAAGGTTAATATTCGCCTCTCCCCAACATCCGCCTCTCCTACCCCTCTACCTCACATACCGCATATTTGGGGTTGGTGAACACAAGAGGGAGGGGGGCTGGAATCACCCCACGGCCGAGCCCCGAAGCCCAGCCTCCCCTCTCATTGGATGCCGGCTGGGGGAAGCTGTCAGCCCATGTGGCGTGGCCAGCGCACAATGTCTATCATTTAAATAGTCCGAGCCCCAGCTAGAGGGAGACTGTGAGGAGGAAACCCAGCGAGATTACAGGGGCGGATTGGTGATAGTAGAGACAGGGAGGGGAGACACAGATCAGAGAGGAAGAGAGATCAGTGAAAAGGTCTCATCGGGGAGGAGAAGAAGATAATATCTAACCTGTGTACACACCTGCATCCCCTGGGACCCTTCGTAGAAAGATATTCACCATCCAGCTGGAGCACACTGGAAGAGTCTTTATAACTGGAGACACCATAAGGAGCAGCTTGAGACACAGAGAGGTACTGTACCTAATTCATTCATTCATAGATAGATGTGATTCATTATATTGTGTGTGTGATATCTATCTATCTATCTATCTATCTATCTATGGATGTTGGTGACCTCTCTAAAATTAATAATGTAATGGGGGCATGTGTATAAAGACAACGGCGAGCAATTCATGACCAAACCTATCTGCATCATAGAGAACATTAAAAAAAAAACCTAGTGAGATTAACCCTTTCAGTACCAGATCAGCCACCAACGCATTGGTCACCCCTCTGGCACTGAAAGGGTTAAATGGGACTTTTAACCCCTTGATTGCTGGGTTTATCCATAACGCATTGTGAAGCAATGTACTTGCAACCAATGGGTTAAAGCTCTATTTGGCCCTTTTAGTGCCAAAATTAATATATTTTTTTTTATTTCTTGCACATGGTGCAGTTGGTTTGTTCCAGAATTGCTTCTATTTTATTCTGTGAATATGACCCAGGATGTGATTTAACTCCCTGTATACACCCTGCAGAGAGAGATCTGGGGGCGAGAAATACTCCCCTACAGATAAACCTGGTAAAACCTAATGGATGCAGATCAAAAAGATGGAGTAGAGAGAGGATCGGGGAGGGACAGAGCTTTCACCATGGGACCAGCCATGCATAACTGGCAGTGTGGGTGGGGAGATGCCACACAGAGATGTCTGTAGATTGGGTTAGTATTACCTTGTACATGCATCTCTCCTAGTACAATAGGTTTATTCTATTGGAATACTGGGGTTAAATGCTGCAAACATGGCTGTCTAGCATGGACGATGGGGGATGGGTGGGTGGCAATGCAGTGAGATACCCACATATGAAGAAAAGGCATTTTTACTGGATGAAGAGATGAGCATCGTGCTGCCTAATGGCAGATGTACTAACATGGAGGGTTGGGTGAGGATGATGATGTTTATAATTTGCAATGATTTTATTCCTGGGAATGTTGGTTTGAGGGATGCCCGGTTACATACTGTAGACATAGTCAATTGGTGGACATCCATCTGTTGGGGACCCCAGTGAGATATTGGGAGTTGTAGTTCACAAGAGCCTGTGGCCTTACTCGTGTATTGCATACTAGTGTAAAAGCCGTGTACAGGGGCCAAAGTCTGGATGATGTTAACCCTTTGAGTGCCAGAGCGTACCCCTCTGGCACTCAAAGGGTCAAGAGGCCGGTCCTGCTCTGTGTCCTGCCGCCAGCGCAGTCATACACTGTAGATACTGCCTGAAAGCACAGAATGCTCCCAGCATTCCTACCCCTCCCAGCATTCTGTGCGTTCGGGCAATCTCTACTGCGCATGGCGGCTTCTGACAAACATCCTAGCGAATTATTATATTGGATAATTAATGGCCCACTGGCACTGTGACATAGATTTATTTCAGGGGAAAACTAGTATAGAATGGCCACACAAAGGGCCTTATTCACAAAAGAACTATGGAGTAATTCTGTGGTAAAGCAACTGCACCACAGGGGGAAATAATGCAGATCCTCATTACTTTAAATGTTTGGGTTTTTTTTAACTCTTTGGGTGCCAGAGGGGTACGCAAAGTTGAGTACCCCTCTGGCGCTCAAAAGGTTAACCCTTTGAATCCTAAAGAGGTCTACAATGCATTGATTTGGAGACTTCTCTAGCATTTAACCTTTGAGTGCCAGATGCCCCTCTGGCACTCAAAAGGTTAAGTGAGATAAAACCTCTATTTGAATCAAATGGAATTTTATTCCTTCCTTATGATGGATTTGGATTTCTCCAGAACTGAGCCATTTTTGTGTATGATGCCCATAGGATAATTCTCTCTAGAATACGTTTACCACCTGGGAATGTTGGCATTAGAGATGGGTACATATAACCCTCTGCTTCAAAGGATTATTACTGTAGTGTCAGAGGTGCCCACGTGTGGAGGTTACATAGATTTATTGTATGGGTATGCTGGCATGGGAAATGCCACACAGACAGTCGTTCCCTGTACCGCCTTGATTACCTTGCTTTTCAAGGTATTGGATACTCAAAGGGTTAAAATAAAAATCGGATCTCTGTCATTTTATCATGAGAAATGCCCACACATGACTGTTACATGTGACTATTATATATCCACACGTTACATATGATTATAGATATCCACATATGTTACATATGATTATAGTTACCTGCATATGACTCTCTGTTACATATGATTATTCCTTGAAGAATCTTGGCATGATATATGCCCATATATGATTCTGTCACTAATGGATATTGTTTGAGAATGTTGGCATAAGCATTGCTACCACATCTGTTATATAGGTCTAATGACTGAGAATATTGGGATTAGAGATGGACTCACATGGCTCACAGTGAAATACGATTGTGACCTGGCAATATCTGCATGAGTGATGCCCATGTGTGGCTTTCTGCTAATTAAGATTATTACCTAGAAATATTGTTTGAGAGATTTTTAGGCTGATGTACTAAGAAATGGGGTGAGATGTACTAAAGTGTGCTAAAGAGGGGGAAAAGAAGCAGATTACTTCTCCAGTGACATAAACTCTCCAGTTCCTATGTTATTCATTTTTAAATGGAATTATTAACTCCTTGATTGCCATAGAAGTCCCCAGTGCATTGCCGGTCTGGGTTGGAGTCAACTCTAATGTTCAAGGCGTTAAAAGCCCCATTTAAATCAGTGGTAATTTTTATGTGTCCCTTATGGTAGAGTTAGTTTCCTCCAGAATTACTTCAGTTTCGAAGTACATCAGCCTTGCCAACTTTTAAGCTGCTCAACACCAGTATTTCACAAGATTTGTCTGGGTACTTGTGGCTACCAATTCTGCCAACTGCAAAGCTGATACTCAGAAAAATCCCTTGTGCAGCACACCATACGGAAAAGAGTTCAATCAGGTCAGCAGCCAAAATTGAGCCCTACCCTAAATATGCAGTAGTGTGTCATCTCTGACTCCTCCCACCCTGCCTGCATATCATCAGGTGACCCAATCACTACACGCTTCAGTACAGAATACTACACCTTTAAATCAAACTGAATACAGAAACACATGCAAACAAACCGACCATTCATTCTGAAAAATGACAGACACATACACATTCTCAAACAGATATGTACACATTTACACAAGTATATACACTCACATATCCCCAGATATACACATATGCACAGATAGATAAACACACACACATATATATACACAGACATATACACACAAAAACATATGCAAATATGCACAGATTAACCTATTAAGGACCGACCGATCGAGCGTGCGTCTGGCACTTAAGGACCACGGGCCATTTTTTTCCCGAGCTCCCCAAATGGCTTGCAGCAGTGAGGGGAGCCCTGAATTCCCTGACAGTCCTGGCACATCATGGGTCCTTATGCCTCTTTACAGGTTCGTGGTAAGACCCCACTTAGAATATGCTGTTCAATTCTGGGCGCCCTTTCTGAAAAAGGACATTATGGAACTAGAAAGAGTGCAGAGGAGGGCTACAAAACTAGTAAGGGGAATGGAAAGTTTTAGTTATGAAGAGAGGTTAAAAAAGTTAAACTCGTACACACTAGAGAAACTGCGTCTTAGAGGGGATATGATAACACTATATAAATATGTTCAGGGCCCATGCAAAGGGCTCTCCAAAGACCTGTTCATTAACAGAACAGTACACAGGACAAGGGGCCACCCGCTTAGACTTGAGGAAAGGAGATTTAATCTACAACAGCGGAAGGGTTTCTTTACAGTAAGGACAATAAAGGTATGGAATTCACTGCCTGAGGAGGTGGTGCTATCTAAAACATTAGATGCCTTTAAAAGGGGCCTGGATACTTATTTAAAAGAGTATAACATAGAGGGCTATGTACGTTAGTATTGGGATGAATATTTAGTTGGGGCTTGTTGATCCAGGGAGAAATCTGATTGCCATTTGGAATCAAGAAGGAATTTTTTTCCCCCCATTCAAGGCAGAATTTTAAATTGCTAATTGAGGGGGGTTTTTTTGCCTTCTTTTGGATCAACGATGGTAAACAGGAATAGGAAAAGTTTGAACTAGATGGACGCAAGTCTTTTTTCGGCCTAAATTACTTTGTTACTTATGGCTCTCCAACCCATGACATGCCAGGACCGCCAAGGGTCCTTAAGGGGTTAATACACACATATACACAGATATGCACAAAAACACAGGTATAAGTACACATATAACTATATATACACGCACTGTCTCAAACATAAATATTCACATTTACACAAATATATACACATTTACACAGATATATACACACAAAACATATACACACACATACACACATACACAGCTGTAAGCACATGTATAAGTATACACACACACTCAAACAGATATATGCACACAAAAATATACACATACATAGATACACAGATATACACATAGGCACAGATAGATATACACACAAACACAGATATATGCAAATATATACACAGATAATATAGACATGTAAACGGATTATACACAAAAACATACTAACGTGCCCAAGTAGCACTTTAAATCAGGGACTGTTATGAAAACATCATTCTGTAGGATGGCCCAGGAATCAGTGCAACCCTGCCGTGTGTATTTTTTATATGTCCATGTGTCCATGATTTACAGCGATAGGTGAACGCCTTAATATATACACACACAATGCAATGGAGATCTTTCTAGCACTGAAGAAGTTAAAAGTCCTATTTAAATCAGTGGAGTTTTTTTATACCCCCTCCCTGGTGCAGCTGTTTTACCCTAGAACCAGTCCAGTTTTACTTTGATTATACGTACCGTCCTTAACCTTTTGTGGGTCAGAGGGTTCACAATGCGTTGGATACCCCTCGGGCACTCAAAGGGTTAATGTAAGCTCAAAACTGGGTTCAGCATCTACAAGTTTGAATATAGGATTTTATCAGGAAGGGGAAAGAGTTAAATTAATTAGTATGTTAAAGGGATAGTAATACTTAATATGTAAAAAAATATATATATTGTAGTGTTTATCCCCCTGAGTAAAAAAGGGTACTCTCACTGCTGAAAGGTGTTTTATTCAAAAGTTATTACAGCTCAAAGTTGCATTTTTTTAGGTGCAATATCACAGTGGCCTGAAATTGTACAGTGGCGCTGTTGCTACACCATCCTATAGAGATTTATAGTCCGCGGACCAGAGTTGTCCATAGAATGGTGTAAGAACCTCGCCACTGTACAATTTTAGGCCACTGTGATATTGCACCTAAAAAATTCAACTTTGAGCTATAATAGGTTTTGAATAAAACACCTTTCAGAAGTGAGAGTACCCTTTTTTTACTCAGGGGGATAAACACTACAATATATATTTTTTTACATATTAAGTATTACTATCCCTTTAACATATTAATTTATTTAACTCTTTGCCCTTCCTGCTAAAGTCATAATACACCTTCCAGCAGTGGAAGCTCCCTTGTTTTACTCAGGGGGATAAACCCTACAACATATTTTTTTTACATTTAGTATTACTATCCCTTTAAGCACAGCAATAATGAGCCTCCTTCCTTTTCATCTTTAGTAAAAATCAAGTTTATTTTTTATTATATTTTTTTCTGAGATTCACTGTTTTCTTTGTTTTTGTTACCTTTTCTGGGACCTATCACCTTTCATGTCCATCCATCCTGAAAGCTTTTGCATGAGTATTCCTCCTTATGAATTTATTCCACCCCTCTGGTGTGGGGGGAAATACATGCCCCTTTGATTTCAGTGAGGTTTTTAACCTCTTGATTGATAGAGAGGTCTCCAATGCATTGCTTTGTAATGCACTGGACACCACACTAATATTCAAGTGGTTAAAAGCACCACTTAAAGGAGCAGGATTCTTTTCTTAATTAAATCTATATTTTATTGGGCTTTTCCTGCTGTGTAAAACACTAGTACTTCCACTACCAGAAGCGCTTTTATTCAAAAGTTATAACTGTTCAAATTGTAAGGATGTGATTAAAAGCTTCATTACTTCCTGAAATTTCAAGGTGTTAGGATGTGACTCAGCAGTTTCTATCCATTCTATGGAGAATTGTTTCCCAGTGGCTCACCTCTCCCATACAATGCAATAGAATAACCACTAGAGAGCAATGTTAATGTTAAAAAACAAACAAACAAAAAAAAAAACACTGGATTCATTGAAGTGTGATAAAGAGGTGATAAAGATGACTTCTCCAGTTATATCACTTCTTCAATTCCTATGTTATTCTATGGAGCAAATGCACTAAGATTTCTCCACCTTTGGATATCTTAGTGCATAGGGTGTATAGAATAACATAGGAACTGGAGAAGTGATATCACTGGAAAAGTAATTTCCACTTCATCACCTCTTTATCATGCCTTAGTGAATAACCCCCAGTTTAAACTGTAATAACTGGTTAGATGCATTTACCATCAGTGGGAGTACCATTGTTTTATTCTGCAAGAAACATCATAAATATATATTTTTCTTTAACCCTCTGAATACCAAAGGAGTATTCAGCACATTGTGATCAATTCAAAGGGTTAATCTGGCTCATATGGTTCAGTTTGTTTACGCCAGAATTGCTCCACTTCAGCTTGATAAATAAGGCCCACACAGGAAATAGAAAACATCACTTCCTGTTCTACTACTGTGAGAGTGATGCATTGTTTTAGCTTTATGTTTTGTGCAGCAAACACTGACAGTTTCTGGGGAGTACCTACAAGGTGTACAAAGGGCCAGATTTACATCCCTAGGCTAGGCACACAGGGTGCCCTATGCTCTGCTCTGCCCATGGCCACATCCCCTATTCCTCTCATGACCCTGCCCCCAGTCCCATACCCTGTTTCCTGGCACAGAAAATACTCTTGGCCTGTAACAGGTAAGATCGAAAAGTGCTTTAGCCCCATATTTGCTGGAGAGTTTGCCAATGCATTGCTCTGCATCCAATGGGTTAAATAATACTTTGTAAAGTGGTATAAATCTGGTGCAGGGACATTGCGATTGCTGGCCAGCACAGCTGAGGGGGTGGGAGGTGCATACTTTATCATTCAATTACTCTTGAACTAAAAATCTGACAGTACTGAAATAACACTCCTCATGGCCCAAATACTGTGAAGATTAATTTGGGCTGCTTTTTATTGTGAAACATTACTATCCCTTTAAGAACAATTTTTCAGTTAAATCCATGTTTATAAATCTCCCCCCAATATATCTTACCAGTGCAAACACACACACACAACAAATCCAGGCAGATTTGACCAGTTTGGATAATGTCAGATGACTAAATCACAAAGTGTATGGGTACCTTTACATGTGTTGAAGGGTTAGTAATGTTTAATTTTAACATCCTTTAATACTGTAGGTATTAAAAAAGAATTACATTGATGTAAATCCTGTCTCTTAAACCTTTATAGTTTGAGAGATATAAGGTTCTAAAGTTCCCCCCTCCCAGCTGTTTCACAGAAGTCTGCCCTCTAGCTGACAGCAGGAGATTCTGGTCCTGGGACTGGGCGGCAGCTGTTCCCAGAGCCGAAATATCGCTATTTAGAAATAAATACTTCATTGGAACGGTCTACAAAGTGTGCCTGGTTTGTAATCACCCTATGTAGACCTTTCCAATGAAGTATTTATTGCTAAATAGCAATATTTTGGCTCTGTTGAAGAGCCGCTGGCTGATCCCGTGACCGCAATCTCCACCTAGAGCGCTGACTTCTGTGAAACGGTCTGGAGGGGGGAACTTTGACCAGTTATTTCTCTCAGACTATAAAGGTTTGAAAGACCGGACTTACATCAATGTCATTTTTTTTTTAAATACCTACAATATTAAAGGATGCTAAAATTAATAAAATTAAACATTACTATCCCTTTAAGATAGAGAGCTATCTGAATTATTTTTCATAAAGCAATCTCTGAAGAGCTGTGAAAGCAGATAGCTTGCAACAATGTATACAAAATACAATGAAAACATGTATAAAAGATACAATGTAAAAAAAACAGTGAAACAATGTAGCAAAGCCACATCTGCAGCATACAGATCAATCAGTCCTGCAGGGAGACTTGCAACATTGTATAAATATCCCTACTTCCTCTGATAGGCAGAAAACTCCCGGGATTCAGCAATTCTATCACCTTACTGTAAAAGGGGAGATAAAAAGGACATACAAGTGAAAAAAATACAAAGTATAGGCAGTTTGACTTGACATATTGTGCTTTAGCAGAATATGTAAAATCAAAATGAAAGAAAAGGTTTCCATTCTTTTATGCCAGGCATAATGCTATGGAGACATCTCTAGCATCCAACATGATATTGAAGACATCCATCAGACATAATCACTGTATAAAACAATGTCATGCAATCATCAGAAATCCTGGGACTCAGAATAAGTAGGGCAGAGTTTCCAAAATTAAATAGCCCCGACAATATTATGACTCAGTTACTCACATCAGCAAAGGCCTGCAGCAGTAACCTTCCTATTCATTTCCTGATGCTACTGCTGTCTGTTACAAACTGCATCAAGACTCTCATCTTCATGTACAGTACCTCATTCCTAATGTCCCTTAACCCTCTAAGGACCAACGGGGTGTGCAAGATATATAAAGAACCCATACATTTTTTATGAAAAATAAATGTTATAGCACTTTTCCGGCTGAATAAAAAAAAATATATCCCCCCTGCTGGAAGATTTTTCCTTCAAAAACTCAGATCCTCTTCCTCCCACCTCCAATAAACTGCAATGTTCTATTCTTGCCGCCAGGTGGTGTTATTCTTATCACTTACTATGGAGAACCGAAGCCAATGGCTCAAGATCTCTCAAAGACTGAATTCTAAAAAAAAAATGTTCTTTGAACAGCAGCTTGTCACAGTGTGACCACGTGGCAGCTGCTCAAGCCGCCCGCATCCTTACCTCAGGCGACACTGTCTCTGCTTAGGAGGCTCTACTGCAACTCTCCCCCTCGTTGCTCAGCCGCGAGGGGGAGGATGTAACATTGCTCAGCCAGATCAGAAGGGAGGTGCCCAGGTAGACTGCAGAGAGGGACAATCTTCAATTAAGATAAGGGAAAAACCTGAGAAACTTGTCAAGGGGGGCAGGGCCTTCATTGTTCTCATAGGAAGAAGATTGTTCCCTTGTTATCTGTCTTGTCTTACAACCAGATTCCACATCAGAGAAGAGATGGCTTACACTAGGTAAAAGGGGCGGGAGGGGAAACTTTGCTTGTGAATATCTCTCAAACCAGAAAGGTTTGAGAGTTAAAACTTATATCATTCTTCGTGTTTTTTTAATGCCTACAAAATAAAATAAAGATAAAATGAAGTATTACTATCCCTTTAATTTGTCTTTTTCCTAGTACTGTCTTGCACCACACATCAGCCTCTTTTGCCTAAGGATTTGCCCCCACACAGAGTGATCTATGAATGTGGCAAGATGAAGATAACTCCCTTAAACGGCTTAGTTGAAACATTTGTATATAAAGAGAAAATGTAGCAAATGTACTACAGGGAAAAATTAACAATTCCCATTGATATAACCCAGGGTGTGCAGTTCATTGTTTTGTAATACATTGCACTCCCCCTGGCACTCAAAGGGTTAAATTTATCTTTTAATCTAAGAGAGATCTTCAACAAAATGGCCGACTGTAGAACAGGTTCCTTCATTAAAGATCTGTTCTTATAAACATATAAACCGCAGACGGCTGCCTGAGAACATGATTTTATTCTTGATTATGTCAATGCTTACATTTTTGGTTCGTTATAGAATCAATTTATTTCCTGAGAGTGAGGTGGATTAAAGAGGCCTCCATACCTTTACCTGTGTAACAGGTTATTACAATTCATTGATGGGATTTAAATCTTCAGTCCTCACCCATAGTTGAGGTATTAAGGTTATGCTCACTTAAACATAGGAAGGTACATCATTAGAACTGGTGGTTATGTCAAAATCAAAGAGCCACTGATTGACCTGTGCACATGTCTGGATGTCCCAGAAATCTGCAGTGTTGGTGAGGCTTGAGGACCAATCATTACTCCTTCTGGTTCATGGCCATCCAATATGCAACCCATGGGCCAAAATGCATCCTGCATGCCACCATGGTGCAGCCTGCCTGAAATTTTGAACAAAACATTTTTACCTAATTGGCTAGCACGCATGAATTAGTAGATCCTAACCACCTGCCTGCCTCTACCTTTATGTAACTGAAACCCTACAGTTCTCATGAATAGTTCAGCCAGTTACGTATCAGTATTCTTGTTGACTTGATCAAAATTGATCAGTGATAAGGCCTATAACTGTGCACTGGAACGTTTTGCTATAAAAAAGTATAATGAATAATCGACTAATTAATATTCAGACATTGCTATCTCTTTAAAGGGATAATAACACTTAATATGGAAAATATGTTTGTTGTAGGGTGTATACTCCTGAGTAAAACAAGGGTACTCCCAGGGCTGAGAGGTGTTTTAGTCCAAAGTTATTCTGGCTCAGACTTGAATTTGCAGGTTCAATATCTCAATGGCCTGAAATTTTACAGTGGAGCTGTTGCTACACCATCTTATGGAGGTTTGTGGTCTAGGAAACAGAGCTGTCCATAGGATGGTGTAGCAACAGTGCCACTGTAACATTTCAGGCTATTAAGATATTGCACCTAACAAATTCAACTTTGAGCTGCAATAAATGAATAAAACTCCACTCAACACTAGGAGTATTCTTGTTTTACTCAGAAGGATAAACCTTACAATATATATATTTCTTTGCATATTACATGTTACTATCCATTTAAGTTGTATCAAGGTTTGAACATGTACTTATAAATGAAGATGTACTTATAAATGTTACAGTGTGTTCTTTCATATAAACACAAGTTGTACTTTATTAGGTTTCCTCTGAAATGGTTGGAGGATGTGTTGATTTACATTTGAATACTAGTAGGGAATTGGTATGTGGTGTTAGTTAGCATTTTAATGAGTGTTAGGTCCACCCCCATTTGCTTGTTGAGAGTTAGTTACTGGAAGTACACTGAGCTGTTTCCTTTCGACTGGTAACTGTGATCTGGAACAGTTCAGGTAAGAGATTCATATGCCAGTACAAACAGCAACTTATATTATTATCTTGTTATGCGATAAGTGGTTTTTGAAAGCAATCTTACTTGGTGAATGCTCACTGTTTTGCCACTAATTTTTGTGCTACAATTTAGAATTAAGGGTTGTATTTAAGGCTCTAAAGAGGAACAAACCAACTTTCTCACAAGGGACAATTAAAAATTGCCATTGATTTAACTGGGCCTATTAACCACTTGAATGCTAGAAAGGTCTCCTTTCTAGCATTCAAGTGGATAAAAGCCCCATTTAAGTCAGTGAGGATTGGGGAATGTGTATATGTCATCTATTGGTTTTACCTAGAATTACATATCTTTAGGTTTCAAAAGGGATATTAATACTTGGTTTATATAAGCTTTAATATTGTAGTTATTAAATAAATAAAGCACAACATCTGTGTCTTTTTGAAATAACCTTTATAGTTTTAGTGTAATCTGGATCAAAAGTTTACCCCTCCTGCCCATTTTAGCTGACAAACTTAGATTCCATTCTGCGGACCGTACGGCTCATCTGGAGAACTGAAATAGCACTGCATACACAGAAAATCTTCATGAGAAAGGTCTACAGAGTATGCCTGATTTGAGGCAGTAGACTGATGTCATGTAGATTTGCTTTGTATACACTGCTGTTTCAGCTCTTCAGAAGAGCTGTCCGGTCCCGGGACCAGAATCCAAGTTTGTCAGCTAGAGCGCTGACGTGTATAAAAGAGGCAGGAGAAGTAAACTTTTGATCCAGATTACACTAAAACTATAAAAGTTATAGCAAAAAGGCTTGGATGCTGAGCTTTAGTTATTTAATAATTACAGTATTAAAGCTTGTATAAACCGAATATTACTATCTCTTTAAATACTGCCATATGCTTCTTGGATAGAGATGTCTCTAAGAAATTACTTTGCAAAGCACTGGAAACCTCTGTCTGGTGTTTAAAGGGATTAAGCATTATGCTATTGAGTTTGAAATGATAACTGTGTCCTTGGGCTCTACTGTGTTCAAACTTAAAGGGATAGTAATACTTTATTATTACTATCACACATATTGTAGATATTTGTAAAATAATTTAATAGCCCCCAGGTTCATCTCTCAACCCTTTATGGTTTGAGAGATAAATGAAGGCAACATTTCCCCCTCCCTCCCTCTTCCCTGAAGTCAGAGTTGTACTGACTGCAGGGGAAGTCTGTCGTACGACAGGCTTGCGGGTCTGCAGCTGAGCCGAGATCACGTTAGTGACAAAGAATTATTTCACTGAAACGGTCTTCTACATGTGCTTGGTTTGCAAGCACATGTAGAAGACTGTTTCAGTGAAATTATTCTTTTTCACTAACACAATCGCGGCTCTGCTGCAGAGCCGCCTGATGAAAGTCAGACCAGATATCCCTGCAGTCAGCACAACACTGATTTCAGGGAAGGGGGAGGGAGGGTGGAACTTTGCCTTCGGTTATCTCTCAAACCATAAAGGTTTGAGAGATGAACCTGGTGGCTCTTAATTTGTTTGGCAAATATGTACAATATGGGGGATAGTAATAATAAAGTATTACAATCCCTTTAAACAGCAGCTTTCACGTGGATAGTGATCTATCAGCAAATCTCTCTTTCGTGCAGACTTTCCGAAAAAGCCAGGGCTACATTGTAAAACAGTAACATACTTGATGAGGCTGAAAAAGGCATGTTTCAATCAAGTGCACACTTGTTGATCCAGAGGAAGACAAAAAAAACCTGTTGAAGCCATTTCCAATTAAGAGCCAAGTGGGTAAAACAATTACTTTCTGACTCCAAATGGCTGGCTCAACATCCTGTCTGCTTTGAAACAAGCTGCCATAGTTCTCAATACTGTTCTGAGGTAGAAGGGTATCCATTGCATTTTGAATGCAACCACTGTATTTTTGAACACAACATCCTGAGGAAAAGCATTCCATAACTTTACTACCCTTACTGTAAAAAACCCTGTCTTTGTTTTAGTTGAACATGCTTTTCCTATAGTCTTAATGGATGACTTCTTGTTTTTTGCTCAACTTTTTTGAGTAACTAGTTTCTAACAGCGTTTTTTGCATTGACTTGAATATATTTGTAGATGGTAATCATATCACCCCTTAGACATCGCTTCTCTAATGTATTCAAGGTCAATACAAATAACTTTCAAATAAATTATTTACTCAAATAGATGAGCTAAGAATGAGAGGTCATCCATTATGACTGGAGGAAAGGCACTTTTGACTAAAACAAAGGCAAGGTTTTTTTACAGTAAGGGCTTAAAGTTATAGAATTCTTTACCTCGGGATGCTGCGCTGGCAGATACTGTAACTGGTTTCAAAAAAGCAATGGATATCTGTCTAGAACAGAACAATATTAAGATCTATGACATTTGGCTTCAAAGCAGATAAGAAGTTGATCCAGGGAAATATCTGCCATATGGAGTCAGGAAGGATTTTTTTTACTCACTTGGAGCTTAATTGGAAATTGCTTCAATGTTGTTTTTTTTTGTCTTCCACTGGATCAACAGGGGTGATTTAGCATGGGCTGGACTTGATGGACGTGTCTTTTTTCAGCTTCATCAACTATGTAAGCAAACCCAGTTTGGCTAGTCTCTCTTTATATCTCAGATCTTCCAATCCCTATATTAGTTTTGTTGTGCGTCTCTTCAACTCAGATCAGTAGTGTCTTTTTTAAGAACTGGTGTCCAAAACTGTACTCCATATTCTAGATTAGGCTTTATCAGCCATTTATATAGAGGTAGAATTATATTCTCATCCTGTGTCATAACCAAAGTGAACCACCACTGGGACAGCAGGGGAGCAGAGTGGTCTGAAAAGAGACCCCCAGTGCTCCCTCATGGATCTTGCAAGAGAGACTGAACAACAAGAGTCTGAAGTCTCAAAGTTCAGTCTCTTTGGGTTGCACCCGTAGCCCCTGTAGATACCTTTGAAGCTCTTGCAAGCCTGACTGTAAGGGTCTATGAAGACATTGTGAGGGACCCACAAAGTTTGTGGCTGAGAGGCATAAAAGGTCAGCTTGCATTCCAGCGTGCAAGCCAGTTGGAGAAGCCAAAAAACCTGCCAGGAGCCATATCTGAGCTGCACAGAGCTCCCTTAGTCTTTTTACTTCGTATTGACCTGTAGGGAAAAAGGCCACATTTGCCACAGAAATAGTCTAGGAGGAAATCAATCTGGGCTATATCAGTCTGTTATAGAAAAAGGATCTCACACTTGTCCTGTAAGATGGACTATTACATACATTTTGGCCTTTACTTACTGGTTGCGGGGTGCCTGGTTTGGCAGCTATTGTTGCTCTCAATCGGTGATGGAAATATCTGTCAGGGGAGTATATGCAACTATTCAGTGTTTGTAATGTAAGAAGCATGTCTTGGTTTAAATAGTGGGCTGTGCTTTACCCCCAACTTCACTTCCCATTTCACATAATTTAGTTTTCTTCGGCCCTGTCTGCCACCATTCTCTGCTCCTCTAATCTACTTTACTGCCTATCCCCTTCACTCTGCCACCATTGTCTACCACTCCATTACCATACCTCTCTCCTTCACTCATGTTTCCCATTGACTTTTTCTCCCTATGTCTTGTATCCATCCACTCTGTCTGTTTCATCCCCACCCCCACTGCTCCACCCCCTCTCATCCTAACTAACTGCTCCACCCTTATCTTCTCCACTGTCTGCCCCCCATCTATGGCTCACATATTTGCTGGAAGAAAATACAGGTCTTCCTTCTGTTACCATTATCTTATCATTTGTTCCAAGCCAAATGTTCACAGGCCAGATGGCAATTCTACCTCATCGCCTATCTTCCTGCATCCCTCTATCACTGGCCCACCTTGATTACTGTCACTGTTACCAGTGTCTATTCCACATATATACCCTCCCCCATATGTATGTTTCCATCCAGTCTCCCCACAGTTCCTCCATGTACCCTACTGCCCATCTCTCTAATACCCTCTAACCCCTTAGTTACCAGAGTGGAGTACAGTGCATTGAAGAGCAATGCATTTCACGCTTGACTTGTTTGTAAGGGTTTCATGTCGGCCCCCATCTACTCCATTTGCCTCTACAGTATCCCTCACTGTTTTTTTCATGCTGTCTCAAACACCAATCCTCATAGGCCCCATCTTCCCTATTCCCTTTCCATCTCCGACACTGTCCCTCGATCTTCCCTACTCCCATCTGTTGCAATGTCTGATTCTTCCATTTCCTCTCACTGTCAATGACTATTGCTGTCCCTCTACTCCCATTCTCTGTGGCACTATCTCCCCCACCCCCCTTATCATCCCTTAATGTACACTTTGGTGTGAGCAACCTGTGGCTTTTGGCTGTTATGGAACAGAATATACCATCAATTCCAGCCACCCAAAAGTATGTGGAAAATGATGAGAGTTGTAGTTCTAAAGTTTGTGAGCCACATATAACCGCTTACCCCGTCTATTCAAGATGACAAAGTACCTTATAGAGGCAGTGGAATGCAGGAGTGCTCACTCACACTCACTGCACAGAAATGTGAACTCATCCTGCTTATCAGCCGTTCCTCATCTTTGGCGTCAGTTACTGAAACACACAATGGTATAGAATAGGGGTTCCCAGACTTAATCAACAGGTAATCTACTTTTTTGTAGCAATCCTAACTTTATCTACTATCTTACCAGCATACATCAATAGTCCCAGGCCTTCCCATTCAGCATACATAGGCTTATATTTCCTGCATATATAGAATAATGTACAACATGCACAGTATTGTAAAAAATCTGTTAAAAAAGTAATTCTGGTACAACCCAACTGCACTGTAGAGGACAAATAAAATGTTCCAAATTTCCTATTGATTTAAATGTGTATTTTACCCCTTTAAATCCTAGATAGGTATAAAATGCAAGCACTATTCAGCGTGAATCTTCTCATGGTCTACCAGTAACCAGTTAGTGGTCTACAGGTAGATGGTGATATACTGATTGGACACCCCTGGATAGAGCTATTAGAAGGGATGCTGAGAGTTTGGGGATGTACAACATTATGGCAGATGTAATTAGATGTGAGCTGGGAACAGCAGGACATAGTGCAAATTCTGCACAATGATCCTTGCGTTCAAAATGAAAATGGAGGAATTATGGAGTGAACCAGTGCACAACAGTGGAGAAATGTTTTTAAAAATCCATTGATTGAAGCCTTTGAGTATCAGAGAAGTATCCAGTGCACTGTGTTGGATACCGCTCTGCCACTCAAAAGGTTTAATGGAGATCTTAACCCCTTCAAAGCTAGCGAAGCCCCATTTAAATCAATGAAACTGGGAGAATTTTTATTTGGTACAACTGATTTGCTCCATAATTGGTCTTCTTTTCTTTTGATAACTAGCCTATATTAACAGTGGAAACCTGTGACTCTCCAGCATTTGAGGATGAATGTTCCCATCCCCTGTGGCTGGCCAGGGATGATGAGAGTTGTAGTCCTTGAGAGGTGAAGAACCTCACATTGGCCAACTCTGTCCTATATAGTTGTATTAATGATCACTGAGTTAACAAAGGGGAGTATTTATAAATGTTGTTCTGTGTCCTGCTGAGTTTGCTCCTAAATAGTCAGGGGAATATTCCTGAGCAACATGTTTCATTTTTCAAAACAAATTTTGATGACCCCAGCAGATTTAAACAAGACAACACGTGAGTGGAATGCAAATCAACGTGAATTTTTTTTTCATGCTTACACAACTTGGATGAATAGACCCCTTACTGAAGGGCTTAGAGGCTTTGCCAGTACGTATTTAGACTAAAGGAGAGGACGGTTCAATGAGGCAGAATAAATCCCCTCCCCCACCTCACAGCAAGATGATGAGGTAGAGACCTTGTGTGTTAATATATCCAGGGTTTAGTGTAGATCAGTGGTTATCATATGTGATCATTGGAACCCCATGGTATCACTGAAAAAGTACACAGGTGCCATGAAACAAATGAAGGTTATGGAAGGCAGAGCAGCAAGGCTTGGGTGATAGATATCAGTAGATGCGTTAAGGTTTGATACATTTCACACAGAAATTTTATTTCCAATTATATTTTTCTTTTAATGTAAGGAGCCATTTCCTAGTTTTCCCCGGGTGATACCAGGGTAATCCTCTAGAAAAAGAGGGGTTAGCACAGGTTACAGAGTGACCTTCCATGAAACAAATGGAGTCATGATCCTGAGAACAACATGTTCTATGGAGAGGAACATGGAACTGCACTAGGTCCCGTGGGGAGACAAGATTCCCTGGTCTGGGTCCTGTGCCACAAAAAAGTTTCCCCATGATAAGACCTAAAGCGAGTTTCATCCTGAGGTCTTGGCATATACAGAAGCAGAGGATGGGGTGCTCCCAAAGGACCTCAGTGGACTGCCTGGACTCGCATGCCATTACCCTTATAGAGCCAAATAGAGCAGAAAGTGTCCTCCAAGGAGGCGTGACTTTCAGAGTAAGGACAGAGACAAAGCTTTCATCCAATTGCATTGAGAGAGAATCAACAGGTAGAAATGGGGTCCTAGCACTGAGCAGAGGAGAGTGGACCAGAGAAAAGGGAGAATGCAGATGTACATTAAGGGTTCCAGGCTCTAAGCACAGCTGAGACACCCAAATGTTTAACCCTTGGAGTGTCAAAGAAGTGTATAATGCATTGCAAAGCAATGTGTTGGACACCCCTTTTGGCATTCAAACTGTTAATAAATTAAGCACATGCCCAAGGCCAATAAGTTGTACACTAATAAGCACCCTATATCCCTCTAGTAATTGTTAAAATAATACAATTACGTTGTAACAGTTACATGTACCATCTAAAACTCAGATACATTTAATACTGAAACTGTGTTAACCACCTAGATGCCAGAGAGCTTTCCAATGCATTGAGAAGCAATATGTTGGATATCTCGCTAGCATTCAAGTGGTTAGCCCTTTGGGATAAGGAAAGCATTGCAAACCCAGGGGGTCTGCTGAGCATTGCATCCTTAACCCTTTGAGTGCTAGAGGGGTCCGCAAAAGACCCCTCTGGCACTCATAGGGTTAAAGGGGATGTATCACCTTATAAAAATGCTCTACCATAGCTTTTGTTAATAAAGTAGTAATAGGAAAGCTGTTTTTTTGTTTTTTTTTAATGTAAGTGCTTTAAACGATATTCTGTGTTCTGTGCTGTGCACGTCCGCATAATGTGCACAGCACAGCTCTTCTCCTCCCACCTCCCTCCCAGCTGCCCCAGGGAGTTCGTGCTTCCCTTCGGTGTGCTGTGAATGGCTTCTCTCATTATATCAAGCTGCGGTTAGCATTATACTGAGGTTGCAAGAAGAGCTTTGCCAAAGAATCAGCGTGCTGTATTAAGCGTAAAGCTCAAGCTTCTTCAAAGACAGAATATCTTTTAAAGTACTTACATTAAAAATAAAAAAACAGGTTTCCTATTACTATGTTATTAACAAAAGCTATGGTAAACATTTTTTATAAGGTGATACATCCCTTTTAAACTAATGCTAACTCCTCCAAGTAATGGGCTTTCTCTCACCTTAATATGACCGGAAAAGCCATAGTTAGGTAAGTGGATTATTATTAGGATTTGTTAGCATTCCTTTAACTGTGTGCGTCGGGTGAGTCCACCAGTGGGCCCTGGGCAATTTGCCCTGTATATAGACAGGGAGTTTAAGAAAAGAGGACATGGCAGTAATAATTTCATGCTGTATGCAGTTGAGATCAGAAGATCTTCTATAACCAGCTCACTGGGGTGTGGAATGCAAGCGAGCTTAGGTATCTCCATCCTCCGGCACATACCTCTATATCTCCGCTCCCTCACTCTGGTAAATCTAGTCAAGTTGATACATTTATTGGCTAACTAAGCAGATTTAGGATGCAAGCTTTCAAGACCCCTTAGGTCTGTTCCTTAGGCATGTTATACAGATAAGTATGTAAACATCTCTCTTATATACAAGTACACATTGCATTGTTTAGAATGGAAATCAGATAAGAAAGCCCAGTCCATACCCAGTGCCAGGGACATTAAATTGACTGTGCTGACTGGACTGTTTCACACTCAAAGGGACAGAAAAATATGGGAGGTTAAATTAATGCTGCGGTTTAATACTTTTAATAATGGTCTGAACAGAGATAGAGAATTCCTATCACATTGTGGATTGACCTTTACAACAGTCCCACTGGGATTGTAAATACCTTTGACACTTCCAGAGGATGACTGCAATTTACATCACTCCTCTGCCATTGACATATTGAAGAACCTGGGTCTGGACTGAACTTTCTTATCTGATTTCCGTTCTAAACAATGCACTGTGTTCTTGTATATAAGGGAGATGTTTTCATATTTATCTGTTTAATATGCCTGAGGAAGAGAACTAAGAGGTCTTGAATGCTTGCATTCTAAATCTGCTTAGTTAGCCAATAAAGGTATCAACGTGACTATATTTGCCTTCTGTATTTCCACTGCTAACACAATATCAACTCTCATCTGCCCTCACTCTGTGCACTGTAATATAATGAAGAATGCTAATATATAGGATCATGTCTTAACTCTCTGCATTATTAGCCTGTGTAAGGACAGTGAGAGAGAGATGATATAGATGCCTGTGGCGGAAAAGTCACAGACCAAAGATCCCTCGCGTTTCACATCTTGGTGGGCCACGTGGGGAAGATCTTCTGATCTCCATGCATAATCATGAGTTTATCTCTGTAGTGCATTGGCTCCAGATAGGATGCTGTGGCACTTCGGTGTGCCACAGACATTCACTTAGGGTGTCCCTTATTTTCTATGAAGATTTTGACAAATTTTTTAATGTTGAGATTGCAATGTATATTTCGGGAAGTGTTTAACACACATTGTGTTTGTTTTTGTTATTCTGTTTGTGAGACCAAAGAATACTTACATACTAGTTATTCATGCCCTTCATCACACCCTTGACAAATGACATGTGTGTTTAGGGGTACCCTGGGCAAAAAAAAGACTGGCAATCACTGGCACAATGGCTCACAATAATCTTGATTTGGAGGCTATTACTGAATCATAGTAAGGTGACGCCCATAACTCGGGATAGCCATTCTAGGTCAGTGACTCACCACTTTTTTTGTAATCCTTTAAAGGGATAATAATGATTCCCAAAAATAGCAGCTCCAATTAATCTTCATAGTATTTGAGCCATGGAGAATGTTATTTCAATACTGTCAGAGTTGTAGTTCAAGAGTAATTGAATGATAACGTATCCCCCTTCTGTCCCTTTTACTAATGTAACACTGCTCTCCTCAGAGCAGAAAGACTGTCTGGATGGATCTCAGAGAGGGACAATCTTCAGTGAGCATAAGGAAAAACCTTAAAAACCTGTCAAGGTGGCAGGGTTTTCTTTATGTTCACAGTAAGAAGATTGTCACTTGCTGTGAGCTGTCTGGTCTTATGACCAGATTCCAAATCTGAGGGAAGGTGGCTTACATTAGGTAAAAGGGGTGGGAGGGGGATACTTTATCATTCAATTACTCTTGAACTACAATTCTGACAGTATTGCATTAATACTCTCTGTGGCCCAAATACTTTAAAGATTAATTGGAGCTGCATTTATTGTGAAACATTACTATTCCTTTAAGGTAGGGTGACCTGACCTCCCCTTTAACCAGGGACACATGAAAAATGCATACTGCAGCCTGCTTTGATTTCAGTGCAGCCCTGAAATATGCCTATTTCCTGTGTGTCCCCGGTTAAAGGTGAGGTCTGATCAGCCTACTTTAAGGACCAGAGGGAGCACACCTTTCTGGTCCTAAAAGGGTTAATGGTAGGTGGCAGACTGTTGTAGTCAATGGACTAGTATTTCCATAGGAAATGCAGGTTGCAAGACAGATATTTTAGGATTAATTGTGAAATCTATTCTTTTTAATTTGCTACTAATTGATATCATCTTGATTCTGAAAGGGAAATATACCCTATATTCAAAGATCTACAACAGGGCCGACTTTCTAGGTAGCATAAACAGAATGATTAACTCTTTAAGGACTAGAGCAGTGACTAACTCTTTGCAGAGCAATGTGTTGCACAACTATCTGTTCCTTAACCCTCTGAGTGCCAGAGAGATACGCAACATATTGCTCTGCAATGCGTTGCTTACCCCTCTGGCGCTCAAGGGGTTAAAGGGCTACCATTTGAGCTAAAGTAGAGAAATGAACACCAGAGGTGTGTCACAATGTTTTGTACACCCCTCTGGCACTCAAAGGGTTAATCTAATCAAGTGCAAATGTGCTGGGCCATGAGATCCAATTTTAGAACTGGTGGCACCACATTGACAACAACACTAAAAATGGACCTGGAGATTATGATTGTAAATGGCAACACACTGACTGCCAAGTGGGTATCCAGACCATTGCTTCACATTGCATATGAAATCTGACACTCAGTGGGTTAAAGGTATATTAAGAATGCAGCCAAGCAATAGGAAAAGCCAGCAGGATGTTGGGTCATATAAGAAGAGCTAATAACATTAGAAAGGCAGGGTAGTGAATTCGCTTTACAGGTCACTGATTAGAACACAGCTGGGAGGAATGATTATTCAAAAACCCAAGCTTTTTTGTTTTAAAAAAGAGTTTAAAGGGATAGTAATACTTCGTTTTAACTTTATTTTATTTTGTAGGCATTAAAAAAACATGAAGAATGATATGTCTTATCTCTCAAACCTTTATGGTTTAAGAGATATTCACAAGCAAAGTGTCCCCCTCCCGCCCCTTTTACTGATGTAACACTTTTCAGCCAGGGCAGAAGGGAGCTGCCCAGGTAGACTGCAGAGAGGGACAATCTTCAATTAAGATAAGGGAAAAACCTGAAAAGCTTGTCAAGGGGGCAGGGATTTCATTGTTTTCATAGAAATAAGAGTGTCCCCTTCTGTTATCTGTCCAGTCTATGGACTGTATTCCACATCTGAGAAGAGATTGTTTACAGTAGGTAAAAGGGGCGGGAGGGGGAAACTTTGCTTGTGAATATCTCATAAACCATAAAGGTTTGAGAGATAAGACTTATATCATTCTTCATGTTTTTTTAATGCCTACAAAATAAAATAAAGTTAAAACGAAGTATTACTATCCCTTTAAAGGGATCTTATCACCTGAACACAACTTTGGTGATTTTATCCCTTGAATTGCATACCACTCTCTCATTCATGAGTTAAAAGAGCTTTCAAAATCACCTGTATGTTGTATTAGATTTTTTTTTTTTTGGAAAACTATTTTTTTTAGTTACAATAATTAACACATGCCGTGCAGGTTCTTCCTGTCTTAACCCCAAGTTTCCTCCTTCACTCACTGAAACTTAAAGGGATAGTAATACTTCATTTTAACTTTATTTTATTTTGTAGGCATTAAAAAAACATGAAGAATGATATAAGTCTTATCTCTGAAACCTTTATGGTTTAAGAGATGTTCACAAACAAAGTATCCCCCCCTGTTCAACCAGATCAGAAGGGAGATGCCCAGGTAGACTGCAGAGAGGGACAATCTTCAATTAAGATAATGGAAAAAGCTGAAAAACTTGTCATGGGGGGAAGGGCTTTCATTGTTTTCATACAAAGAAAACTGTCCCCTTCTGTTATCTGTACTGTCATACAACCAGAGTCACATCTGAGAAGAGATGGCTTACACTAGGTAAAAGGGGCGGGAGGGGAACTTTGCTTGTGAATATCTCATAAACCATAAAGGTTTGAGAGATAAGATTTATATCATTCTTCATGTTTTTTTAATGCCTACAAAATAAAATAAAGTTAAAATGAAGTGTTACTATCCCTTTAACATTTCAGTGGTAGAGGAGGTGGGTAATGCATTGCTGAGCAGTGTTAGTGAGTGGGAAAAGTAATGTTGGGTAAAAATAGGTAGTGCCTGCACTGTATGCCTTAATTAGCATTATCTATAGATCTAAATACCTTAAAAACTTGATTTTTAAAATAACCAAAATTGTTTCTAGGTGATATGATTTCTTTAAAGGGATAGTAATGTTTCATAATAAAAGCAGCTCTAATTAATCATCATAGTATTTGGACTTTGGAGAGCATTATTTCAATTCTGTCAGAGTTATAGTTCAAGAGTAATTCAATAATAAAGTTTCCCCCTCTCACCCCTTTTACTGTTGTAACACTGTTCAGCCAGATTAGAAGGGAGGTGCCCAGGTAGACTGCAGAGAGGGACAATCTTCAATTAAGATAAGGGAAAAGCTGAAAAACGTGTCAAGGGAGGTAGGGCTTTCATTGTTTTCAGAGGAAGAAGATTGTCCCCTGCTGTTATCTGTCTGGTCTTACAACCAGATTCCACATCTGAGAAGAGAAGGCTTACACTAGGTAAAAGGAACGGGAGGGTGAAACTTTGCTTGTGAATATCTCTCAAACCATAAAGGTTTGAGAGATAAGACTTATATCGTTCTTCATGTTTTTTTAATGCCTACAAAATAAAATAAAGAAAAAACTAAGTATTACTATACCTTTAAGTAGAGGCTGGATAAAGGGTAGTGAAGTTAAACATACAGTGTATAACAAAGTCTATATACCATTACTAAAATTGCAGTTTTTGTTGATGTGCAGTTAGAAATCAAGACAAATCATGTGAGACCTTTTTTACATTGTTAACAAGATTTTCAGCAGAGCCGTGATACCGAAATCTAAAAAGAACTACTTCATTGGAATGGTCTATAAACTGTGCCTGATTTGCAAGCACACTTTGTAGACCGTTCCAATGAAGTAGTTCTTTTTAGATTTTGGTATCTTGGCTCTACTGAAGAGTCACCTGATGGTCCCCAGACCAGGATCTCCTGCTGTCAGCTAGACGTTGACGTCAGAGAAAGGGGAGGGAGAGGAGAACTATAAAGCATTCTATCTCTCAAACTATAAAGGTTTGAGAGATAGAACTTGCACCAATGGATTTCTTTTATCCTTATCTATAATACTACTTGTCATTATTTTAAGGTATTACTAGCCCTTTAAATCTTTGCAGCACTCATTACATAACCCACACATTGGTGGCCCACGTGGCCATCAGCCAATTCTGTATTGATGAAGATCATGTGGTCTGGCACTCTCCTCTTCATTGTGTGATTGCACCCTTGGGAAGCAAGGTGCACTGACAGAATAGGGATATGGTTGAATTAAATATGTTGGTGGTATTTATGTATGTATGTATCTTAATTTATATAATGCAATACATGTACATAGCAATTTACAGAAACAGAGAGTTAGTACAACCAAGAAGTAAGTGTATCAGGCCAGAATTACAAATATTGCATTATTAGTGGGGTATAAGTGCAGCCATGGGGATCATACATGTGAAAGGAGGCTTGTTACAAAGAGCTTACAATCTAATTAGTAAAATGACAGCATATGGAGAAAAAGGATTATAAGTACAGGAACAAGGTGGTTGTAGAGGAAGTGCAGAGTGATTGTGATGTAAATGCAGGTGAGATTCAGGAGCTGCTTAAAGGGATAGTAATACTTCGTTTTATCTTTATTTTATTTTGTAGACATTAAAAAAACATGAAGAACGATATAAGTCTTATCTCTCAAACCTTTATGGTTTGAGAGATATTCACAAGCAAAGTTTCCCCTCCCGCCCCTTTTACCTAGTGTAAGCCATCTCTTCTCAGATGTGGAATGCAGTCCATAGACCAGACAGATAACAGCAGGGGGCAATCTTCTTCCTATGAGAACAATGAAAGCCCTGCCCCCCTTGACAAGTTTTTCAGGTTTTTCCCTTATCTTAATTGAAGAGTGTCCCTCTCTGCAATCTACCTGGGCACCTCCCTTCTGCTCTGGCTGAGCAGTGTTACATCAGTAAAAGGGGCGGGAGGGGGATACTTTGTCATTGAATTACTCCTGAACTACAACTCTGACAGAATTGAAATAACACTCTCCAAAGTCCAAATACTATGATGATTAATTAGAGCTGCTTTTATTATGAAACATTACTATCCCTTTAAAGGAGGTGAGTGGTTTCTGATAAATGGTTGTAGGCGGTCAGTGAAAAGGTTTGCAACAGAGAAATGGCTCTGGTTATGCGAGGAGCGGACAGAGAAATCTTGATCATAGCACAGGCGGCTGAAAGGGTGACAGAGAGATGGTAGCAGAGATGTTATAGGGTGCAGATGAACACATAGACATACCGCTGGATTTGTGTAAACCAAGGGAGTCTAATGTGTGGCCCAAGGGCCAAGTGCACCCCACTGGAAACGTTTACCAAAAAACATGATTTTAACCTTATTAGCTAGCATACAGGGGAGGTCTGGCACCTTGTGGACTGGGGTCATTTCTACGTTCACTCCAGCCCACTCTCAGCCAGTCACCTTATTTATTTTTAAAATTGTCATTAATTTTGTGAATTAAGGCAAGTGATAACATGTTGCTTACAACTGAAATGTGGCTACACTAGTGCTATTACAGAATTTACAATATAAGTAAAGATACACTAGAGCTTACAAGGGAAATTAGTTATGCTACTAGTGTATTGGATTGTAGCTCTGTGGTGTCATTTGTGTAGCTCAATTTAAATTGTAAGCTCTGTGTTATCACTAGCGTAACTCCATTTACAGCTTCAAGCAGGAGACTGAATGAGGCAGTGGCCCACCAGCCCAGACATATGACCGACCCTGGGGGCAATTGTCCCCCTGCCCCCCAGGCCAGCCTTCCCCTACTAGCCCACATTATTAGCTAAGAAGCCAGTAGGACTTAACCATCTGCCCACAGCTATCATTGTGTAATTAACAGCCTATAGTTCTCAATAATAGTTCAGTCTGTGAAATACTAGTATTCTCATTGACTTGGTCCAAACTGATCTATGACTATCACTAAGCCTATATCTGTGCACTTTTGTGTAAATATAGTTGATTAGAATTTATTTATATTATTGCTAAAAAAAATCCATATTTCATATTTCAGCTGAAAGTCTACCATTTGCCATTGTTATCAATAAAACATATTCATGTGAACTTTGCTGATCATGTGAACCACTACTTGGACTCCCCTGATGTAATCCTAGGCTAATACACTGCAATTTAAAAAAGGCATACTATAATATTACATGACCTGTCTCCAGCAGTTCCTGATCTGTTGATTGAGGACATCCTGGTTGCCCTGGAGCAGGGTCCGCCCACTCCAGCTGGTCAGCAGTGTGTGTGTGTTGGAGGAGGTTGGGGGTCAGATATTCTCTTTTACCTGCAAAATTCCAGGTTCACAATGCAAGGGCGTTTACGGATGTATTTTGTCTCCCTTAATGTGAGGATTACATTTCAGGCACCATTAGACAGCTGTTCTCAGTCTATCCTAAATAAATAAATACGCTCACACTCCTGATTGACCTGTTAATTTGCTGGAGGCGGCATGCAACATTTTGCAGAGCAATGAAGAGGCTAATTTGATGTAGGGTGGGGAAGGTTATTTATTAATTTATTCAAATATATTTAATGCTTTGCAAGATTCTTCCCCCCATGCAATTGAATGAATGAAACGAGGGTTGTGACACTAAAGTTATTAACCCTTTGAATGCCAGAGGGGCACCCAATGCACTGCTAAGCAATGCATTGGGCCCCCCTTTGGCAATCAAAGGGTTAATACACATCTAACTTCCCTTGCTCCACAAATGGGTAATATTGAAATGCATGCTTTTTGTATTGTATTTTATTCAGTACCACGGACAGCGTTCACAGCCATTGTGTCTGTATGGGCCGTATTCAGTTAGCTTAAGAGGATCAATGCGGCATACCATCTTCACTATAAGGAACAGACACATGGGAGGGCTGGCAACTTGTGGCCTGGAGGGCAACTACAATCAAATGCCCCAATTTTAGTATCGTTCCAGCCCACTGTCCCAGCCCACCCCCTTTTGTTAATTTTAATATTGCCATTAACCCTTTGAGTGCCAGAGGGGCATACCCCTCTGTCACTCAAAGGGTTAGTGTTGTGAAGTAAGGCAAGAAATACCATGAAGCTTACAATTGAAATGGGGGAGCAACAACAGAACTTACCATTTAAATAAAGCTGCTCTAGTGATAGCCTATAACTTACAAGAGAAATGGGTTATGCTACTAATGTAGCTCCATTGGATTGTAGCTCCATTTCACTTGTAAGCTCTGTGGTATCTCACTAGTGCATCTACATTTGCAGCAACAAGCAGGTGTGGCCCACCAGCCCAGACATAAGATTGGCCCAGAGGGCAATTGCCCCCCAGACCAGCCCTCCCCTGGACAGACAGAAATATCCAAATGACCATCTCTAGCATTCAAGGAGTTAAAAGCACCACTTCCGTCCTTGAAGATTTTATATTCTTTTTCCCTTGAATTGCAAAGCAATGTGCTACACTGTTCCCTACCATCCAAGTGGCTAAGAGGGAATTTTTTTTATACTTTGCTTTGGGATCAGCAGATGCTTAACCCTTTAAAGGCCAAAGAGGTGTACATCCCACTGGGCTTTAAAGTAGGTCAAAGGAACCCTGTACATCCAGGTTATTATGGATTGTTCACCATGCAAAAATGACAGATCTGCACCGAGTTTAATTTATTTATCAAAGAAAGTAAATTGTCAGCAGCTATGTAAAACAGATCCCATAAATCACTTGCTTTATGCTCTCCACAGACCGTGAATATGGAAGATATAGTTATAGCTGGAATAGCCGGGAGGCTCCCGGAATCGGACAATCTTCAGGAATTTTGGGAGAATCTAATCCAAGGAGTGGACATGGTTACAGAGGATGACAGAAGGTGGAAACCTGGTAGGTGAAGCATTTTTTTTTTTTTTTGCTTTAAACAGGGTAGTCAATTGCATGACTTCTTATTGTTGAGGACTACAATTCCCATAATTTTCACCCAGCCATTAGTCCTTATTGATGCTGTAGGCCTCAACAGCTGGATGTTTGACAATTGACTAGTCTTGACTTAAAGGATCAGTAAAGTTTTATGATTTAAAAAAAAAACATACCATGCACGGCTCCTCCTACCTAGTAAAACAATGAGACTCTGCTGCTCGGAGAGTCTACATTCAAACATTATTACAGTTCAGACTGTCATGTATATGTTACGATCACAATCTATGAAGAAGGGTAGCTTGAGAATTATCTGCATTCTGTAGAGTGCAACAGAAAATACTATGCGGACACTGAGTGGCATTGTGCTACAGTTTGAGATATAATCACTTTGGAACAAATCATCTTCCAGCAGAAGGGACACATACTTTTGTGTTTCTTCTGTTTTGATAATAAACTGGATTTACATTCCAGTTATATGACCATGACATCAAGGACTGACTGAAGATGTTATCTCTTGAACAAATGCACAAAAGCAAAAAAAAAATTGTGATTTAAGATTTTTCAAATTAAAAAATTGTTAAAGGGATAGTAATGTTTCACAAAAAAAGCAGCCCCAATTAATCTTCATAGTATTTGGACCATGGAGAGTGTTATTTCAATACTGTCGCAGTTGTAGTTCAAGAGTAATTGAATGATAAAGTATTCCCCCTCCCACCCCTTTTACCTAGTGTAAGCCGCCTCCCCTCAGGTGTAGAATCTGGTCCTGGACACAGCAAGGGACAATCTGCTTATTGTGAGCATAAGGAAAACCTTGCCCCCTTGACAGGGTTTTCAGTTTTATCCTTATGCTCACTGAAGATTGTCCCTGTCTGCAATTCATCCGGACAGTCTGGCTGCTCTGAGGTGAGCAGTGTTACATCAGTAAAAGGGGCGGGAGCTGGATAATTTATCATTCAATTACTCTTGAACTACAACTTGGACAGTACTGAAATAACACTCTCCACGGCCCAAATGCTATGAAGATTAATCAGAGCTGCTTTTTTGTGAATCAATACAATCCCTTTAAATAATAAGTATAAATGGACAAAACATGATTTGCTTGTTCTAAAGGTAAAAATAGGTTGCATACTTTTAAGTAACTTACTATGGTATGAAATGCATTTTACGCATGTTTCTAAACTTTTCAGTCCAGAGGGGTTTTCAACGCATTTCAAAGCAATGTGCGGCACACCTCTCTGGTCCTTAAAGGGTTAATGATTGTGTTGCTGTTAAGACAGAAGATGACGTATTCAGTGTTTAAAATGTATTATGAAAAACTTGTCTCTAGGCATTTATGGACTGCCTGAAAGAAATGGAAAACTGAAAGAAATAAGCAAATTCGATGCCTCCTTCTTTGGCGTTCATTCCAAACAAGCCCACACTATGGATCCTCAATTACGATTGCTCCTGGAGATTTGTTATGAAGCCATAGTAGACGGAGGTGAGGTTAAGTGTTCTTAAATGTTTCATTTTAATGTGATAGTAATGTTTAATTTTAACATCCTTTAATATTAAAAAAAGAATTACATTGATATAAGTCCTGTCTCTTAAAGGGATAGTAATACTTAAAATGTAAAAAAAAATATGTTGTAGAGTTTATCCCCCTGAGTAAAACAAGGGTACTCCCACTGCTGAAAGGTGTTTCATTCAAAAGTTATTAATTTTCAAAGTTGAATTTTTTAGGTGCAATATCACAGTGGCCTGAAATTGTATAGTGGCGCTGTTGCTACACCATCCTATGGAGATTTATGGTCAACTGACCAGAGCTATCCATAAGATCGTGTAGCAACAGCACCACTGTACAATTTCAGGCCACTGTGATATTGCACCTAAAAATTCAACTTTGAAAATTAATAACTTTTGAATGAAACACCTTTCAGCAGTGGGAGTACCCTTGTTTTACTCAGGGGGATAAACCCTACAACATATTTTTTTTTACATTTTAAGTATTACTATCCCTTTAAACCTTTATACTTTGTGAGATATAAGGTTCTGAACTTCCCCCCTGTCGGCCGTTTCACAGAAGTCTGCCCTCTAGCTGACAGCAGGAGATTCTGGTCCCGGGATCAGCAGGTGGCTCTTCAGCAGAGCTGAAATAGCACTATTTAGAAATAAATACTTAATTGGAATGGTCTACAAAGTGTGCCTGGTTTGCAAGCACACTATGTAGCCCTTTCCAATGAAGCATTTATTTCTAAATAGCGATATTTCAGCTCTGCTGAAGAGCCACCTGCTGATCCCGGGACCAGAATCTCCTGCTGTCAGCTAGAGCGCTGACTTCTATGAAATGGCCGTGAGAGGGGAACGTTAGCCGGTTATATTTCTCAAACTATAAAGGTTTGAGAGACAGGACTTACATCAATGTAATTTTTTTAAATACCTACAATATTAAAGGATGTTAAAATTAAACATTACTATCCCTTTACATGTCTTTGTATTTGTTTAAATAAATGTATTGCAAACTGCAAGGCTGATGTACTAAACAGGAAACATTCTGGAGCAAACCAACTGCATCATAGTCAAAGACTAAAAATCCCCATTGTTTTAACCCCTCAAATGCTAGGGAGACCACCTTAGCATTTGAGGAGTTAAAAAAAACCATTTAAATGAACTGGAATTTGATATCCATTCTTCATCCCCTGTGGTGCAATTGGTTTAGTCCGATTGCGTAGGTGTACATATGTGTGCCAAGGTTCTTCATGAGTCATTCTGCTTGTGTGGATTAATTTACAAGTCATTCAAACCACACATGACTGGATGATCTTATTGAGAAGTAAAACACAAAAGATGCTGGCATTGCTATCAGTTAGTATTACGTATTACAAAGATTAAAATAACATTACTAATAACTGATAGGTTTCAAGCATGGATGTCGCTGTATGAGTAACATACTAACATAGTTTACAAGGCTGAAAAATTACATGTGTCCATCAAGTCTAGCCCATGCCAAAACACCCCTGATGATTCAGAGGAAGGCAAAAAAAAAATCCACTGAAGCCATTTCCAATTAAAGGGATAGTTCTGTTTCAAAATGAAAGCAGTTCCTATTAATCTTCATAGTATTTGGGTCATGGAGAGTGTTATTTCAATACTGTCAGAGCTGTAGTTCAATAGTAATTGAATGATAAAGTATCCCACTCCCGCCCCTTTTACTGATGTAACACTGCTCACCTCAGAACAGAAATGTGGTGTCCAGATGGCTTGCAGAGAGGGACAATCTTCAATTAGCGACATCTTATAGCGACTTAGGTAATTTTGAAAGAACTTTCACAATTACCTATATGTTATGTTAGCCAAAGTTTATTCTAAACACTGGTTTATAAAATATTTAGCGTTATTTATTTTTCGTTGTATGCAAATGAGACAGTACTGGCTGACATGCCAACTACATACCAACATTCCACTCTGCTCTCCATACCACTTGCGACACTCTGCTAGCCTTTACTAGCTAATTTGCATGAACTTACAAATAAATTAGTTAAGTATCTCATAAACTATTTTATTGAATAAAAGTGTTTAACATAACATATAGGTGATTTTGAAAGCTCTTTAAAAACACTTAATCTGGTATAAGATGTTAGTTGCTATTTAATGCCTTGAATCCCAGAGAGGACTCCAATGCATTGTTTTTTCTAGTCATTGGAGGGCCCAGGGCCCCTAATATACAAATATTCTCCCAGGGGCATAACTAGAAACTTATTGAGCCCTGGAGCCGATGGGATCCCATGGAATCCCACGGATGCTGGACCCAATCACATGTCTAGCTTTTAAGGGGTTCATTAGACTGCACAACCTGCCAAGCAGGACGCCATTGGTTGAGGGTTAAAACCATGGAAGGTCCACATTATTGGGCGACACGTTCTAATGACACTACAGAGTTCTGAAAATCACATGCTGATTGCTCATGTATTGTAATGTCAAATTTTCTTTCAATGTAACAAACGTCTCATTTTTTTAATCTAGGCATTAATCCATCAGAGATCAGAGACACTAACACAGGAGTCTGGATAGGCGTTAGTGGGTCAGAAGCAGGAGAAGCCTTTAGTCGGGACCCAGAAGAATTGCTCGGATACAGCATGACTGGATGTCAACGTGCTATGTTGGCCAACCGCATCTCATACTTTTTTGACTTGAAAGGTACTGTTAATCCAGGATTATCCAAACTTTTTTTCCTCTAGGGCTAGATTGAGAAATGAAAATCAAAGGACAGATACTATTAAAGTACTGTGTTAGCATTATAGCCATTGTTTTGGACATAAAATGAGAATATATATGGACTATTATATATAATCTATAGCTAGGATAATAAGCTCCAAGTCATTTTTTTACATTAGCTTTCACGCTAAGCATTAAAGGTCTACTTCATTGCTAAGCATAAGCTCAGGATATTATGTTTTGTAGAAGCCACACTTAACCGAAACTGCATGAAAGAACAGACTGAATATGCCCAAGGGCCACATTTGGCCCCAGGGCCTTAGTTTGGACAACAGCTTTCTTAGACTATCATTATTCAAAGCAGTAACTGGGAACTTTCTTGACCCAGCCCCCTGAGTAAGAGGAACGACTGCGGTGGGAGTTTCTAAATGATACAATTTGCATCATAATAAAGGCAGACTTAATCAGAGTTGGCGAGAGTGGGAGGAGGAAAAGCAGTGTTGGGCAGTAAGTGAGCAGTACAGGAGGGTGGTGAGAGCAAAGCAGGGTTATCTGGGAGCTCACCATGCTGTGGAATCAACCAGAGGCGTAACTAGAACGGTCCGGGCCCTGGTGCAAGAAGTGCCATGGGCCCCCCCAACCCCCGAACACACTGGCCCCCGGGCCCTCCACAATGCCTCCATTTCCTACCTCCCAATCCCTGGTGGTCCAGTGGGGTGGCAGGATAGGCAGGCTGGTGCGACGTGCTCCCACACTGTCCTCTTCTGTAATGTAGAGCGCTGGGAGATGATGTCATCTCCCAGCGCTCTGCATTACTAGACCGCAGGACGGAGCTTGCGGCGCCAGGAGGAGGGGTCGTAGGGGGCAGCCGGGACCCTGGAGTGACGGGCCCGGTCGCGGTTGCGACTCCTATATTTACACCACTGGAATCAACTTCTATCACCAAAGACCCGGTAACTAACTCAGAAACTGGACTCTACAGGGCAGATTCAGTGAACTCTCAGGTATACTCATAGATCATTGATTGTAGAAATGCAATAAAAGCTACTCTGCATTCCCCATATATTTACTGTATCATCTCTTTTCAGGTCCCAGTGTGGCTATAGATACTGCATGCTCCTCCAGTTTATTGGCTTTAGAAAATGCTTACAAAGCCATCCGACATGGAGAGTGTGATGCAGCCATTGTAGGTGGAGTCAATCTGCTATTAAAACCCAACACTTCAGTGCAGTTCTTGAAACTTGGCATGTTGAGTCCTGAAGGAACCTGCAAATCCTTTGATGCTTCAGGTAAGAGAACAGGAACACGATGACATTCACTGAACAAACTGTATAATGATTACACCCATGTACTGTACACTGAGAACTATGCACACTGGAAAAAAGGATCAATTCTGGCGCAAACCATCTGCTTCACAGGGTTAAAATAAAAATTCCTCAAACTGTCTTTGATTTAAATGAGGCTTTTAAAGGGTTAGTAAGTGTTAATATGTAAAAAAATATATAGAGAAAGGTTTATTCCCCCAGAGTAAATCAAGGGTTCTCCCACTGCTCAGAGGCATTTTATTCAAAAGTTATTACAGCTCAAACTTGAATTTTTATGGTGGCACTGTTGCTACACCATCCTATGGACAGCTCTGGTCAGTAGACTACAAACTTCCATAGGATGGTGTAGCAACAGCGCCACTGTAAATTTTCAGGGCATTGAGATACTGCACCTAAAAAAATGTAAGTTTGAGATGCAATAACTTTTGACTAAAGTACCTCTCAGCACTATGATTACCCTTGTTTTACTCAGAAGGACAAAACCTACAGTATATATATATATATTTTTTTTGCATATTAATTGTTACTTTCTCATTAAACCCTTGAATGCTAGAAAGGTCTCCAATGCTTGGCTTCACAGTGTGTTGCAGACCTCTTTAAAGGGATAGTAATGTTTCACAATAAAAGCAGCTCCAATTAATCTTTATAGTATTCGGGCCATGGAGAGTGTTATTTCAATACTGTTAGAGTTACAGTTCAAGAGTAATTGAATGATAAAGTATCCCCCTCCCGCCCCTTTTATTGATGCAGCTCTGCTCACCTCAGAGCAGCAAGACTGTCCGGATGGATCTCAGAGAAGGACAATCTTCAGTGAACATAAGGATAAACCTGACAAGGGGGTAGGGTTTCCATTATTCTCACAGTAAGAAGATTGTCCCTTGCTGTGGGCTACCCAGGTCCCAGGACCAGATTCAGCATCTGAGAGGAGGTGGCTTACACTAGGTAAAAGGGGCGGAAGGGGGATACTTTATCATTGAATTACTCTTGAACTACATCTTTGACAGAATTGAAATAACATTCTCCATGGCCCAAATACTATGAAGATTAATTGGAGCTGCTGTTTTTGTGAAACATTACTATCCATTTAAGTGTTTGAAAGCCCTGTTTAAAGGGTTAGTAATGCCAAAATTTAAGTCTATTAAATATTGTAGATGTTAAAAAAATAAAGTATATTAAGAAAGTCCTATCTCTCAAACCTTTATGGTTTGAGAGATATTCACCACTAAAGTTACCCCCTCCCTTATGTCAGCTGTAAAGCTGACAGAAGGAGATTTGAGTCGTGCAACTGGAGGCGGCTCTTCAGCAGAGCCAAAATAGCAAAATTTTAAAAGAATTACTTCATTGGAACGGTCTACAAAGTGTGCTTGCAAACCAGGCACACTTTGTAGACTGTTCCAGTGAAGTAATTATTTTTAAATTTTGCTATTTCGGCTCTGCTGAAGAGCCACCGGCTGGTCCCAGGGCCAGGATCTCCTGCTGTCAGTAGAGTGCTGACATCAGTGCAAGGGGAGGGAGGGAGGGGGGAACTTTAGCTGTCAATATCTCTATGGTTTGAGAGATAGGACTTTCTTCATATACTTTATTTTTTTAACATCTACAATATTTAATAGACTTACATTTTGGCATTACTAACCCTTTAAGTCAATGGGACTTTTTATTTGCTGGTCCTCTTTTCTTTTGTGCATACATAGGCCCCTTGTACAACAATATAAGACACCAGAAATGGACTGAAAAAAGGGATAGTAATACTTAAAATGTAAATAAAAATATGTTGTAAAGATGTTTTATTCAAATGTTATTACAGATCAAACTTGATTTTTTTTTTAGGCTCAATATCATAGTGGCCTGAAATTGTACAGTGGCGCTGTTGCTACACCATCCTATGGAGGTTTATGGTCAGCTGACCTGAGCTGTCCATAAAATGGTGTAGCAACAGCACCACTGTTATAATCCGGTGTTCATTCCAAGTTTTACACATGAGTAATACAGTATTTTCACCAAATTTCCTGTCTGTGAAATACTTCATTCAAAACTTAGTAGAGCTTAGAATAATTTTTCTAATTATTTATTAGGAGAACTTTCTGATCCTCTACCAAAGTTCTCTAGGTACAAAGATAGAAATAGCACCATCTGGTGGAGTCTTTACATTGTGCATCCAAGGATCACTAACACCTAGGAATAAAATAGGTTGATATAACTTTAAAGAGGCTATATCAACCCTATACAAGTTAGTCTTATTAGTTAGATTATTTAGGGAATATGTTTAAAACTGCATTCATTTGTTTTTTAAAACGCTATTTGGGCGAAAATTAATTTTTAAAGAGTGCCCGGCGCCCTACTTCCGGACAGACTGAGGTTACCAGCTCTGCCCCGCAGTTTGTCACTCTGCCTCTGCTTCCCTCACTCTGTCCAGCCTCCTCCAGTTACGGAGGCTTTCTGCCTGTAAGATGGGGCAATCTCATTGGCAAAGATCGATATCTGGCCAATGATACCGCTCCAACTTACAGGTAGAAAGCCTCCATCATCGGAGGAGGCTGGAAAGAGGGAGGAGAGCAGAGGCAGAGTGACAGGCTGCGGTACAGAGCAGGTAAACTCAGTCTGTCCATAAGTAGGGTGCAGGGCACTCTTTAAACATTAATTTTCGCACAAATGAAACAAAACAAAACAAATGAATACAGTTTTAAAAGGACAGTAATGTCCCATAAAAAATGGTTATAGGTTTGTAGAGGTTAAAAATTAAACTATATTCCACAAATCCTATCCGCCATGGTTTGAGAGATGCTCACTTTCAAAGTTCCCCCTCCCTCCCCTTCTCCTAATTTCAGCTGTAAAGCTGACAGCAGGAGATTCAAGTTGGCCGACTCGCAGAGGCTCGACAGCAGAGCCGAAATCACGTTATTTAAAAAAGAATTACTTCATTAGAACGGTCTACATAGTGTGCTTGCAAACCAGGCACACTTCGTAGACCTTTCCGATGAAGTAATTATTTTCCAATAACACGATTTTGGCTCTTCTGCAGAGCTGCCGGCTGGTCCCCGGACTGAATCTCCTGCTGTCAGCACAGCACTGATGTCAGGAGAAGGGAAGGGAGAGGGGGAACTTTGAAAGCGAATATCTCTCAAACCATAGTGGTTTGAGAGAGAAGATTTGTGGCATATAGTTTAATTTTTTAACCTCTACAAAACTATAACCATTTTTTATGGGACATTACTGACCCTTTAAACATATCTTCTTAATAATCTAACTAATAAGACTAACTTGTATATGGGTGATAGATCCCCTTTAAATATCATGTACTTACAGCTAGCATACACAAATAAATACTTATTCATATATTTCATCCCAAAAATGTAATCCTAAACCTGCTTTTTAGGGTATGCGTTAACTGTCCTAGTGAAAGCTGTAAAACCACTTGAATACTAACGTGTACTAATGAGGCATCCAGAGCATGGCAACGTAATGGAGGTTATGCATTAAGCGTCGCAATAAAGAGATGATAAAGCAGAGATGACTTCCCCATTGATATCACTACTCCAGTTCCTATATTATCTTGTAAAGCCAATGCACTAAGACCTCCAAATGTGGAGACATTTTTAGCGCATAGGCTCCATAGAATAACATAGGAACTGGAGAAGTCATCCCCACTTTATCACCTTTTTATCACCACCTTTTTATCACAGGTCACGTGTGCCGGCACGTCAGAAACTCCAAAGTGGTCCTTAAGGGAAGGTTACTTCCCAGGACCGTGGGCGCCAAGGGGTTAATGAGTGTCTTGTTAAATTATCAGTGCTTAGCCCTTTCAGCTCCAAAAAGGTGTGTAGCACATAGCAAAGCACTGTTGCACAATTCTCCATCAGCGAGTGTGTGTAAGCGTGTGAGAGCACGTGTGTGAATGTGTGTGAGCTTATGAGAGAGAGTAAGTCTATAGGCCGTATGTTCAAAGGTATAACAACAAAAAAAAAGGTAATCTCCTGTTTATCACCTCTTTATCATACCTTAGTGCATAACCCCCCATTGAGTTTCAATGCACTGGTTTACGACTGTCTCTTGAATCTAACTTTTTTCTTCATTTTAGGAAATGGATATTGTCGCTCCGAAGCTGCTGTTGCCACTCTTCTCACCAAGAGATCCATGGCTAAGCGAATTTATGCCACCATTTTAAATGCTGGAAGCAATACTGATGGCTATAAGGAGCAAGGTGTGTTGTTTAAGGAGTGATTATGTAACTAGTCTGTATTTTATTAACTCTTTAAGAACTGGAGGGGTTCATCAAGGGTTAAAGTGGATAGTAACTTATATAAACATTTGAAATTAATATGATCAGTTTTTTCAACCCCAAGTACACTGGAGTAAATACGAACGTAGGATTCCTCACACATTACCAAAACTTTACATTTTTCATTCTGTTTATTTTGTTTTAGTTCATGTTTACCCATCCTCCTCTTATGATTCTTCCATTTATTTCTATGTAAGGTGGATCTGTGTGTGTCTCTCTCTCTGGTTCTCTCCCCCCATCCCCCATTCAACTCCCCTCTGCATTCCAAGTTCTATGAACTTTATGTGATTTGTTACTTATAAACGTGTGCTTTCCTTAGTGAGGTGTTTAATGCATGTTGCATTTTTTTTTAATAAAGTTTTATTTAGAATAACGAAAGTGCAGAGTATTTGAATAAGATTGCAGTTTTAATACCAGTATTCTTCTAAGGGAGCGTTGCTCTCGAAAGCATGTCCCTAAAACTAGTCTTATAACATACTGTGATACTCATTCATCTGCCATTTACACCACTGGACTAAAATGACTATTATATATATATATATATATATATATATATATATATATATATATATATATATATATATATTCCACTCGCCACTAGCCAATGGCGAGTGAAAATTTAGTCCTGGCGAGTAGAAATTCAGTCCTGGTGGGTATGTTATGGATTGCAGTGGCGAGTAACTTTTCAGGTCTGGCTAGTAGCAAAGGACTTCAAATTTTAAGCCCTGTATATATATATATATATATATATATATATATATATATATATATATGTGTGTGTGTGTGTGTGTGTGTGTGTGTGTGTGTGTGTGTGTGTGTGTAAAAAGGGTTTATCCTGTTGTGTAAACAATGGTTCTCTCACTGCTGAGTGATGTTGTTTTCAAAAATTATTGCAGCTCAAAGTTGTATTCTTTGGATACCCCATGGCCTGAATTTTTGCTAGAGTATCCTATGGAGGTTTATGGTCAACTGACCAGAGTCATGCATACACATCTGTAACAACAGCACCACCATAACATTTCAGGCCATAGAAGTACTGCACCCAAATAGTGCAAGTCTGAACTGCAGTCAATTTTGAATAATCTCAGCACTGAGATTTCCCTTATTATGTTCAGCAGTATAAACTTTACATGCAAAGTTAAGCTGAAAAAATATATCCTATATAATAATTCGCTAAAACGTGTGTAACGACGCAGTTATGTGCAGTAGAGACTGCTGCCCGTGCTGCAGTCATGTGCAGTACAGACCACCCACAGAGCGTCCAGCTCTGTATCAGCCGCGGCGCGGGCAGTCTCTACTGTGCATGACTGCCCCGCGACCGGCTGGCAGTGGCACTGTGTTCCGTGGAACGGGCTCTTCAACTAGTATATATATTTAGGAAAGAAAAAAAAAACAGTATATACAGTTAATGTTTTATTGCCCATTAAAGGAACGTTAACATAAAAAAAAATTAAACAGGTTGATATAACTTTAAATATCATTTACAGCTAGCATATGTAAAAAGTATTATTCATATGTTACATCCCTAAAATATCTTAAACTTGCTTTTTAACACTTTGAGTGTCAGAGGTGTACAGATTGAATCCATACGCCTCTGGCACCCAAAGGGTTAACGCATGGGTAAATTGGCCTGTTCAGAGAGCATTTATTTAACCCCTTAAGGTCCATTGACGTGGCAGGACCGTCACGCTGGTCCGGCACTGGTACGTCACGTACTTTAGGAGCGCGGTGAGTAATACCGGGGACTGAAGTTGATCTCTCCAAGACAGGCGCGATCTCTTTCAGTCCCCCGTTCGGCGTACCGCCCCACATGATCAGTCACGTGGGACGGTACGGCAAAGTTTCCTATCTGGTCCTTAAAGGACCACACAACCCGGGACCGCTGGTCCTTAAGGGGTTAATGTTGTTTGTGCTATTTGTATTGAGAGTTAAGTGCTAATGTAAGTTAGTTCACTGTGATTAGTGCCCACTGCTCTGTTACTTTATATCAGCCCATTCACAGATCATCCATTGACAATCAATAGGATCCTTGGAAACCTGGAAAAGACAGGAATGTCTATTCCCTTAGAACATGAGTAAGTCTAGATTTTAGGATTCAGAAAACAAATAAATCATTTTTACAGAGGCTAGCGTGAAGTACAGATTATTTAAGTGCATATAACACCAGTCCATTTCTTAGATGTTAGCGTTCCTTTAACAGACAAAAGTTGTTTTAAAATGACAGGTCCACTGTAACCAAAAGAATGCTCATTTACAGAGAGTTGCAGGTCTGGCAAAGTACTCTGTCTGCATCTAGGGCACAGCTGTATTGAAGGAATGACCTTAGGGCTCATCTGTATTCTGTTCATGCACTTTCTGTGTTTTATGTTACATTTCCCATGTTCAATAGACTTTTGTGGTCTCTGCCAATAGGAGTGACCTTTCCGTCAGGGGAGGTGCAGCAGAAGTTACTAAGCTCTTTGTACAGAGAAGCTGGGATTCCGACCGGTGAGGTGGAGTATGTGGAAGCCCATGGTACAGGCACTAAGGTAATAAAAAGTGTTGATTAACCCATTAAAGGGACAGTAATGTTTGTAATAAAGTAGATTGTTGAGTCTTACAGTAAATGTAGCACATTGCGCTATGTATAGCTACTTACTTTTGTGTAGTTCAAAAGTTATTAAAGGGATAGTAATACTTAATTTTATCTTTATTTTATTTTTTAGGCATTAAAAAAAGATGAAGAACGATATAAGTCTTATCTCTCAAACCTTTATGGTTTAAGAGATATTCACAAGCAAAGTATCCCCCCCCCGTTCAACCAGATCAGAAGGGAGGTGCCCAGGTAGACTGTACAGAGGGACAATCTTCAATTAAGATAAGGGAAAAAGCTGAAAAACTTGTCAAGGGGGGAAGGGCTTTCATTCTTTTCATACAAAGAAGATTGTCCCCTGCTGTTATCTGTCCAGTCTTACAACCAGATTCACATCTGAGAAGAGGTGGCTTACACTAGGAAAAAGGGGCAGGAGGGAAACTTTGCTTGTGAATATCTCTTAAACCATAAAGGTTTGAGAGATAAGACTTATATCATTCTTCATGTTTTTTTAATGCCTACAAAATAATATAAAGTTAAAATGAAGTATTACTATCCCTTTAAGTGTAGAAAGATCCCACTCCCACCCCTTCTGGCCACGTCACGTTGAATCTTCAGTCTGGTCCGGACAGATGCAGCGAAGGGCAAACTTCAGTAAGCAAAGGAAAATTCTGCCCTACTTCGTCAAGTGAGGCAGAGTTTTCCTTATACTTACTGAAGTTTGTCCCTCGCTGCAGCCGTCCGGTCCTGGGACCAGATTTCAGATTCAGTGGGAGGCAGCCAGAAGGGGTGGGCAGGGAAACTTTCTACATTTAATATCTTTTGAATGACACAAAAGTAAGTAGCTAAACATAGTGCAATCTGTTACATTTACTATAAGACTCGACGATCTACTTTATTACAAACATTACTGTCCCTTTAAGTGTCAGAGGCATGGGCAATGCTTTGCACATTCTTCTGGTCCTCAAGCAGTTAAACCGTCTCTTTCAGTGATGGAATTAGTGAATGCGGGTCCATGATGCAAATAATTTTTTAGGCCCCCAATTCACCATAAATTACTTAAGAATCCTAACCGCTTTCTATTTTCGGCATTCAATGGACTCCTAAATTTGAATGGGCTTTGCACCAGTGGTAGTTTAACCCTTTGAGTGCCAGAGGGGTACGGAATGCACTCTGGCACTCAAAGGGTTAACCTGTGACCTCTTGACTTTAGTTTTGTGTGTAGGACATATGTATGGTGGCAAAAATATAGCAGTTATTTTGATAATCCTTCTGCACCGTAGAGATTGATTTAAATTGAGCTGTTAACCCCTTTAATGCCAGAGAGGTCTCATGTGGGATATCTCTCTAGCATTCAAGGGTTTAAAGGGACAGTAATGTCCCATAAAAATGCTTAGACTTTTGTAGAGGTTAAAAAAAATAAACGATATGACACAAACCATAGCGTTTTGAGAGCATTTCTTATGGGGCATTACTGTCCCTTTAAAATTTGCATTTCAATAAATTTACATTTTTATGGATTCCTATAACGCAGATGGTTTGTCCCTGAATTGTTTCATATTTCTCTTAATATGCCTCACTGTTTTATTATCAAATGAAATCTTTGATATCCCTCTGGCACTCAAAGGGTTCATTTCCTCTGGCACTCAAAGGGTTAAATCCTCAAAAGTCCCTCTGACACTCAAAGGTTTAATTTCAATCCCAACTAATTATGTTTTTTCTTTTCGTAAAGGGATAAAAATGACATGTCTTGCATTTCTGTTTTTTTTTTTTTCAGGTTGGGGATCCACAAGAAGTAAATGGAATTGCCAATGTATTTTGTAACTCAGATCGTGAACCTTTGTTAATAGGATCTACCAAATCCAATATGGGCCACCCAGAGCCGGCCTCTGGTCTTGCTGCATTGGCCAAGGTAATGCCTGACCGCAAAGACATGTTGTGTGGTTTCTCGTGATACTGACACCCAGTACTGTTTTTGTATGTAACAATAAGTTTGCCTCCATTAAGTGAGAGCTATACTTAACCCTTTGAGTGTCAGGGAGGTATCCAGCAAATTGCAATGCAATGTGTTGGATACCTTTCTGGCACTCAAAGGGTTAAAGGAATTAAAGGCTCTTAAATTGTTTATCAAAATGAGATGCAATGTTATGTGTTGTTCATAAAGCAGTCACATATATATATATATATATGTGTGTGTACACGTTGTAGTCTATAGCAGAAAAATAGTAGTTCTAACAAATATTGAAGCGGAACTATCACCCCCCAATAATTAGTCATATATCAATAAGCTTAGAAATAGTACTATTATCACACATAAGTACAGCTTTATTAAGAAATCCTACTTCTTCTGATACTGACGACCTGGCTTCTTGCTTTAGAGGCATCTGTGCACCTGCACCGTAAGTCCCTTCCTGTTTCCTTAAGATACAGTGCAATGCCTCCTAGAGGAGACTGGGACAGACAGCACAGGCATGGAGATGGCTCTAAGCCAAGATGTCTGCCCTTATGCCTTGTAGTCAGTGTCAGAAGAAGTAGGATTTCTTAAAGGGATAGTAATGTTTCATAATAAAAGCAGCTCTAATTAATCATCATAGTATTTGGACTTTGGAGAGTGTTATTTCAATTCTGTCAGAGTTGTAGTTAAAGAGAAATTCAATGACAAAGTATCCCCCTCCTGTCCCTTTTACTGATGTAACACTTTTCAGCCAGAGCAGAAGGGAGGTGCCCAGGTAGATTGCAGAGAGGGACAATCTTCAATTAAGAAAAACCTGAAAAGCTTGTCAAGGGGGGCAGGGCTTTCATTGTTTTCATTGTAAGAAGAGTGTCCCCTGCTGTTATCTGTCTGGTCTATGGACTGGATTCCACATTTGAGAAGAGATGGCTTACACTAGGAAAAAGGGGCGGGAGGGGAAACTTTGCTTGTGAATATCTCTTAAACCATAAAGGTTTGAGAGATAAGACTTATATCATTCTTCATGTTTTTTTTAATGCCTACAAAATAAAATAAAGTTAAAACGAAGTATTACTATCCCTTTAATAATGCTGTACTTATGCTGGATAATAGTACTGTTTCTAAGCTTATCGCAATATGACTAATTATTGGGGGGGCTTTATTTGGGGTGTTAGTTTCCCTTTAAGCCCTTGAGGTCAGAGGGGTGGGCAAAACATTTATTCACAATGCTTTACATATACCTCTGGTCCTCAAGGGATTAAACATAAAGTAGCTCATTTTGTGGGGCCCTCTAACACTAAGGGTTAAATCTGCTTTCTCTGCTTGCTGATGTTCTGTTACTAAATCTCTTCACTGTCTGTCATTACCTTGTAATTTAGGTAATCCTTTCCCTGGAACACGGAACCTGGGCTCCAAATCTTCACTACAATAACCCAAACACTAGCATTCCTGCTCTCCAAGATGGCCGTATCCAGGTAGTGACTGAACCGACCCAAGTAAAAGGGGGTATTGTTGGCATCAACTCTTTTGGTTTTGGAGGCTCCAACGTTCACATCATCCTGAAACCCAATGAAAAAAAGCTTTCAGATCAAGCTTCTCTAGAACTTCCTCGACTGGTCCAGGTCTGTGGTAGGACACAAGAAGCAGTTGAGACTCTACTAGACCAAAGCAGGCAACTTGCAGTTGACAATACATTTGTAAACTTGTTGAACAGTATATCAGGGAGTTCTCCATCAGCCATGCCCTACCGAGGCTACACTCTTGTGGGAACAGACAGTGATATTAAGGAAGTTCAACAGGCCCAGTCTTCTGGGAGACCGCTCTGGTACATCTGTTCAGGTAATTAAAGAAAAATTACAGGTGCTTGTATTTTCGTTTGTGGTACAAATAAATTCAGTAAGGTAAATGAATATTAAATATCAAATATTCAAATTAAATGACAGTATTAAATGTCTCCAAGATTATTATTGTACTATTGCCTTAACCCCTTGGATTCTGAGATGGCTCCAACATATTGCTCCTCAATGTACTGGAGATATCTTGAGCATCCAGGGTGTTAATGGTGCCTCTAAATATATATATTCTCATAATACTTTGTATTTTGAGCTTGGCGCTTCTGAGCTCCACCCACTAACTTCAGGCCTACAGAGTTTCTTTATATCAGGGCTGTGTGGAGATTAGAAGTGGGCACCCACTAACCGCAGGCCTACAGAGTTTTCTTTATAACAGGCTGTGTGGAGATTAGAAGTGGGCACCCACTAACCGCAGGCCTACAGAGTTTTCTTTATAACAGGGCTGTGTGGAGATTAGAAGCGCCAAGCTCAAAATACAAAGTGACATCCTTGGTCCATTTCGTGGTGGATATCTTTTGGTTGTGGCACCACTGGAGCTTAAGGCAGCAGTGAATCTCGCCAGTGTTCCTTTTGTTCTGGGTCCAGTTTGGACAAGTGATTATATTATTCGAGGTCCAGGAATTGCGGAACTTCATACTATTTATCACCTTCCTCAAATATATAAAAAATATTCTCATAATAAATAAAGCGTTGGGGAGCTCATTCCTGGAGCTTCTAAAATTTTCTTTTGATTTTTTCGTCTCTGAATTTCTCTGGGTCCGGTAAATTCCACTTGGCTCCTTCTCCTGCCACTTTCTTCTAGAGTCCTTTCACACAAGTGACAGAGAAGCCCCCTGCAACAGTTCTGTCCCTGGACACAGGAAGGGTGTGTCTAACAGCTGGCCCTCATGAACACCAGAGAGTGTTAATGGCTGGTACCCACATGGGATGGACATTCACTGGAGCTTTTTCTTGACCACTGAAATCTCCAGCAACACTTTTTTTGAAAGGTCTGCAGCCTATAGACCAGTATGCAGACTTCCTTGGTGCATCTTCACTGCATTCCTGTGTGAGCACAATAGATGCAGCATGCTGGACTTTGCTGAATTCACATGAGAGTAACACCAGTGAGTGTTAATGGCTGGTACCCACATGGGATGGCCATTCACTGGAGCTTTTCTTGACCACTGAAATCTCCAGCAACACTTTTTTGAAAGGTCTGCAGCCCATAGACCACTATGCAGACCTCCTTGGTGCATCTTCACTGCATTCCTGTGTGAGTACAATAGGTGCAACATGCTGGACTTTGCTGAATTCACATGAGGTGATAGTTGCCCATGTGAAAGGAACCCTAACCCAACATTGTACCTTTCAGAACAGACTACGTAACCAACATTCTGCTGATCAGATGCAAACAGCTGATTCAAATACAAAGCAGCACAAGAAACTGAGATGGCTGGGTGGGATTTAACCTGACAGCATCACCAGAATGAGAGAGATTGAGAGCAAAGAGTCATTCTGTTGCGATAGCACTATTTAGCATCATCATTATTTATGTGACTAACTAAAGAGAGAGAGAGAACAGAATAAAAACCCAAATCTGTTTTATTTCTTACATAGAAAATCTATTACACTTACCTTATTTTGGTCTTAGAAGGCTCTGCCTCTTTAATTAGGTTCAGTGAGAGCACATTTTATATATAACAGAACAGGGATTTCTGGATTTAGTCCTGTTTAATAACAAAGGATTTGAATATTTTCTGCATGTAACATTTGTATAACTAATAACATTAGTTCAGTTTAACATTGGGAAAAGTGCACGGAGTTTATAATGTGGCCTGTTTGTTGACCATAATGACTACATCCAGAAAACCTTACTGTTATATTTGATTTATACATTCCTGTACAATAATGGTAACTGATTACAGAACAAAAATGTCTTACATTTAGCCAAGATGATCCAAGATGAGATGTTTAGAATGCTGCTCTTGAGGCAGAGCCGGATTATCTATTATGGCAACCTAGGCTACTGCCTAGGGCCCATGGCAATATTAGGGGCCCTGGCTGCAAGTGATGGGTCACAGACAGAGGCCCTGCCATTGCTGCTAATATATTGTATCAGATGCCTTTTTTGTTGAAGACACCAGCATCATCCAGTCGCTCCCCTTCCATTAAAGCCACAATGATAACACCTGCTGGCAGCACTCTGTGTCCAAAGCACCAGATCAAGAGATGTAGTGTTCCAGACTGATACATTGCCTAGGGCCCTGTGGAGCCTTAAAGCGGAACTTTCAGATAATATCCAGTCGCCATGCATTCATTAAATGCATGGTGACTAGCTTGAAAATAGATGTCTTACTGTAAAAAAATACATGGGTCTAAAAGAATCCATTTCGGGACTGACGGGCAGGTTAATGCGGTCTGTGAGCCTGCGCCATCAGTCCCTTCCTGTGACCATATGGTGCAACGCAGTCTACTCTATGGAGAACGGGACTGATGGCGCATGCGCACAGACAAGATGTCTGCACTCTAGCCTCAGTTCCGGTCTCCAAATGGGACGGATTCCTTTAGACACATGTATTTTTTTATGGTAAGACATCTATTTTCAAGCTATTCGCCATGCATTTAATTAATGCATGGCGACTTGCTATTATATGAAAGTTCCGCTTTAATTCATCTATGTCTTCCGAGTTTATAATGTTTTTCCAAACATTAGTCTTCAGAACACAGATGTGTAATAGTAACATAGTAACATAGTAAGTTAGGTTGAAAAAAGACACAAGTCCATCAAGTTCAACCTTCGCCTCATACCTCAGTAACTGAGAATTTTATAGCTTTCCTGCTACCAATTAAATTAGTCTTTATCAGACCTTCCTGATCAGCCTACTGATAAACAGTATAACTCTGTATGTTCCCTTTTGAAAGAAATGTATCTAATCTTCTCTTAAATGTATCCATTGTATCGTCATAACTACCTCTCTGGGCAATGAATTCCACAATTTGAAAGACCTTACCGTAAAAAAACCCTTCCTCTGCTGAAGTTTAAACCTCCTTTCCTCTAATCTCAAGGGGTGTCCCCTGGTCACCTGATCAGGCCTTGGAATAAATAGCTCACCGCAGAGATCCTTGTATTGACCTTTCATATACTTGTACAATGTGATAAGGTCTCCTCTTAGTCGTCTTTTCATCAGTGGTTTATTCTTTGTAATTGTTTCACCTGTGCGCAATCAGGGATATCCTTAAAAGACCAGTACATTTTTTATTGATAACCTGTATGTTATAGAGCAGGGCTGCCAGGTCCAGTCCTCAAGGGCCACCAACAGGCCATGATTTAAGGATTTCCCTGAGTTAATCAGTGGAGCGTTCATTTTTTTAATCTATGCTAAATCAGGGAAATCCTTAAATTCCGGCCTGTTGGCTGCCCTGGAGGACCGAACCTGGACAGCCGTGTTATATAGCTTTTCCTGTTGAGTAAAACAAGGCCACTCCCACTGCTGTCAGTTGTTGTATTCAAAAGTTATAATGGTTCAAATAACCAAGAAGTGAATTTACTGTGCGTTAACGTCATGATAGTTCTACCTGAAAGCATAACAGCAGTTTCGATCATATTCTATACAGAAGTGTTTGTCAGTGACTTTCCTCTCAAATAGAATGTAATAGAACTAATTGGAATCTGACCATTAGAAGGCACTGGTAATGTAAGAAACATGAGTTTAAGCTGTAATATCTCTGGAAATATGCATCTCTCTGCTGTGGGGGTATCCATATTTTACTCAACAGAAAACATCCTACAATATATATTTTTTCGTAACAAGAGTTTGCTGCTTCTTTAAGACCAAAGTTGAGAGTCACAGATCTAAAGTCACGGGAACATAGCTGAAACACAGCAATTGCAGTGGATTGTGTTCATCTAAATGAAACCTATGCCCCATGAATAAGTGGCTCTTGATTTCTTAAACAGAATTACTTACAATAAGTAACGTATTCTGTTATGCAGATTAAGAGCAATGTAGTATTATAGGTATAGTTCCTCTGCTTAATGAGGGTAGAACATGTGACATAATGGAAAGAAGTAGCGCAATATTGGATTTGGAATCAGATACAAATGCAATGATAAATGTATTAGTAATGTTGGCATACTAAGGATGGGCAAACCTGGGAACTTCATCCACTTGATCCTCCCAGAGAGGGCTTATGTGCTGCAACTGGGGGTATGTAAATGATGTGATCTGGTTTGTAAAAAGAGCATTTCTTAATTGGATGGGAGGGACTTAACAGCATGGTACTAGAGGTAGTTGGCAGAACATGGTGGGAAGGAGGAGAAGTGGACGGGAACTGGGAAGAACAAGGTAGGAAGAAGAAGAAGAAGTGAATAGAGTTTCATAGGACCCTTACCACTGCCAGAGAAACAGCATCTATCCCCAAAGACCCAGTATTTAACACTAAAAAATGGAGTCTCAGGGACAGATCCTGAGAGTTCCCAGGTATGACGATGGGCCAAAAGCTAGCTGTGGATGATTGGAGTTGTAGTCCTTCAACAGTTGTGATTGGAATATTTCTCACCTTTGCTGTATAAGATACCCCATGGTAGTTGCTTGATTATGAAAAAGACTTGAGGCATGGGGCAGCCAAATACATTAATGCAATCTAATTGCACAATTTCTAGTAAGGAATCTAAAATTAATTACGTGCTCCATGTTGGAAGCAAGGCTTAGGAATTTAGCCCCATCAGCCAGTACCCCTGGGGTTCCCAAATATATATTAAGGAGCTTTAGCATATGTATGATGAAATCAAACAAAGAGACGAATAAAGGAGTGTCATGCTATTTTACATTTTGCATCGAACAGGTTATATTTTAATCCTGGTTCTAATCATCTCTCATAGGTATGGGGACACAGTGGAAGGGAATGGGACATAAGCTCATGAACTTGGACATATTTCACCAATCCATTGTGAGGTCTGATGAGGCCCTGAAAGGAACCGGGCTGAAAGTATCCGAACTTCTCCTAAATGCCAATGACAGCACCTTTGAAGATACAATACATGCATTTGTTGGACTTGCTGCTATTCAGGTAGGCAAATAGTAGGATATGTAAAGGTCACTATATGGTTATATATACCTCCTGATCAGAAATTGGAAATTATAATGTTTCTGTTCACTTACAGATTGCACAGATTGATATGCTTAAATCAATGAAACTTAACCCAGATGGCATCATTGGCCATTCAGTTGGAGAATTAGCCTGTGGGTATGCAGATAATTCCCTTAGCCACAGTGAAGCCATACTTGCTGCTTATTGGAGGGGTCGCTGCATCAAAGAGGCCAAGCTTCCTCCAGGGGCAATGGCTGCTGTCGGTATGTTATAAAAATCTAGCCCTTTAGATCTAAAACTTTTTGTAAGTAACCCATAAATAAAACCTTATTATAGGAGTGGGAAGGGAAGAAACTGATTTATAAAAGACACGCACACAAACACACACACACACACACACACATACACACACAAAACTAAAACTCATACATGCATATCCACACAGAGACACAAACACATAGACCCACATAGACAGAGACACACACACTCACAGACACACACTTTAACACAAACACTTCCACAGACTCACCCACATACACAGATGCACAAGACACACATATACAGACACACAAGACACACACATGCACAAACATAATTTTTTTAATATCTTTTTAAAACTTCTTAGCTTTCTGAATAAAATCCTCCCTTTTTAACTGTTTCCACATGTAGAAGGAATGACCCTTTGTTATTGTACACATCACATTGATTCATACTCTCTTGCATTCCTATGACATTTGGCTGCATTTTGGGTGAGGATCAATTCTGGCGCAAACCAACTGTAACACAGGGGTCAAATGAAAAGTCCCAATGATTCAAATGGGGCTTTAAAGGGATAGTAATACTTCGTTTTATCTTTATTTTATTTTGAAGGCATTAAAAAAACATGAAGAACGATATAAGTTTTATCTCTCAAACCTTTATGGTTTGAGAGATATTCACAAGTAAAGTTTCTCCTCCCACCCCTTTTACCTAGTGTAAGCCATCTCTTCTCAGATGTGGAATCCAGTCCATAGACCAGACAGATAACAGAAGGGGACAATATTCTTCCTATGAGAACAATGAAAGCCCTGCCCCCTTTGACAAGTTTTTCAGGTTTTTCCCTTATCTTAATTGAAGATTGTCCCTCTCTGCAGTCTACCTGGGCACCTCCCTTCTGCTCTGGCTGAGCAGTGTTACATCAGTAAAAGGGGCAGGAGGGGGATACTTTGTCATTGAATTACTCTTGAACAACTCTGACAGAATTGAAATAACACTCTCCAAAGTCCAAATACTATGATGATTAATTAGAGCTGCTTTTATTATGAAACATTATTATCCCTTTAAACCCCCTGAATGCTAGAAAGGTGTCGGAGACCTCTCTTGCATTCAAGGGGTTAAAATCCCAATTTAATTACTTGGGAAACTGGTAAATGCTTATTTGCCCTGTATATTGCACCTCTTAAGCTATCTGAATACAGCCCATTGTGTGCAGTTATTTTTATGATCACTTATGTGAATCCGTTATAAATATATCTTCCATGCAAACAACTATTTCATCATTGGCTTGTTTATATTTTTCTATGCAGGGTTGACCTGGGAGGAATGTAAATTACAGTGCCCACCGGGAGTGGTGCCAGCCTGCCATAATTCTGAGGACACGGTCACCATATCAGGGCCTCAGGTATGATTCTGTACTCAGGGACCTATTAACATGCCTCACACATACAGCCGGTACGAACCAGTTTACATTGCTGTCCAGATGAGATGCAATAACCTGCGACATTGGCCAAGATGTATCAGAAGATAATAGTATCCCTCCTCCTCATCCTCCCCAGTTTTCCCTTGTCTCCCCAGTTTACCCCCCTCCTTATTCTTTCTCTTTTGCTTCCCCTATCTCCCAAGTGTCCCTTTTTAGGAGGGACTGTCCCTCTTTGAGACCCAAATCTCTCTGCCCCTTTTCCCTACCCTGCTGTCCCTCTTTTTATGAGATCACACTGTGTGGTGTGTGTGTATATACATTACTCAACAGCAATTAATGTTTATAACTTAGTGTGTGTGTGTGTGAATGTGTGTTTATAAAATTGTCTCTGTAAAAAAAATAATTTTGTCTTGTTATAAATCATTAATTCATTTACACAAAGAGGCATCAATAGGTCATTAAATACCCAAAAATTCTTGGTAATGCCCCACCCACCAGCCACGCTCCCAACAATACCACTAAAAGGCCAGTGTCCTTCTTTGTTCATCTGAAATGTTGGGAAGTATGGATAATGAACCAGACTTCCTACGTATAATACTGTTTATATTTATGTTTACTATTTTATGCCTATGATTTGCTGTTATGCAGTTTTTGTCTAACTTAAAGGGATAGTAATGCTTAAAATGTAAAAAAAAATATGTTGTAGTGTTTATCCCCCTGAGTAAAACAAGAGTACTCCCACTGCTGAAAGGTGTTTCATTCAAAAGTTATTAATTTTCAAAGCTGAATTTTTTAGGTGCAATATCACAGTGGCCTGAAATTTTACAGTGGCGCTGTTGCTACACCATCCTATGGAGATTTATGGTCCCGGGACCAGAGCTGTCCATAGGATCGTGTAGCAACAGCGCCACTGTATAATTTCAGGCCACTGTGATATTGCACCTAAAAAATTCAACTTTGAAAATTAATAACTTTTGAATGAAACAGCTTTCAGCAGTGGTAGTACTCTTGTTTTACTCAGGGGGATAAACCCTACAACATATATTTTTTTACATTTTAAGTATTACTATCCCTTTAAATGTACAACACTACTGAAATATTGTCTGCACTAAGAACTGCGTCTGTAGTGATGTTTTCAAATAAAATCAAGTTATAATAAAAAAAAACAGTACATAAGTACACCAAAGATTAGGGGTTCTGACCATCCCTTTAACCCTTTGAGTGCCAGATGGGTATGCAGTTCAATGCGTTGCATATCCCTCTGGCACTCAAAAAATTAAAAGAGGACACATATAAAAAATGCTTGCTGCAGAGCACTGGTGGTTAATTATTAGATTGCAATAGTTCCCATGTATCATTGCTACAGGCATTTTTCATATGTGTCCTCTTTTAACCCTTTGGGTGCCAGAGGGGTACGCAATGCAAAGCAATCTGTTGCATACCCCTCTGTCACCCAAAGGGTTAAAGAGATTATCTGGAAATCCTATGGAAGTGACAATGGAATACTGTACAAAAATGTATCTATTTTTTGTTATATCCATGAATGGATTATTTGCACTTTATGCCATTGAGTTCTTATGTGTGATTTTATAAATGTTTTTGTATGGTTGAGACCACATAGGACAACAAATGGGAGCAATTCTAGGAAAAGCCAACTGCACCGTGGGGGACAAATAAAAATATGTTAACATTTCCATTGATTTAAAATAGTTTTTTTATCCCGCTGAATGTTAGAGAAGTCTCCAACATAATGCTTTGAAATGCGTTGCAGACTGATATAGCATTTGGGTTAAGTCCAATTCTTGATAATTTATCTATCAGCTCTTTATGGGGAACTGTATCGAAAGCTTTACTGAAATCCAGGTAGGCGATATCCACAGCACCACCTTCATCCAGCACTTTAGTTACATAGTCAAAGAAATCAATGAGATTAGTCTGACAGGATCGGCCCTCAGTGAAGCCATGCTGGTTTGGGTCCATCAGGTTGTTTTTTGTTAGATGGTCAATTATCTTCTTCTTTAGAAGAGTCTCCATCATTTTTACCACTACAGATGTCAGGCTGACTGGCCTGTAGTTACTAGCTTCTTCTTTACTACCCTTCTTGTGAATGGGTACAACATTGGCCATTCTCCAATCATCAGGAACTTCTCCCGTAAGAAGGGACTGGTTATACAGATTAGTCAGGGGGCCAACTATGACAGATCGGAGTTCTTTAAGAACTCTAGGGTGGATTCCATCCGGACCCATCGCTTTATTTGACTTTAGCCGGACAAGTTCCTCTAGAACATCGGCCTCTGAAAACACTGGGGCTAAAATTATACAACTAGAGGCAATGCTGTGTTCAGCCATTTTCTGATTATGAGGGCCGCTGTCTGAAAAAACTGAGCAGAAGTAGTTATTCAGATGGTCAGCGACCGCCTTTTCCTCTTCTATATACTGATTTTTTCCGTTGTTAATTTTTGTAATCCCGCAGTTTTTCTTCTTCCTGTCACTGATATATCTGAAGAAGGTTTTATTCCCCTTCTTAACAGATTTGGCCATTTCTTCCTCTTTTGAGGCTTTAGCAGCATTTATCATCTGTTTAGTCTTCTTCTGTATAGTTTTATACCCTTCTCTGTCCGCTTCACTTCCAGTCTCTTTATATCTCTTATAGGCAGACTTTTTATCTTTCACTATAGCTCTTTCACTATAGTTCATCAGACTCTACTGACTGTTTCCAGGCCTGATGCTCGTAGTAGTAGCGCACCCATTCAGTGCTGTTTGGACGCGCACATTGTACCACTTTTTCATTATACATGATAAAAATGCACCCAACATTCTTGGTCTGTTTCTTTTGCTGCTTTTTAACCCCTTAAGAACCAGGTGCATTCAACGCATTGCTTTCTCCTCTTCTTGGTCCTGTTTTGGAGAGATTTGGCAGATTTATTCCTACAATTTCATAAAATGTTTTAGTGTTTTTCTTTCCTACCTCTTCATAACTTTGGAGAGATTTCGGAGTGTTTTTTTTCCTGTAATGCATTGGATACCCCTCTGGCAGTCAAAGGGTTACAAATATTTTGAGGCTGAATTAAAAGAACTGACAGGGGGATTATGCAATAAGTTGTGATAAAGAGGAGATCACTTCTGCAGCGTGATAAACTCTCCAAGTCCAATGTTATTCTATGGGCCCAGGCACTAAGGGCTCTCAAGTTGGAGAAATATTAGTGCACTGGCCCCCTAGAATCACATAGAACTTGAAGAATGTATCACACTGCAGAAGTCTTTATAACTTTATCACCTCTGTATCACATCTTAGTATATCTACCCCCTGTAGTTATTCTGGATCAAACCAACTGTATTATAGGACACACTTAAAATATCACCAAATTCCAATAATTTAAATTTGGATTTTAATCCCTTAAATGCTAAACAGTCCCCCAACTCAGAGACCTCCCTAGAATTTAAGAGGTGTGAAGCCACATTTTAATTATTGAGAATTTTAATTTGACCCTCTATGATGCATTTGGTTTGCTCCAGAGTCTGGCCGTTACTTATTATTAAAGCGGAACTACCACCTTCACTAAAGTCACCCTGCAATACTTATGCAGGTGGCAACTAGCTTATTAATCATTATTTTACCTCTCAAAAGTGCCCATGAATAAAGTTATCCTTAAGCTTCCGAGCCCGGAAGCCAGGCATCACCACAGACATCTTTAATGGGCGCCTGCGCTGTCAGTCCTATTCACCATTCAGAGGCATTGCCCTGGCCTGAACGACTCCGGAAGAGACTGGCGGCACAGGCACACAGGTTGCAGTAACCTGGCTGTCAATCTCGGAACCTTAAAGGGGCAGTAAACTTTTTTTTATGAAAACACACATTTTATAGATATTTTCCTGCTGATTAAAACAAGGTCACTCCCACTGCTGTCAAATGTTTTATTCAAAATTTATAGCAGTTTAAATAATCAGGAAGTGAATTTACTGTGTTTACTTCCTGATAGTTCTAACTGACAGGAAATGACAGGCAGTTTCTATCACATTCTATGGAGAACTGTATGTCTCTGACTTTTCTGACTTTTCTCTCCATTAGAATCTAACAGGAAATCTAATTAGAGTTTGACCACTAGAGGGCACTGTTAATGTAAAAAAACAGGGGTTTAAACTGTAATAACTCTGGAAATATGAATCTCTTGGCAGTGGGAGTACCCTTATTTTACTCAATAGGAAAATCCCTCTAATATATATATATTGTTTTATAAAAAAGTTTACTGCTCCTTTAAGGATAACTTTATTTGTGGGCACTTTTGAGAGGTAAAATAATGATTAGTAAGCTAGTCGCCACCTGCCTAAGTATTGCAGGGCAACTTATGTGGAGGTGGTAGTTTAAATCTGCCTTTTTGTCTAATACTTGACTCAGAGTTTGATATATCAACACTGTTGCTATATGATTTTCTTACTTTATGTACATTATTTTTTATTTTTTTGTGATGTTTAGGATTCTTTACGTGAATTCGTAGCAAAACTGAAAAATGAAGGAGTATTCGCAAAAGAAGTGCAAAGTGCTGGTGTAGCATTCCATTCCTACTACATGGCGTCCATTGCTCCATCCCTTCTCAGTGCCCTGAAAAATGTAAGTATGTTATGAAGCCTGGATAGGTCTCCGTCTGTGTTTTTTCTTCTTCTTGCTATATGCTTTCCTTTAAAGGGATAGTAATACTTCATTTTAACTTTATTTTATTTTGTAGGCATTAAAAAAACATGAAGAATGATATGTCTTATCTCTCAAACCTTTTTGGTTTATGAGATATTCACAAGCAAAGTTTCCCCTCCCGCCCTTTTAACTAGTGTAAGCCATCTCTTCTCAGATGTGGAATGCGATCCATAGACCAGACAGATAACATAAGGGGACAATCCTCTTCCTATGAGAACAATGAAATCCCCTGCCCCCCTTGACAAGCTTTTCAGGTTTTTCCCTTATCTTAATTGAAGATTATCCCTCTCTGCAGTCTACCTGGGCACCTCCCTTCTGATCTGGCTGAGCAGTGTTACATCAGTAAAAGGGGAGGGAGGTGGATACTTTGTCATTGAATTACTCTTGAACTACATCTCTGACAGAACTGAAATAACACTCTCCAAAGTCCAAATACTATGATGATGAATTAGAGCTGCTTTTATTATGAAAGATTACTATCCCTTTAATGTAAAAGCCGCCAACGTGCAGGATTCCAGCTGTTGTTGGACTACAAGTCCGCTGGCCGGCTGAGGATGTTGGTAATTGTAGTCCTGCAATACTGCATGTCAGTGACTCATGCTGTCATGTGTGGTGTGCACATTCTAAGTTATGTAATATTCACTCCGACTGGCATTTACTTTCTCATTTTATCTTTTAAAGTGGAACTGTTACCTTCCCTAATCCCCCACCTCAATACCTTTGCACATCTTTCATGTAGTAAAACATCCTGTTTAATTTTTTGATAATTCTTCTTCCATATTTAAAAAAATACACCAGATCCAGAGGGGAGAGCACGGCCATCTTTTTCTGCAATCCTTTCCCTTTTCTCAGGGGCAGGTCTCCATGCACATACACATAGATTAGTCCACCACCCAAGGGGGTGGGTGGAAATTTTCCATCAAAAGGGATGGCCAGCCTTGAGACTTCTTGCCTGTGGTACAGCTTATACCGCAGGCAAGAAGTCAGACTAATGTAACAATATAAATAAATAACTACTTATCTTTCGGAATGTTTATTTATTTCCCTCTAAGTTTGTTGGAGGTGAAATGTCCACTTTAAAGTAACGCTAATATCTCCTACCAATGAACTCTCCATTTACCTTACTCTGGACAGAAAATATCAATTTCCATTATGAATCGATTCAGGGAGGATTCAAAATTCATCTTAAAATAATACTAGATATCATGGCCTTGGAAATAAAATCTTTTTTTCAGGAACCCAAACTCTTCTTATGATGTAGGTAAGAGTTCAGTGGGAGTAGTTTGGGGTTCTGGAATCTGACAATAAAGGATCATGTCTGCCTTCATGGGCATGTTATGCAATAATAAGTAAAGATTAATTTTAAGAACCAATCCAAGCAGAATTGATTCATACGGTAAATTAGGATTTTCTGCCCAGATTAAAGGATTTGTAATCCGTCTTTCTGAGTTTACATATTTTGCAGACCCTCCAGCTCTTTTACAGTGGGTTTTAATAGTTTACCCAACATTAGAGCTGGGTGTGTTTTGTAAAAAATTGCTTAGAAGTGCAGATATTAGCCTGTCAATATCGTCACTTTCTGTGGGATTGAATGTCCCTCTTGACTTCCCAGCTGCCCCTGGGAGCGCATTCACACTCCCCTTTGAAGCTGGGTTTCTGTGCTGTAGCGTTACAGCAAACTCCGTGTACAATGCTACTGAGATTGCAACCCCAGTAGCATTGTACACGGAGTTTGCTGTAACGCTACACCACAGAAACCCAGTGCAGAACGCAGAAGTGCCTGATTCTGACTGGGGCATATATCTGCATTTCTAAGCAATTTTTTTACAAAATACACCCAGCTCTAATGTTGGGTTAACTATTAAAACCCACTGTAAAAGTTTTAATGTAGGTGATAGTTCCGCTTTAACTGTATCCATTGTAAGTGCCCTTACCACATCCTTGGGCAAAGAATTCCACAATTTAACATACCTTACTGTAAAAAAACCCTTCCTCTGCTGAATTACTTTCTAAGATTATATACATAAACTTATAAACAATATCAGTGTCTTTACTTTTCAAAGAAGAGTGAAGTTGTTATACACGTTGTAGCATTCAGCCAGCTCTATATATACGATCATGGGAAATCTTAAAGATATGAGAATATTTGCATTATTATATGCAGTCGTTACTATTGATTCTTGTTTTGTATTAGGTTATCACACCAAAACCACGGTCTTCTCGTTGGGTCAGTACATCTATTCCTGAATCTCAGTGGAACAGCGACCTCGCTCAGTATTCATCAGCTGAGTACCACGTAAACAACTTGGTGAGCCCAGTCCTGTTCCAGGAAGGCTTGCAGAGTGTCCCGGAAAATGCCATTGTCGTGGAAATTGCCCCCCATGCCCTTCTTCAGGTTTGTATTTCTAAACTAAGATGTTTCACTGTTAAAGGGAGATCAGTCCTATATAATAATTCGCTAGGATGTTTGTCAGAAGCCGTCATGTGCAGTAGAGACTGCCTGAACGCACAGAATCCTGGGAGCAAGGAATGTTGGGAGCACGGAATGCTGGGAGCACAGAATGCTGGGAGTTCTATGCTGGGAGCATTCTGTGCTTTTGGGCAGTCTCTACAGTGCATGACTGACAGTGGCCCATTTACACGGGCTTTTACACTAGTGTGTAATATTGTACGTATATATTGCAGGACTGTTAGCACTGACTAATGCAAAGGTCCCCCAACTGGTTGGAGGTGATGCTTTCAAATGTTATTATAGTTCAAGCTTGAATTTTTTGGAAGCACTACTTCCACTGCCTGTCATTATAGCCTGGCAGCATTACTATTAAAATATATAATAACCAATTTTTATATAGCACTTTTCTCTCCACGGGACTCAAAGACTTTGTACAAAGCCTCAGAATTAACTGTCTGCAGGTGATAAGAAGTTGTAACTTTCATACAAGGATGAAGAGCTGGGTCAACCCTTCTAGGGCTAGAACTTGTGGTGAATATTCATATATTTAAAATAACATTATTTTTTATACATATACATTTAGAACGTTCGCATTGTTAAAAAAAGTGTCCTGTCTAAAAACGTTATTTTGTCGTCTATGGAGTATGACGCAGTTGATTTTATCTAGAATTGCTCATCTTATCCGTTTACAGTTCTATTCTCCGGTGGAGTTCAGCTTGTGTTCCTGTATTTATGTGTATTTATAACAAACCGTCTGCTTACCCCTAACCTCTAATCTTTAACCTTTGTGTTACCAGGCAATTCTAAAAAGAAGTTTGAAGCCAACCAACACAATCATTCCTCTAATGAAAAAAGGACACAGCAACAATCTAGAGTTTTTCTTGACAAACATTGGAAAAATCTATATGAACGGGTACACAAAAATTATTTTCCTATAAGAATTGTTAAAAAAATGAGCTAACCGACTAGGAAGCATATCTTTAACCCCTTGGGTGCCAATTACATCTCCTATAAGAGAGCAACTTCTTATGGAAAAAAGTGTATGTGTGTGTGTGTGTGTGTGTATACATCAACATTTCGGCCAATCCCAGGTCCTCCCCGGATCATTTATCAACCAATCAATTTATCAATGTTGATAGTTAAAGTTGTACATTTTGAACTACAGTCAAGCCCTGTGAGCGCAGGTATATTTTCACACATCACACACATACACACACATATATATTTATGTATATATAATTATTTCCATAAGGGTGAGGCTGGGATATTTTTCATTCAAAAGTAATCACAGCTCACACTGTTGGCAACAGTGACCAACTGGTGTCCACGAGGCAATTTTTTTTATAATGAACTTTATGAAAGAACTTGAGTCATTGACTACCACGCTCAAATAAGTTTGAGTTGTAATAACTTCTTGACTGAAAAATCTCACAGCATTGGGATACCTGTGTTTTACTCAACAGGAAAACTGCAACATATTTATTTTCATAAAAAAATGTGTATTGCTCCTTTAAAAGAACACTAACATTTCTAAGAATTATAAACCCCTATTTACAGAATTTTTACAGAACATTCTAATGATAACATGATTCATTTATGAGTTTGATTGTCTTTTCAAAATTAATCTTTAATTAGTACTAGAGATCATATCCATAGAGATGGAATTGATTCTTATAGATGGACAACGGGGGCTGAAATTCCACCAACTGAAATCTTGTTAGGAACCATTCAGTGGGAGGAGACTGGGGTCCTAGAGTCCAGCAAATAAGAATTATGTCTGCCTCAGTGGACACAATTTCTAGTACTGAGTAAAGCTTAGTTTCAGAGAACCAGTTAATTAAAAATTGATTCATAGTGGGCATTAGGATTTTCTGCCCAATTAACCCTTTGAGTGCCAGTTGGGTATGCAGAGCATTGCTTTGCAATGTGTTGCTTACCCCTTTGACAATTAAAGGGTTAGGGTACGTGGAGTTTATTATTTTGAGGTGTTAGTGTTCCTCAAATATCCATTTTCACTAGATTAATATTCCGAATCTCTCTAATTCTTTCCTTTTCTCTCTCCATAGAATTAATGTTGAATGCAATAACATATTCCCTCTGGTGGAGTACCCAGTTCCTGCTGGTACCCCTCTCATCTCTCCTCTCATCCAATGGGATCACAGCCAGACATGGGATGTACCAAAAGCAGAGGATTTTCCTGCAGGCTCAGGAGGGTCTTCATCAACAACTGTCTACAACATTGGTAAAATATTGGGAGTGATAACACCCAGTCATTAAATCTTAATTTCCCAGTAGACAAAATAGGCCATTAACTAAGAGCACTGAGCCACGTGTTGTTAAGACTAAAATTAAAATGCACTAATTTTTCCCTAAGGGCTATATTGCTGTGTTCTTGTGATAGTTACAGCAAATAATTACTTTAGTTTTCTTCTACATATCTTTCTTATCCTCAGAGCTCTAAACACTAGAGTGGGAACAGTTCATTGGTTGCTGTGGCAGATTGTAAAGCTTTTACTGGTCCACAAAATGGCTGCCAAGCCCCAATAACATATCACACCCATGTATACGTACAAATAGTTATCTGGTTATTGAAATATATCTGCACATATAAATAAACACCAGATACAATGAACTTATTACGTTGGTTGTTAATTACCCTGCAGGGACCTTACTGTACAAGAAAATGGAGCTGTGGCTCCTGTTTGGAGTCAGAAAGTAGGCCTCTTTTCTCTCCGTGGTGGGGTCAAACGTAATGTTGCTGTGGGAATTCCCTTCTGATTCTTATACTGATTTTCACTTAAATGTTTAAAGGAGATGCACCTGTCCAACAGCTATTTGTGATGTGATGACTACACTGTGTACCTCAACCATTTTCACCACCCATATATTTTATTTGATATTTAATGAATTGTTCTCATAGCCTTTTCTTTGTGTTGGTAGATATGAACCCTGAGTCCCCTGATATCTTTCTGAATGATCATTGTATTGATGGTCGAGTTCTGTATCCAGCAACTGGGTACTTGGTTTTGGCATGGAGAACTCTGGCTCGGTCTTTGGGTGTCGTTATGGAGAAGACACCGGTCATATTAGAAGAAGTTACTCTCCACAGAGCTACAATTCTTCCCAAAACTGGTGAGAAGATGACAACAACAAGGCTGATGTACCAAAGAGGGTCTGGAACACCCAACTCCATTAGAGAGAACAAATACAAATTCCATTGATGTAAATGTGGCTTTTGAACCCTTCAATGATACAGAGGTCTCCAACACATTGCTTTTCAATGCTATGGAGACCTCTCTACAATTCAAAGGGTTAAAATACCCATTTAAAGAGATAATAATGCTTAATATTTTCTTTTTTAACTGGTACTATAAGACTTCAGTGAGTGACAGATACCAATCACTCTCTAAAAACATTTCCATAAACCAGAACACTTTATTTCATATCACCCTCTCCCTCCCCTTTCTATGACATCAACTTTTTTATTCAGAAGGAGCTGACTGGCCAAATGACACTGCCACCAGACATGGCCCACAAAGCACTGGCAACCACGGTGATCCTACTCAGCGTTCAGAGTGAGGAGATATTTCTCTTGTCAGAACACTTTCAGAGTCCTGTACACTAACTACAACAAAGGTTATGGATTAATTTAAAACAGATGAGATAAGGGAAATATATTCTTAGGTTTAAACACAAAGTAAGGATACCTTAGCTATTCCAGCCCTGTTTATGGTACGTGACTGGGCAACCACAATTGGTGAAGGAAGGAGCATATGTTACAGGAAGGGACAAGGAGGTAAATTTAAAAAAAAGTTTTCTGGTGAATGACAGTATTTTATGGAAAATTACTGGTATCAGTGACTCTCTAAAATCATATACCATACGTTATGAAAATAAACTATTGAGCATTACTGCCCTATTAAATCAGTGGTAATTTGGCAATATTTACTTGTGTCCTATGGAGCAGATGGTTTACTTGCCCCAATTATCCTTATTACATCAATCTCAGTGCCTGTTTAGCACTTTGAAATGATAATCCCTGCTGTGTATGCAAATCGAGAGATGTTTCAGTGTAACTCTTCTGTCTTGTTCCATTCCAGGCAACGTTCAGCTGGAGGTCAATCTCATGCCTGCATCAAAACGTTTTGAAGTTTCAGAAAATGGAAACCTTGCTGTCAGTGGTAGGTTACACAGTTGTGGATGGTTAATATAAACCTATAATAAATTTATGATGACTTGATTTCCTGAATGAAAGAAAACAACTTGAAGCATGACATCCAGACAGGATCTGGTTACATAATGCCCAGTCCCGGGTCATTCATAGCATTGAAGTGTTTTGAATACATCTAAATATATTTGGATGGGATGTCTGGGCCCTTGGATGCTGGAGGTCTCCAACACATTGCTGTATGTTGGAGGTCTCTGTATAGTTTAGGGGGTTAAAAGCCTAATTTAAATTAATGGACATTTTGGAAATTGTATGTGCATGCTTTGGTGCAGCTGTTTTGCTCCAGAATTACACCACTTTCTCTTTACTCCATCCTCAGAGTTGTCCTTCTTAATGTAGCTCCAATGTTTGAGGTTATACTTGATGGTTGAACTTGATGGACACAAGTCTTTTTTTCAACCTAAACTACAATGTAAGGACTCGTCTAGCCTCCTGCTAAATTTCCATTGCTCATATTCTTCACTCCCCTTCTGCTGTTTCTCCAGAGATCCCAGCTCAGGAGGGACATGGCTGAAAGCTTTTCCATGTGAGCATCAGCAGAATATTATTGACTGACACCCATATGGGCCAGCCATTCACAATTAGAGGTAGTAATGACCATCACAACCTCCAATGTAGATTGTTTGAAAGATTTGTAAGTGTGATAGGCATGTCATCTGCACTAAAGACTCCAACATGCTGAGTTGAGGGCGTGGTCACAACAATCACAATGTCCTGGCACTAAACATTTGCTTCTGATTTATAGTAGCTGGTTTACATATTTTTCCAAAGATCGTGTTATCTATTAATTTGGTCACTTTATTTGGCATTTCATAGACTGGCCAGACAGGCATATCAAACTCAAATATAGTGGAGGACCACATAGTGATTTCCTCGTCTATTAAAGGAAGATTAAACCCATATAACTTAAATTAACTAACATGTTGACTAGGTACATCTATCTACCACTAACCTGCACTAGAAGCTCAAAGGTTAATATGTACCAAGTCACATGTAGAATCAACTCCCTTAAGACTAAGGAGACGGCCACTTCTGGCCAACTTTTGGTTCTATAGACTCTGGGAATGACGTCTCAGGCCTCCAGAGAGTCAGTGCCTCTGAGCAGAACCAAAATCCCACGAGATTACGACTCTGCAAAAACACACACTGACTCCAAGGGGCCTGAGACACCAATCCCAGCTCCCATAGCGCTGACTATGGGCAGAAATGGGGACTCCTTCCCTATAGTCTTAAGGGAGCACAATACAACCAGCATGTGACTCATTCATTATTAACCCCTGAACTACAGCAGTGGATTAGTGATAGTCAGGGGTACTTAGCCAAAATGTATGCTAGTTTGCATTGTATAGGTTTTCTGTTCATTTACCCCACGTGATACCAGAGGTGTCTTTGCAATGTATTGGAGACCTCACTAGCTTTTTCAGGGTTAACAGCGCAATTTAGAGCAATGGAAGTTTAATCCGTTTGTTACTCCCCCATTGTTCAGTTGGTTTGCTCCAGAATTACTCATCTTTTTTGTAGGTAAGACGCTTTATGCACTGTTAAATAAAAAAAATCATAAACTGTCTTTGTGTTTTCTTTATTCCAGGGAAAATCTCCATCTTGGAAGAAGACAATTTAAACAATTTCCGGAACCAGATACTCAGTCCTGTGGATAAAATCAGTGACAATGAGGACGAGTTCCCTCTGTCAGACAGAGACATTTACAAAGAGATGCGGCTGAGGGGTTATGACTACGGACCCCACTTCCAAGGAATACTAGAGGCTAACAGCAAAGGTAGATTACTGATTGATAGGGAAGAAATACATCAGGGCTCAAAATTTCCACTCGCCAATGGTGAGTGAAAATTTAGCCCTGGCGAGTAGAAATTCAGCCCTGATTGGTATGTTATGGATTGCAGTGGTGAGTAACTTTTCATGTCTGGCTAGTAGCAAAGGACTTCAACTTTTAAGCCCTGATTACATATTATATCAGTAACCATTTGTTAAACCTTTAACCCCTTAAGGACCGGATGTTATGGGACATTTCCGTCCCATAACGTCCGCATAGGGGCACTTTGACGAGCCGGTACACGTGACCTGTCACGTGTATCGGCACGTCACTATGGGGCTTGAAACAGATCGCTCCGATCTTGGAGCGGTCTATTTCATGCCCTATTTTTACGTACAGCGCTCCCGGTAGAGCGCTGTAAGTAAAAAGTACGTGACGTACCAGGACCGTCAAGGGTCTTTCGAGCAAATTTACCCTTGACGGTCCTGGTACGTCAAGGGTCCCTAAGGGGTTAAGGGGCAGAAGGTGAAAAACACACAGTGTTGCACACCACTCTCGTTTTTCAAGGTCATTCAAGGACTAGAATCAGACCAAAACATAGTCATCAATTAGCATAAACCATCAATATAGACATAACCAGATATTTGCTACATAATGTTTTCATTTACTAAAGTCATATATATATGACTTTAGTAAATAAAACTGTTATGTAGCAAATATTTAATCCTTTGAGTGCCATATAGGGTATACAATGCATTTCAATGCTTTGCATACCCCCTCTGGCACTCAAAGGGTTAATTGTGCCCATGCTGATGTCTGTGCTAATTTTTGACTATGGTTTTCTTTGAATTAGTATGTTCAGTTAAACATCTAATTTATACCATCAATACAGGAAGTTTTGAACTCATATCTCAGATGCATACTGGCTGCTGTATTATTATCAGTCTTCCTGCATACAGGACCTGACCATCACACAGCTAGCATAGGATATTAAAGGTAATGTCTTAAATCCTTGAACTTGACTGTAAAGAAATATTCAGTAGTTCATTCAAGGTGGATGGAGTGGGTAATGACTCATTATCCCCCTTGGATGATAGAGATAGAGACAGGTCTAGCATCCAAGGGGTTAATTTAAGATTTAAGCACTCTAGCAAATTCTGTTTGCTAATAAATCAGTGCACACCAAGAGATCTGCCTCGTCAAAACATAGACAATTGTGTATTTAATACAGCCAGGTCATTCCTTTGCGATGATTTCCCATTAACCCTTTGAGTGCCAAAGAGGTATAAAACATATTTCACTGGATAACAGCTGAAAACAGCTGAGTTGGCTTTGAGATATATGACAGGTCCAAGAGACTCAGACATTATTTCTGTATTTCTAATGTATAATATGATCTCATTGTTAAATTTTCTTTTGCAGGAGACAAGGGGACATTACTGTGGAATGGAAACTGGGTATCATTCCTAGATACCATGCTGCAGATGATGATCTTAGGGCTAAGTGGGCGGAGCTTGCGTTTGCCCACAAGAATTCTTTCTGTGTGCATTGATCCCACAATACATGAGGACCACGTGCTTGTGCACAAAGAGGATAAAAAAGGTACAATATTACACTTCATGACTGAATTTCTTTGATCGCACCCAGGGACAGATGTACAGCTCAGGCACCCTAGGCAAAGCACTTTAGGAGCCCTTAGCTTTATCTATCCATGTCCCCACCCCCAGTCCCAAACATAGTTTCTGGCACAGAAAATACTCTTGGTCTATAACAAGCAAGAACGAAAAGAGATCACCAACGGATTATGGATCAATGAGTTGGCAATCTTTATAGCATCCAAAGGGTTAAATTATAACTTGCAAAGGGTTTATAAACTGGTTCAAGACAGTGAGATAGCTTTGGCCACACCCACAATTCAGACTCATATCTCAAAATGTGGCACTCTGGACAGTTACCTACTTTGCTTATTGGGAAAACTGGCCCTGGCCATAGGGAAGATGCTCAAGGAACATTTGCCCACATCCCCATTCCTGACTTGATTCCACCCTAGCCACACCCACTAGCACATTAAATACACTTTGCCTGCAGTATACAAGGACTTAAAAAGCTATTAACCCTCAGTGACTTAGAGACCTCATTAGCTTCCAAGGGGTTAAACAATGACAAGTAAAATGGAATGTAATCTGGAAAATAAATCATCGACCACATGTTAGTGTCTGGTGCAGGGGTAGTACAATTGCTCTGGCCACACCCACAGTTCCGAATGTGGGAGTGACCAGTACAGCTGAGGCTCCCCTCAATACTTTGCATTGTAGGCAGTTGCCTAGTTTGTCTAATGGGAAAGCCAGCCCTGACTATTCTTAATGGCCTTTTTCTTACACTGATAACAGCATGTACCCTCAGTTCTTGCATTAAGCCATGGTATCAAGTCTGTGATGTGAAGTTTTTTCCCAGGATACACCATGTGTAGTCGCTTTCTCATAGTCTGTCTGTCTCTAGTGTGGTGTCTGAATCCCTATACTAAGGACACGTTACTAGAAACCACTTTAACTTTTTGTTTCATGTGTTGCATCATCATCATTTCAGCAGTCCGTGTTGCTGTTAATAGCTGCTTGGAAAGAATTGTATCCGGAGGGGTTCAAATATCGGGGCTCCATGCAACCACTGCTCCTCGGCGCCAGCAGCAGCAGACTCCACCTACTCTGGAGAAGTATGTCTTCTCTCCCTACTGTGAAGAGGAATGTCTCCACGATGACAGCCGTTTGCAATCCCTGCTAGAACATTGCTCAGGTATGAGAACAATTCACAGGTACAACACACAGCTGCACAGTTACAACTAGAATTCATAGGCACAAGACTGTTTACATATGTACATTAACACTAAACAGGTACAAGACTACTGCACATATACAACATTAACACTACACAAGTACAAGTCTACTGCATATGTACAGCATTAACACTAGACAGGTACAAGACTACTTCATATGTACAGCATTAAGAATACACAGGTACAAGACTACTGCACATATACAACATTAACACTACACAGGTACAAGACTACTGCATATGTACAGCATTAACACTACACAAGAACAAGACTACTGCATATGTACAGCATTGACATTACACAAGAACAAGACTACAGCATATGTACAGTATTAACACTGCACAGGTACAAGACTACTGCACATATACAACATTAACACTACACAGGTACAAGACTACTGCATATGTACAATATTAACACTGCACAGGTACAAGACTACTGCATATGTACAGCATTACACAAGAACAAGACTACATCATATGTACAGTATTAACACTGCACAGGTACAAGACTACTGCATATATACAACATTAACACTACACAGGTACAAGATTGCTGCATATGTACAATATTAACACTGCACAGGTACAAGACTACTGCATATGTACAACATTAACACTACACAGGTACAAGTCTACTGCATATGTACAATATTAACACTACACAGGTACAAGACTACTGCATATGTACAATATTAACACTACACAGGTACAAGACTACTGCACATATACAATATTAACACTACACAGGTACAAGACTACTGCACATGTACAACATTAACACTACACAGGTACAAGTCTACTGCATATGTAAAATATTAACACTGCACAGGTACAAGACTACTGCATATATACAGCATTAACACTACACAGGTACAAGACTACTGCACATATACAACATTAACACTACACAGGTACAAGACTACTGCATATGTACAATATTAACACTGCACAGGTACAAGACTACTGCATATATACAGCATTAACACTACACAGGTACAAGACTACTGCACATATACAACATTAACACTACACAGGTACAAGACTACTGCATATGTACAATATTAACACTACACAGGTACAAGACTGCTGCCCATATACAACATTAACACTACACAGTACACAAGAGCAAGACTACTGTAAATGTACAGCATTAACAGTAAACAGCTACAAGACCTGTCACTTTGACTCAAGTCTGCATAGTTGAAAACTTCATTAAAAACTGCCTATGTGTTATGTTAAACAAAACAAAGCAGGAAGGAGATATTCATACCCAATAAATGAACACTGCATTATCAAAACAAGACACAGAGGCAAGAATATACTTATTGGTAGGAGGGGAAGGCAGACACACCATACACCATTCTGCTGTCCCATCTTGCAACAGTGTATAGTTGGGTAGGCAACCTGCTGAATTGTAGCTGCTGTTGAACTACAGCTCCCATCATCCTCAGCCACCCACTGGCCAGCTAAGAGGTCATGGCAATTGTAATAGTCAATCGGTAGAGTTTAGAGCTTTCACATCCCAAGATTAGAGGGAGCATTGGCTCCGAGTGAGTCATATAGTTTGTGGGTGCATGGAACTGTTGGCCGACCTCCTATCTACAAAATGAAGGAGAGGGAGATGTGTATCAAGGCAATATATGTAAATATCGAGAATCACCACTTCATTCTGGTTCAGATGATAGACAACTACTGTGTGCCTGAAAATAGGAAAACCTTGTTTTGTCTTTTATGAAAGCTCATATGTGAATCATACTTGTATAAACAGGTTTTTAATTATTTTGTAGGCAAAATTCGGGAGCTAGAATGTAAGATAGCCCAACATGGCCTAAAACTGGAAATCCCTGGAATTAAGGCCACAAATGAAGAATATAAAGGAACCATGGAGAGTGAAGACTTGGATAAGGGTCTTATACATGTTCTCAAAGAGATCTGTAACCTGGAACTGAATGGAAACCTGCAATCAGAACTGGAGGAAACATTGATCAAAGAGAGTGAGCAAATCCAAAATGATCCTCTGCTGAATGGACTTCTTGACTCTCCTAAGCTAAAAACCTGCCTGGATACAGTCTTGGAGAATAGCAATGTACACAAAATGAAAATTATTGAGGTAAGCTTAAAGTAGCAGTACACTTTTTTTATGAAACCTATATGTTACATGGCTTTTCCTGCTGAGTAAAACAAGGGTATTCACACTGCTGTCAGTTGTTCAAATTGTCAGGAAGTGAGTGACAGCTTGATTACTTCCTGGATGTTCAAGCTGTCAGAAATTACTCAGCAGTTTCTATTACATTCTGTGGAGAACTGTTTGTCAGAGACTCAACTCTCTCATAGAATGCTACAGAATAATAATTGAAATATGACCACTAGACCCATTGTTAATGTAAAAAAAAAAACAGTGCCTGGAGACCTCATTAATAATCACATAAAACTGCTAGTAAGAGTGCCATCTGGTGTCCACTCAGACATTTCTGTAAAGCATACTTCTCCTCTGCATAGAATGTGGTATTCCAAGCTTTATTGAATCATAATAACTTTTAATGAAGCGTCTCCCTGTAGTGAGAATTGTCTTGTTTTATGCTCAACAGGAAAAACATGAAATGATAACATAAAATGTATCATTTTTCAAGTCAAAACATTATTGCTTCTTTAACCCTTTATGGACAAAGAAATCTGGTCCTTAAAAGGTTAAACAATATTGCTTGGAAAACTCTTCTGTTTTTGTTCATCTCTGATTCAGCAATTCCTTATAATGCTTCTCCCATTTCAGGCATTTGCAGGAAATGGTCGCCTGTCATCTTATGTGACAGCCCTATTAAATACCCATCCAATGCTGCAACTGGACTACATCGCTACTGATCCCTCTGTGGAGATCCTCTCAGCAATGGAGGACAATCTGAAGGAAAATGGAGTGTCCACAGAGCAGTGGGACCCAGCATCTGCAGCGCCCGGTACTTTAGCTAATGCAGATCTCCTGGTGTGTAACAGCACATTTCATCTTCTGAGAAACCCAGCACAAGTTCTGTCCAACATGGCAGCTGCAGTGAAAGAAAAAGGTTTCATTCTGCTTCACACTCATCTTAAAGGATATACACTAGGAGAGACGGTTGCTTTCCTCAGTACTCAAAATCTCCAAGAGAAAGAGGGTCTGCTTTCTCAGGTAAGAATGGCTGCAGACAGTGGAAATATTTAAGGCCTTATTCATAAACCCAATTAGGTGGGATTTTGGAGCAAACCAAACAATTGTACCATAGGGTTGAAATGAAAATTATGCAAATTCCCACTGATTTAAATGATTTCTAGCATTCAACAGCTTAAAGGGATAGTAATGTTTCACAAAAAAGCAGCTCCAATTAATCTTCGTAGTATTCGGACCATGGAGAGTGTTATTTCAATACTGTCAGAACTGTAGTTCAAGAGTAATTGAACAATAAAGTATCCGCCTCCACCACTTTTACTGATGTAACCCTGCTCACCTCAGAGCAGCAAGACTGTTCGGATGGATCACAGAGAGGGACAATCTTCAGTGAGCATAAGGAAAAACCAGAAAAACCTGTCAAGGGTGTGGTGGGTGGGCAGGGTTTTCCTTATGCTCACAGTAAGAAGATTGTCCCTTGCTGTGAGCTGTCTGGTCCCAGGACCAGATTCCATATCTGAGGGGAGATGGCTTACACTAGGTAAAAGGGGTGGGAGGGGGATACTTTATAATTCAATTACTCTTGAACTACAACTCTGACAGTATTTAAATAAAACTCTCCATGACCCAAATACTATGAAGATTAATCAGAGCTGCTTTTTTATGAAACATTGCTATCCTTTTAAAAAACAAATTTAAATTAATGGGACTTTACATTTACCTCCTATGGTGATTTCTTTTGAAACTTCACCTGTTTAGCTTCATGAATAATGCCCACATGGTTATATGTATCAATGTGTCATTAAACGTTTGCTAACTGATTCCTTTAACCCCTTAATGACCGGTGATGTGTCAGGATTGTCACTGATAAACTTGCCTAAAGGACCGGTGATGGTCCTGACACGTCACATATTTTGTGCTTACAGTACTCCTGCGGGATCACTAATCCTTAAAGGAGCAGTAAACTTTTTTTATGAAAAAAATATATATTGTAGGGATTTCCCTATTGAGTAAAATAAGGGTACTCCCACTGCTGAGAGATTTATATTTCCAGAGTTATTACGGTTTAAACCCATGTTTTTTATATTAGCAGTGCCCTTTAGTGGTCAAATTCTAATTAGTTTTCCTGTTAGATTCTAATGGAGAGGAAAATCAGAAAACTCAGAGACATACAGTTCTCCATAGAATGTGATAGAAACTGCCTTTCACTTCCTGTGAGTTAGAACAATCAGGAAGTAAACAGTAAATTCACTTCCTGATTATTTGAACTGCTATAAATTTTGAATAAAACATCTGACAACGATGGGAGCGACCTTGTTTTACTATAAAATATGTGTTTTCATAAATAAAAGTTTACTGCTCCTTTAAGGGTTTTGCATATTTGAAAACTTCATTCAAAACTTTCTATGTGTCATGCTAACCATCCACACTTTTATTTCTGAGAAAGTGATAGTGAAAGTCTCCTGGTGCAACAAAGTGCTCAATTAGCATGTAAAACATCACAGAAAATATTCATTAGTATATGAAATGTCACTGAATATGCTTAATTAGCATATGGAATTTAACTTGAACCACAGGGTACTGCATTTAGCATATATTAGCATATGGTGCCAAGAATGAATATTGCATTAACTGTACATTTGCTGGTTTTTGGCTAACATGACACATAAGCAGTTTTTAATGAAGTGTTCAGATATGCAAACCTGAATCAAGGTGACTGGTCCACCATCGGTGAACGCAACATATACATGTGTATCAATGTTTGCAGGGAATCATAATAGCTGTTTATTATGTATTGAAAGTTGAACAGGCGCTGTTGGATCTTTACATCTATGAGAGCCTTGTGTGCTAATTATTTGTCCTTAAAAAAAATTACAAAATTTTGCTTCATTTTTGCTAAATAATAATAATAAATAATTCACACAGAGTTGTTAATCCAGTTAGTGAATAAAACATTCTCAATCTGTCTCACAGGTCGCCATAGGACTATTACCTTTAAAAAAGCAGTACAGTATGACTTTTCCCGTTGAGTAAAACAAGCATACTCCCTGCAGGTCCATTACATGCATATTTCCAGAATAATTACAGTTTAAACATCTGTTTCTTTACATCAAAAATGGCCTCAAGTCTAGTGACCAGATTTCAGATAATTATTCTGCTGAAGTGAGTCACTGTCAGCAGTGCTCCATAGACGGTCCTGGTAATGGCTTTTTTCACTTCCTGTCAGTTTGAACTTTTAGGAAGTAATGACGCTATTACTCTCCTCTTGACAGAATGGTTTTAACTTCTTAATAAAAAAAACTCCCAGTGGTGGGGATACCCTTGTTTTAATTGGTGGGAAACACCATATAACATATAGGTTTTCATAAAAAGGTTTACTAATCCTTTTCCAAGTAGACACAATAATTCACAAAGACAATTTTAACTATAATATAGCTTTGCAACACATTGATACATCTGCCCCATAAAGTCATATGTATAAAGACAAAAAAATGGGGCACGGGGGAAATTACACACGGGGACAACTATGAATTCTGTAGATTTAAAAGGAACTTTTAACCCTCTGAGTGCCAGAAGGATGTGCACAACACAGCAGAACTCATTAATCCAACCATGGATTGTAACAATGCTTGTGGAGTTGTAATGTCGTATTTTGATGATGCCTTTCTGTACTTTTTCGGAAGTTCAGTAAAACTATTGAAACTAAAAAAAAAAGAAAACCCTCATGAATCCATAATCTAAAACTAGAGGGACACAGGTTTACAAATAATATAAGAAAGTTTTACTTCACTGAGAGGGTAGTAGATAAGTGGAATAGCCTACCAGCAGAAGTGGTAGAAGTTAATACAGTAACAGAATGTAAGCATGCATGGGATAGGCATGGACATAAAACAAGACCAAGGACCAGATAAGGTTTTGTTTCTTTACAGTTGGAAAATGGGCAGACTAGATGTGCTGAATGGTTCTTATCTGCCGTCAAATTCTATGTTTCTGTGTTAGAAAGGTCTCCCAACACATTACCTCTCTAGCATTCAAAGGCGTAAAAACCCCTTTTCAAGGGTTGGTATAGTTTTATTATGTAAAAAATGAAGGGTTTTTCCCTGCTATGTAAAACAAGGGTACTCCCATTGCTGGGAGATGATTCATTTAAAGGTTGTTACAGTTCAAACTGTCACAAAGAAGTGGAACTGTTTGCATTGTATGGAGAATTATTGCTTGAGGTTCACCTCTCCTGTACAATGCAACAGAATAACGATCTAGGCACCAGATCAGGGGTAGCCAACCCTGGTCCACAAGCACTACCAACAGTGCATTTTCTTAACCCCTTAAGGACCGGTGATGTGCCAGAAATGTCACCAATGTCTGTGCCTTAAGGACCGGTGATGGTCCTGGCATGTCATGGATTTTGTGTTCACTGGAGAGCTGTGATCACAAGGGAGTCTGAAACTAACTGCTCCAAGACTGGAGAGGTCAGTTTCAGCCTCTCTTATGGCGAGCCAATACACATGATCGCTCACATGTGCCAGCTCTGAGAATGATGTCTATGTGGTCCTTTAAGTTGAACTGTAGTCACTGTGTAAGAAAGCATCTCCAAATAGTCTAAATGACTTTTGTTTTACTCAATCCTACAATACATGTTTTCCTCATTAAAAAGATTACTGCTCATTTGATTCACTGGACATTTTATGTGTCCCCTATGTTGCATTTGGTTTGACAGAAAACCTCTCTAATTTTGACCCTTCCAGAGATAATATACGCAGTCAAGTCTGAATTTCCCAATAGGCAGATTAGGCAACTGTCTAGGGCTCCACATTTTGAAAGACATCTCAACTATGCTGGCCCCACCCACATTCTGAATGGTGGGTGTGGTCAGAGCAATTTCAATGTCTCTTCAGTAGTTTTATTCCCCTTTACAGGCTATTATTTAACTCCTGGATGCTAGAGAGATCTGCAACACATTGCAGAGCAATACGTGGCAGATTTCTCTATCAACCAAAGGGGTTAAAGCTTTTTTCATTTGTGTTTGTTATAGACTATATCTAATTATGATTTTACTACCTCTAACAGGTGGAATGGGAGGAGGTGTTTGACAGCGCGTCGCTAGACCTGGTTGCAATGAAGAAATCATTCTACAACTCTGTACTTTTCCTGTGCCGCCGGCGTGCCCCTGAGAAGACCCCTGTGTTCTTATCAGTTGAAGATATGGACTGCACTTGGGTGGAATCATTAAAGGTACAGCAATTTATATACACAATTAATACAAGTCCCTAGACAAGGTAATATTTGACGCTGCACTTTCTTCATTCCTCACTTTCATTCATTGTCACTATCTGTAGCCCTCCCCTGTGTCTGTTCCTTATAATGAAGATGGTATGCAGCATTGATCCTCTTAAAGAGATAGTAATACTTAGTTTTATCTTTATTTTATTTTGTAGGCATTAAAAAACATGAAGAACGATTTAAGTCTTATCTGTCAAACCTTTATGGTTTAAGAGATATTCACAAGCAAAGTATCCCCCCCTGTTCAGCCAGATCAGAAGGGAGGTGCCCAGGTAGACTGCAGAGAGGGACAATCTTCAATTAAGATAAGGGAAAAAGCTGAAAAACTTGTCAAGGGGGGAAGGGCTTTCATTGTTTTCATACAAAGAAGATTGTCCCCTGCTGTTATCTGTCTGGTCTTACAACCAGATTCACATCTGAGAAGAGATGGCTTACACTAAGTAAAAGGGGCGGGAGGGGGAACTTTGCTTGTGAATATCTCTTAAACCATAAAGGTTTGAGAGATAAGACTTATATCGTTCTTCATGTTTTTTTAATGCCTACAAAATAAAATAAAGATAAAACGAAGTATTACTATCCCTTTAATTCAAATTTGCTTGTTTGAAAACTGTATTAAAAACTGCCTTTGTGTCATGTTAGCCAAAAGACCAGCAAATGTACAGTTATTATGAACTATTATTTGTATAACACATTTCTCCCAGTGGGACTCAAAGAGATTTCAGTGCACACTCTCGGAATTAACCAAATAGGCAGCTGAATACAGTTAAAGAGATATTCACACTTGTTACCATATGCTAATGTATGCTAATTGAGGTACCAGTTCAGTGACATTTTCATATGCTAATTATGCTAGTCAGTGACGTTTCTTGTGCTAATGAAGCCTTTTAAGTGACAGGTCACATGCTAACGATGGTTTCAATGAACTTTCATATGCTTATGAAGTTCTATACAGTACCAGGAAATGTTTAGTTTCACTTTGCCCAGAAATAAAAGTTTTAATATCTCCTAAACTGTATGTCTGCTGGACTTTTGGTTAACATGACATATAGGCAGTTTGTAATCCTTTGAGTGCCAGAAGGGTATGCAATGCATTGCTTTGCAATGTGTTGTTTACCCCTCTGGCAATCAAAGAGTTAATGCACTTTTCAAATATGCAAACATGAATAAAGGTGCAAGTTCCACTTTAAAGGTATAGTATTACTTCAAAATTACCATCACTCATATTGTAACCCTTAATAAACTGAGTTAAATGACACCAGCAGCATCTCTCAAACCTTTATGGTTTAAGAGATAGCCACTTTCAAAGTAACCAAGCACACGTAGAAGACTGTTTCAATTAATAATTTTTCCTTGCATAACAAGATATCGGCTCTGTTTAAGAGCCTCCGCCTGTCCCGGATCCGGATTCCCCTGCTGGCAGCAGAACGCTGACAGCAGGGGAGAGGAAACTTTGAAAGCGGCTATCTCTTAAACCATAAAGGTTTGAGAGATGCCGCTGGTGTCATTTAACTCAGTTTATTAAGGGCTACAATATGAGATATAGTAATTTTGAAGTAATACTATCCCTTTAAGTAGAAAATCAGCATGGACGCTATGGGCGTGAAGTGCAATTCTGGAGCAAACCATCTGCACCACAGGTGATAATCTTCCCATTGTGTGTCAACTTCTTGAATTCTAGAATAGTCTCCAACCCATTGTTTTAGTTAGTAGGAATAACCCTGTAATATATATTTTTTCTTAACCCCTTAGCGTCCGGTGACGTACCCGGACCGTCACGCTGGTCCGGCACTTAAAGTAATACCGGGGACTGAATTTGATCGCTCCAAGACCGGAGCGATCTCTTTCAGTCCCTCAGTTCGGCGTGCCGCCCCACGTGATCAGTCACGTGGGGCGCCACGTGAAATTCTCTATCGGGTCCTTAAAGGACCACACACCCCGCGACCGCTGGTCGTTAAGGGGTTAATTAAACATTAGTGGTCCTTTTAAAGTAAAAGAACTACTCATGCAAGTTTCTTGTTTGTTTCTTACAGGGACTTATGGCAGATTCAACAGAACAGCCCATCTGGCTTACAACAGAAAACCAAACCAACTCTGGCATTGTGGGAATGGTGAACTGCTTACGTCAAGAGCCAGGAGGACACAGGATCAGGTACACAGATCAGTAGCCGGCTTTAGTTTCATTTTCTTAGAAGTCTGGTAATTTAAATAATGTACACATCCATTGAAGTGAGCAACATCTTGCCAGATTAAGTGGAAAGGACGTGTACATCTATTTATGGGAGAATATGTAAAGAAAGAATTAAAAGGGTGGGATAAAACACCGAGAGTGAGTACTCAGTGGAAGACACTCAAAGAAGTCCTCTTAAAGGCAACAAGATTACATGTTAGACAAATTAGCAAGAGGAAAAGAAAGAGAAATCCACTATGGTTTACTAGAGAGGTAAGAGCTATAGTGAAAGATAAAAAGTCTGCCTATAAGAGATATAAAGAGACTGGAAGTGAAGCGGACAGAGAAGGGTATAAAACTATACAGAAGAAGACTAAACAGATGATAAATGCTGCTAAAGCCTCAAAAGAGGAAGAAATGGCCAAATCTGTTAAGAAGGGGAATAAAACCTTCTTCAGATATATCAGTGACAGGAAGAAGAAAAACTGCGGGATTACAAAAATTAACAACGGAAAAAATCAGTATATAGAAGAGGAAAAGGCGGTCGCTGACCATCTGAATAACTACTTCTGCTCAGTTTTTTCAGACGGCGGCCCTCATAATCAGAAAATGGCTGAACACAGCATTGCCTCTAGTTGTATAATTTTAGCCCCAGTGTTTTCAGAGGCCGATGTTCTAGAGGAACTTGTCCGGCTAAAGTCAAATAAAGCGATGGGTCCGGATGGAATCCACCCTAGAGTTCTTAAAGAACTCCGATCTGTCATAGTTGGCCCCCTGACTAATCTGTATAACCAGTCCCTTCTTACGGGAGAAGTTCCTGATGATTGGAGAATGGCCAATGTTGTACCCATTCACAAGAAGGGTAGTAAAGAAGAAGCTAGTAACTACAGGCCAGTCAGCCTGACATCTGTAGTGGTAAAAATGATGGAGACTCTTCTAAAGAAGAAGATAATTGACCATCTAACAAAAAACAACCTGATGGACCCAAACCAGCATGGCTTCACTGAGGGCCGATCCTGTCAGACTAATCTCATTGATTTCTTTGACTATGTAACTAAAGTGCTGGATGAAGGTGGTGCTGTGGATATCGCCTACCTGGATTTCAGTAAAGCTTTCGATACAGTTCCCCATAAAGAGCTGATAGATAAATTATCAAGAATTGGACTTAACCCCTGGATAGTTCAGTGGATCTGCAGTTGGCTGAAGGACAGAAACCAGAGGGTTGTTGTTAATGGAGTGTATTCTGAGCAGAGACTGGTTACAAGTGGAGTGCCACAAGGATCTGTTCTGGGCCCTGTTCTGTTCAACATATTTGTAAGTGACATAAGGGAAGGCTTGGCAGGGAAGGTTTGCTTGTTTGCTGATGACACAAAAGTGTGTAATAGGGTTGATGTTCCAGGAGGTGTCTGTAATATGGAGAATGATTTGGCACTATTAGATAAGTGGTCAAAACAATGGAAACTTCAGTTCAATGTTTCCAAATGTAAAATAATGCACTTGGGGAAAAGAAACCCTCAATCTGACTATCGTATTGGCAGTTCTGTGGTAGCAAAGACTTCAGAAGAGAAGGATTTGGGGGTGGTCATCTCTGACAGCCTCAAGATGAGTAACCAATGCAACCAGGCGGTGGGGAAAGCAAATCGTATGCTTGGCTGCATAGCTAGAGGTATAACAAGCAGGAAGAGGGAGATTGTGATCCCTCTGTATAGAGCTCTAGTGAGACCACATCTGGAATACTGTGTACAGTTCTGGAGGCCTCATCTGCAAAAGGATATAACTAAAATTGAGCGGGTTCAAAGAAGAGCTACAAAAATGGTGGAAGGTCTAAAGCATAGAACTTATCAAGAACGACTCAGAGATCTAAATATGTATAGTCTGGAGGAAAGAAGAGAAAGGGGGGACATGATTGAAACCTTTAAATATGTTAAAGGACTGAACAAGGTTCAGGAGGGAAGTGTGATTAATAAGAATCTGAATACAAGAACAAGGGGGCACAATCTGAGGCTAGTTGGAGGAAAAATCAAGAAAAACATTAGAAAATATTATTTCACTGAAAGAGTAGTAGAAACTTGGAACAAACTTCCAGCAGAGGTGGTTGATAAATCCACAGTAACACAGTTTAAACATGCCTGGGATAAACATGTATCTATCCTAAGATAACAATAAAGGAATACTAAAGGGCAGACTAGATGGACCAGGTGGTCTTTTTCTGCCGTCAATCTTCTATGTTTCTATGTTTCTATGTTATGTTTCATCTGTCTGCTGTTAGTTTACTGAATATCTAATGAGGTTATAAATAAACTACAGCAACATTAACTGAATGACTTTATAACGCTTACTTTCCAGGTGCATATTTAATACAGACGAGCAGAGAAATGCGATCTCGGAGCAGGAACGCCAACAGCTATTGAAGAATGATTTGGTGATGAATGTATATCGAGATGGCGAGTGGGGATCCTTCCGCTTCATTCCCTATCAGAAAGGTGTTTTCAACAGAAATCTTTAGCAATCTACTTGGTCTTTTGTGTAGTTAACTGTGAGAATTTGGAATGTCACATACATGTCTTCTGGCTACAGATATCACTGTGCATACAGGATCAGTATAATCACTAGGCAAAGTAGGCATCAGCCTAGGTGTACCAAAAACAGGGACCATTTCTTTAAAGGGATAGTAATACTTCGTTTTAACTTTATTTTATTTTGTAGGCATTAAAAAAAACATGAAGAATGATATAAGTCTTATCTCTCAAACCTTTATGGTTTAAGAGATATTCACAAGCAAAGTTTCCCCCTCCCGCCCCTTTTTCCTAGTGTAAGCCATCTCTTCTCAGATGTGAATCTGGCTGTAAGACCAGACAGATAACAGCAGGGGACAATCTTCTTACAATGAAAACAATGAAAGCCCTTCACCCCTTTGACAAGTTTTTCAGGTTTTTCCCTTATCTTAATTGAAGATTGTCCCTCTCTGCAGTCTACCTGGGCACCTCCCTTCTGCTTTGGCTGAACAGGGGGGGGATACTTTGCTTGTGAATATCTCATAAACCATAAAGGTTTGAGAGATAAGACTTATATCATTCTTCATGTTTTTTTAATACCTACAAAATAAAATAAAGATAAAATGAAGTATTACTATCCCTTTAAGAAGGAACCCTCCCCCAGCCAATTGCATCCATTTATACTTTAATTTTCCAAATAAAATAAATATTATTTTAGGGATGGTCAGACATATTTCTCTGCCTTGCATATGTGAGACTAGGAAATATGAGAAAAATATAGGATGAATGCTGCCATTCTAGCAATTCATGCAAATGCGTAGACATATGTGTATTAGGATGGGCAAAACGTCCCTTTTTTAAATGAAAATTTTCAGAAGCAGCAAATTAATGTTTTTTTCACCAAAGAAACTCCCTTTTCTTTAAAACTAAGAAATCTTCCATGGGAAAATAGCTGGTTCCCGACAGGAGGTTAGACTCATATGTGTGGTTCCATGGCTACCATTGCAGTGGGACAAGGCTGGAGATCAGTATGTGTGGTTCTGTGATTACTATGTGTGTTTCTATGAATACCATGGGAAAATGCTGGGAGGTCAGTATGTTGATTCTATGGCTACCATGGGGAAAGTCTGAGACGTTAGTATGTGTGGTTCTATGGAGACTTGTGGGACAAGTCTGGGGCAGTATGTGTGGTTCTATGGCTACCATGGGACATGGCTGGGGGATCAGTGAGTGGAGTTCTATGGCTACCATGGGACAAGGCTAGGGGTCAGTATGTGTGGTTCTATGGCTACGGTGGGACAAGACTGGGGGTCAGTATGCGTGGTTCTATGGCTACCGTGGGACAAGGCTGGGAAGTCAATATGTGTGTTTTTTGGCTACTGTGGGACAAGTCTAGAGGTCAGTATGTGTGGTTCTATGGCTATTGTGGGACAAGGCTGGGAGGTCAGTATATATTGTTCTATGACTACTGTGGGACAAGGCTGGGGTGTCAGTATTGTGGTTCTATGAATACCATGGGACAAAGCTGGGTATCAGTATGTGTGGTTTTGTGGCTACTGTGGGATACGACTGGGGTCAGTATGTTTGGTTCTATGGCTACCATGGGACAAGGTTAGGGATCAGTATATGTGATTCTGTGGCTACCATGGGACAAGTCTGGAGGTCAGTATATATGGTTCTATAGCTTCCAGTACAGTGGTACAAGGCCATTGGCTAGCAGGAATGATGGGAGTTGCAGCCTGGTTGCAGCAGGAGAACCTCACATTGCCCAGCACTGCTCTAGAGTGCATGATTGCTGTAGTGAGTACTGGTGCACACACACCACCATCAATAAGACACTGATGCCAGGAAGCCCTTTTCACCTTCCACATAGCATGAGCAGGTAAAGGACATAAAAAATCACTCTCCTCAGCACCTTATTAGTCCACCCAGTACAACTCCCTTACACTTGACAACAGGCAGAGTTATTGGTAAAATTTAAGTTGTACATAGCTTAGTGCATTGATATTAGGGGATGTAGCAATACAAAACCAATGGCAGCTACTGGTTTAACTCAGGATCATATTGGTGCATCCACCCCAAGGTATTTTAGCAGGGTCAGATTTTTTGGGAGGGCTAGGTTCTTGTAGGGTGCCAAGTGCTTTAAGCACTGGTCCTGCCTGCACATGTACAATAAACATACTGTTATCAAATCTGCATGATTAGTGGAGTAGATCATGAATATATAGTCCATGGAGTATGGTTATCAGTAACTCATATTTTGGGGATGTTGTGTCCTACAGATGATGCTAAGGATGAAACACCTTATGCTTTCGTGAATGTCCTGACTCGTGGTGATCTGTCTTCTCTCCGCTGGATTGCTTCTCCTCTGCGTCATTTTGAGTCTACAAATCCCAATGTTCAACTCTGCAAAGTCTACTACACCTCTCTGAACTTCCGAGACATCATGCTGGCAACTGGGAAATTGCCTCCAGATGCCATCCCAGGTAAGCAGCAGGGAACCATAGAACTAACAAGTCGAAAGAAACATTAAGCCTTTGAGTGCCAGAGGGGTATGTGTGCTATGTGTAATGGGAGATAACAGATAAAACAGTTAATTTATTGAAATTAGTACCCACTGCTCTTTTATTCAGAAAGGCTAGGTCCTCTTTGCGGGCCGTTTACAGACAATTAAGCATGATCGCCCTGCAAAAAGGAAACAATAGAAGCTCCCATAGATCATATGTAAGATTAGATCTTAGGCATTAGAAAACAAATAAATCATTTTACACATACAGGTATGAATGACAGTGTATTTAAATTAATATATCTCCAGTTAATTTTTAGGAGTAATGTTCAGAGAAGTTCTCATAAGAAAATAATCTGCTTAACCCCATCCTGACAATGGACTTACCAGGTTCGTCCTGCAAAAACTGTCATTTAGTGACAAAGGACGTACCTGGTAAGTCCCGGAAGTCCGGGTCTCCGTGCGGCTGCACGCCGTTCGGGGACTCCGGAATCACTTAGAAAAAAAAATGTTAGCCGGGCGTTAAGGTGACAGCCGTGGACGCATGCAGCTGTTACTAAGGGGTTAAGTGCAGATGCAAAAAAATGGTTTTTCTCTTATTGAGGAAAATATAATTAAAGGAGTTAGTGACCTTCATTGTGACAGTTGTCCTTTATCAGGTGTATTCCTGTGGATGCAGACCTGCTGAAGAAGCCAGTGCTGCAATGTGGACAATGGGTGATTAACCATTGAGCTGATATGGGGTTTAACATTTGAACGTCACTGCTGTGTGGCTGATCCCCTGTCAGTTTAATTTTGAGGGGATGTGTACACAATCCCCATAGGTTGTAAAGGTCAGATTACAAACATGACACTTGTTTCCTATGGGGGATGAAAGTGAGGAAATTTGAGCCGGCTGCTCATGCTCGTCACTTGTTTAACCCATCTTTGCCAACCTTGGGGCCATTTTCCTGATTCTAAAAATGGGCATGGAGCAGCTCTGGATTTTTACAAGCTCTGCTGTCATTGTAGCGGACTTATTAAATAAAACTCGACAGTTGCCCATTAATTTTTTTAACCCGAGTTACTTAACCCTTTGAGTACTAGAGGGGTACGCAATGCATTGCTCTGCAATGTCTTGCATACCCCTCTGGCACTCAAAGGGTAAAGCAGGAATCCTTCATACAGCAGTTCAGTTGTGAGCTGCTTTATTCAAAAGCTATTACAGAACAAAACAGCATTGCTGAGTGCAGTACTTCCATAACCCTTCCATTTGATGGGGGGGGTGGCTGCTAATATTGTCTATGGCTATGTTTTGTCACTGACTGATATTTTAATTACATTTGACTGCAAATAGCAACAGCCAGAATTACCCCAATTTTCTTTTTCACATAAGACCCTAAGCAAAATGTTTCCTTTAAGAGCCACTAATTCCAAGGACACAGTTTCCCTTTAAGGGTTATAAGAATGCAAGGTACTTTCCACAAAGTGTCTGAGAGTATTTTCAAACACATATTCAGGCACTGCCTCTCCAGTGTAGTACTAAGGACACAGTGTTCAGAACAGGTGCTCTGGCAGCAAGGACATAATCCTGCTTATGAAAAGCTTTGCAAAAGATTATTCATTCATTTTCCTAGGTGACCTGGCCCTGCAGCAGTGCATGCTGGGATTCGAATTTTCAGGCCGTGACCCTGCTGGCAAGAGGGTTATGGGAGTGCTTAGAGCTAAAGCTCTGGCTACTCTAGTGGATGCTGACCAACGCTTTCTGTTTGATGTCCCAGAGAACTGGTAAAGCTTTACACATTTATCCATTGTATTATGCCATGGTAACCAGATATCCCTTTAACCCCTTAAGGACCATGTGACATGCTATGACCTTCACTTACTTTTTACTTGCAGAGCTCCTGCGGGAGAGCTGTAAGTAATTCCTTCGGGAGAGCTGTAAGTTACTCCTTTTGGAGTGCTGTAAGTAACTCCTGCAGGAGAGCTGTAAGTAACTCCTGCAGGAGAGCTGTAAGTAACTCCTGCAGGAGAGCTGTAAGTAACTCCTTCGGGAGAGCTGTAAGTTACTCCTGTGGGAGCGCTGTAAGTAACTCCTGCAGGAGAGCTGCAAGTAACTCCTTCGGGAGAGCTGTAAGTAACTCCTTCGGGAGAGCTGTAAGTAACTCCTGTGGGAGCGCTGTAAGTAACTCCTGCAGGAGAGCTGCAAGTAACTCCTTCGGGAGAGCTGTAAGTAACTCCTTCGGGAGAGCTGTAAGTAACTCCTGCGGGAGAGCTGTAAGTAACTCCTGCAGGAGCGCTGTAAGTAACTCCTGCTGGAGAGCTGTAACTCCTGCAGGAGAGCTGCAAGTAACTCCTTCGGGAGAGCTGTAAGTAACTCCTGCAGGAGCGCTGTAAGTAACTCCTGCTGGAGAGCTGTAACTCCTGCAGGAGAGCTGCAAGTAACTCCTTCGGGAGAGCTGTAAGTAACTCCTGCGGGAGAGCTGTAAGTAACTCCTGCAGGAGTGCTGTAAGTAACTCCTGCAGGAGTGCTGTAAGTAACTCCTGCAGGAGCGCTGTAAGTAACTCCTGCTGGAGAGCTGTAACTCCTGCGGGAGAGCTGTAAGTAACTCCTGCAACAGCTCTGTAAGCAACTGCTGTGGGAGCACTGTAAGTAACTCCTGCAGGAGCGATTTAAGTAAAAGCGGGGTCTGACTGGAGAGGTCTCTCTCAGACCCCAACAGGTCAAGTGTACAAGCACATTGGAATGGATCAAAGCAGTCCTTAAGAGAAGGTAACTTCCCTGGACCTCTGGTCCTTAAGGGGTTAAATGCAGGTCACTTATGAAAATGTCATTCTGTAGGACTGTACAAGTATTAATACAACCAGTCAATATATGTTTTTCATTAGTATCCTGCATTTAAAGGCATATCTGATCACCTTATGTTATTCATCATTTAAATGAAAATAATCAGGCCTCACCTTTAGCCAGAGACACATAAGAAATATGCATATTTCAGGCCTGCAGTGAAATCAAAGCAGCCCTGCAGTATGCATATCTCACATGTAACTTCCCCCCTGTTATAGAGGGAGGCTGGTCAGCCTAATTTACCATGTGATCCTCAAGTGTTTGAAAGCATTTATTGGGTAAATATCATCCTATATAATAATTTGCTAAGTGTGTGTTTGTCAGAAGCCCTCATTTGCAGTAGAGACGACTGCACGCGCTGCAGTCATGTGCAGTACAGACTGCCCGCGCCGCAGCTGATAACGGATCGGGGCTCCGAATTCAGACCATATTCCTCCGATGCGCAGAGAAGACTACGGTCTGAATTTGGAGCGCCCCGCTCCACATCAGCCGTGGCGCTGGCAGTCTCTACTGTGCATGACTGCACCGCGGCCGTTGCTGGGTATCACTGTGGCCTGTGTACATGTGCTCATCAACTAGAAATAACATAGTTTGCGAAGCTGTAAAAAAGACATGAGTCTAAGTTCATCCCATGACATATCACCCTTGTTAAACCAGGGAAAGACAAAAAAAAAACGTTAAAGCAATTTCTAATTAAGCTTAAAGGGTAAAAAAATTCCTTCTTAGCTCCAAATGGATATTTCCCTGGATCAGGGTACCCATTACCTTTTGAAAACAACCACAGCATCTGCAAGTACAGCATCCCAAGGCAAAGAATTCCATAACTTTACTGCACTTACATAAAAAATAAACCCCTGCCTTTGTTTAAGTTGAAGGCACATTTTCTGTAGTCCTAATGGATGACCTTGTTTTTTTGCTCAGTTCTCTAGTAAATAGTTCTTTACAGAGTTTTTGTATTACCCTCGAATATATTTGTAAATGGTAATCATGTCTCCCTTAGACGTCTCTTCTCTAATGTAAACAATCCCAATTTGGCTAGACTCTATAATTCAAATCCTCCAATCCCTTTATCAGTGTTGTTGCGACTTGTTCAACTCTTTAATATATACTTATGTGAGCAAGAGATATGAGGACCAAAAGGAAAACACAGATGTGATTTATTATGTTACATGCTAATGTATGCATCTCATTTTTGTTTTATGAGTCTCCAGAGGAAGAAGCCCAACTCCACCAATGCCAACAGTAAAAAGCAGGGATAGTGGTACAATGTAACACTATCTCTGCTATACTGCTACAGAAAAGATTGGAGGAGAGAGATTATGGAGCTTGTTCCCTCCAATCTGTGGGCAATCTTAGTTTTTACATGTAGCTTGGCTGTTGTAGTGCTGAGCCAAGCACTGTGTCTGTAGTACAGCTAAGATCCCTGGCAGTGCTTAGCGCTCCATTCACACAGGAGTACTGCTGTGTAAGAGACTGTGTAGCTACAGTGGTGGATTTGTGCATTCTCGGTCTCAGACTGCTGCCCATGGAAGATGGTTGAGAGTCATTTAGTTATTCACTTTGTTTCCTTAGGTCCCTGGCAGATGCAGCTTCTGTTCCTGTAGTGTACAGCACAGCTTACTATGCCCTGGTTGTCCGAGGTCGTATAAGAAAGGGAGAGAGCATCCTTATTCATTCTGGATCAGGAGGCGTGGGTCAGGCCGCTATTGAAATAGCACTAAGCATGGGATGTCGTGTCTTCACCACCGTAGGTAGGTGTTTAGTTGTCCTCAAGGCCAGTAGAAGTATTGCCTTGTTCTCATTCCATTCTGTACGCTTACTGACAATTATTCTTTCCAGGTTCTGCCCAAAAGAAGGAATACCTTCAAAACAGGTTCCCACAGCTGGATGAAAGTTGTTTTGCCAATTCCAGAGATACTACTTTTGAACAACATATACTGAGCATTACTGGAGGCAAAGGTAAGCTGCAGTGTGGTCTTCCGTTTGTATACATTCAGGTCATAGTTGGATTTACATTTCAAGTGCTCATAAGCAAAGCACACTTAATCCCACTCATGACCAAACCCCACTTTTCACATACCTCTGCCCCTAGCCCTACCAACTGTTACCATGCACAGGAAATACCCTTATGTTTTAACATAAAAACACAAAAAGCTATTAGCCCTGGGGTAATCAGATGTTGGACCTCCAGCTTTTGGCTGTTGGGGGTGGGGTGATGGGAATTTTAGTCCCCAGCATTCTGGAAGTCCAGCAATTGACTATCCCTCAGCTGCTAGAGAAGTCTCCAAAAGATTGTTCCTCAATGTGTTGGATTCCTCTCTAGCATCCAAGGGGTTAAATAATAGCCAGCAACAGGGTATGTGAATTTTCAAATTAATTAACCCCCATAAAAAGTTGTTCGGTGTAGTGGCACTGGGATTGATATGGCCATACCCACAACTCATAATATGGGTGTGGCCACACCTGAAAACATGGAGAGCTAGGTGATTGTCTAGCCTTCCTAATGGGAAATCTGGCACGCCTCTGGATATACCAAATACTAAGTGTTCTTCTTTTCTCTGCAGGTGTTGATCTGATATTAAACTCTTTGGCTGATGACAAGTTACAGGCCAGTCTCCGTTGCCTCGCACGTCATGGGCGCTTTTTGGAAATTGGCAAATATGACATGTCCAACAATAGTTCTCTTGGTAAATCTAATCTTAAACATCTGAAATACATAATACTAGAAATATAACATTGCAGGCCATATACGCAACAAAAAGAAGTGTAGCAATTCTGGAGTAGACCATCTGAACCCTCAGGGGCAATATAAATTCTCACTGATTTAAACGGAATGTGAGAGAGGTCTCTAGTGCGTTGGGTAGTAATGCGTTGGAAGCCTCTCGGCTATTCAAGGGGTTCAAAGCCCCATTCAATAATGAGGATTTTTTATATTTCCCTTTTGATACAGTTGGTTTGCCCCAGAATTGTTGTGCAAAAGAGGCCATAACCAAAAGGAACAAAATGGAGCCAATTACAGTAAGGGCAGTAAAGCTATGTTATTCTTTGCCTCAGGATATTGTACTTGCAGATAATGTAACTGATTTCAGAAAAGTAAAGGATACCTATCTAGTACAAAACAATATTGAAAACTATGACAGTTGGCTTCAATGCAGATAGGATGTTGATTCAGGGAACTGTCTGACTGCCATTTGGAGTCAGGAAGGAATTTTTTACCCATTGGTTTTTCTTCCTCTGGATCAACAGGTGTGATTTGGCATGAGCTGGACCTGATGGATGCATGCCTTTTTTTCAGCCTCTTCAGCTATGTTACTATGTAATTGTTCTACTGGAGACAAATGCAAATACTTGTTGATTTCAATGGTTCTTTTAACTTCTTTGAGTGCTAGAGAGATCTCCAATGCATTGTCATGTAATGCACAGGCGATCTATCTGGCATTCAAGGGGTTAAATCGGTGACATTTTAGGGGGTTTGTATGTTCACTCTGGTGCATTTGGTTGCCCCAGAATTGCTAAGCTTACTTTGTTCATGTGACCGATACTGAATTTGGATGAGGATCTTGTTCACTACTGTCTGACTTTCATACTGTGGGAATATAATGAAAGCCATGGGATTCACATTCAGGCTGAGAGCTACACCAAAACCCTTGTAAACCAGTGCCGTAACAATAGGAGTCTCAGGGGTCGCACCTGCGACCGGGCCCATCACTCCAGGGGCCCGGCCGCCCCTTGCAAACCCATCGCCACTCGCCTGCAGCCCGTGCCCGCAGCAGCTCAGCTGATCTCCTGGAGCTCTAGTAAAGCAGAGCGCTGGGAGATGACATCATCTCCCAGCGCTCTGCATAACTGAGAACCGCGTGGGAGCGGCTGATGGAGGTAGGAGATGGACATGAGGCAATGTTAAGATGAAGGGGGGGCCCCGCCAGGCCCATGGCAATTTCTGCACCAGGGCCCGGTGGCTTCTAGTTACGCTACTGTTGTGAACCATCAGTTGGACAGCTGGAAGAACGGATTTCAAGGATCAATAAAATTGTATTATTGTTAAAAAAGAGAGACATTATAGGTATTTTCTTGTTGTGTACAAGAGAATGCTTTTTGCTGATAGATGAGTCATTGAAATGCTATTACAGTTCAAACTGTCACAAAGTGGTGAATCTGTTCCTATCTCATTCAGTGGAGTTCTGTAGCCAGTATCTCACCTCTTCCACAGAATTCAATAGAAGAAGAGTCTAGACACGAGGGAGGAGATGCACTAAAATGCGATAAAGAGGAGATAAAGCAGCGATAACATGGAGATAAGTTCTCCCGTGATATCACTTCTCTAGTTCCTATGTTATTCGATGGAGCCAATGTACTAAGATTTCTCCAACTTTGGAGATCTTGGTGCATAGGTTCTATAGAATAACATAGGAGCTGGAGAAGTCATCTAAGCTTTATCACTCTTAGTGCATAAGCCCCCAGGTGAAATTGTTGCTAACAGTTTAACATACATTTGAACTAGAATACATTTTGAACAAAGTAACTATCAGCAGTATGAGTGCCTCTGTTTTACTCAGCTAGAAAATGCCTATAATATGTGTTCTTTCATAATTTTAGTTAACCCCTTAACGACACATGACATGCCAGGACCGTCATGGAATTCTGGGATGGCAGCGAGGACGCATGCTGCTCTGCCATCCCAGAATGCATTGCAAACAAAAAGTGCCATTGTCCTCTAGGGCCATCGTTAAGGGGGGTTAAAGCACTAACTGCAACATATGTCTAGAAAACAATGAACAACACACTAATACTTAATCTACTGTAGGAATGGCTCTGTTCCTGAAGAACGTGGCATTCCATGGAATTCTTCTGGATGCTCTCTTTGAAGAGGGAAACAGAGATTGGGAAGAGGTGTCAGATCTCGTAAAGGCTGGGATAAGAGAAGGGGTTGTAAAACCACTGAAATGTACAATCTTCACCCGCGATGAAGTGGAACCGGCCTTCAGATTCATGGCTCATGGAAATCACATTGGCAAAGTGATAATTAAGGTATGATAGGGTGGCTTTTTAATGATCAGTAAAGTTTTATTGTGGAAAAAAATCATATATTGTAGGGCTGTTCACACTGTTCACAATGAAGCCATCCCATTGCTGAGAAATGTTTAATTCAAACATTATTACAGCACAAACAGGTGGAGCTTTTACTATCACATTATATAACCTGACGCTCATGTCTCCCATGGAATGCAATAGAAAAAACTGTGCAGACAGCAGGTGGCACTGTTTCCCTTAGATATTAAAAAAACACAATTTGAACTGTAATAATGTTGCAACACAGCATCTCCCATTAGTGGAATTATTTGTGTTTGACACAGCAGAAAAATCACTACAATACGTATATTTCCCATGATAAAAGTATACTGTTCCTTTAACTGTTTGTGTGCCAAGAGGGGTGTGCAACTCATTGCTTTGCAATGCAATGTGCACCCCTCTGGCACTCAAAACATTAACTTTGGCAACTAGTGGTTTACAGAAAAACACAATCAGTTTATGATTTATCCACTGCCTTAGTGCACTTTCTTTTTTTCATAATTGACTACATTTTCTATTTATTTTCTGACAAATATACATTTACCCTGGTTATCAAGGTGTGCGTAGAGTAGTACTGTTATAATAATACATACTGTAGTAAATGTACAAATCCACCACGCAGTTCACTTACTGTGCTGGGACATTGCCTTCCTACTCATGCGCCTTCACATCTCGGTATGCACTAGACGCAATCTCACAGAGATAGATTAAGGCTTCATGGGGCCCTAGGCAAGGTACCAGTTTGGGCAGGGCCTCTATCTCTATCACTTGAAGCTAAGGCCCTTTGTATTGCCATGGGCCCTAGGCAGGAGCCTAGGTTGCCATAACGGATGATCTGGCTCTGGGATCTCCAACAAGTAGCTTGTGAGATACTGGTAGCTCTTTGGCTACCAGTGAGTAGCTTTCCCCACTCCAATCAGGTATCAAACTATGTGGCCTGACAGTCAGGCCCATTGGTTGAAATATGCTCCCCTGTTGGCTGCAGCCAATGTGGGCACAACTTTTTCTGCTGTACACAGCAGCAGCCAATCAGAGAGCTTATAGTATCCAGATAGAGAGCCTGTAGCATTTTCATGGTCTTTCTGTCGCACTGTCACAATAGCTGCTTAAAAATTAGTTTGCATGCTTTGTAAAGACAATTTATATAGTAAGTATTATGGGAAATATGTGGTGTTAAAGTGGGCAATAGTCTCAGTATGAAACCATATTCACTCACCCATTGTAACAAAAAATTGCCATCTGTCTGTTATATTTATTAAATGTTTTAATAAACTACTCTAATGTAGTAATGTGGGACAGTGTTGTTAAGGATAGGAAGGCATTATCAGTCATAAAATCTGTGGCTCAGTGGAAGGTCCCAGGTTTTGTCTTTTATAGTGAACTAGTGTAAAAGCCTGTTGATACGGGCCAGCATTCTTTGCATTCTGGCAGTCTCTACTGTGCATGACGGCATTGGCAGTCTCTATTGCGCATGATTTCATCGGACAAACATGCATCTGGCCTTTTATATTATAGGATATGGATTTCTTCTGCTAAAAATGATGTTTTGTAGCAGAATGTTATCACCTTGAGCTGTTAAGAAGAAGAAGGTAATTTGTGTTCTGTACAGTACTTTGTTACTGGAAGGTGTGGGAAGGATTGTAGAGTAGGTAAGCATACCCTTAGAGATGGTTTAATACATATAGTTATAAATTAATGAAGTCATATACTGTATTTTGAATTTATGCTTCAGTGTAGCTGAGTACATGTTTCATCAATTAAAAACTTCTGTTAAATAAAATGTTGGAGACCTTACTAGAGAGTATGACCACTCTAGTGCATACCAGCACACACACTACTCAGGCATTAAAGGAGCCATGGACTTTTTTTTATGATAATCTTTTAAAGGGCTTTTTCTGCTGCATAAAACAAAGGTACTCCTAACGCTGGCAGTTGTTTTATTCATAAGTTATAACAGTTCAAATCTGTTATATGTTCTAGAAACAGATGTCTAGGGAGCTTACTTCCTGAATGTTCAAACTGACAGGAAGTGACTCAGCAATACTATCACAAACTATGGAGAACTGGTGTCAGTTCTTACAGAATAAGTATGTACAATCTGGCCAATAGAGCGCAATTTTAATGTAAAAAATATCACTTTAAACTGTAATAATTCTGGAAAGATGCAGAAACCGTTCCATTCAATGTGAAATCATATTAGTACATTCCCCTATTATGCTTAAATATAATGTAATCCAGGAGGACTTGTTCTGTATTGTCAGGTCCGTGATGAAGAGGTGACATCCCCAGGCTTTAACGATATTCTTCTTCCTGCCATCCCACGTACATCATTCCCCCCAGCAAAGTCCTATATCATCACAGGAGGTCTTGGTGGATTTGGCTTGGAGTTAGCACATTGGTTACTTCAAAGAGGTGTGCAAAAGCTGGTTCTGACCTCTCGATCTGGTATTCGAAATGGTAAGTGTACAGGAACACCATTAAATAGTTTTACAAATCTGTAGTATCATTTAATGAATGTATTTACTATTACAACCTTTTTTTTATTATTATTATTCTGTGAAGAAAAAAAACAGTGCGCTAAATTATTTTCTACATTTATTACTTCTTGGATTCTGACACTGTATTCCCGGTGACACTGAAGCAGGGCCACCTTAATGCATGGTCATACTTATTGTTCACTGGGGTCCTCAACTTCAGTTCCTAAAAGTCGCATTTTCTCAGAAATGAACAAATATAATCCTTTGATAATGGAGAACTGAGGCTGTCCATGGTTCACAATACACCAATATAGCTGCTTTCTAATAATGTTAGGTAGTGCTAAAAATGGCACCATTAAACCTAAAAAAAATCCTAACTTTATGTCTACATATGAGGGCCTCCATTTATATTTTGCCAGCAGTCTAAGGAATTCTTATAACAGCCCTTACTGTCGGCAGTATATACAAAGTGGTGCATATGCTAAATTCATGCAAAGAGCCAATCAGATAAACAGATCCTGCTTCTGCTTAACATCCACATACAAAGCTGTGTGCAAGTCAGAATGATCTATTTGAGATGTGTGCCAAGAGGTGGGTAGTGCGGGAGTGTGAGCACCTATTGTGGGGTGTGCCATTCCTCGTTTCCCAGGAGTAGATGATGCAAGGAAATAGACAAAGAATTTCCCCTTTTTAACAGTTCATGGTGGACGCTAGCGTAGTCATGCACCAATATGTGAAAGAGCAGCCAGTGAATTTCCACCTGTTGCTGGACTACACTTCCCATCATTAGCAGAGGATGATGGGAGTTATAGTCCAGCAACAAATGGCTATTCACAGGTTGTCCACGCCTGCATGTGTACATAATCTCAGGCATTGGTTTTGCATGCTTGTAAATGGACTTATCCTTGTTTTATACATCCCCTTTGCACAATCTGAAGCATGTAGGAGATGCACAAAGCATAGTAAAAAGGTGATAAAGGGGAGATGACTTCTCCAGTGATATCGCTTCTCCAGTTCCTGTTTTATTCTAGGGAGCCAATACACTAAGATTTCTCCAGTTTAGGAGATCTTAATGAATTGTCTCCTTAGAATAACATAGGAAATGAAGAAGTGATATTACTAAAGACATCATCTCCGCTGTATCACCTCTTTATCAGGCCTCAGTGCATAACCCCCTTGGTTTGGTTTTCATGTCCACTCAGTATGATTCATCATGTCACTTTCTCTTCCTCCCTAGACTGTACACTCTATGGTACTTACTATGGTAGAAAAAAATATATATATATGACACTTGTATATATACAGGTAATAATTCACTAATGCCACATCAATGATTACACTTTTTGGCAGGGTATCAAGCAAAACAGGTGCAAGCTTGGAAAGAAATGGGAATACAAGTCCTTGTTTCTACCAAAGATGTAGGATCTATGGAGGGAACACAACAATTAATAGAAGAAGCGTCACAGTTAGGACCAGTTGGTGGAATCTTCAATCTGGCCATGGTAAGCAATAATTAAGATATTTCCTGATAACATCTTCAGTCTGGCCATGGTAAGCAATAAACAAGATAATATTTCCTTTTATTCTGTGGGAGAGGTGAACCACTGGCTGGAGGTCTCCATAGAATGTTATAGCAAAATCTTTACCGCTTTGTGATGAAACATTTTCAGTAGTGGGAGCAGGAAAAGTCCCACAATATGTGTATTCCTTCATATTACAACTATACTGATTATTTAATAATAATGATACACATTAAACACTATAAAGCACAATTGGGAAAAAAAACATTTATTTTGCTTGTTTGACTTCCACTGAATCAACAAACGAGCGCTGGCAAATGTTGAACTTGATGGTCTAATGACTTCTTTCCCCCTCCTGAACTACATGAACTTTCTATTGATAGATACTTGTGACTTGATTTTAAAAAAATGCTTTTCTTCCATTTTAAATAGGTTCTGAAAGATGCTATGATTGAAAATTTAAATACTAAACTCTTTCAAGATGTAAACAAGCCAAAGTATGACGGCACACTCAATTTAGACAGGTAACTAAAGAAGGGTTCATGGAAATTTATGAGAAAATAAATACATTCTGTATCCAAAAACAATTACAGAAATCAAGTGGATTTCATTATTAACTAGTACAGTGTCCATTGCAACAGTGATAGGAGTTTTGGGGTGATCTGAGGGTATGGTCAGAGTGAAAGGGCCCTCTGTGTGTGGAGCAGTGTAAGCTGCAAGTATAATTGGAAGAGATGGAGGGTTATGGATTGTCTGATTACTGAAAGAGTTATGGTCTGCAGTTACGATCAGGGTGTGGACAAGGTTGGATTAAAGGGATAGTAATACTTCATTTTAACTTTATTTTATTTTGTAGGCATTAAAAAAACATGAAGAATGATATAAGTCTTATCTCTGAAACCTTTATGGTTTAAGAGATATTCACAAACAAAGTATCCCCCCCTGTTCAACCAGATCAGAAGGGAGATGCCCAGGTAGACTGCAGAGAGGGACAATCTTCAGTTAAGATAAGGGAAAAAGCTGAAAAATTTGTCAAGGGGGGAAGGGCTTTCATTGTTTTCATACAAAGAAAATTGTCCCCTGCTGTTATCTGTCTGGTCATACAACCAGATTCACATCTGAGAAGAGATGGCTTACACTAGGTAAAAGGGGCGGGAGGGGAACTTTGCTTGTGAATATCTCATAAACCATAAAGGTTTGAGAGATAAGACTTATATCATTCTTCATGTTTTTTTAATGCCTACAAAATAAAATAAAGTTAAAACGAAGTATTACAATCCCTTTAACACCTCAGGTACCCCTACTCCAGGCATCTTAGGTGCCTACACATGAACCAACCCACTCGCACTCATGGGTATCTGCAGAAATGTTTCCAGGTGAGGGCAAAACCATAATATGCCCCCAGGCCATGCCTTATATTTGTCCAAATGTGGGGGGAGAATGCCCTCCCCCCCCCTCCCCTCAAACACCCATGCACCCACTGCTGTCTAGCACATAAAACATCCTTGCCTATAACATTAGTTGACTGGTCATTTATCAGTTCTCTACAGGGGAACGAAAATGGGTGGTATGAGCTTTCTGACTGGCCACTGGTAAATCCTGCAACTCCTTTGCAAAGAAAGGGCAGTGAGCATTCAGGTCACTAATTGGCAAATGATAATCCTATAACTCCGCATGCAGGGGAAATGCAGTAGTGTGCCCCACACAAGGAGTTACTTAATTTACTTGTTTTATTTACCAGCTCGAATACTAAAGTCCTCTTCATTGCATGGCTTCACAATGCGCTGGAGGGATTAAATTGGAACTTAGATATAAGTGCCCCCCAATTAATTCTTAGTATAGCGGTAAGCATTGAAATACTGTTATCATCTTTAATAAGTGGCATTATGTGGAAACATAAGTTCTTATGAGACTCAACGCCAGACAACAGAGCAGATATCTTGCCGAAGAGGGATCTATGCGCCTGCGCTGTCCATCCCTGTCTCCTCACTGATTGGCATATAAGCTGCATTGTACCTCATGGTACAGACAGGGATTGACAGCGCAGGTGCACAGATCCCTCTTTTTCAAGATGTCTGTGCTGTCGTCTGGTGGTGAGTTGCATAAGAACTTATATTTTGAAATAATGCCGGCACTTAATACAAATTCTAACAGTATTTCAGTGCTTACCTCTATACTAACAATTAATTAGGGGGCACTTATATCTAAGTGATAGTTCCACTTTAATGTAGTAGTATGATATATGAAAATATAAAACATTGACATAAATCATGACTTTGGCTCTGTTCATTTTTCTTCTAGGGTTAGTCGTGAATTATGCCCAGAGCTGGATCATTTTGTGGCCTTCTCTTCAGTGAGCTGCGGGAGAGGAAATGCTGGACAAAGTAACTACGGTTTTGCAAATTCCACAATGGAGCGAATATGTGAAAAGAGACGCCGGGACCACCTCCCAGGTAAGAAAAAAAGCGTAGTTATCCAGAGCAATGCTTGTGCATGGTCTATATCATACTTCTAAACCAGTGAAGTAGCCAGAATCAATTCACTTGGCAGCCCATGATGTTCTGATGGATGGACAAAGCATATTTAAACCTGCCTGTGACTACATGCTTGTTCTGAACATATGCAATGTGTTGCTCACCCCTCTGTTCCTAAAGTGGTTAAGGGCTTTTCCGGCTCTGCTGAAGAGCTGCTGGCCGGTCCCGGGACCAGGATCTCCTGCTGTAAGCTAGACCCTGACATCAGTGAAAGGGGAAGGAGGGGGGAACTTTGTAATCGTATATTTCTCAAACCATGAAGGTTTGAGAGATCGACTGGCCTCAATTACTTATTATTTTTTTACTATCTACAATATTAAATTTACTTAAAACGATCCATTACTATCCCTTTAACAATGTCTGAGAGTTTACATCAGACTGCACAAAAGCCACCAAGAAGTGTAAGATGTATGTTTGATTTTAATGCCACCACCCAAGTGCAGAATATAAGTTGCACTGGAGGAATTTTTGTACAATCACCCCTTTACGATAACATGTTTTTATCAGGGGTATATGCTGTTATGGGTACACAAATGTTTTATTATGAAAAAAACACATAACGTAAGGCTCTCCTGCAGATTAATTGAAAAGCTCATGAGAATGTTTCTTTCCACAGGGTTGGCTGTGCAGTGGGGAGCAATTGGTGATGTGGGAGTAGTACTTGAAACCATGGGAACTAACGATACTGAAATCGGTGGCACTTTACCTCAGAGGATCAATTCATGTCTGGAAGTCCTGGATCAGTTCCTCAACCAGCCTCACCCTGTGATGTCCAGTTTTGTCTTGGCAGAGAAAACCGTTTCTGTAAAAAACAAAGCAGGCGGCCAGCATGATTTGGTGGAAGCCGTGGCACACATTTTAGGTAAAATGTTTAACCTGGCTTAACCCTTCTAGTACCAGAGGGGCATTGTTTTAGGGCACCCCTCTGGCACTAGAAGGGTTAATAGGGAAACCAAATATAGGTGCTGTAGAAACCACTATAATGGACCAATGGCTGATGGAACGGAGAGAAAGTATATGGTCATATAACCATAATACTGTCCCTGCATGGCACCCATCCAAAAGTATGTGGAAATATTATGCCGCTGTCTTAATCCTTTGAGTGCCATAGTGGTACACAACACATTGTAAAGCAATGCGTTGCTTACCTCTCTGGCACTCAAATGGTTCATTGGTGTCCCAGATTTGTCCAGAGTACATGAAAAAGAAGATAGAAACAGCATAAAAAACAAAAAGTCCAGTAAGTGTAGTGTAATACACCATCCTATGGAGATTTATGGTCCTGGGACCAGAGTTGTCCATAGGATGGTGTAGCAACAGCGCCACAGTACAGTTTCAGGCCACTGTGATATTGCACCTAAAAAATTCAACTTTGAGCTGTAATAAATTTTGAATAAAACACCTTTCAGCAGTGGGAGTACCCTTGTTTTACTCGGGGGATAAACCTTACAACATATATTTTTTTACATTTTAAGTATTACTAGCCCTTTAAATTTCCCATTTAAAGGGATAGTAATGTTTCACAATAAAAGCAGCTCCGATTAATCTTCATAGTATTTGGGACATTGAGAGTGTTATTTCAATACTGTCAGAGTTGTAGTTCAAGAGTAATTGAATGATAAAGTATTCTCCTCACACCCCTTTTACTGATGTAACACTGCTCACGTCAGGGGGGCAGGGTTTTCCTTATGTTCACAGTAAGAAGATTGTCCCTTGTTGTGAGCTTTCTGGTCTCAACACCAGATTCCACATCTGAGTGGCTTACACTAGGTAAAAGGGGCGGGAGGGGGATACTTTATCATTCAATTACTCTTGAACTACAACTCTGACAGTACTGAAATAACACTCTCCATGGCCCAAATACTATGAAATTGGAGCTGCTATTTTTGTGAAACATTACTATCCTTTAAGGCAATGGTAATTTTGGGAATCTGTAGTTGTCCTGTATGGACCCAAATAAATATTGATATTGATCTAATTGGCACTTTAATCACTTGATTTCCAGAGAGGTATCCAGTGCATTGCTTTGCAGTGGGGTTGGGTACGTCTTTAGCATACATTGGTGGGGTAAAACACCCCTTTTAAATTAATGGAAGTTTTAATTTGTTCCCTGTTGTGCTGCTGGTTGTGCTCCAGAATCACTTATTGTTAGCATCCTGAATCTGGCCCTTAGTCTTTAGATTGCCAATTGTGCCACATTACTTTTAGTATAAAATAGGAATAGGCAAGGGAGAGAGTTAACATAATAGTTTTGTATTATTATTTTTTTCTCTTGAATTTATGTTTTGCCTGCTTCGCATAACGTCATGTTTCCTGATTATTCATCGTACTAGGTGTCCGTGATGTGAGCAGTTTGAACCCTGACACCACTCTGGCAGATCTTGGCTTGGATTCGTTGATGGGAGTAGAGGTGCGGCAGACACTGGAGAGAGATTATGACATTTTGATGGCAATGAGAGAAGTGAGACAACTGACTATTAACAAGCTCCGTGAACTCTCCTTAAAACCAGGAAATACGGAAGGTAAGACCAGTTCAGTTCGTAGGAATGTAACAGTTTCACATACAAACACTTGCACGCCCAGATTTCCAATTAAGCAGAGTAGGCATACCTGGGAACTCTACAGATCTGTCCCAGAGACTTCGGTTTTTAGTGTTCATTACCGGGTGTCCAGGGACAGAGGCTGATTCTATGGCGGTGGTGATTTTCCTGAGAAACTCGGCCCACTTCTCCTCCCCACCATGTTCCGCCTAATTCCTTCCAACTTCCCAGCCCAATCCCAGTTAATCATCCCCATTTACCCAACCAAGCCATGTCCAATATATGATGCAAATCACGTCATTAACATAAGCCTGGTCGCAGCCCATGAGCCCTCTCCAGGGCTTCACAGGAGGAAGTTCCCAGTGCACTGCATATTGAGGGGTGCCTTAGCCATGATAGACACACCCTCCACACTGAGACTAGGGCATGCCTTATAGTGGCCAGTTTATATATTTGATGTAATCTTCAGTTTGTATACCAGTTTGGACAGTTTATTTACTAGTTGACATGTTCGTGTGTTGAACAGTTTAGCTATGGTCTTTCTTTTGTGTTGGTGTGTGTGCATGTGTGTGTGTGTGTGTTACAGTCTAAAAGTATTTTCTGTGTCAGAAAACAGTGGATGAGTCTAGCAGGAAGGTTATGTAATATGTGGGAAAGTGGCCAAGAGCTCATACATAGCTGTAGTGCATCTAATTGGTGAGGACTTCAGTGAGAGGAGTTTGAATTCCAGAGAAAAGAAACATGTCTACCTCCATGGACATGATATTCAGTATTAACTACAGATTCATTTTGGAGAACTGATCAATGAAGATTTTATTATAGAGGCCATTTTGATTTCTGGCACAGATATGATAAGTGAGGGATAATTATTAGGCTAATTTAGGGTCTTCTGTTCAAAAGAATGCTGGACTATTTCCAGGACAAACCAACTGCACCATAGGGAATAAATACACATTTCCAAAACTCCCACTGATTTAAATGGAGCTTTAAACCCCTTGAATGCTAGAGCAGACCACTCTAGCTTTCATGGGGTTAAAAGCCCCATTTAAATTAATGGGGAAGGGGTTTTACTTGTCCCCTGTGGGGAAGATGTTTTGCACCAGAGATTTCTTTTGAACATAGGACCCTTAAAGGGATAGTAATACTTCGTTTTATCTTTATTTTATTTTGTAGGCATGAAAAAAACACGAAGAACGATATAAGTCTTATCTCTCAAACCTTTATGGTTTATGAGATATTCACAAGCAAAGTTTCCCCCTCCCGCCCCTTTTCCCTAGTGTAAGCCATCTCTTCTCAGATGTGAATCTGGTTGTAAGACCAGACAGATAACAGAAGGGGACAATCTTCTTTGTATGAGAATAATGAAAGCCCTTCCCCCCTTGACAAGTTTTCCAGCTTTTTCCCTTATCTTAATTGAAGATTGTCCCTCTCTGCAGTCTACCTGCGCACCTCCCTTCTGATCTGGCTGAACGGGGGGGGGATACTTTGTTTGTGAATATCTCTTAAACCATAAAGGTTTGAGAGATAAGACTTATATCGTTCTTCATGTTTTTTTAATGCCTACAAAATAAAATAAAGATAAAACGAAGTATTACTATCCCTTTAATGTTCTTTTAAGTCTTCATTAATTGTTAACAGATAATATTTGCCCAGACTGGTTTCCTTCTCAGGCTTAATGCTGCTTTCTACTTCTACAGAGTCCAAGACCTCTCAGAAGTCATCTTCCCAGTCGGAACTGAACATTCTAGATCTCAACAACCTCTTGGTGAACCCTGATGCATCCACAATTACAAAGCTCAATGATGTTGAAAGTAATGACCACCCCCTCTTCTTGGTGCACCCTATAGAAGGTTCTACTGTAGCCTTCCATAGTCTGGCTTCCAAGCTCAGCATACCATGCTATGGACTTCAGTGTACTAAAGGTAACCTCACAATGAATCCTACGAGTTTGGAAATGGATAGCAGAAATGTTCTCTTTTGGCAAATGTGTATGTCTATGTTTTCTAAAATGATTTTGTTTTTGCAGCTGCCCCTCTGGACAGTATTCACAGCCTGGCATCTTACTATACCCAGTGTATAAAGCAGGTGCAACCAGAAGGACCATACTGGATTGCGGGTTACTCATTTGGGGCCTGTGTGGCCTTTGAGATGTGCTCCCAGCTGCAGGCTCAGCGGGATAACTCACATGCCCCAGACACCCTGTTTCTGTTTGATGGCTCACACTCTTATGTTGCTGCATATACACAGGTATCTTCTACTTATTTTATGAACAGGTCTAGATTTTTGTTTGAGTGTGACACATACTTCCGATCCCAGTTAGAACACACATCGCAAACTGGCCATTTTTTAGAAAAAAGCTTTGTATATAGACATTGTGCAGATGCACTTTTTTAAGCACTGAATTATATTTGTACATTCCCTGATAATATGTTCGGTCACTGGTAACTGATGATTATAATAATATGCTTATAAGGCAGGGGATAGGTAAGCAATGGGCCTCCATCTTCTGGCTGTGTAGGGATGATTGAAACTATAGTCACCAACAGCTGTAAAGCCAAATGTTGCCTACCCCTCTTCTAAGGATTTTTATGGAGATAAGGCACTGGTGGGCAAAGTGAGGCCTGCTGTTGTACTGCCAATCCCATCATCCTCTACCAGCCAACAGCTGGAGGGGGATGATGGAATTTGTAGTCCAGCAGAAGCTTAGAGCTTCCAGTTGCTCACCCCTAGGTTAAAGGTGTGGTGATTTTGCACGGGGATGGGGGTAGGCGTTGTGATGTCATGAGCCTTTAGCCAATACAAAGGAAGGAGGGTGGGGTCAGAAAGTAGGTATAAAAGAATACAGCACAAGCTCGCCCTCTGTTCCTGTTGTGTTCATAGTCCAGACTCCTTCCCTCCATCCTGTGTCCCTGCCCCTCCTCCATTTCCTGCCTACCCTCACCCCTCTGTGAGTTATCCTGTGGCTGGGATCCACCAAGTGTGCTGAACCTTGTAATATCAGGAAAAAGGGGTAACGTCTGTTACTTTGTTAGCCACAGTGGAATTTAAAAGGAGAATTTTCTGTCTTGTGTAGTTAAAGAGGGATTGCACTCTGAAATTGTTAACTGCTGTGTTTGGTCTCTTAATAAATATTGGCTAAAATAGACAAATCGTAGAAGTTGTATATTTATATAGAAATATATAACTTTAGATACCACAAAAGGATGTCTCACATTTCCAGTATGCTTCATTTTCTAGAGTTACCGTGCCAAGTTAACTCCAGGCAGTGATGCTGAGGCTGAAACTGAAGCTCTATGCGCTTTTGTCCAACAGTTTACAGGCATGGAATACAATAAGGTAATAATAATAATAATCCTTTATTTATATAGCGTACACAGATTCCGCACCGCTTTACACTCATATTGGTTCCTGTCCCCATTGGGGCTCACAATCTAAATTCACCTACCAGTATGTTTTTGGAGTGTGGGAGGAAACCGGAGTACCCGGAGGAAACCCACGCAAACACAGTGAGAACATACAAACTCATTGCAGATGTTGTCCTTGGTGGGATTTGAACCCAGGACCCCAGCGCTGCAAGGCAACAGTGCTAACCACTGAGCCACTGTGTAATGTTTCTTTCTAAGGTTGCATGCATAGAATAGCTCCATTCATATAAGCTAGGAGTAGACAACCTGCAGCTGTTCCATTATTGTTGGATTTCAGCTCACATCACCCTCAGTGGGCCAGTGATTGGAGCTGTAGACCAGCAACTAGTGATTGGTTGGAGGTTGTCAATCATTAGTATAAGCATTGGCGCTACTAAGATGTGCATTGCTTCTTTCTCCCTGCAGCTACTAGAAGCTCTACTTCCACTGAAGGACCTGGAAACCAGAGTCAACACTGCTGTAGACTTGATTACACAGAGTCACAAGGAAATCAGCCAAGAAGCTCTACAGTTTGCGGCCTCTTCCTTTTACTACAAGCTGAAAGCTGCAGATCAGTATGTCCCTGCTAATACATACCATGGAAATGTTACATTGCTGAGGGCAAAGACACGGAACGAGTACGGAGAAGGACTTGGAGAAGACTACAGGTTGTCTGAGGTCAGTCCCTGAAATGCTGCTCTCCCACCGCATATCAGTCTATCCAACAGCTGTGAATTTAATGGTTTCACTCTGACATTTCATATGATCTTTAAAGGATAAGAGTAGGGATGTGGAAAAAATTAGGATGGCTGTGTAGGGTAGAAAGGTAAGAGAAAGGAAGTGTGATAATCTACCATATACACAATTAAATTGTTGACTAATAAAAGGTCAAACCAATGGTACCATAAGTGAAAAATAAAAATTCCCATTGTTTAACCCTTTGAGAGACAGAGAGGTATCAAATTAATTTTATTTGTATCCTATATGCCAGCTGGTTTGACCAGGAATTGTTACACTTTTTTTGTATATATGGCCCTATAATATTGAAGCTTATGGCAAGGAATGTTTGGGGTAGAATATAATAAAGGGAAGCAAGAGAGTATTCTCTGTGAGAGTAGAAGGATGGAGATACTGGTGGTGTATGAAGAGATGGGAAGACAGATGGAAGAGTAGAAGAAAAAGGGAGAGCATGTTGCATTTGATGAATTAGAACAAGTCTTATGACCGCACAAGTACATTATTTGCACATATAATAATAAAGAAATGTTGACATTTCAGTGGGGATGCCTGCCCTGCATTCATCTGTTTCCAAAGTGCTATACAACACAATGTAGAAGCCAGAAGAAGGGAGTCACTCACCCAGACTTGGTATTAACCAGAAGTGGTTTATTGTAAGATTACAAATTCGAAGTGCATAGATACAAGTCATAGTATGGCCTGACATTCTTGACCTGTATCTATGCACTACGCATCTGTAATCTTATAATAAACCACTTCTGGTGAATACCAAGTCTGGGTGAGTGACTTGCTTTTTCTGGCTTCTGAATGTAATGAATTAGCGTGACTGAGAACCTTTTAAAGGAATAGTAATGTTTCACAATAAAAGCAGCTCTAATTAATCATCATAGTATTTGGACTTTGGAGAGTGTTATTTCAATTCTGTCAGAGTTGTAGTTCAAGAGTAATTCAATGACAAACTACCCCCTCCCACCCCTTTTACTGATGTAACACTGCTCAGCCAGATCAGAAGGGAGGTGCCCAGGTAGACTGCAGAGAGAGACAATCTTCGATTAAGATAAGGGAAAAACCTGAAAAAATTTTCAAGGGGGGGCAGGGCTTTCATTGTTCTCATAGGAAGAAAATTGGCCCCTTCTGTTATCTGTCTGGTCTATGGACTGGATTCCACATCTGAGAAGAGATGGCTTACACTAGGTAAAATGGGCGGTAGGGGAAACTTTGCTTGTGAATAAGAGATAAGACTTATATCGTTCTTCATGTTTTTTTAATGCCTACAAAATAAAATAAAGATAAAACAAAGTATTACTATCCCTTTAAAAAGGGGGAGGCTGGAATAAAGAGTGGGGAGAGGAGATGGGGGGCATAGAGGACAGAAAATGGACACTAGACTGCAGTAAAGGGACGGGAGACTAGGATGGTGGAATAAGAACAAGACAAGACTGGTTGATAGAGGAGATAGAGAAGGGAATAAGGGCAAAACAAAAGCGAAAACTGAAAAAAGGAGATGCTCATGGGGTTAATATACTCTTGAACACGTAAAACTCCATAGAATAAGATATTGCTCTCACATTGACAAATGGCCACTTCCAGATCTGCAGTGGCTATAAAAGTAAGTGGGGGTTATTGCACTGTCCACCACACAGATATACCTCGGGGCAGTTGCCCCCCAGATAAAAACTTTCAAAAGAGAAGGAAACAAAGGCTGAAAACAAGAAAGAACAACAGGGGCACTTTCAATGGTTTATATAAATGTATATAAATGTCTTTCCTTTTGTGAAATTCAGCAATGGAGTATATAATGAGTAATGTACTCACATTTAGTTTCAAGAGGATGAAGGGAAAAGGCAGTAACAGAAAGACTAGTCTAAATAGTAGCAGATCTTTAGTAACTCATTTATTTTTGTGTCATTCCTCAGGTCTGTGATGGGAAGGTGTCTGTTCATGTCATAGAAGGAGATCACCGCACCTTTTTAGAAGGAACAGGAGTTGAATCAATCATTGGAATCATCCACAGCTCTTTAGCTGAACCACGCATTGGAGTTCAAGAGGGATAAATAAATGCTGACCCCCTCCATTCAAAACATAGTGAAGCCATCTTTTCTTTGCTGGGTACGATACATGAAAACAAGAGAAAAAATGGCTCCATGGCACACTGAAATGGAGCATTATTTTCCATTCCCACAGTCAACAACAGACTTACAGGCATGTCGATCAGGGCACCTTTCCCACTATCTAGTACACCTCGTCATGGTTCCAGGAAGTTCTGGAGAAGAATCCTTTATCCCTTTAAGGACCAAATGGATGTGCAATGTTTTACACACCTGTCTGTTCTTTAAAGTGTTGATTACCAGTTTTTCCCCTGCCATTCTTAATGTCCTGTACCAAACACTGCAGATATTCCATGCCTTCAACAATGGGTAGGGGTAGACTTAATTTTGTAGCATGTTGTTTATCAGTATTCCAAAGCCAAGACTTTAGCACTTAGTAAACATGCTCCCAGGAACAGTGGGAACTAGGACCTATCTCCTGAGGCTTTACCAAGCCTGTGACGAGTTTGAAGGGGTCTAATGATGACACACATCCCGGAGCTGGGATGCCTGTGTCAAACTTACTTTCACGAGCATGTCCTTGTAATTTGCTTTTTTTTAATTATCTGAATGTTAAGTATTTATTGTTGCTTTCATTTACAAGTTTGGGTATCGTCTCATTGGGGCACTGTCACCGTCTGAAGTTTCAGTTTTCTTTATAGGATCAATACAATAAGCTTTCCTCCATTACCAGGGTCATTGAACAGTCTTGTTCCACATCTGCACTTCCAGAAAGCTTTGCAGAGTGTGTTAGCACTTTATAAACATAGGGTTTCACAATCAATGTTTTAGTGTTTTAAAATTCCCTTAAAACAGCCGTGTCAAACGTTTGGCCCCTTAACTAATAAAATGCAGCCCTCATCTGGAGTTTCACCTTGATTTATCATTTTAACTACTAGTCCAAATGAAGTTTTAGATAAGATTGTATTTTTTATCATCTTCTGGAGCCAGTGTGAGCAAGCTTTGACTATCCAACTGGTGACTGGCTGTGTATGATGGGAATTTTAATCTACAACAGCTTCAAATATCCCATTTCTAGAGGTAAGCTAGAGGCTCATTATCTGAACAGTCACAGCAGAGTAGAAAACTATTTATATTTCAGCTCCCTCTCTAGATCTGCCCAACAAAATAAAAGTGCAGACATCAGCAGCCATTGTTGCTGCCCTCCTTAGAAGAAATTGTTGAGTATGTGGCCTCCTTCGAGGGAATCATTGCATATGCAGCCCTCTTGACATACATGCATTGAAGGACAATTAAACCCAAAATATTTTGGAGATTAATTACTTTTAAATATTACATATTGTCTCGTGTTTTTGTGTTGTGTGGAATTAAAATCTTATCCTTTCTCTATGCAAAGGGAATCAAAAAAAATTGTGGAGGCATCCATTTAGTTTTGTAGCAGATTTAGTAGAGGATGACAACACCAATATCTATCATAAGAAAAAAAAACAATGGCAAATATAGGCCTGGATTCAATTGTAGGTGATAAGTTTATCACTGGGTTTTATCTGCAAATTTCCCCATAGACTTTAGTGGAAATCTGTGAGATAGAACCACCTACGATGGTATCCAGCTAATCGACTGCATAATGTCATCACTGTTACTGGGCAATAGCAAGAGAAGATTTTATCTGGCTGAACAGAAAATGTATACCTTCCCTTTGTCTTAATTTGGAGATTATACCTCTTACATCCAAAAGAATGAGAGCAAAAGAAATTATATATTTGGACCTCCAGCTGGTGGGGGTACAACACCCTGAAAACTGACTAATAGTTGATTGGGGATGATCAGAGTTGTAGTAGCTGGAGGTCCAAAACTTGACTAACCTTGTCTTAATTGTTAAAGGACAAAACAAAGCAATGCATTGAATACCTCCCAAGGATCCAAGGAATTAAATGATACGTTATTTTTGTTTGTGAGAGATTCTGACTATGAGTAGCCATGTTTAATTGCTAATATCTAACCTGATGGTCTGTTTTTACTTATACAATTGAGCCTTTGTATTTCTGCACCTGCCTGGCATTCAAGGGGTTAAAAGTTCATTTAAATTAAAGTGGAACTTTCACCTTAATTCAAGTTTGCATAAAAAACTGCCTATATGTCATGTTACCCAAAAGTCCAGCAAATTAAACACTTAAATTAAGCACTTCCTGGTGCTGCACAGAGCTTCATTAGTTTATGAATCATCATCACTGAACCCTTCATTGGCATATGACGCGTCACTGTAAATGCTTAATTTGCATATAAACTGACACCGATATGCTTAATTAGCATATTTAAACATCATTGATGCCGCATGGTGCCTCAATTAGCATACATTAGCCTTTTGGCTAACATGACATATAGGCAGTTTTTGAATGCAGGTTTCAAATACGTAAACTTGAATTAAGGTGAAAGTTCCCCTGTAACTGGAATTTTTAATTGCCCCTCGTGGTGCAGTTGGCTTGCTCCAAAATTGGCTTGATGAAACGAAGTTGGCTTGCACCTCTTTGGCTTGATGAAATAATTATCTTCATGTCTCCCAAGAATACCGTTTATAGGACACATACCCATGGTTACATATCTCTGTCTAGAGGGCGGTGATACTTTCACCTGCATTGTCATCAGGTGAATCAACACTAGAATTTTCCTTGAAGGAAATGTAGAAATTCTGCTGCACTTATGACACAGAGAAGATCTGATAAATCCTTAGGCTTTATGTGCTGTCAGTGTAAACAAAATAAAGACACTTGTGCATTCATCATGTTCATCGGTTAGTCTAAGACTGAGCTATGGGACCAGTGCACAAGTAATGCCTTTTTGGCACTGTCAGTGACTTGCCTGGGAACAGACTCTGTTGACAGCAGCAGAAGTAATTTTACGTAGGACTATATTTTAGTAAAATTAATAATTAGATTAAACTGTGATTCTTTTTTTTGCATACATTTTCCCTGTTCTTGGTAAATATTGTTGCTTAGTAGATTGTCTTATGTAAGTTTAACTCATAGTAATGCAAATAAAAAATATTTCACAATGGTTTGTTTGGTTGTCCTTTTAATGTCCTTGAATGTAGTAATATTGGACTTGAAACTTTAACTGATAGAGAGCAGTATCTCAATCCTGTCTGCACTCGAAGTGGTATTTGACTCCATCCAGCCTGCACTTACATTGGTGCTTGACTCCACCTAGCCTGCACTAACACTGGTGCTTTAATCCACCCATCATGCACTAACACTAGTACGTGACTTCACCCAGGCAGCATTCACACTGGTTCTTGACTCCACTAAGTCTGCTATTGCATTGGTACTTGATTCCACCCTGTCTGCCCTCACACTGGTGCTTGACTCCACCCTGTTTGGCCTCACACTGGTGCTTGAGTCCACCCTGTTTGGCCTCACACTGGTGCTTGACTCCACTCTGTCTGCCCTCACATTGGTGCTTGACTTCACCCTGTCTGCCCTCACATTGGTGCTTGAGTCCACCCTGTCTGGCCTCACACTGGTTCTTGAGTCCACCCTGTCTGGCCTCACACTGGTGCTTGAGTCCACCCTGTCTGTCCTCACACTGGTGCTTGACTCTACCCAACTCCACTCACACTGGTGCTTGACTCCACCCAACCTCCACTTGGACTGGTGCTTGACTCAGTGCAGTCTGCTCTCACACTGATGCTTGATTATGCCCAGTCTGTAAATTGGTGTTCGTCTCCAACCAGTCTGTTTTCTACACTTTTGCTTGACTTCACACAGTCTGTACTCACATTAACCCTTTGAGTGCCAGAGGGGTGCGCAAAGTACATTACTTTGCAATGCATTGCATACCCCTCTGGCACTCAAAGGGTTAATGCTTGATTTCACCCAGCCTACCCTCACACTGGAACATGGTTCCACCCAGGCTGCCCTTATACTGTTTCTTGAAATCACTCAGTCTACCGTCACAATAGTACTGGACTCCATGCATTCTACACACACACACTTGCAAATGTTGGGCTCCTCCCCAATCACATGTACTGATGTAAGACTCACCACATCTGTACTCATATATGTTAATGTTGGACTCCATCTGCACTCATGTAATGTATGTTACACTACATCCAGCCTGCCCTCACACTAGTGCTGGACTCCACACAGCGCTTACATTTGCTGGTTGCTGTGCTTTAATCCCTCTGGCACTCAAAGGGTTAATTATATCTTGTGAGGATATAGATACCAATCTTCATACAGAGGCATTTCAGCTCATTCCACCTGGATGCACCATAATGTTATCACTTTGAATGCCAAAGGGGTTAATGGATGCATTGCTTCTCAGGGCATTTAAAATCCCATCAGGCACACAAGGAGCCCTATGTTCACAGTAAATGTGTAGTAATTCTGGAGAAAACAACTACTGTAATAAAAATTCTCTAAATTCCCAATTATTAAAATGGGCTTCTAAATGCTTGAATGCTAAAGACGTTTCTTTTTTGAACACAATAGATGTTTAACGATTTTCATGCATTCAAGGGGTTAGAAGCCCCATTTACATTATGTTTATGAATTGCTTTAAAAATAGCCATAAGCGAACAGCTGCGCACATGTTTTCTTGGCGTGAGGTAATGTGGGAGATTAAAGATTAAAAAATCTGTCTCACTGGAATAGAGAAAGCTCCTAATGTATGAAATACTATAGCGTACGAATTGGAATGTCTGTGTGGTGTTATAGTAAAAACTCATTTTTATGTACAAAACAAGAAACTTTCAGAATATGGCTTCTCCGATTTGAATGTGCGTGATACGTGTTTGCTCAGGAAAATTACCTTTAGCGCTTGCACATTTTTCTTGCATTCCGCCATAAGTGCACTGGCTTGATACATTAAAGAGTAGATCTCCAAGTCCTATGTTATTCTATTGACTCAATGAACTAAGGATTCAACAACTTTAGAAATCTTAGTGTAAAATAATGGAGAACCAAAAGTGGAGCAAAAAACAGAGTAAACAAAATGGAGCATAAAATGGAGCAGGAAAATGGCAAAAATATGGAGCAGGAAAATGATGCAGAAATGGAGGTCCAATTACAATCGTATTCTATGAAGCCAATGTTTACAGATTTCTTCAACATTATGGGCATTAGGATGCAATGAAAGAAATATGCACAATTGTTATTTCGAGTGTGAAAATAATTAGCTGAAAAAGTTTGTGCATAATGTTGATCAATTCCATAAAAAAATAAAAGTAAGTGAAAAGCTGCACACATTTTTTTTGGTTGAGGTAATGTGGGAGTATGTTCTGGATAAAAAAATAATAATAATAATTTGTTTGTTCAAGAAAATTACCTTTAGCGATTGCACACTTCTCTTGCATTCCGGGGTAAGTGCACTGGCTTGATACATTAAAGAATAAAGTGCAGTAAAAAGCTGCACACATTTTTTGTGTGTGAGGTAATGTGGGTAATGTATGGTCAGGATTAAAAAAATCTGTCTAAATGGAATAGCAAAAATACCTACTGCAGGAAGTACCATAGAGTACGATATGGTATGTCTGTGTAGCGTATAGTATATAGTTCAAGAAAATTACCTTTAGCGCATGCACACTTCTCTTGCATTCTGCCGTAAGTGCACTGGCTTGATACATTAAAGAAAAGAGTGCAGTGAAAAGCTGCACACATTTTTTTGTGGGTGAGGTAATGTGGGTAATGTATGGTCAAGATTAAAAAATCTGTCTAAATGGAATAGAAAAAACACCTACTGCAGGAAGTACTATAGAGTACGATATGGTATGTCTATGTAGCGTTATAGTAAAAACTAATTTTTTATGTAGAAAACAAGAAACTTTCAGAATACGGCTTCCTGGATTTGAATGTGCATGATACGTGTTTGCTCAGGAAAATTACCTTTAGTGCCTGCTCACATCTCTTGCACTCCGCTCTAATTGCACTAAAGAGCAAATCTCCAAATCCAGTTTATTCTATGGAGACAATGTATTACATGTTCAACAACTTTAGAAATCTTAGTGTAAGATAATGGAGTACAAAAATGGAGCTAAACAACAGAACAAAAAAAATGGAGCACTAAATGGAGAAGCAAAATGGCAAATATTCAGAGAATGAAAACTGTGAAAAAATGGAGGTCCGATTACAATCTTATTCTATGAAGCCGATGCTTACAGATGTCTGCAATATTATGGGTTTTAGGGCGGGATGAAAGAAACGTGCACAATTGCTATTTCGAGAGTGAAAATAACTAGCGAAAAAGTTTGTGCATTATGTTGATACATTGCATAAACAAAATAAAAATATGCGAACAGCAAAAAAAAGGGAGCACTAAATTTAGAAGCAAAATGGCAAATATTATGAGAATGAAAACTGTGCAAGAATGGATGTCCGATCACAATCTTATTCTATGAGATTCAGAATATGGCTTCCAGGATTTGAATGTGCACAATATGTGTTTGCTCAAGAAAATTACCTTTAGCGCATGCACACTTCTCTTGCATTCCGCCGTAAGTGCACTGGCTTGATACATTAAAGAGTAGGGCCTCGATTTAAAGGCAGCCGTTAGTAAAAAAAAAAGCACGGGTGCGTTAAGTTCCATGTAGCAATTCAAAGATCTGTCTAAAGATCAGCTAACGTGTCACGTTTATTATGACTCTCAGACACAAGTTTTAGGTAAAAATCAATTTTATTGAAATAATAAATTGATAACATAGGATGGCAATCACATACATACAGATATATTCAGAATATAACAAGACAGAAGGCAGACTCTACCGGTCCTGTCAATATACCGGACAGGACAGTCTGAAGTAATAGAATGTTAGGCTCTACCGGCCTTGCCAATACCGGGTAAGGCAACCTGCAGATGGAATCGCATAACGGTTCTACCGGCCTTACCAAATTACCGGGCAAGGCAGCCTCAATAGATTCATAATGTAGGCTCTACCGGCCCTGCCAATACCGGGTAAGGCAACCTCAGATGGAATGTGGCAAAAGGTTCTACCGGCCTTACCAATACCGGGCAGGGCAGCCCAGAGATAGTAGCAGCAGTCAGATGGTAATGGCAAATTGACAGGATCGTAAGCAACCCAGTGTACACACACTGAGACTAACAGGGGAATCGTAAAGCCGCAAGGCTTTGGAGCAAACCAGCGTCCGCACGCTGGGACCAACACTGAATTGTATAGCCGATAGGCTTAGGAGCAAACCAGTGACCGCACACTGGTGTAACAAGCCAGTTAGTATAGCCGTAAGGCTTAGGAGCAAACCGGCGTCCGCACGCTGGGGCCAACACAGAATTGTATAGCTGATAGGCTTTGGAGCAAACCAGTGACCGCACACTGGTGTAACAAGCGAGTTTGTATAGCCGCAAGGCTTTGGAGCAAACCAGCGTCCGCACGCTGGGACCAACACAGAATTGTATAGCTGATAGGCTTTGGAGCAAACCAGTGACCGCACACTGGTGTAACAAGCAAGTTTGTATAGCCTCAAGGCTTTGGAGCAAACCAGCGTCCGCACGCTGGGACCAACACAGAATTGTATAGCTGATAGGCTTTGGAGCAAACCAGTGACCGCACACTGGTGTAACAAGCAAGTTTGTATAGCCGCAAGGCTTTGGAGAAAACCAGCGTCCGCACGCTGAGACCAACACAGGATATTACAGCCGATAGGCTTTGGAGCAAACCAGTGACCGCACACTGGTGTAATAAGCGAGTTTGACTAGCCGCAAGGCTCTGGAGCAAACCAGCGTCCGCACGCTGGGACCAACACAGGATTGTATAGCCGATAGGCTTTGGAGCAAACCAGTGACCGCACACTGGTGTAACAAGCGAGTTTGTCTAGCCGCAAGGCTTAGGAGCAAACCAGCGTCCGCACGCTGGGACCAACACAGAATTGTATAGCCGATAGGCTGTGGAGCAAACCAGTGACCGCACACTGGAGTAACAAGCAATGTCGCCGACGCGACCAGGCAGGAGGTTGCCAGGATACAGGAGACAGGCGATGCGATGACAGGAACCAGCAACGATCAGTCAGGTCAGGAAACAGCAGAGAAGAAGTTCAGCAGGAACTGCAACACCAGAGACTAGGCCGGAACCAGGACTGGAAGTACTCAGCATGCAGGAATCACTGGAACAGTAGAGATCAGGAACTCAGGAACACATGGGATCAGGAACTCAGGAACACTGGAACAGAGGCCCAGCTATCACTGGGATAGTGATAGCAAGAAGGTCAGAAACAACACGAAAGGGCAACCAAAGGGTGCCCAATCCAGGTTTAAATAGGCAATGAAAGGCGGGCTATCTGCAGACAGCCAATAGCAGCCCCCTACTGGTGACAGACAAGGAACTGCAGCAATCACGGGCACCGTGATAGTACCCCCCCTTCAAAGACCCCCTCTCCTAGAATAGGGTCTAGGTTTCTGTGGGTAATTGGCATGAAAGGCCCTAGTTAGCCTAGGTGCATGAAGGTCCGTACTATCCACCCATGATCGATCCTCAGGACCATACCCTTTCCAATGTACCATGTACTGTACCCTTCCTCTAAGCCTACGGGAATCAATAATGCTCTGAACCTCGTACTCCTCCTGGCCCTCGACCTCAACAGGTCCTGGCACCACAGGTGTGGTAGTATAGCGATTGCAAACCAGAGGCTTAAGAAGGGACACATGGAACACATTATGGATACGCATGGATGCAGGTAGGTCTAGTGCATAGGAGACAGGGTTAATTGTGCGAATAACTCTGTATGGACCAATAAACCGGGGAGCCAACTTATTAGACAGAACCTGCAGCTTGAGATGTCTGGAGGAAAGCCATACTCTATCCCCAACCTGAAAGGAAACCGCTGGAAGCCTTCTGCGATTAGCATGGCGCTGATGATGCTGAAATGACTGACCTAGTGCCCTCTGAACTTGTGCCCATGTGGAACGGAGTTGCTCGATATGCTCATCCAGAGCTGGAATCTGTTGCGTCTGAAATGAGTCTGGAAGCAAACAGGGCTGGAACCCATAATTAATCAGAAATGGAGAGCTCCCAGATGAAGAATTGACCGCACAGTTCCTGGCGAACTCTGCCCAAGGCAACAAGTCGGACCAATTATCATGATGGTCAGTAACGAAACAACGGAGAAATTGTTCCAAGCCCTGATTAGCTCGTTCAGCGGCTCCATTGGTCTGGGGATGGTAGGCAGAGGAGAAGGACAGCTGTATGCCCATCTGTTGGCAAAATGCCCTCCAAAATCTAGACACAAACTGGCTCCCCCTGTCAGACACCAGTACCCTAGGCACTCCATGCAACCGGAATACTTCTCTGGCGAACACCATTGCCAATTCCTTCGCTGAAGGAAGACCACGGAGGGGCACGAAATGAGCCATTTTAGAAAACCTGTCCACCACCATGAATATAAAGGAGTACCCCTTGGACATAGGCAACTCTCCCATAAAATCAATGGAAACATGAGACCAGGGGCGTTCGCCATTAGGCACCGGTTGAAGCAAGCCCACAGGGAGATGTCTCGGGGTCTTAGCGCGGGCACAGGTGGCACAGGCATTCATAAATTCGGCACAATCTTTTCTCATGGAGGGCCACCAAAATAACTGAGAAAGGGACCATAACAATTGGTCTCTACCAATATGTCCCGCAGCCTTAGAGGAATGGTAGGTTTCAAGCAGCCTAGTACGAAATGGTTCATCGACAAAACATTTGCCCACTGGAGTTTCATGGGGAGCGGACCCCTGAGAGGCCAGGATCTCCTCCCCTAAAGGAGAAGTGATACTCGTGCGTATAGTAGCCAGTATTCTATCAGGTTGGATGATGGGTGCTGGTGCTTCCACTCTGTCACTGTCGGCCTCAAATTGTCTTGACAGTGCATCCGCCCTTATATTCTTTGACCCCGGTAAGTATGATACAATGAAATTAAATCGAGACAGGAACAGTGCACACCTGGCCTGACGGGAGGACAATCTCTTGGCCTCAGAGAGATAAGTCAGATTTTTATGATCTGTTAGGATTAATACGGGAGTCTTGGTACCTTCAAGCAAATGACGCCACTCCTTAAGAGCGAGGATAATGGCCAATAATTCTTTGTCACCTATCTCATAGTGGCCTTGAGTGACAGTCAACTTCTTAGAGAAAAACCCACAAGGTCTGAGAGTACCACCTTTCTCGTGTCGTTGCGAAAGTACTGCCCCAACCCCAATATCTGAGGCATCCACCTCTAACGTAAATGGAAGTAGAGGATTGGGGTGGGATAACACAGGAGCCGCAGCAAATGCCAGCTTCAAATTCTCAAAGGCATTCTCAGCAGATACCGGCCAACAAGAAGGATTAGCGCCCTTGTGCGTAAGATCGGACAAAGGTTTAACAATGGAAGAAAAGTTCTTAATAAACCGCCTATAATAATTAGCGAAACCCAGGAAACGCTGTATGGCTTTAAGCCCCTTGGGTTTTGGCCATTGTAAGACAGCTGACAACTTATCCTTGTCCATGGCAATGCCATCATTGCCAATTATGAACCCCAAGAATGGCACACTGGTTCTATGAAAGTCACATTTTTCCAGTTTACAAAATAATTTGTTCTCACGGAGTCGTAGCAATACTGCGGATACATCTTTGATGTGCTGTGCCATGTCTTGAGAGTAAATCAATATATCGTCCAGATAAACCACAACACATGTCTGTAACATATCTCTCAGAACATCGTTTATCAGTTCCTGGAAAACTGCGGGGGCATTACACAGCCCAAATGGCATTACAAGATACTCGTAGTGCCCAGCTCGAGTATTAAAGGCAGTTTTCCACTCATCACCTGCTCGAATGCGCACCAGATTGTAAGCGGCCCGTAGGTCCAATTTGGTAAAAATCGAAGCGCCCATAAGCCTGTCAAAAAGCTCGGTGATGAGTGGTATGGGGTATGCGTTTTTTGCCATTAGTTTATTCAAACCCCGGTAGTCAATGCATGGTCTTAATTCGCTATTTTTCTTTTTTACAAAAAAGAACCCAGCCCCAGCTGGAGAGGTAGATTTTCGTATGATCCCTCTAGCAAGGGCATCAGAAATGTAATCCTCCATAGCCTTATTTTCCTCACAAGATAATGGATAAGTGCGTCCTTTCGGAGGTACTGCCCCAGGCTGCAATTCGATGCAACAATCATAAGGTCTATGCTGAGGTAGCAAACTGGCCTCTCCTTTGCTAAAAACATCGCCAAACTGTTGGTACACATCCGGTATAGCCGAGGAGGTGCACAGGACCTTAACAGGCTGGATGATGCACTTGTCCATACAAAACTGGGACCAAGCAGCAATTTCACACTTTTTCCAATCAAATTGTGGGTTATGTAACTGTAACCACGGAAAGCCCAATATTACCGCATGGTGCGGAGAATTAATCAGTTGAAACTGCTGCTCTTCTCTGTGAAGTGCCCCAATAGTCATAGACAGTGGCATAGTTTCAAACATAACCTGAGGCGGTTCTAAGGGTCTGCCATCAATCGCTTCAATAGTCAAGGGATTTTCTCTTTCAATGCGTGGAACTCCGTGCAATTCAGCAAAGGTATTATCCATAAAATACCCTGCTGCACCAGAGTCAACCAAGGCCAAAACCTCCATGGAGCGTTGTGCCCAAGATAATACCACCTGTATGGTGGGTTTCATTGTGCCCGACACTGGGGACGATTGTACACCACCTAGGGCCTGTCCCCCAAGGTACCCTAGGTGTGTGCGTTTCCCGGACGTACCGGACAGGAATTTAGCAAATGCCCTTTTTTTACCGCAGTATAAACACAACCCTTGTCTTCTGCGATAAAGTCTCTCAGCCTTGGTTAGTCTAGTGAAGCCTATTTGCATAGGTTCACTTGTCTCCCGTACAGGTTCACTAGACTTCAATGCCAGGGGAGGGATGGGTGGGCAAAACATGCCACTAGGCTCATTATTCTTTGACCGTAACTTACGATCTCTGGCAATTGATCTCTCACGTATTCTGGAGTCAATTATCATAACATATTCAATGTAGTCATCTAGATCAATAGGTAGATCTTTAGCAGCGATTTCATCCTTAATGTGGTCATTCAGGCCTTGAGAAAAAGCTGCCAATAATGCCTCATTATTCCAACCTACCTCTGCTGCCAATGTGCGGAATTCGATGGCGTAGTCGCCTACTGTACGCCTGCCCTGATGTATCTCCATAAGGCGTTTGGCAGCAGAGGTGGTTCTACCAGGAGGCTCAAACACTCTTCGAAAGGATTGCACAAATTCTCTAAAGTTTTTAGTACAAGGTTTAGCATTCTCCCACAAGGGGTTAGCCCAAGCCAAAGCTCTGCCAGTGAGCAAAGATATTGTAAACCCCACCTTACTACGATCATTGGGAAATGCGTGTGCCGTCAATTCCATAAAAATCTCGAGTTGGTTGATGAACCCTCTGCAGAGACTAGGGTCACCATCGTATCTTAGCGGCAAGGGTGCAGAAGCCGTTAACCCTTTAACCGTGCCCCCTAGGGGTCTGGTATCACTCTCTGGTGTCTGACTTGGCGAGACCACCGGGCTAGAGCTAGATTTGTCAGCAAGTACCGTGCGTTCAAGGATCGTTTGAATTGCAACTGCCAACTGATCCAAACGTTGCTCGTGCACATCCATCCTCCAATGGATATTCTGTGCATTACCTTCACCTTTGCTGTCTGAGGTCATGGCCCTTTCGTACTGTCACGGTTTATTATGACTCTCAGACACAAGTTTTAGGTAAAAATCAATTTTATTGAAATAATAAATTGATAACGTAGGATGGCAACCACATACATACAGATATATATAGAATATAACAAGACAGAAGGCAGACTCTAAAAGTCCTGTCAATATACCGGACAGGACAGTCTGAAGTAATAGAATGTTAGGCTCTACCGGCCTTGCCAATACCGGGTAAGGCAACCTGCAGATGGAATCGCATAACGGTTCTACCGGCCTTACCAAATTACCGGGCAAGGCAGCCTCAATAGATTCATAATGTAGGCTCTACCGGCCCTGCCAATACCGGGTAAGGCAACCTCAGATGGAATGTGGCAAAAGGTTCTACCGGCCTTACCAATACCGGGCAGGGCAGCCCAGAGATAGTAGCAGCAGTCAGATAGTAATGGCAAATTGACAGGATCGTAAGCAACCCAGTGTACACACACTGAGACTAACAGGGGAATCGTAAAGCTGCAAGGCTTTGGAGCAAACCAGCGTCCGCACGCTGGGACCAACACTGAATTGTATAGCCGATAGGCTTAGGAGCAAACCAGTGACCGCACACTGGTGTAACAAGCGAGTTAGTATAGCCGTAAGGCTTAGGAGCAAACCAGTGTCCGCACGCTGGGACCAACACAGAATTGGATAGCTGATAGGCTTTGGAGCAAACCAGTGACCGCACACTGGTGTATCAAGCGAGTTTGTATGGCCGCAAGGCTTTGGAGCAAACCAGCGTCCGCACGCTGGGACCAACACAGAATTGTATAGCTGATAGGCTTTGGAGCAAACCAGTGACCGCACACTGGTGTAACAAGCGAGTTTGTATAGCCGCAAGGCTTTGGAGCAAACCAGCATCCGCACGCTGGGACCAACACAGAATTGTATAGGTGATAGGCTTTGGAGCAAACCAGTGACCGCACACTGGTGTAACAAGCAAGTTTGTATAGCCGCAAGGCTTTGGAGCAAACCAGCGTCCGCACGCTGGGACCAACACAGGATAGTACAGCCGATAGGCTTTGGAGCAAACCAGTGACCGCACACTGGTGTAATAAGCGAGTTTGTCTAGCCGCAAGGCTTTGGAGCAAACCAACGTCCGCACGCTGGGACTAACACAGGATTGTATAGCCGATAGGCTTTGGAGCAAACCAGTGACCGCACACTGGTGTAACAAGCGAGTTTGTCTAGCCGCAAAGCTTTGGAGCAAACCAGTGTCCGCACGCTGGGACCAACACAGGATTGTATAGCCGATAGGCTTTGGAGCAAACCAGTGACCGCACACTAGTGTAACCAGCGAGTTTGTCTAGCCGCAAGGCTTAGGAGCAAACCAGCGTCCGCACGCTGGGACCAACACAGAATTGTATAGCCGATAGGCTGTGGAGCAAACCAGTGACCGCACACTGGAGTAACAAGCAATGTCGCCGACGCGACCAGGCAGGAGGTCGCCAGGATACAGGAGACAGGCGATGCGATGACAGGAACCAGCAACGATCAGTCAGGTCAGGAAACCGCAGAGAAGAAGTTCAGCAGGAATTGCAACACCAGAGACTAGGCCGGAACCAGGACTGGAAGTACTTCAGCATGCAGGAATCACTGGAACAGTAGAGATCAGGAACTCAGGAACACATGAGATCAGGAACTCAGGAACACTGGAACAGAGGCCCAGCTATCACTGGCATAGTGATAGCAAGAAGGTCAGAAACAACACGAAAGGGCCCTCAAAGGGTGCCCAATCCAGGTTTAAATAGGCAATAAGAGGCGGGCTATCTGCAGACAGCCAGTAGAAGCCCCCTACTGGTGACAGACAAGGAACTGCAGCAATCACGGGCACCGTGATAGTAATATGGTATTGGTGTGCCATCATCAGGAATAATCTAATTATTGCTACAAGAATACCTTACTTTTTGGGTTTGACCAATCAGAAGTTCCAGATAATTTAGTCTGATATCATATTGTATTGGTATGGCTACTTATCCTATCAGAGGAGGATGAGATTTGACTTTCTGATAAGAGAATATTTACTTTATCAGAAAAGGGAAATGCCAAGATCTCTCTCTCTCTGTGCTGACTTCCTTGAAGGGCAATCTAAGAATTCCAATTCTGTAAAGTCCTAAGAATTACATATATTTCCTCTATATTTGAGGAAAATATTTTATAATAATTTTTCTAGATATAGAACTGGCCAGGCTGTATAAAGAAAATTATTATAATAAGCATATTGGCTGTAGTGCGTTCTGGGAACTAAACAGAATTAATTAGCAAATGTATCCAGATAATTGTAAAATAGTTGATAGCGGTTATATTATTTAAATCTAATTAGTGATACCTCTAGAATCATATAGTTGTATTCCTGAAAAGGTTATTGAGCTAATATTTGATCTGGTGAATTATTTGATTAACCCTTAATCTGCTAATTGTCTTTTTTGGTGTGTGCTTCTAAGAATTTATTTGTTGCATGTGTGTTTGGGCCTAAATTTTGGACAGCGGAGGAAGTTTTTTTTTTGTTACACCTCTCACTAGACAAAAGAAGCCTCCATCTTGGGTGGGGCAACCATATACCTTATAATCTGTGGATTAACCCTAGGAGTTCTGTAAGGTGTTATAAATAGGATTGTCATTGTCATTTTTATAGCATATGTTACATGAAATGTTTAGTTTTGCTTTCTAGACATATATTATTAGATTTATTTCTGAGTATATTCTTGGTTTAAGCTATTATTGACAATAAAATAAACGCACTTATATATTTTACCCAGAAGGTATGCAATATTGTAAAACAGTAGATAAATTGTTAAATGTCTATTTATCTAACTCTGGGATTTTTCTATTCCAGATATGTTGAGATATTTTTATATGGTACAAGGAAATTGTTATGAGACCTATTTTTGTATTAGAAGCAACTCACTTAATAACATTCCGTAGACCTTAATTAGCATACTTTATGTAGATTCTGAGGCAGGGGTTCATATATACTGCTACCAACTGTATTATAATCAATTGAAAGGAACCATTAACCCTTTCTATGCTGCTGTGTTCAAATATTATTACCAAATACCGCTGGATACACCTATGTAATGTTTAATCATGTTTATGCTGCTTAATAGAATTTTGTGATATTGGTTATATATTTACTGTGTGTCTATTTCAAAAAGATATCTTAGTATATGACTGCGTCATATAAAAGGGTATAGTTTTGAGTCAATTGGTGTTCACTTATTCACATCATTCTGGTTACATTTTATATATATAGTATATTTTAATTAAATACATTTTATATATTTTTGCACAAATTTGTGTAATTGATTGTTTTAATCAATTCTTTACTGTGAAGTAGTGTGTCAATACCTTGATAGTGTTATGTTTTCAAATTAATTTAATTGCTCAATATTTTTATATCTATTTATGTGAAGATATATACCCTAAATGGGTCTCCTGTTAACCCTTTCCTGTATATCCTCAATAGCAGTGTTATCTTAAATGCTAATTTTTAATGCATAATTCAAGAAGCTTTCGGTATATGGCTTCCTGGATTAGAATGTAGACAATATTTATTTGCTCACGATAAATGCATTTAGTACATGCACATGTTTCTTGCATTCCACCATAAGTGTATGGGGTCGAATGGAGTCCAATGTTATTCTATAGAGCCACTGTATTAAGATTACTCCAGTTTTAGAGATTTTAGTGCAAGAAAAAGGAACAACAAAAATTGAGCCAAAAAAGAGGAAGAAAATGGAGCAGGAAAATAGAGAAAATATGGAGTATAAATGGTGCTCCAATTACTATGTTGTTCTATGGAGCCAATGCTTACAAATTTCTCCAACACCAGAGATCTTAGGACACGATGCAAAAAACCATGCATAATCGGTATTTCAAGTGGGAAAATCACTAGCGAATAAGGTTGTGCATAACTGACATTATGTTGTTGAACTGCATATAAAAAAATCCAAGTTAGTGAAGATCTGTGCATATTTCTTGTGGGTGCATCATGTGGGGGCATGGTCAGGATTAACAAATCTGTCTGAGTAGAATAGACAAATCACCTAATGCAGGAAGTTATATTGCACACTTTTTTATATGGCTTTGTAGCGTTATCGTAAAAGCTGATTTTCTATGCACCATTCAACAAACTTTCGGTACACGGCTTCCCTGATTAGAATGTGCACTATATCTATTTGCTCAGGAAAAATGTATTTTGCTCATGCACACGTTCCTTGCATTCTGCCATAAGTGTATTGTCTCTAAAGGGTAAAGAAATGATCTCCAAGTCCAATATTATTCCATGGATCCAATGTATTAAGATTTATGCAGCTTTAGGGATCCTAGTGTAAGAAAATGGAGCAACAAAAATGGAGCAAAAAAAAAGAGCAGGGAAACTGAGCAAAAAACAGAGTAAGAAAACAGAAAAAAAAAATGGAGCAGGAAAGTGGTATAAAAGTGGTGCTCCAATTCCAGTGTTATTTTATGGAGCCAGTGTTTACAAATTTCTCTAGCATTAGTGGTCTTAGGCCGGGATGCAAGAAAAATGTGCAATCGCTATTTTGAGTGGGAAAATCACTAGCAAATAAGTTTGCACATTATGTTGTTGAATTGCGCATAAAAACAATATGAGAGAACAGCTGTGCATATTTTTTGTGGGTGTGGTCATGGTCAGGATTAAAGTGATAGTAATGTTTCATAATAAAAGGAGCTCAAATTAATCATCATAGTATTTGGACTTTGGAGAGTGTTATTTCAATACTGTCAGATATATAGTTCAAGAGTAATTCACTGACAAAGTATCCCCCTCCCGCCCCTTTTACTGATGTAAAACTGCTCAGCCAGAGCAGAAGGGAGGTACCCAGGTAGACTGCAGAGAGGGACAATCTTCAATTAAGATAAGGGAAAAAGCTGAAAAGCTTGTCAAGGGGGGCAGGGCTTTCATTGTTCTGATAGGAAGAATATTGTCCCTTGCTGTTATCTGTCTGGTCTATGGACTGCATTCCACATCTGAGAAGAGATGGCTCACACTAGGTATAAGAGGCGGGAGGGGGAAACTTTGCTTGTGAATATCTCTCAAACCATAAAGGTTTGAGAGATAAGACTTATATCATTCTTCATGTTTTTGTAATGCCTACAAAATAAAATAAAGATAAAACGAAGTATTACTACCCCTTTAAGGAAACTGCCTGAGTGGAATAGCAAATGCACCTAAAGCAAGAATTTCTATTGTGCACGATTTTGTACTAGGGTGACTATGTGTATGGATTTTCATGGCCAGTCCTGGATTTTAAATGCATGCCCATTGTCCCGGACAGCTCCCGGAATGAAGACTCCAGAACACAGAGATCTAAACACTAGGAGAAAGGCAAATAGACAATAGTGACAGAAAGTGATGTCTCTGCTGGGCTACAATAAAATGTCTTTCAGACCAAGCTTTAAATACTAGAGAAAGAACTGAGCCTTGATCCTGAGATCAAGTTCAAGGCTTTGGGCTTGATGTATATTTTATTGTAGGCCACCACAGGAGTCGATTTCTGTCACAGCAGGCAATGGGGAGTTTTCTCTCCAGTGTTTAGAACTCTGTTTTGTGCTCTTTGCTCCGCAGTGTCCCTGAATGGCAGAATAAAAATGTGGTCACCCTACTGCAATCACATTCTGACTGGGGTTTTATCCAAACCAAAAATGCCTCTTTGGAATCCTTTTGGAGCCCCTGCCTCATCCCCCATGTTCCCGAACACCCTCTCCTCATCCCTGCCACCCATGATTAACCCTTCCATTGCCCAATCACAGTGATCTTGTTGCTCTGGTAACATAGGGGTTAGCCATCATGTTCAATAAAACAATACTGCCACCCCCCCCCCACCTCCAATTAACCCATTAAGACAAAAGTTAACCCCTCTGTTGCTGGATTACAGTGATTTCACGGCTCCTGAAACAGGCATAAACCATAAGTGAAAAAAACACACCCCATCCATAAATAAGATTAACCCTGCCATTGCCACTGTGACTACAATGAGTCACACTGGCAATGGAGGGGCTTACTTGTAGCCCCTTTTTTGCTCAGTAGCAGAGTAATTCTGGGGCAAACCTGCTGCACTCGAGGTAATATTTGAAAACTCATATTGATTTCAATAGGGCTTTTAATTACTTGTATGCTAAGGAGGTGTCCATCACAATATTTTCCAGTGCTTTGGAGGCCTCACTAACATGCAAGGGGTTAGAAGCCACAATTAAATCCATGGGATTAGTATGACCACATTTCCTTTCTGCTATTCAGGGAGATTGCTGAGACAAGAGTGGCAGTGTAGTTCTTAGCTCTAGTGCAGCAGTGCTGGTGAAGGCCCGTGAAATTACTGGACAACACTACACAACTGCTCTTTCTCTGGTATCAGAGTTTTAATTTTCGGAGGGAGAAATAGCCATTTACAGTTATGGAACATGATCTTAGCTACAGGAAAATGGAAATCAGGGCCTTGGAGTGGCCTTATAATACAAGCAAATGAATGTGCAGCTCCTGTTTAACATCAGGAAGTAGGGCTCAATGAACACTATATAGTTTAGGTCGTTGTGCGGAGACCATCTTCTTAGAGCCCAAAACAGGCATAACTTTCAGTCACAGTAGTCAATACCTAGTTCTTGCTCTAGCCTTTAGAACTCCATGCTCTGCAGTTTTCAATCCAGGACTCTGCCCAGGACAAATAATAAAAATACAGAACTGTCCTGGCAATCTGGAACACATGGTCACATCATAAAGGCAATTTTTATTTGTTCTCTATGGTGCAGTTAATTGGCCCCAGAATTATTATTTTAATTTTTCCTATGGTTCTAAATGTCAGCCATTTTTCATCATGGCTATCAGGAAGTTAAAACATTAAAAAAAACCATAGCACCAATTAAGATGTTTGTGATGTACATTTTACAAGTCTGAGTGACGCATCACTCTGGCCCTTAAGGGGTTAAAAAACAGGATATCTGCAACGACTATGACAGGTTCACATTGCACTGGTGACAATATACAGTAATTTTATAGGACTGACACTTGCATTAAAAGAATACCAACATCTAAACATGAAGTATATTGATATAATTTAAAATATCATATAACACTTTATATGACGTTATAGAATAATATTAATTTGTTATTATTTTTATTTGTACTAATAAATAAGTATTCATGTTACACCCCTATATTACTATAGTCCTAAACTTGCTTTTAATGTATGTTGAAACTGTCATATTCAGGAAGCATTTATTTGTGTTTGCACTGTGTATAATATAAGAAATAAGAGACAGTCAGTTAAACTAATGTGATAAGTGCCCACTGTTGTGCCATCTTGTCTCCATACTGTCCATTTATAAACAATCCCCGGCAATCACATCAGAAACACCTATCAATATTATTTCATACCTCCCAACATTTCAAATGGCCAAAAAGGGACACTTCTGATTTAGGTGGCATTTTTGGGGGCGTGGTTTGTAGGCGGGGCATTGAGAAAATTTTTTAGGTTACTTCTTGACCTATCTGCACCTCTTTGTGTAACTGATTAATGATTTAGAACAAGACCAAAGTATTTTAATTACACAAGTTCATTTTTAAACACATATATTGAAGGTTAATAACACATTTATGTGAGTTTTATTGCTGTGGAGCAATCTAATATACACCACTCATTCTGATGTCATAAAAAGAGGGACAATAGGGTAGAAAAGAGGGACAGGGGGATTTGGGTCTCAAAGAGGGACACTTGGGAGGTATGTTATTTCGAGCAGTGGAAAACAGAGGAATGTTTGCTCCCTCTGAGCATATATAAGACTTGATGCCCCAGAAAGCAGGAGTTTTACATATGTTAGCCCATTGTTTTAAACAGAAACAGTCAAGCTTTCAGCCTATTGAAATTAAACATAAACCAAACAGCTTGACTAAGTTTCAAAAACAGTCTGACAGCTTGACTACAGTCTGTCAAAAGGCCATTCAAGAATGTGCTTGTCAACGTGATACATATTTTACTGACAGCACTACGTGAAAAACACCACAAAATAGTTCTTGGCCAGTTGAAGTACAAGAGGCAAATAGCTGGTGGGAACTAGAGTCTGACACACGGAGAAAGAGATATAGGATGCACCGTCCGGAAGTCATCTGAGTGACCCGGAAGTGGTTGTAGTAGTACGATCACCATGCCTTTCTGTTGAGTGGTCCCAGTGCAGCTAGGTATGAAGTTGCCGCCTGAAGATTTTTGCGGCAAGGGGAGGTGAGAGATACTGTCTGGGGATGATATATGTATAACGTAACCCGGGTCCTGGGATGCACGCTTTCATAATGCAGCCTGAGGCTGATGTAAGGTTTAAGTGAAAGCGGTGCCGTTGTGATGAAACCAAGTGAACCATAGGGAATAGATATACATTCAAAAAACCTTTTGAGTGCCAGAGGGGTACGCAACGCATTTCGTACCCCTTTGGCACTCAGGGTTAAAATGCTAGAGGTCATCAACGCATTGTGCAGCGTTCAAATCGAGGTGTTTAAGGCCAAATGTAAATTAACTGGAACCTTTATTTGTTCCATCTGGTGCAGGTGGTTTGGTCCAGAACTGCATCCGTTTTTCTAATACTATGGCTTTTCTGTGTGCTACCTGGGACTGGAGTGCATTCACTTCACGCACATAGAAGTGGATTACCTGGGAGTGCCATTTTTTAGTATTGTGTATACTGTCTGTTTCATAGGAGAACTCCAATCCAATAATGTCAGCATGTTACCAGAGAGCACTCCTCTGTAATGTATATACTGTGTGTTACCTGGTAGTACTCCTATCCATTAATGTAAATTCTGTTACCTGGAAGCATTCATATTAAATAATGTGTATACTGTGTTAATTGGAACTTACTTTGTCCTGTAAGGTGTATACTCTGTGGTGACTAGGAGTGTGCTTGTCCAGTGATGTGTTTACTCTGTGGTAACTGACAGCACTGCTGTCCAATAATATGTATAGTGTGTGTAAACTGGGAGCACACCTGTCCAGACCTGTAGTGTGTATACTGTGTGTTAACTAACAAAACTCCTGTCCAGTAATGTGTATATGGTGTGTTAACTGAGAGCATGCTTGTCCAGTAATGTGTATACTCTGTGCAAACTAATAGTACTCCCATCCAATAATGTGTCTATTGTGTTTAACTGACAGCATGCTTGTCCAATAATGTGTGCTCTGTGTGTCACTTGATAGCATGCTTGATGTCCAATAATGTGTATACTGTGTAGGGGCAGGAATTGAAGTTTACCACTGCAAGCCTTTAAATGAGCAAGAGGGCTTGAGAATCTGTCAGACAGAAATAGCATTGGCTTGGCCAAGTAGGGGCTACATTCTGTTGCAGGTGCTAATTGTATCACTGCTTTTATCTCCGGTTTTCCCCATAGAGTTCAATAGGAAAATGTTTGATAAAACGGGTGTTAACATTTAGCACCTGCAATAGAATCTAGCCCTAGATCTCTGAAAGGACCTTCACTCTGGACTTCAAAAATTAATAGTCACAATTCCAGAGCGAATCATGACTATCAGCATCCAGAGTCAGGGCTAACTGTGCACAGGCAGTATAGACTGGGCACCAAATTTCACTCAGGCTGGTGGAGCAGCTCTCTGCAGTATTTTTTTCACCGGTGCTGTCTGATATTGAGGGAGGAACACAGCAAATCTGGAAGCCTACAGGGCAATTTATTGTGTTGTGTCTGAGAAGGTTTTGCTGGCTGGTGTCCCTCTTAACCCTTTGAATGCCAGAGGGGTGTACAACACAATGCTTTGCTTACCCTTTTGACAGTAAAAGGGTTAAAATAGATAGATGTTGGGTGGAGGATATGGGGAATGATGCAGCTAGGAGAAGTCTTAACTCGTTAACTACCAGTGTGATGAAAACATATTGCAGAGTATTACAATACTCAACCTCTTGCAATCAGACAGTTAAGAGAGTATACAAATATGTGTGTATGTGTACGCACGCTCTAGATCAAAAACTTTTGCCATCACTGATGTACAGTGTGTGATATATGGGCTTTCGCATATCCATTAATGTGTATACTGTGTGTTACATGGGAGCACCTATATCCAACAATGTGTATACTATGTGTTAACTGACTGCACCACGTCCAACAATGTGTATACTGTGTGTTAAATGACTGCACCACGTCCAACAATGTGTATACTGTGTGTTAAATGACTGCACCCTGTCCAACAATGTGTATACTGTGTGTTAATTGACTGCACTCCTGTCCAACAATGTGTATACTGTGTGTTAATTGACTGCACTCCTGTCCAACAATGTGTATACTGTGTGTGAATTGACTGCACTCCTGTCCAACAATATATATACATAGGGTTTCCAAAGAGCACCCAAATTAAGTGTTGTGTATACTGTCTGATACCTGGGAACACCCCTATCCAGTGATGCATATATTTTCTGTAACCTGGGAACAGTGCTGTCCCATAATGTGCATATTGACAGCACTCCTGTCCAGTAATGTGTATACTGTGTGTTAACTGACAGCACTCCTTGTTTGGTAATGTGTATACTTCCTCAGGACTCCTATATAACCAGATATGTTCTGGGTGATTTCCATCACCACCCCTATATAACCAAATGTACCCCATGGGGGTCTCATCCTCAGCACCCCATATACTCTGTTTGCATCACATCAGCAGCCCTATCTAACCATTTGTTTTCTGGCAGCACAAACACCATGACCAAGCTGCAGGGGATGGCATTCTGGAGAGAGACCCTGAAGGGTGCTCGTTATGTGCTGGCTCCCATGGTGGATCAGAGTGAGTTGGCCTGGAGGCTGCTAAGTCGCCGACATGGTGTTCAGCTGTGCTATACTCCAATGCTGCACGCCCAGGTATTTGTACGAGATGCCAACTACCGTAAGGAAAACTTGTACTGTGAGGTCTGCCCTGAGGATCGCCCTCTTATTGTTCAGGTGATTAACATCATATATACACATTATCTCTGGGACCCGGAAGCAGGTCCATGTACCTGTATCTTCTCACACTTCAAAGCAGGTCTTTGTAAATATGTCTTACCATTCACATTTGTGAACATGTTTCTGTACCTGTTGCTTACCTCAGCACTGTTAAATAGATCTGCATATCCATTGCTTGCCACTGACACTGTTAAACATGTCTGAATGCCTATGGCTTACATCTGACACTTAGAAGCAGGTCTGTATACCTGTTGTTTATCTCTGACAATTAGAAGAAAGCCCTGGGTACTCTGAACTGTTTCCAACAAATTGGAAGCAAGCCCATACATGTGGGCCTTATGTCTTGGCAGCAAAACCATTACTTTTACCTCTTACACTTGGAAACTAGTCTGTGTTATTGTGGCTTACCTCTGTCACTTGATAGCAGCTCTGTGTACCCATGGATTGAAAGCCACAGATACCCAGACCTGTTACCTCTCTGAACCATAACTTGCCTCTGACAAGGGAAAAGCAGTTTTGTGTACCTGTGGTTTACATCTGACACTTGGAAGCAGCTCTGTGTGAAAGCCATGGATACACCGAACTGTTACCACACTGTGAACTTGTGGCTTATCTCTGACACTTTGTGGCAGGGCTGTGTACCCGTGGATGGAAGGCCATGGATACACAGGCATGTTACCACTCTGTGAACTCAAGGCTTACATCTGATACTCCGTAGCAGGTCTGTGTACCTGTGTCTTACATCTGACACTCGGAAGCAGGTCTGTGTACCCGTGGCTTACCTCTGACACTCGGAAGCAGGTCTGTGTACTACTGGCTTACCTCTGACACTCGGAAGCAGGTCTGTGTACTACTGGCTTACCCCTGACACTCGGAAGCAGGTCTGTGTACCAGTGGCTTACCTCTGACACTCGGAAGCAGATCTGTTTACCAGTGGCTTACCTCTGACACTCGGAAGCAGATCTGTGTACCAGGGGCTTACCTCTGACCACAAGAAGAAAGCCATGGATACATGAATCTGTTTCCAAGTGTCAGAATACGACACTGTTACGTGGACCTGCTTCCGAGATGAGGAAGTATGTGTGTAACTATAGGTAGCAGTCTAGTGTTCCTCTGGCTTAACTTTGCCGAGACCAGGAAGTGAATCCGTGAACCTGTAAAAGCAGGAAGCAGGACCTTATAATACTGTCTAAGTTAGGTAATTGAGGGGCTGATTACAATGTTCACCACTTTGCTCTAATCCTTGTATTTTAGTTTTGTGCAAATGACCCTGAAGTGTTTGTTCAGGCAGCATTACTGGCTCAGGATTATTGTGATGCTATCGACTTGAACCTGGGATGTCCACAGATGATTGCAAAGAGAGGTAAGGGCTGCACAAAGGAGAAACTTCTTTTAATATTTAAAGGAACAGTAACATTTATTATGAAATATGTATTACACACTTTTTTTTATGGTGGGGGGGCAGAAGTGATTTTGTCCATCTCTTCTGTAGGGGGATTGTCGAAAAATGTATAAAGAAAAAAGTGGGTCAGTACTGGGGCAAAACAACTTCACAGTATGTAATAAATAAAAATCCCCTTTTGAATCAACAGAGTTTTAACCCATTGAGTGCTAGAGATGTCTTCAACTCATTGCTTCACAATACTTTAGAGACCTCTCCATCCATGGGGGTAAATTTTTATATATAACTAGTTGAACAGCCTGTGTACACAGTCCCCAGTGCCAGACAGCAACAGCTGTGGTGCAGTCATGCACAGTAGAGATTGCCCGTGCCGCAGCTGATGATGGAGTGGGGCGCTCCAAATTCAGACCATAGTCCTCTATGCCAGGGCTTATAATTGTACGTCCTTTGCTACTAGCCAGACCTGAAAAGTTACTCGCCACTGCAAGCCAAAACATACCAATCAGGGCTGAATTTTCACTCGCCAGGGCTAAATTTTCACTCGCCATTGGCTAGTGGCGAGTGGAAATTTTGAGCCCTGCTCTATGCACACCGAACTGAATTTGGTGTGCCCTGCTCCGTTATCAGCCGCAGTGCAGTCATGCACAGTAGAGACTGCCCATGCCGCGGCTGATAATGGAGTGGGGGGCTCCGAATTCAGACCATAGTCCTCTCTGCACACCGAACTGAATTCAGAGTGCCCTGCTCCGTTATCAGCCATGGCGCGGGCAGTCTCTGTTACGCATGACTGCAGCGTGGGCAGCTGTCTGTACTGCGCATGACAGCTTCTGACAAACATACATTAGCGAATTATTATATAGGATTATTGTTGCAATCGTTCTGCCTCCTTATTGCTTCACTTTTGTCTTTGTACATATGCCTCTTTGTGTTTTAGGCCACTATGGAGCTTTCTTGCAAGAGGAGTGGAATCTTCTGGAGAAGATGAGTAAGTGAAACCATGGCCTTACCTCTCTCAGTGGGGCACTTCTCCCGCCATTTTCACTCATTCTTATCTTTCATTCCTAGTTCAGCTGGCACACAAGAAACTGTCAGTGCCACTCACCTGCAAAATACGAGTTTTCCCAGAAATTGATAAAACGGTGGAATATGCAAAGTTGCTAGAGAAGGCTGGGTGTCAGGTGGGTTCTCTGTGTAAGTCTTCCTGATCGATTTTGATGAAGTCCATGAGAATACTCATATTTTAAGTGACAGTCAACCTCTTTTGTTTCTTTGTTTTCTTTACTTCACATATTCAGCATGTGCATAATGTATAACCCTTTGAGTGCCAGAGAGGTACGCAACGCATTGTACTCAAAGGATTAAAGTCAAATTGCCAGTTCACTGGCACCTGGCAGACATAGCTGTTTCTAAAGAGATTTCTATCAGGGGCTTTGAAAGGAGGTATAGTGATATACTATAACCCTTTCACTGGAGCAGAAATGCTTGCCACCAGTCTATTAACACTTAGAATGCCAGAGGGGCATCCCTCTGGCTTTCAAATGGTTAAATACAGAGCACTGCCTCCTTTCTGGATAGTGTTACATTTGTATCCCGATGCCTGTTTTAGCAGTCTTAACAGAAAACTTTCTGGGACTTTTAAAGGGATAGTAATGTTTCAAAATAAATGCAGCTCCAATTGCTCTAAGTATTTGGGCCATGGAGAGTGTTATTTCAATACTGTCAGAGTTGTAGTTCAAGAGTAATTGAATGATAAAATATCCCCCCACCCCCTTTTACTGATGTAACACTGCTCACCTCAGAGCAGCAAGACTGTCCGGATTGATCGCAGAGAGGGACAAACTTCAGTGAGAATAAGGAAAAACCTGTCAAGGGGACAGGGTTTTCCTTATGCTCACAGTAAGAAGATTGTCCCTTGCTGTGACCTGTCCGGTCAAGAGACCAGATTCCACATCTGAGGGGAGGGGGCTTACACTAGGAAAAAGGGGCAGGAAACTTTATCATTCATTTACTCTAGAACTACAACTCTGACAGTACTGAAATAAGTCTCTATGGCTCAAATACTATGAAGATTAATTGGAGCTTTTATTTTGAAACATTACTATCTCTTTAAGTGTAAGAATTATAAGTGAAGATGGGAGGGTATATACCATAGGGGAAAATAGAATGTGTTATTGATTTAAACATGTATTTTAACCCTTTGTATGCTATACAGGTCTCCAGCACAGTGTAAAGCATTGCAATGGAGACATCTATCATTGGGGTTAAAACCCCCATTTAAATAAAGGAGGAGATTTAATTTGACCTCTGTGGTGCAGTTGGTTTACCCCAGTTTAGCATTGTTAATACAGACCTAAGGGACTTATACAGAAAGAAAGAGAGCAATTCTGGAGAAAAGCAACTGCACTATAGCGGACACTCTAAATCTCTCCAAAATGAGTATTTTACCCCCTTGATTGCTAGACACATCTGTCATTGAAGTGGTTAAAACCCATTTAAATCATTGAGGTTTTTTTGGCTCTGTTCAGCAGTTAGTTTGCTCCAATTTCTTTTATACACAAGGTCCCTCTGTTCTCCATTAATTCTCAGTGGGTTTATTTTGTATTTCAGTTACTCACTGTTCATGGCCGTACCAAGGAGCAGAAGGGTCCCCTCACTGGCGTTGCTTCTTGGGAGCACATCAAGGCTGTAAGGTGAGACTGAATAGTCCAAAAGGATATTATTGAACTGGAAAAAGTACAGAGACTGGCAATAAAACTGATAGAGGGATTGGAGGATCTGAGTTATAAAGAGAGACTAGCCAAACTGGGTTTGTTTACATTGGAGAAGAGATGTCTAACGGGTGATCTAAGTACCATTTACATATATATTCAAGGTCAATACAAAGAACTCTCCAATTAACTATTTACTCGAAGAGCTGAACTAAGAAGGAAAGGGTCATCCATTAAGACTAGATGAAAGGCAATTTCGACTAAAACAAAGGCAGGGATTTTATTTATAGTAAGGGGAGTAAAGTTAGGGAAGTCTTTGCCTCGGGATGCTGTCTTTTTTTCAGCCCCATCAGCTGTTACTTTGTATATTGGAGAAACATGAACACCTAAAATGAATTGGAATTATACAAGCTTAAAGGGCAACTATCATATTAAAATGAATAATATGTTGCAGTGTATTGTTTGTTGATTCTGACCATGTTAAAACTATTTTTTCATAGCTGTAGTTCTGAAGTTATTGCTTGTAACACTTGTGATTTTGCTAGTTTTTCCCCATATAGCATGGACTTCCTGGCTGGCTTTTCAGCAATGTGCTGCTGCTTTACTGCTCCCTGGTGGTAGACTGAGCCAAGTGTCAGGTTAGAACTGAAGGTGTCCTGCATATGCAGTCTTTGATGCACCTCCAGCCAATCATGCATGAATGTAGTTACTGAAGATAAGTGTACTTGTGTGGTTGGGCAGAGAGAAATTGAGGTAAATCTTCTCTTTAATGGATATCAGTAGGGTACCTTGGCATGGTTACAAGCTTAACACACTATGGCAATATTGTGTCTAAAACATCAACTTTATTATGATTATATGAATGCCATATACGACATCTCTGGAAAGCTATCAGTCTACCGGAGTGATAATAAACAGTATAAAATATGGTCAATTTTTATTTATTTTTTTTTTTTTGTGTGTAAACAGCAATTTTCAGTTGTGGTCACCAGATGGCAGCATTGCCATTCGTTTTAGTCTAATCTCTCCCAAAGAAAACAATTTAAAAAAATTAAACTAAACAACCCCAGTCCCATCTCTCAAACCATTATGGTTTGAGAGATTCCTCACTAAAGTTCCCCCCTCCCTCCCCTTTCCCTGATGTCCGCACTCCAGCTGACTGCAGGAAAATCCGGTCCCGGGACCGGCGGAGTCTCTTGAGCAAAGCCGAGATCGCGATATTAAAAAAGAAATACTTCACTGGAACGGTCTACAAAGTGTGCTTGCAAACCAAACACACTTTGTAGACCATTCCAATGAAGTATTTCTTTTTCTAGCTCGTGATCTAGGCTCTGCTGAAGAGCCTCCTCAGGTCCCGGGACGGATTCTCCTGCAGTCAGCTAGAGCTCTGACGTCAGGGAAAGGGCAGGGAGGGGGGAACTTTATAATCACTCCAGCTTGGCCCAGGAGAGCTTGGTATATGGACTTGCTCAGTCTGGCAGTTGACAATATGTGGAGACTGCTTCTTATTTCAGTACTCTCCCAAATCCCACTGCATCATCCAGATCTATATAACTTGGCTTTTACTGTGTGCTACTTGAAGCCGAGCTCTTGAGACTCAAAGGCTTCTTTATTCTCCATTTGGATATCTAGGCTACACTTAACTGTTTGAAAGCTAGAGTGGAGTTGAGCACATTACGATACAATACTGTAGACAACCCTCTGGTACTCAAGGGGTTATGGAAAGTAAGTTGTCTTTGTGCAAGATTTATGACATAATCTGGTCTCTGTTTACTTCAGTTGGGATGGGTTACAGAAAAGGTTGTATCTCAACTCACTCAAGGTGCAAATTTTGGCTATTACTGTCTTGTTTCAAGGAGTTAAGCGTATTTTGGTAGACCCAGGAGTAACAGAAACACTGGACATTGTGCCGTTGTGCCAAGTTTCTCTCTGCAGATGCCGGTCACAATTTAGGTAGCTGGTCCAGTAACTGTACCATAAACAGCTGGAATCACTGTAGTGGGAAACAGAGGCTGGAACACTCCACCAAACCTTGTAGCTTCTCCAAAGAGCGATGCCAGTATCGTTCCGCCATTGCTGCTCCAGCAGGGATCCCAGATGGTGGTTTGGATCCCTCAAATTTGGAGAGAAAGATGATCCCACCGCTACCACCAGTGTAACAGAAACCATGGACGCCGTGCTGTCCAGGGCCATTGTGCTGGGTTGCTCTTTCCAGATGTCGGTCACAATTTAGGTAGCTGGTCTGGAAACTGTACCATAAAGACCTGGAATCACTGTAGCGGAAAACAAAGGCTGGAATGCTGGAAACATAAGCGGGAACTCTGGAAGATAGCTCTCCTGAATGTGGGTCAAAGGGGACCCTTTAAACCATCCAGGAATAAAATATAGGACACAGATCAAGTCCCAAACGACTTCTAACTTTATTGTGACAAGGCAGCTTTTTTATACAGTCTTGATAAAATTACAATTAATCCATTGACTGAATACATAGAACACAATGGTGGTGGGGCACAGTACACAAAGTGGACAATGGGTACATAAACATAGGGACAATGGCAACCAGGGGACTGTACACAGAGAGAGGCACTTTCCCTAATTCAGTCTTGCTTCTCCAATTCCTAGCCAATAGGAATTGGAGTGACAAACAACCAATCAGGACCTGGGCAATTGTCTCCCTAGGAGATGGAGTTACCCGGGTCCAACATAACTAACTTTTTAACATGGGAGATTAGGCAACCAATCAGGAAGCCACCTACTCTGTTCAGTACTGTAGGCAGCCAATCAGAAGGCTGCCTACTTTCTCCATACCAAGTCAACTGAGGACCTTTAAATCCGTCACCATGAGGAATGGCCAATCAGCGGCTAGCCTCCTTTTTAACCGGATAGGCGGCTTTTCCCTCTAGTCTGGCAGCCGGCTCATTTCTTTAGGTGAACTCTGTCTTTAAGGAAGGTTTTCCTGTGAGGCCTGATAAGACCTCCATGTAACCGCCTAGGGGTCCATTACACAAGGGATACCCTCCCATTGGCTTCTTTGTGTTGATGATTTTCACTGTCCTATTTTTTTTTATTTTTATTTATTTATTTTTTTCTTGAGGTTTGACATCCGCCTTAGTCTGGTTTTGCTAAATGTAAACTGCATGTAGGCATGGCTGATGGGGAACATGCCACCTTCAGTAGGTTTCTTTTCCTTAAGGTTCCTCCACTAGGAGTTACTTTAACACTATGATCCTTGTGTCTTCCATAGACGATGTGAAAAGATTTATCATAAATAACACAAAAATTTCCTTGTTTGACAGTTACATTTAGTAATTCACCTGCTTCACTATGATAAATATTTTGTTTCCTTTCTTGTTTGCAGGAATGCTGTAAACATCCCTGTTTTTGCAAACGGAAACATTCAATACCTCGCTGATGTGGAACGCTGTATACAGGAGACAGGAGTGCATGGGGTGATGAGTGCAGGTTTGTTCTCCTTTGTCCATATACATTTTTTTTTGGTTCTGTAGAAACAGAATGTTTTCAGTTTATTGCTGGGCAGCCATCATGTATCATAGTGAGTTACTTTTGGCCAAATAAATGCATCATTCATTTTCCCATCTACTTCCTTACCTAGAAACAGATGGGGAAAACTCCTGTAATTTTTATTTTTTTTTATTATTATTTTTAAATCTATGTAAAAGAAGCACACACAAAACAAAAATTAAAGCAGAGTTTATTTTAATAAAAAGCTTCTCACTTAAATAAAGATGTACATGTAGACTTCCAGTTCATTAGCACATATCTCCATCCCAGTTCATAAAGCCTTGGTAATTCCCCGCATTCCTGCTTCTGCTGCCACTTCTTCGGCACACAGCTCAAATAAGTTCCAACTGAGTTATTACTCCAGCCAAACACTATTGAAGGGAATTTGCAATGTTCCTTGAAAGATTTCCTGGAGAACGCGTAGAAGATTACAGCTTCAGTATTCAAGAAAAGTGATCTTCTTTGGGAGCAACCAGCTCAATCTTTGTTCCATTCACCAAGGTGGCGTTCACAGGGCATAGTATTTTCCTATAGGGGCATAGTCAGGAGGCATCTCTCGGTCACCGGGAGTCTCTCAATAGCCCTATAAATAGTGGTACTAGTGTCTGCTTTGTCAAGGGATACCAGATGTTACCAGATGCATGCAAATCTATAATATACCCAAGAGTTTATTGAACAGTTGAAATAGAGTGACCTTCTATACCCTTCTACAGAAAACCATAAAATTATCTGTACATATCAGTTTCTCATACAACACGAAACTATTTCCCTGCATATGTCTCAGTGGGCAGCACATAATCCAGGCTCTGCAGCTTTAAAAAAAAAAAAAAAAAAAGCTATAAGCAATGATGTATAAAACCCATAAGAACTCCATAACACCCATTAACGAATTATGATATTATTATTTATACTAGTTAAAGAGCCCATTACACGGGCCACAGTGCCACTGCCAACTGGTCGCGGGGCAGTCATGCACGGTAGAGACTGCCCACGACGTGGCTGATACAGTGCCAGCCGATCGCGGTGCAGTCATGCTTAGTAGAGACTGAACGCGCTGTGGCTGATGCAGAGCAGGGCGCTCCGGTGCCCCGCTCTGTATCAGCATCGTCACTGGCAGTCTCTACTGCGCATGACTGCGTCGTTACACGTTTTAGCAAATTATATAGGATAGCACCATCTTCTCAGACAAAGCTGTGAAGAAAAATAGAGTTAAATAACGCAGGAGTAATAAAATGGGGAAAGGTGAAACGAATAGATTTAAAAAAAAAAAAAAGTAATTGAAGCATAAAAATAATTAAAAATTTGTTTAACCATAATGAACGGAAATGACCAAAGACAGTCTGCTTTAAAAGAACACTAAATTGTCTTGTTAGTAAATCCTGTTTAGCTTAATCCAGGTAGAAAATCAGTATGGCCGATAGGAATTTTTTTTGTGTGACCCTCATAGTGATGATTCTTTTCACATTTTGTAGCCACTATAATACTCCATTATCCCAATTATTATTATATTTTTTTTTTGTAAAATTTGGTTTTGATGTTTACCACAATTGGAGCTAATGTGATTACAAAGAGACCATAGGGTGACAGTGATTCATTGATATTTTGTTATTGGGATCTTCTGTGATTCATACAGTATAGAGCTTTAGATTTTGATTGTATTCATTAGACTCTTTGAGTTATTATACTAGTGATCAGTTCTATTTTTTTTTTTATATATAGGATCGCTTCATTCCTATTCTCATTAAATCTTTTCTTTTGAGATGTTGATAGTAATTTTTTTAGCACAATACTTTTACAGGATGATCTTTTGTGAGGATCCACTTTTGTGATTCTTTTTGAACTTGTACATATTTACTCACTACATTTGTGTCAAGCCGTATATGCCCCGGTACACTTAATAAATATATATATAAAATATGTTATCTGATATCTTAAAAGTTTAATTTTTAGTTATTTTAATTGTTGTCCTTATATCAGGATATCTAGCAAGTGCTTCTTTAGCAAGGTTATCTTCTCTCTCTTTCCCATGAATTAAGAGGAGTAATTTTTTGCACAAGACAAATATAACATAGAGGTGAAATAAAAATTCCAGTTGTTTTAACTGGGTCTGTTTAACCCCTTAAAAGCTGGAGGTCGCCAGTGTATTGTGACTGGGAGTTATGTATCCCCTATGTCTGTGTTCTCTTCATAATTGCTCATCTAGTTTCCTAAATATTGCCTATTTTGCCTTGGTCTTCAATAGATTTTTTTATTTTTAATATAGAACTGGTGAAAATGGCACAATATTTATACTGGACATCTCAACTTGATGTCTATTTGTGATATGTTAATAACCATATACTAGATGTGCTTTCTTTGTGTTTACGTTGGCAGCCTTGCTTCTAATTAACAATTTTGTTTCAGAGGGAAACCTTCACAATCCAGCCTTGTTTGAAGGGAGGAACCCAGTGGTGTGGGAGATGGCAGAAGAATATTTAGACATTGTAAAGCAGTTTCCCTGCTCCTTATCCTTTGTGCGAGCTCACCTTTTCAAACTTTGGCATCATACGTAAGTAGAGCGTCGATAGGGATAATGCATGTGTGTTTAACCCCTTAGAGACTGGTGACATGCTAGGACTGTCACTGGTAAACTTCCCTAAATATCCGATGACTGTCCTAGCATGTCATGTATTTTTTGCCATTACCATTACTGGGGGCTGAAATTGACCAGTGGGAGGGAGAGCAGTGAGGAATGTGTTACATTCTACCTGGCAGAGAGTGGGAGGTGCTGATTACAAGAAAAATCTAACTGAAAATAAAATTGTACTGTTTGGAATACTTACATTTTCTACAAGCCCACTGGTAGTCTAACAACACATTAAATAACGGTCACCCTAGCTATGTTCCCTCATTACAAAAATGTGTTCAGTGGAAGCCCTTAAACAGTTTTAGAACTTCTTATATATTTTATAACCCCATTTACCCTTAAAGGGATAGTAATGTTTCATAATAAAAGCAGCTCTAATTAATCATCATATTATTTGAACTTTGGAAAGTGTTATTTCAATTCTGTCAGAGTTGTAGTTCAAGAGTAATTCAATGACAAAGTATCCCCCTCCCGCCCCTTTTACTGATGTAACACTGTTCAGCCAGATCAGAAGGGAGGTGCCCAGGTAGACTGCAGAGAGGGACAATCTTCAATTAAGATAAGGGAAAAACCTGAAAAACTTGTCAAGGGGGGGCAGGGCTTTCATTATTCTCATAGGAAGAAGATTGTCCCCTTCTGTTATCTGTCTGGTCTTACAATCAGATTCACATCTGAGAAGAGATGGCTTACACTAGGTAAAAGGGGCGGGAGGGGAAACTTTGCTTGTGAATATCTCTTAAACCATAAAGGTTTGAGAGATAAGACTTATATCATTATTCATGTTTTTTAATGCCTACAAAATAAAATAAAGTTAAAATGAAGTATTACTATCCCTTTAAGCACAGTCTGAAATAGTGGTGTATTTTTCCATTTCAAATTCTTGCAACTTTACATAAAATTCTTATTTTTCATTGCTTTGCCCTTGCCTATTTTGGAGAATTTATCTTTTCGGTCAAGTAAACATCTGCACAGTTTCTCACATCACCTGTGCCTCCTTGAAGCACAAATGTGGCTCGGTTACTTTGACTTATACACTTTTATATTATGCCGGACTATATTTTAAAAAAAGTTATAGGTTTTATCCACCTGAGTAAAACAAAGATACTCCCACTGCTGAAAGGTGTTTTATTCAAAAGTTATTTCAGCAAAAAAACTGAGTTTTTTTTTATTAGGTGCAGTATCACAGTGGCCTGAAATTGTACAGTGGCACTGTTGCTACACCATCCTATGGACAGCTCTGGTCAGTTGACCATAAATCTCCATAGGATGGTGTAGCAACAGCGCCACTGTACAATTTCAGGCCACTGTGGTGCTGTACCTACAAAATTCAATTTTGAGCTGTATTAACGTTTGAATAAAACACCTCTCAGCAGTGGGAGTGCCCTTGTTTTATTCAGGAGATAAAACCATTTTAAGTCTTACTATCCCTTTAAAATGTAAAATAGTAAAGGGAAGCACTCTCACTTAAATCAGTCTCTCTGGGTGATGTAGTTTGAAAAGAACAGGATCTATGTGTACAACAAAAAAGTTGAAACAACCAGCACTCAGCAAAATGTAGTGAATTAGTGATTTAAAGGGATAGTTAACCCCCCCAAAAAATGTAAGCCAAAATGATAGGAATAATAAAAACATACTTAATGCCCTCATTCCCATCTCTCAAACAGTTATGGTTTGAGAGATGTAAGAAAATAAAGACCTCCTCCGTTCCCTCCCCCTTCTCTGTATAGCGGACGTCATGAGATCCTGCTTCCAGGACCAGAGGGCTGCTCTTCAGGAGCGCTGTCATCTAGATATCTAACTATAATTACTTCATTGGAATGGTTTACAACGTGTGCTTGCAAGCCAGGCACACGTTGTAGACCATACCGATGAAGTAATTATAGTTAGATATCCCAATGTCAGCACTCCTGAAGAGCCGCCTACAGTCGGGCGACCGGATTCTGCCTCTGACAGCTTTACAGCTAATCAGGCAGAAAGGGGAGGGAGCGGAGGTCTTTATTTTCTTACATCTCACAAACCATAATGGTTTGAGAGATGTGAATGAGGGCGTTAAGTATGTTTTTATTATTCCTATCATTTGGCTTACATTTTTTTGGGGGGTTTACTATCCCTTTAATTGAATAGTGTCAACGTTTCAATGCATCTTAAAGCATTTTCATCAGGACATTGAGACCAGACCCCCATCCCCCATTATGTACAGTTTGAAGCTCCCACCCACCAAACAGCTGCAGTGGCTGAATGACATCAGCAAAGTTCATGTGTCATAGTTCAAGTATAAGTTCCAACTTAAAATAGTCCACAGTGGAGTAAAAATCCTAATTTTCATATTTTAAGGTTTAATGTTCCTTTTAAAGCAAAACTACCATCCCTCCTAAAGTTTCCCCCAAAGAATTACCCATCTGGCGACTAGCTGCTCAGTAGTGCTAGTCACCAGAATTATTACCTTCTTATAGAGAAATTCTTCTGCTTCCGGGACTGACAGGCAGGAAACAGCGCAGACATCTTTGCATAGTGACGTCTGCGCGCCTGCGCTGTCAGTCCCTTCTACACCTTAAGGTCCCAAGCAATGCCTCTTAGGGCGGAGGTGGTTCTGCTTTAAAGAATGAGGTGAAGAAAAACGTTTTAAAGAGCGTTTACTTTTAACACTTTGGGGGCCAGAGGGGTGTGCAACGCATTGCATTGCATATTTCCTCTGGCACTCAAAAAGTTAACAACGTGGATGCTAGAGGCTTCCCCAGTATATTGCTTTACAGTCGGCTGGAGACATTTCCAGCATCCAAGGGGTGTGTGGCATTATGAGATGACTAAGATTTTAGGTAGTCTCTCTAACCTGAAGAAAGATGAAATTTATTCACCTTCATTGAACTTCTGTAAAGGCCAACATTCTACAAGACATTAAAGTGATAATTCTTCAGAGATTCAGCCACACCTTTTGATATTTAAATATAGATATTTTTTCTTTCCAGTGGATGTCTATAATGAGGACCTCACATGTTGCTCATTCTAGTTCTCGCAATAATTTTCAGTAGCTATCCTCTGAGCATATTTAAATAGATCTCTCCAGGGAGATGATGCACATCTATAATTGCTCCTTTTCAGAAGACTTCTATGCTGCGGTTTTTCTTGGATACGCTAATTCAAGCACGACGGACTATGTGTATAACACTCTCTGAGGTGTAACAAAGAATGGCATTTAACTAATAGGCACTTTGCCCTTTTATGCACATTAAATATATTTTTATGTTTCTTTCTTTTAAGTTTGCAAATTAGTATATGGCTTAGAAACAGTTTCACACAAACAAACATCATATTCATCACTGAAAATCGCCCACATGATACTATGGCTATATACCTGTTTTTCAGAGGCGTAACTAGAAGCCCCTGGGCCCTGGTTAAAGAATTGCCATGGGCCCCCCCTCCGACCACATTGGCCACCCTCAACTACATTGGCCACCTCCACATTGACCCTTCCACAATAGCCCTCATTCTCCACAGTGGCCCTTCTTCTCCACAGTGCCCCTCTTTCTCCATATTGCCCCTTCCACAATGCCCCCATCACAATGCCCCTTCCACAATGCCCCTTCCACAGTGCCCCTCATTCTCCACAATGCCCCTACTCACCGCCCCCCTCCTCCTGCCTCGAGTCCCTGGTGGTCTAGTGGTGAGTCAAGCTCCCGCGCGGTTGTTAGTAATGCAGAGCGCTGGGAGATTATGTAATCTCCGAGTGCTCTGCATTACTAGAGCGCCGGCCGCTGGGAGATCACTTGTTCTGCGGGCGCGTGGCGAGGGGGTCGCAGGGGGCGGCCGGGCCCCTGAGAGTGACGGGCCTGGTCGCAGGTGCGACCCCTATTGTTACACCACTGCTGTTTTTGTCAGGATTTTATTTTTTTTGTAAATGTGGTTGCTTTGCTTGATATTATCTGTATTTATAAATTTCACACACATGAAGAATTTAATACATGATTCATATATGAAGTTGGGCTTCCCACCTGCTGTTCTCCCTCATCCTTCCAGTTAGCTGACAGGACTTGTTTTGTGGCTGCTTTGTACAGCCCTGGGATTTTTACAGAATCTGCTTCCATATGAGTAAAACATGATGATTTTATAAATCAGAATTCTGTTCATGAAAAGTCACCACTAAGTGGTGCTGTTGCTATTGCTTTCTGTGGAGAATACAGTCAGAGAAGAGAAAGTGTGCCAAAGATAATAGAAAAAAAAATCATAGTTGGCAATGGGAGTACTCTGGTTTTACTCAGCAGGGCAGGCCATACTATATATTACGCTACCTTTCAAATAGATTACTTGAAATGTCCTGTGTATGTATCACTTAAACTTATACCATGCACTGACTGCACCAGTCAAAAAACCTTTTGAACTAATATGACATTTGTCAGTGTATAACATCAATGTACCTTAAATTTGACCTGTCATCTTAAAGAGTAATACTTTTTTAAAATGATTATTATGAAAACCTATATGGTGTAGAACTTTTCCTGCTGAGTAAAGAAAGGACACTCCCACTGTTCTCAGTTGTTTTTATTCAAGAGTTATAATAATTCAAATTATCAGAAAGTGATTTCCACTGTGATTACATCCTGCCAGCACAGCACAGTACAATTCAATATAGAAGTCTTTTAAGTATCCGTATTGTCATTAATTTGATCAACAAAATATATAAATCTGTATTTTTGAAAAGCTGACAGCCTATTATTCACCACCATTATCAATAAATAAAAAATGAGCCTCACGCTTATGGCTTCCTGATAATGCAGCCCATGACTAAAAGACTTTGACACCCTTGGTATAGGGCTTTTCTTGTTGACTAATACAAGGGTACTCCCACTGCTGTAATGTATTTCATCTAAATGTTATTGTTCAGATTGTCATGAAGTGAATTACTGTGTGATTACTTCCTGATATTTCAAACTAACAGCATGACTCAACAGTTTCTATCACATTATATGAAGAAGTGTTTGCCAGTGATTCACCTCTCCCATAGAATGCAATATAGTAATTAATTTAAAGCTGACCTGGACACTGTTAATGTAAAAATAATTTAGTAATAATGCTGCAAAGATGCATTTCAGTAGTGGGAATACCCGTTTTACTTAACAAGAAAAGCCCTAAAATATATTTTTCATTAAAAAAAAAACTCTTTCTTCTCCTTTAAATCCTTTAAAACAGTTGTATGTATTACTCTTAACTTCTCTGCTTTCTTCTTAGTTTGCAGGTTTATCAGGAGCTACGGGAGGAACTGGCAAAAGTGAAGACCATTGAAGGCATCACTGCAGTGAACAGAGAACTAAAGCACAGGTGCCAGGTAACTGGACAGTTACAGCTTGACCTATAGTGTACCAGATGAAGCAACCAGTGAAACGCGTTGGAGCTTTCTCCCCAGCCCTGTGTATAATGACCTTGTCCTTGCTTTTCCCACTGTGGTTTTGTGTACCACATTTCTGTTTTATATTATTTCTTGCTGCTGATTTTACTTAGACCTGGGCTTGTTTTCCCTTTTAAGTTTTCCTAAATTAAATGGTACATTGATTTAAATTGGACTTTTTAATCACTTGATTGCTACAGAAGTGTCCAAATCAGTGCCTTGTAATATTCTGGAGACCTCTATAGCATTCAAGTAGTTAAATGCCCTATTAATATCAATATTACATTTTATTTAATTGCCTTGTTCCTCTTTGGATACCTCTCTAGCATTTAATAGTGGTTAAATGATCCATTTAAATCAGTGGGAAATTGTATTTGTTCCTTATGTTGTTGTTGGTTTCCATAGAATTGCTGATGCTTTCCCTTTAAAGCTCACTGACTCCTATTCTTGCAGGAGGAAAGAAAGAAAAGTGGTGAAGTCAACACAGGAGAGTTACCATTCCCCCACTGGATTTGTCAGCCTTATGTTCGCCCACCGTAAGTCTCTCTATTGAGGTGGATGTGACATTCATGATCCGTTTTGTAATATGTGAAAGAAATTAAAAACACGCAGCCCAGTCTGTCCCCATTAGACACGGGGTGGTGGTTGTGGAGATTACCAGCCTATGCCATTACACTACTAGGAACTGTTGTTAAAATTGATCTACCACCTACCATATTCTAACCTTATCAAAATATATAGAATTAATCTACATGTACTGTGTGATCTTCTTTTTTTTTTTTTTTTTTTTTCTTTTTTTTTTTCAGTTAGTCTAATAGTTTTAGATATTTTTGATCTAATCTTTAGGGGCTCTTTTTAAAGGAACACCAATAATTGACCCCCTTGAGGACTCTCAGGCTTTGCAGCCCATTGCTTCTCGATGCAGTGAGCAGCCCCCTGGTCAACAAAGGGTTCACCAAATTGTGTCTCCGTAGGATAACCAAAACATGAATTAAAAATGGTAGTTTAAGATCAGCATTTAGGGACCTAACATAAAATAGCTACTTTTTACAGATACTAAGTGTAAGTACATGATATTTAAATTATTTAACCCATTTTACTTTTTTAGTGGTGTTGAGCTTCCTTTAAGCACTGAAGCAGCAATGTTATTTAGCTTCATAGCTTCGTCACTAGGGAGCATTATGCCCGTTACTAAATGTCGACCCCTGATATGCACCAAAGTGAGAATTTAGTACAAGGATACACAGCCTTTGGCTCTCAAATGGTTACATGTGACGTTTTACTCCTTGAGTGCTAAAGATTGCATAGCAATGCATTGTAGACCTCTGTAGCATCCAAGAGGTTAAAAGCCCCATATAAATCAATGGGAATTTTGGAGATTTTTGTATTTGTTCCCCTGTGGTGGTGGTGATTTACTCTAGAATTGTTTCTCCTCTCTCTTTGTGTATGTAGCGCTTTGGCACAGTCTGAATGATCCAGCTCTCAGCATAGGAGATTTTCATATTGTTCTGCATATTTGTGCTTCTAGGCCGAAGGACATTGTGAAAGAGGGGAGTGGAATACGAGGTAAACGTTCATTGGAGGATGAGGACGATGGGAACCCAGAGCTTCTTTCCAAGAACAAACAGAAGAAAAAACTGCGCAACCCAAGCAAAATGTTTGATCCATCCGCAAAACGTAAGTAATGGAAAACGGAAGATGCTGTCAACTACCGCAGAGGAAACTGGAGAGAGTAGCTTGGTGCTTCTGGGACACTTCTGAAGCAAACCAACTGCACGATAGGTGACAAATATGATAATTCAAGGCGTTTAACCATTTGAATCCTAGAGAGGTCTCCAACGCATTGCTCACAATTGGAGTGTTGGGCATTTCTAAATCTCCCTCTTGGTACGGTTGGCTTAAAGTGTTAGTAATGTCAAAAAAAAGAAGTTTTTTTGCATTTAGAAGAGCTTAAAAAGCTGAGCTAAATGCAAAAAAATTTATCTCTCAAACCTCTATGGTTTAAGAGATACAGGCGTTTAAAGTTTGATTTCTCCTACAGACAGCTGTAAAGCTGTCAGCAGGAGATCCGTGTCGGTCGACACAGAGGCGCTTGAGAAGTGCCGAGATCTCGTTACTTACACAGAACCCCTTCATTGGAATGGTCTAAAATGTGTACCTAGTGTTCAGGCACAAGATTTAGACCATTCCAATGAAGGGATTCCGTGTAAGTAACGAGATCTCAGCACTTATCAAGCGCCTCAGTGTCGACTGACATGGATCTCCTTCTGACAGCTTTACAGCTGTCAGTAGGAGAAATCAAACGGTAAACGCCCGTATCTCTTAAACCATAGCGCTTTGAGAGATACGATTTTTTGCACTTAGATCAGCTTTTTAAGCTCTTCTAAATGCAAAAAAACTTTTTTGTAGACATTACTAACAATTTAATCAGGAATTATTTCTGTGTCCTTTTGCACATTATGCCCATTGGGTCTTGTGCAGGAGAAAGCAAACCAACTGCAGCCTAAGTGGACCAAATTATACAGTCAGCATCTGAATTCTAGGGAAATGTTCAGCGCATTGAGAAGCAATGTGTTGGAGACCTCTCTAGAATCCATGGGGTTCACCCTTTGAGCACCAGAGGGGTACGCTATGCACTTTGATGGAATAATATGTTGTATATCTTTTCCTGCTCAGCAGAACATTGGTGCTTCCATTCAAATGTTATTACAGCTCCGTTCTCATCGGCGCCAGCCGGTGTCCAAAAGGACTTTTAAATTGGAAATCTCTGAGCAGTAAGGCATAACCTTATTCTACTCGGCAGCAAAGCCCTATTACACACACATTTTCATAGACTTTTGCTGCTTCTTTTAATGAGAATTTGTTTTATCCGTGTGGTACAGTTGGTTTGCTCCAGAGTCGTTCCACTTATGTTTTTAACCATTGAGTGCCAGAGAGGTAGCCAATGCATTGCTTTGCAATACACTGGCTAACTCTGGCACACAAAGGGTTAAACCTATGCTGTCTATATGGATAGATATATAGAGAGGGGGTAATTGGAGAGAGAGATGGGCATAGATAGGCATAGCTACACAGCAAGCCTCGCATCTACTGTTGGCAAATGTGGACAGGAATTCTTGCTGGCAGCCCAGGTGTTACTTCTTAGAGGAGTAGGATCTGGACCTAATCCCCTCTGGAATAGCGATCAGGCTCCAGTTTTATCTCTATCTAAATCCTTGGGAAAATCATTACTCTGCTTCTTTCTTTATCTTACAGCTAAATATGCAAAATGTGACCAGTGTGGAAACCCCAAGGTGAGTTTCTGTCTTTACTCCGCGCTGCTCTTTTTGAGTATCATAATAACCTAGTAAATTAGGCTGAATAAAGACACAAGTCCATCAAGTTCAACCTTTGCCTTATACCCTAGTGCCATGAGAACTGTATAGCTTTCCTGCTACCAAATAAGTTAGTCTTTATCAGACCTTCCTGATTGCTGACTGATATTCAGTGTAACCCTGTTTTTCCCTTTTGAAAGAAACGTATCTAATCTTCTCTTAAATGTGTCCATTGTATCTACCATGACCACCTCCTTGGACAAGGAATTCCATAATTTAACAGACCTTACTGTAAAAAAACCCTTCCTTTGCTGAAGTCTAAACCTACTTTTATATATTTATATATATATATATATATATATATATATATATATATATATATATATATATATATATATATATATATATATATATATAATAATAGAGAGAGAGAGAAAGTTTACATTGGTTGCACTCACTGTTAGATAGTCCTCTTGCCTGGGTGCACGTTGTATGAGCAGGGCATAAATACACGAATCAATAGTAAGTTGACGGCACTCACAGGTTCTTTTTCGGTTTCAACAGTGAAGCAGTTTATTTATCGACGTTTCGGCTGTATTGCAAGATAAAGGCTGTGCAATACAGCCGAAACGTCTACTAATAAACTGCTCCACTTTTGAAATTGAAAAAGAACCTGTGAGTGCCGTCAACTTACTATTTATTTGTGTGTGTGTGTGTGTGTGTGTGTGTGTGTGTGTGTGTGTGTGTGTGTGTGTGTGTGTGTGTGTGTGTGTGTGTGTGTGTGTGTGTGTGTGTGTGTGTGTGTGTGTGTGTGTGTGTGTGTGTGTGTATATATATATATATATATATATATATATATATATATATATATATATATAATATTACATTATAGATAATATAGATCTGAGTTAACATTGTAGCCGTATTAGTCCAGTGATGTAGATGTAAAATGACAAACAAAATTAATATCTTGTAATAACCTTTTTTATTGGACAAACAGAATTATGGATTGACAAGCTTTCGGGATAAACTCCTTTCTCAAGTCTAAAGCATTTCTGAGCCATAGACACAGAATTCACAGTTAATACATTGAATTCAAAGCTGTGTTGCTTGCTGGGTTTAACACAACGTGACTGCTGATAAGACAGGGACCAAGAGAAAATCCACACTCTTTTGCAGAGAGCTGTTGTGTTAACTCCCTCCCTTCCCATACCATCTCCTGTATTTTTCTTCTCTTTCTCTCCCCCCACCCCCACGCCCTGCCTTGCACAGGGTATTTAAGACCCTCTGAAAGAAAAGTGTGGATTTTCTCTTGGTCCCTGGCTTATCAGCAGTCCCGTTGTGTTAAACCCAGCAAACAACACAGCTTTGAATTCAATGTATTAACTGTGAATTCTGTGTCCTTGAGCTCAGAAATGCTTTAGACTTGAGAAAAGGAGTTTATCCTGATAGCTTGCCAATCCATAATTCTGTTAGTTCAATAAAAGAGGTATTACAAGATATTAATTTTGTTTGTTATATAATATCATAATATATATATATATATATATATATATAAGATATATGTGCGTGTGTCTCAGAATTTCTACATACACACACAGTTTTTTGGATTTGTATCCATCCCTGCCCTATTCAAGAACTGTACCCCAGAATTGCTCCACTTTTCTTTTAATAAGTGGCCGTTGATATGTTGATTTAACAAACCTCCATCCAGTGTTGGATGGCATACAGCATCTAGAGCAGTCTTACATGGAATGCTGTCTGTTATCAGTTAGATAATTGTATTGCTGTACATTTAGCATCCTGGCCATCTTTTCTGTTGGATCTTGTGAATATAGCAGCGGTTGCATCTTTACTTTTCTGTTTCTTCAGGGCAATAAGTGTGTTTTCCATATGTGTCGTAGCTGTTGCAAGAAGAAATCATTCAGGGAGATGGCAGACTGTGCAGGTGAGTTGGTGACAGTCTCCTTCAGGCTGCAATCTGTTTAAAACAGCGATTCTCAGCTTCTCCTCAGGACACATATTCATTATATCCCTAATTAAGTAGAGATAGATCAAGCACAATGACTGAGCCAGTAATTACTTACCTGTGATGAAGCATGAGTAACCTGAAAACCTACACTGTTTGAGCTCTCTGAAGGCCAGTGTTGAGAAACGCTGATGTCTGAACATTCCAGGTCACTTGGGGCAGCCAGTGTCTGTGTGTCAAATGACCTAGATCTCCAAGGACAATCCTTAGTTTTGGCTCCCTGTCCCAGAATTTGTCCTGTTTTAAACTGGGATTTTTAACCTTTTTATGCCATTGTAGATATCCCTTCAGATGGGTAAAATGAGTGTGTTATTAATGCTTTTAGTGAAAGTGGGTACTGTGGTTTTTTGGGCTATTTCCTTGGCACTGGGAAGAGGTAAAGGCTTTGAAGGCTAATCGCTCCCCAACTGTAACCTGATTATGTTTTTCTATAGTACATTGATCTGATAACCTCTATTTTGGTGTTCAAATGAAACTCTTATTTTCTGAAAGGGTCTAAAGGAACAGTAGACTTTTATTAAAATAAAAAAAACCTTTATGGAACTGCTTTACTTTATGATTAGAACATGAATTCTTGCAGCTGGGAGATGCTTAATTTCAAAGTTATTACAGCTCAATGCTGTGTGGTTTTTTTTTTTTTTTTTTTTTAGTTTAATATCAAGCTGTTTACAACTGTGCCACCTGTGCCTGCAGTTGTGCTCCAGGCTAGTGTTTTTCATCGTCTATGATAACAATGCGCTCACTCCTAAAGACCATTTTAACTGTAATAATTTTGAAATAGTCTCTCAGTAGTGTGGGTGCCTTTTAGGTTTGAACTGATACTACACCTGGAACATAAACCAGCTGAGCCATTTCATACATATGTAATTTTTGTTGTTTGGTCACCAGGTGGTGCTGTTCCCATCAGTCACTATGGAGAGCCAGTCTGACTCGAGCTTTCTTGTACAGTTCATAGGATTAAAATAGAACCCTTGTTTTACTAAACAGAAAAAGCCCTATAATGTATTTTTCATTCCTTTTCAAAAAATAGTATACGGCTCCTTTAAATACTAGCAGATCAGTTACTGTATGGTACTCATACCTTTATGTCTGTTCTCTCCCTCAGGTCATGGACTGCTTTTTAAAACCAAATATGAGAAATCTCTTCAGTGTAAAAATAACCAGAATACAGAAGTGCCAGTGACTAATCTTCCAGAATCTAAGATGCACCAGCCACCTCCGGAGATCAAAGCCTGAGTTCCACAGAGCTGGGACTGCATCTCGTAGCTCCCAGTGGGTGTCTCTCCTGCTGCATACTCAGGGAAATATTCTGAGTTTACCAAGTTTGCCCAGAACTTTGGATGTCACATTGGGACGGGCATGGTTCAACATTTTTGCACTTGTGACTTCTGTTTTTCCCAATTTTAAGCTTTAAAGCTGACATGTTTGACTACTTCTGTTTTTAATCTGCTATTCCCTTGCCACAAGATTTTATGAACTCCTTTGTATCTCCAGTTAAGGCCCCCCCAATCTGAACTAAATGGATGGAGGGAGTCGTTTGGTTTTATGTGGTTAAGAGACGTAAAATAAAGGTTTTATCTACTTTTGCTGCATTGAACTGGGAAAGCTACAAATGTTTTTTTCTGTATGTTAAATAACATTTTGAAGACCTTCTTGAGATCCCTTGAGCCGATAATTTTGTAGTTACTGACAGGTCCCTCTTGTCATTGCAAGAGGGCTTGCTATTGATCTAAGTGTGGCCTCGAGCTGGGTATCCTATTTTGTTAGAGAACACAATAACATGTCAATACAACCTGGCATCACCGGTTAAAGGAGCAGTTAACTTTTTTTTTTATGAAAAAATATATATTGTAAGGATTTTCCTATTGAGAAAAATAAGGGTACTCCCACTGCTGAGAGATTTATATCTCCAGAGTTATTACAGTTTAAACCCAAGTTTTTTACATTAGCAGTGCCCTCTAGTGGTCAAATTCTTATTAGATTTCCTTTTAGATTCTAATGGAGAGGAAAGTCAGAGACATACAGTTCTCCATAGTATGTGATAGAAACTGCCTTCACTTCCTGTCAGTTAGAACTATCCGGAAGTAAACACAGTAAATTCACTCCCTGATTATTTGAACTACTATAATTTTTGAATAAAACATCTGACAGCAGTGGGAGTGATCTTGTTTTATTCAGCAGGAAATGCTCTGTAAAATATGTGTTGTCATAAAAAAAGTTTACTGCTCCTTTAAAGCAATCAAAATATAGATTGAGGTATTAAACTGAGAGGGTTGTATTTCTGGATACCCTGTGAATACTTAATCGTATGTTTTCTGGTGAAATGCGTTGGGAAGCTTCCACTACCAATTCTGAAACAAGCAAACTGCACCATAGAGAACAGATAATTCCCCAAATTCCCATTGCTATAAATTGGGCGTTTCACCACGTGACTGCACAGCGCATTGTACAATGCATTGAAGACTTTTCAAGCATTCACGGTCTTAACAGTTCCATTTCATAGTAACGTAGTTTATGAGGCTGAAGAAAAAAAAACATGCTGCCATGAAGTCCAGCCTATGCCAAATCACCCCTGTTGATCCTGGAGAAGGAGAAAAAAAAACACCCTTTGAAGCCATTTCCAATTAAGCCTGAAGTGGGGGAAAAATCCTTCCAGTTTTAGGCACCAGTTCTTAAAAAAAGACATTATCGAACAGGAAAAAGTGCAGAGATGTGCAGCAAAACTGATAAAGGGATTGGAGGATCTGAGTTATAAAGAGAGACTAGCCAAACCGGGTTTGTTTACATCAGAGAAGAGAGACGTCTAAGGGGTGATATAAGTACCATTTACATATATATTCAAGGTCAATACAAATAACTAATTAACTCAGAGCTGAGATGAGAACTAGAGGTCATCCATTAAGACTAGAGGAAAGGCACTTTAGACTAAAACAAAAGCATGGATTTTTTACAGTAAAGGTGGTAAGGCTATGGAATTCTTTGCTTCAGGATGCTGTGCTTGCAGATTCTGTAACTGCTTTAGAAAAAGTAATGGATACCTAACTAACACAGAACAGTATTGAGAATTATGACAGATGGCTTCAAGGCAGGTAGATTGTTGATGCAGGGACCTGTCTGGCTGCCATTTGGAGTCAGGAAGGATTTGTGTTACCCATTTGGGGTTTTATTGGAAATGGCTTTAATGTTTTGTTTGTTTGCTTTTGCCTCTGGATCAAAAGAATTGGTTTGGCATGGGCTGGACTTGATGGATGCATGTCTTTTTTCAGGCTCACCAGCTGTTACTATTTTACTCCAAATGACAATTTGAAGCCAACTGTCATCATTCTCAGTATTGTTGTGTGCAAGATGGGTATCCTTTACGTTTTGAAAGCAGTTACAGTATCTGCAAGCACAGCATCCCAAGGCAAAGAATTCCATAACTTTACTGCACTTACTGTAACAAAAGAGCCTTGCCTTTGTTTTAGTTGAAAGAGCTTTTCCTCTAGTTTTAATGGATGACCTCTTGTTCTTTGCTTATAGTACCTTGGAGAATTGTTTGTACTGATCTCAAATAAATTGTTGAGGACTTTTATTTCTCCTCTATGGTGCTATTTATTTGCCCCAGAATTTCTCATTGTTTCTTTGTGTATATGATCCTAACTTGGATCTGATTAGTCTTATCCTAAGTCCTGTCCTAGAGCAAAACTGTTTACTGCTTGTACCATGATCTAATGAGGACAGTAGTAAATTTTAAAATGAGCTCACCAACAACTTAATTTGGTTTATTTACGTGTGCTGCACCACATCATGGTGGAACATAGGTTCAGGCTGCTTATAGTAAGAAAAACCTGGAAATGGGCATGTGAGCCTCTGTGTAGGCAGGGCCATCTCAGAAGTGAGAGCATTGATATATGTGGCATTGCCCTGAATAAGCCAGATGTGGTGTGGACATCTTCAGAAGAGTTTGGCTGACTGACTGTTTCTACTACATTGCCCTTGTTAGTAAGTGGTACCTGCCACCATTGAACCTAAATGATTGCTCTTTGTCCTCTCGCACAGCACCCTTGCCATTCTCTCAGCCCCCATTAACTTCTTTTCCTCTGCCAACCCCCCACTCACTGTGTGTCCTGGCTTATATTCCTTAAGTGAGTATAAGATAGGATATAGAAGTGGTAGGAACTCTGTTTACTGTCAAAGCTGAAAATGAGTGTCAGAGCTCACAATCGGTAGGAAAACTCACTGAACTTTTCACTACATAATATGTGGTTAAATTCTCTAGATTGCAAGTTCTGAGGGTTCAGTTTAACTGTTGGTTGCGTTTCCTGTGCTTGTCTTATATCATGTTGCAAACATCTGGTCACAGATGCTCAACTAGGAATGAGCCTGCCCTAGAATTGATGAGGCTGTATAGGAAACATTTCGTACCCAGGGTGCAATCTCTTTTAGCTCATTAGTGCCTTTCACAGACAGGAAATATCCTAAAACATATCATACTGATCCTACCAAAAGGCAGTCCAGATGCGAAGTGCCAGGTAATTCCTCTCTGAACAAGAGAAGCGGCCATCCCCAGACATACATTTCAGCCTTGTTGGGCCTCATCAGTGAGGTGCAGCTGATCTCTCTAGGCACTGTGAGCAAGGGGTCCATATCATATTGATCAGCTGTCCTGTTGATTGCAATTACTGTGTCCTTCATACCTCCAAATCATGTAATCTATAGGAGAATGACCACTATAGTTTAGTAATTTGGGGGCGTGGGTTTTCAGAATGTGGATCTAAACAAATCCAGTCCCCCACCACACTAAAGAAATTGGACAGTAATGTTTGCTCACTAAATTAAACACTTTGCATTCTTGGATAGCATAACAAAAAATATCACACATCACAGAGTTAGTGTAGATTAAGCCACACCCTTTATTATGACATAATTAACAAGTGAGTATGTTGTTCATCCATCTCAGTTCTTGTGTGATTGTATACAAATGTATTTAAATAGGGTGTTATTAATAGGAATGTGATTTGCATTGGAAGTGATTTTGTGTCACTTGGTCATCAGCAGATAAACCAGAGTGAAAGCTGAAATGTATGACACTTCTGATCCCTATCTTCTGTGGTAGGTGATTTTGTACTAAAAAAGTATTCATCACCCTGCGAGCCATGCTTATCTGACTGACTTTTATTGATGTATATAAAAGCACACCTGCAAACTTAGTCAAGTGCCTAAACTGGGATTTCAGGTCCCAGAAGGTGTGTTTAACTACATAACTATGACTTTGGTGGCCCTCATTATACCTATGCTCAGTTAGGCTTTTTGGATCCAACAACCGTGTTGGCATCCATGTCAACAACCAATCCTGTGTTGCCTATTAAAGTATCATTTTAATTATATAAACATATGTTATAAGGTTTTTCATGTTAAGTAAAACAAGGATAACACTGGCATATGTCATTCAAAAGTTAAATGATCACTAAGTGATGAAGCTGTTAGTATCCTAGTCTATGGAGAGTCAGCGGCTCACTTCTTCCATAGCAAGCAACAGAGTAACTGTCTGGACATCAGATGACACTGTTAATTAAAATGTTTAAACCATAATTGCTTTTGAAGTAAACGTCTTGCAGCAGTGAGAATGTCCTGCAATAAATGTGTTTGTTTCTATGATAAATGCTTACTACGCCTTAAAGAAATATATATATATATATATTTCTCTTCAGGGCTGGATTTACAATTAGGCAGAGTAGGCATCTGCCTAAAGGCGCACCCAACAGAGGGGTGCCTGTCACTGGGATCATGTGTGGGTTTTTTTATTTATTTTTTTTAAATTCTCCTGAGTCACCACCCTGCCTAGCGCCATGAAAACAGGTCTGTGCCTCCTTCTTCAGCACAGACCTGTAGCTGCTGTGCTTCCTCGTCGGGTTTTTTTTAGTAATACAGAGCTCTGGGAGATGATATCATCTCCCAGCGCTCTGCATTACTGAAGACCGCGCAGGAGCTCCAGCAGCTACAGCTCTGCAGAAGGAGAAGGCACAGACCTCTTTTGCAGCTGGACCACCAGGGAAGAGGTAGGAAACAGACACTGGGGCAATGTGAGGGTAATATTGTGCTGATGGGGGGCAATATGGAGCTGATGGGTGGGCAATGTGAGGGCAATATGGAGAGGATGGGGGCATTGTGAGTGCAGTATAGAGATGATGGGGGGCATTGTGAGGGCAGTAGAGAGCTGATGGGGGACATTGTGAGGGCAAAGTGGAGATGATGGGGGGCAATGTGAAGGCAATATGGTATATGGAGATGAAGGGGGCAGTATGGAGTTGATGGGGGCAATGTGAGGGCAATATGGAGATGATGATGTCAAGTTGGAGCTAATGGGGGGCAATGTAGAGATTAGGAGCATTGTGGAGGTGTCCAGTGCAGATGGCCCACGGGGGGAGCTTCAGATTTCTGTTCCTACAGGCTCCTGAGATCTAAATCCAGCCCTATTTCTTTCGTCATTTGTGGATCACCAGAACTAGGATCTTTGTATTTGATATATCTTCGTTGCTGGCTTCCAAGACAGCTTTCCTGCATGTGATTGTGTCTGTTTGCTTCTTGGTTGAACTACATGCTTTGTCTTGCAAACCCTCCTTTCTGATTATTCATGCAGGTGGGATGGTTCTGCATACTCCCTTTCGGTTTCTCAAGGTGGTTTCTGATTTTCATATCAATTGGGAAATTGTTTGTCCTTCTTTTTGTACTTTAGTCAGGTGTCTAAAATACTTTGTTCATCGCTCAGAACCTTTCCACAGATCGGAATTGCTTTCTTATTCCCAAGGTCTACATGCAGGCCAAGCCCCATCTAAGGTGATGTTGTCTTCTTGGCTCAAGGTGACCTTTCGCCATGTGTATGGCCCCAGTCCACCAGAGCAGTTGGATCTTCTTTGGCCTACTAGAACTGGCTTCTGCTAAGCAGTTGCGCAAGGCAAAGACCTGACCATCTCTTCACAGTTTTGTTAACCATTACAGGTGCCATGGATTTGGATGAATTCCAATTTAGAAGGAAGGTCCCACAGGCCACTTCTTACCTTTTAATTCTAGTAACCATTTTTGCCATTATTTGGTTTTGGTGTGTCGGTGTCTGCTGACACCTTTTGGTTTATATTTGTTTGATTTGTCTATGAGACTAATTTGCTTTTTTTTTTTTTAAACTTCCTCCCTAAAATCCAAGTGAGATAGCTTTAGTCAATCACTATGGTTCATGTGTCCCACAATAGATGAAAGAGAGAGAGAGGGGAGGTTTGTGTACTTATCATTTTATCTTGTTCCTTGTGGAACACAGGACATCTTGCCTATAGAGAAATGTGGTTTCTGGACAGGGGTCTCATTTGTATTGTATGGTATGGTGGCCACCTTCCTGCCCTGCTTCTCCTTTAATAATGAGGCTTCTAATCAAGGGTTAAGTGGGGTGGGTAGGTAGTCCTTGATACTTTACTTTACTCCATGGTTTCCGTGTTCAAGGACTAAGGATTTATTGGTAAATACACAGCAATCCCTTTATTTATAAAATACATCTCACAAAACCTTACTCACAAGCCATTCTTCTTTTATCTCCTTCATCAAACATCTGATAGAGAACTGATTGAAAGCTATAGTACCCTCCACTAATGCCATAAACCTGGTTAATAGTCTTATGGTGTTGGGCATCACAAACAACCTAAACATTCAGGTAATGATAGCAATCCCTGTTGCAAAACCAACCATCACTTAAAGCAGACATCATTTTAAAAGCTGTTTTGCCTGTTAATTAACCCCTTAAGGACCGTTGACGTACCCGGACCATCACGCTGGTCCGGCACTTAAGGACCAGTGACGGTCCTTGTACATCACGTACATATAACTCACCTCGCACCTGCAGGAGCACGGTGAGTAATACCGGGGACTGAAGGTGATCACTCCAAGACCGGAGAGATCTCTTTCAGTCCCTTGTTCAGCGTGCCGGCACACATGATCAGTCACGTGGGGCGGCATGTCGAACTCCTCTATCTGGTCCTTAAAGGACCACACGCCCTGGGACCGCTGGTCCTTAAGGGGTTAAAATTGAATAGTTTACTTGCAGTATGCTTGTATTCATTTTTCTAAAAGGTAGTGTTTCCTTTTTCCTCTTTTTTTTTTTTTTTTTTTTGTTTTGAAGACTTGACCACCTTTCCAAGTCCTCCCCACCGTGAGCACTTACACCTCAAAAGGAGTATAGTAATAACAAAAAGTTTAAGGTTGACATTGGTCCTCTTAAGGCTGAGACAAGTGAATTGATTAGTGAGGATAAGGCTGACTCCTTAAACACATTATTTGCTTCAGTATATGCAAAAGAAAGCAACAATGACAGGCTATGGGCAAATAGACAAAACCATAGAATTTCCTCCATCATGTACATGGCTTAGTGAAAGCAAAGTCCAAAAGAGATGGGAAAAGGTTATGGTGAATAAAGCACCTGGACCTCATGGTATTTACCCAAGGGTACGTAAAAGGATAGTAATATTTCACAAAAACAACAGCTCCAATTAATCTTCACAGTATTTGGGCCATGGAGAGTGTTACTTCAATACTGTCAGTTGTAGTTCAAGAGTAATTGAATGATAACGTTTTCCCTTCCTGCCCCTTTTACCTAGTGTAAGCTGCCTCCCCTCAGATATGGAATCTGGTCTCTTGACTGGACAGGTCGCAGTGAGAGACAATCTCCTTACTGTGGACATAATGAAAACAGTGCCTCCCTTCACAGGTTTTTCCCTTATGCTATTTGAAGATTGTCCCTTTCTGAGATCCATCCGGACAGTCTTGCTGCTCTGAGGTGAGCAGTATTACATCAGTAAAAGGGGCGGGAGGGGGATACTTTATCAATCAATTACTCTTGAACTACAACTCTGACAGTATTGAAATAACACTCTGCATGGCCCAAATACTATGAAAATTAATTTGAGCTGCTTTTATTGTGAAACGTTACTATTACTTTAAAGAACTTTGTTTAGTAATGACAAGACCATTATATTTAACTAGTTGAAGAGCCCGTTACACGGACCACAAAGCCACTGCCAGTCAGTTGCGGGGTAGTCATGCACAGTAGAGACTGCCCACGCCACTGCTGATACAGTGCCAGCCGGTCGCGGTACAGTCATGCTCAGTAGAGACTGCCCTCGCTGCGGCTGATACAGAGCTGGATGCTCTTTCGGAGCACCCCGCTCTTTATCAGCCTCATCAAGGGCAGTCTCTCCTGCGCATGACTGCGTCATTACAAACTTTCTAGTGAATTATATAGAATATTTATTGATTCACTTTCATCAGGCATATAGTGCTCTGTGATTGGAGTAAAGCTGATGTAGTTCCATTGTTCATATAGGGGGCAAGATTCAAACCAGGAAATTATAGACCTGTGCGCTTGACTTCCATAGTGGGTAAGATATTAGAAAGTTTTGAATACTGTCTGTTCATAACCTATGTGAAGACCAACAATATTATTACTAGGAGTCAGCATGGTTTTATGAAGAATAGATCATGTCAGATTTATTTACTTGCATTTACAAAAGAATGAGTAATTTAGACAAAGGGAATAGCTGTTGATTATACCTGGATTTTGCAAAAGCCTTTGATACTGTGTCTCGCCAGTTACTGCATAAATTAAAAGGCTTCGGTTTGGGAGGTGATATCTGTAGGTGGATTGAGAACTGGTTAAATGATAGATTAGCCACCATAAACCAGGCAGGAGGTGATTGTTTGGTGACACCCTAAATCAGGATGTGGTTGTGGCCTGAATAACTGAGGTTCTCCTCAAAATTTTGGAGTGTTAGGCAGAGCAGTATAATTTTTTAATCATAACCCCCAACTTATTATGGGCAGAAAATCCTAACTGCCCCTATGAATTTTGTCTTTGTCCAAGAGATAACCTCTTCAGTCAGTCCTACATCTCATGTCCATGGAGGTGTACATCACAAAGGTAGTAGGACCACAGGATACAAACTTTGTTAATGGAACATGCTGCTCTTAACATTTTAAGGAGCAGAGAGGTATGCAATGCATTGCTTTGCAATGGTTTACATGCCTCTCTAGTCTTTAAAGGTTTAAGCAGTCTTAAAAAAGGCACAAGGACTAAATTCATAAGGGTCATTAGGATTTTCTTGGGCATAGTAAGGCAAGTGGAGGATAATAATCAGGAGGAGTTACTCCTCATTTAAACAGAAAGACGATTATGAAACTGTTATTGCATTAAGATTTTAAGCTCTCAGACATCATCCATATTTAGGTATCTATAAAACGATGATGCCCTTATCTAATATATCTGACCTTTAATGCCTGACCAATCAGATTCAAAGTCCTCAGCAGGCTGTACAGGTGCATGCTCTGAACTCGAGATTTGTCTTCTTAAACGATTTAGAATAAATACGTTAAATTACAGGTAATTCTTTGATTTCAAAGCACATGTTTCCCTTCAGTATGCATCTTTCATTGAAAGGCAATATCAATGCTTCAGCCGCTTTCAAAAGACTTTACAGTCACATCTTTCTGAAAAGAGCTTGTTATCTTTTATTTTTACTGTCTTGAAAAGACCTCACAACACTCCCCATTCAAGTTGCCTAGACCATACAATTTTCTTCTCATCCAGTCTGCAGGAGGTGGGACCGTCAGCAGCTTTTGATTTCCTGACTAATCCAGTCCTCCTGTGATGAATACAAATAATTTCATGAAAAACATGAAGGAATATTCTGATCTATGTTTGCTGATTCCTAACTCAAAGAAGCAATGGGACTAGACTCACGTTCATAAAATCACACCCACCCACACACACACATATATATATATATATATATATATATATATATATATATATATATATATATTTTCCAACAGAGGCACTCTCGTTGCTATTGAAGTTAGTGCCTGGGTGCTTGTGTAGAAAGCCGTATGAATAAGTCCAATAAAGAAACAGCAGCACTCACAGGTCTTCCATACGAAATGTGTCACATAGTGAAAATTTTATTGATCAACGTTTCGGGTGCGTTACAGCAGCCTTCGTCAGGTCCTGACGAAGGCTGCTGTAACGCACCCGAAACGTTGATCAATAAAATTTTCACTATGTGACACATTTCGTATGGAAGACCTGTGAGTGCTGCTGTTTCTTTATTGGACTTATATATATATATATATATATATATATATATATTAGTGTAAAAGCCCGTACATGGGCCAAAGCGCATAAAGAAAAGAAGTACGTAGCAGGTGTACTACCACAGAGCTACACCTCCCAGCATTCTGTGCTTTGGGGAAGTCTCTGCTGCGCATGACTGCATTGGACAAACATACATCTGGTCTTTAACCCCTTAAGGACCAGCTGTCCCAGGGTGTGTGGTTCTTTAAGGACCAGATAAGTAAGTTCGACGTGCCGCCCCACGTGACTGATCAAGTGTGCCGGCACGCCGAAGGGGGGACTGAAAGAGATCACTCCGGTCTTGGAGCGATCAACTTCAGTCCCCAGTATTACTCACCCCGCTCCTGGTCCTTAAGTCCCGGACCCGAGTGATTCCGGGTACGTCAATGATCCTTAAGGGGTTAATATAATCAGGATTCATTTCTCCCCTTCATTACTTTCTTTCACCACCAACCCCAGAACCCTCACCCCGAGACTGTGCACCCCCCAACACTCTCACTCCTGAAACTCTGCACAGCACCAACACCCAACCCAGAGACTGTACACCCCCCCCAACAACCTCACCCCTAACACTCTTACCTCTAAGACTCTGCACCCCCCCAACTCACTTCAGATGGCTCTGCACCCCCACTGCTCTCAGTTCTGAAGCTCTGCACCCCATCTCTCACTTCTGAGGCCCTGCACCCCTACACTGCTTTCACTTCTGAGTCTGCACCGCTGCACTGCTCTCACTTCTGAGATTCTGCACCCCTACACTACACTACCACCTCCGAGGCTCTGTCCTCTCACCTCTGAGGCTCTGCACCAGACAGCTCAGTACTGTGCCCATCAGCAGTGCCTGACTCCTCTTGTCCTGAGTCCCTGCTGTCCTGTGGGTCATGGTGCTGCCGGTTCCACTTCCCAATCACTGACCCCGGCTCTCTCCTCAGACCCCAGGATCCATCCTTTGCACCCTCGATGCCAACCCACCAGAGAGGGACAGCGCGCACCAGCACCCAGACACACCCGGACCGTCCTCCTTCTACACCCACAGTCTACACGGAGCCCCGTCCCAGCCCTGGCTCCTCCTGCACCCACCCCCTTACCTCATTCCTTACCCACGCCTTCTGTCCCATACAGTTTAACCCTACATTCCCATGTCTCTCTACCCCCTTAGCCCACCTGTAATAGTTTTTTTTGTCCCAGCACCTACCTACCCCTTTTTGCCACTTAACTCCTACAGTCTCTTCTTACTAATCTCCTCCTAACCAACCTCTTCACCTGCATTTGGGCAGACTTTAGTGTGCATGACTGCATCAGACAGTCTCTACTGCACATGACTGCATCGGACAAACATACTACTTTGGGCTTTTGTCTGATGTTTGGGGGACTGGAGAACCCTCTCATTCTTTGCTGCACACTTCAGTTACACTTATTCTTTCAATGAACACTTCATAAAAAATATACAATAAATATAAAAAAAAATTATGAATAATTAATAATGTATTATTAAATATACACAAATATTGCTAAACGCTAAGGTGAGACAGCACTGTAAGCTGTTGTTTCTGTCTGTTTTAACATATCTCTTTTTGCTTATTTCAGCAGCATCTCACTTTTATTAATATTTCACATGAATGTTTGATTGTACTAATTCCTTACTTCACATTTTGGGCCTTTAAGGGGTTAATTTAGGCTCCCATACACTCTGCCTATTTCCACCTGATTACGCCTCATGTGGCCTGCAGGGGTGGTAACATGCTACCTATAAAGGCTGAGATAGATTCAGCTCTTTGTATGGGTACCCACTCCATGGAGGCACACAGGGCAAGTACTCCTCTGGACCTTTTTTAAACATTGTATTGTATCTGTTTTTAATTGCATACATGGGGACCCACAAGCATTCTAGAAGACAAAATATTAAAGGGTCCCCCCTTCTCCAACACATTACTGTAACATCTCCTCAGGGATCATTTTTTAATTTATTTTATTTTATCTAGATAGGGATCTCAAGTGTTCAGAGTAGGTACTTGCCACACTTTGAGGTACCTTGGTGGGGTTGGCAAGCTTACCCCCCCCCTTTTTTGGCCAAGAATGTGGGCACTAGAGCCTCAAATTTATCAATAGTATTATTATATATGCCCAATACAGGGCACACTATTTTTTATTAGGCTCTCATTCCTTGCTGCACACTTCAGTTACACTTATCCTTTCAATGAACACTTCATAAAAAATATACAAAATATACAAAAGATATTTAAAAAAAATTATAAACAATAATGTATTATTAAATACACACACATATATTGCTAAACACTAAGGTGAGACAGCACTGTATATATATATATATATATATATATATATATATATATATATATATATATATATATATATATATATTACTGTGCAAAAGTCTTAGGCAGATGTAAAAAAAATCCTGTAATGTTATTTCAATACTGTCAGAGTTGTAGTTCAAGAGTATTTGAATGAAAAATATCCCCCTTCCGCCCCTTTTACCTAGTGTAAGCCGCCTCCCCTCAGATGTGGAATCTGGTCCTGGGACCAGACAGCTCACAGCAAGGGACAATCCTCTTACTGTCAGAATAAGGAAAACCCTGCCCCCCTTCACAGGTTTGTCCTTATGCTCACTGAAGATTGTCCCTCTCTGCGATCCATCCGGACAGTCTGGCTGCTTTGAGGTGAGCAGTGTTACATCAATAAAAGGGGTCGGAGGGGGAAACTTTATCATTCAATTACTCTTGAACTACAACTCTGACAGTATTGAAATAACACTCTTCATGGCCCAAATACTATGAAGATTAAATGGAACTGCTTTTATTGTGAAACATTAATAAACCTTTAAAGCTTTTTTTGTTTTTGCTTGTTATATGGCATGGGTATTTACTGTGCCAGGAAACAATAGATGGGACTGGAGGCGGATTCATGTGGGAAGTGGGCGTGTGGCCATAGGTGAAGCTAAGAGCAACTAGAGTGCCTTGCCTAGGGAAAACTGTGATCTAAATCTGGCCCTGGCACTTGCCCATGTGAAAGGCGCCATAGAGTCTTTCGCAACGGTCGACATTAACAAGACAGAATTGCTGCGTTGGTATCACCTATGTGAAAAGGACCTTAAAGGGAGAGTAATGTTGGATTTCAATAAAATATAATATTGTAGATATTAAAAAAATAAACTGATGCAAGTCTCGTCTCTCAAACCTTTATAGTTTTAGAGATATACGATGATAAAGTTCGTCCTCCCTCCCCTCTCACACACTTCAGCTGTAAAGCTGACAGAAGGAGATTCGATTCCTACGACTCGACTGCGGCTCTTCAGCAGAGCTGAAATAGCGTTTTCTGAAAATAAATACTTCATTGGAATGGTCTACAAAGTGTGCCTGGTTTTCAAGAACTCTTTGTAGGCCATTTCAGTTAAATATCTAGATATTTTGTTATTTTGGCTCTGCTGAAGAGCTGCCGGACGGTTCTGGGACCAGGATCTCCTTCTGTCAGCTAGAGTCTGACGTCTGTGAAAGTGAGGGGGGAATTGTATCAGCCTATATCTCTCAAACTATACATGTTTGAGAGACTGGACTTGCATCAGTTAGTTTATTTTTGTAATATCTACAATATTACATTTTATTGAAAAAAGACATTACTAACCCTTTAAACATCTTTATATATTTACAAAACATTCCACTGCTGATAAAGCAGAGAATAATAATAATTACAAATAGCATCCTATATAACAATTCGCTAGGATGTTTGTCAGAAGCCGTCATGCGCAGTAGAGACTGCCCGAATGCACAGAATGCTGGGAGGTGTAGGAATGCTGGGAGCACAGAATGCTGGGAGTTCTGTGCTGGGAGCATTCTGTGCTTCTGGGCAGTTTCTACAGTGCATGACTGCATTGGCAGCAGGACGCAGAGCAGGACCGTCCTCTTAACCCTTTGAGTGCCAGAGGTTGCATACCCTTCTGGCACTCAAAGGGTTAACATCACCCGGACGGGCTTTTACGCTAGTATCAGATAAACTAACACAAACTGGGATCAGACTCCCCCCAACAAACACACTCCTGAAAGCAAACAAAGTACAAGGTTGTTTCACAAAAGCAGCAGTCGCTGGGAAGGTATGCTTGCTTCACAGTGAAATTTTGAAGGGCGTTTATATCATTTAGCCCTGGCAATGCCCTCTCCACACTGGCTATGTTCAGTACAAAATGAGCCATTCTATGAACAGGTGTCCGGGGAGGAGGGGAGAAAATATTCTGGCAGAAATGCTGCCGCAGCCTGCAAGGATTAGTACACCCCCTCACTCACATGGACACTTATCGCTTATTTCCTATAAAGTCAACCCACATCATGCATTTCTACATTAACAGCGAGTTTATCTAACAGATAATCAAAACAGAATGCTGAAATTAAAAACCCATGTTAATCAGGGATAAGAAATAGAGTAGTCTATAAGGACAGTTGGCATGGGCTCCCTGACCTAAAGAGCCCCAGTGTGATTTATTTGGCTACATTATTTTAACTCTATGAGGGCCAGAGGGTTTTTCAATGCATTGCTTTGTAATGTGTTGGATACCCCTATGGCACATAAAGGATTAATGTATACCTTCCTAATAATAACCCCTTCACCATAATCTGGGCAAACAGAAGTCTCCCTCTGGTGTTTCTCATAACCGCAAGATTTCAGGTTCTAGTCCCAGGTAAGGTCACGTATCTGCCAACCCACACTGGACCAGTGTGGCAGATTACGGTCCATACCCACAGTTAGCAGAGAAGGCCTTCATCCTGCAGTGGACTGACAATGGCTGCAGATACATATAAATAGATAGATAGATAGATAGATAGATAGATAGATAGATAGATAGATAGATAGATAGATAGATAGATAGATAGATAGATAGTGTAAGCTATTATAAGTAATAATAACAAAGAGAAGAGCACTCAGGATTTAGAAATAGCTAATCTCTGGCGCATATAGTGACTGTTTCTTCAAAGTGACGATCTCAGCCAAAGGAGAAATAAATCAACTCAAGACAAAGTATCGAGGAAAACTAAAACACAATTTTAATAAAATGTATCTCAACTCACGATTCAGACAAAATAAAATACAAAAACACTATATGAGAATACTAATTCCTCTATCTGTGATCGGAACAAATACTAAGTAACAGACAAATCCTACCCCCTCTACCAGACTCTGATATGTTATATCCACAATCACCTCCCTCCAACACATATAGAATTAGTGAGAGAGTGGATCCACACACATCCGACCCACAGATCAGTTTAATCAGTCAACGTTTCTGCCCCAAACGGACCTTCCTCAAGACTATACAAACATTTACATTCAGTGATCTTAAATACCCTACCCCAGCATTAGGACGTTCTACATGCACGAGAAGACTGACCTATGACCCTAAAGCAAAGGTCATATCCATATGCCTCTCTTATGTTGGTCAAACGACCTAACTATTAACGTGTGTAAAAAAACCTTTGAGGTATCACCTAAAGACAACTATACCAACAAAAGAAATATCAAAAAGACAAAAAAGTCAAAGATAGAATAAAAAGAAACAAAATTAAGCCTCTGGGTGCCGAAGATTACCGCTGCTCTCCATCTAGTGAGACGCACCGGGCATAATCGGCGCACATCCGAGGTTGATGAAACAAAGGAAATCTGTCACATGTCCCTCAGGATAGAAAAGATCCCTAATCCGGGATCCTAAAGTGTGTCCCCAAACGTCCACCCAACACAGCCATCACCATCTTCTAACCCCCCGTGTGTCGACCGAACACAGCATAATCAACATATGTGCGTCCGGCACTCAATCGTGCCAAGAAGAAATAAAATAAAGTAAAGCAAGAAGTCCATGTAGAAAACATACAGCAAGTACCATAGCCTGCGATCATCTCGGCGAGACACAATGTTACTTCCTAGCATGGATCCATAATAATGCTGCTACCCAATATAAATCGTAAATGAGATAGAATCACAGGTATCTGTCTCATCTGTCAGTCTCCCAAAGAAGCATGTGGATGCAATATGTTAGTTTATCATTATTTAGAGTTTCCATGTATGTCATGGAATACTGGTGCTGATGCGGGAGTGTGACACATTCCACGCACAGCATCATGAATATGCATAGCAATTGGGTTTTCTCGTAGCTGACGTCATGCGGTGACGGGGTCAACATGAGCATGTAAATTTTGGCGCTATCTTAGCGTGGGGGCACGTCGTTGCATAGAGGTCAGTGATTCAATTACCTTATATATCTCAGTAGTAGGAATGAGACCCTGTTGCCCTGATGAAGGTCTGATTGCTGACCGCATTTGGCATGGATTGAATAAAGCCATTTTATTTCAAGATATTCACTTTTGAGTGCTGTCTCCTTGGTCTGTGGAACTCCTGAGGCTGAGTATATTTGTATATATATATATATATATATATATATATTGGTATAGGAGATGCACTCAGTGTTTAGGTTCTATCGGGTGCCTGGGTGCTTATCTAATAGAAGAATTATACTCCAATGGGCTGAAGGAAAGCATTACACAGGAAACTTCTTGCGATGAACAAGTGTTTAAAGAGAATCGACGTTTCGGACAGCACTTGTGGCCTTTATCAAGATTAATCTTATTATGTTATTCTATGAAGCCAATGCACTAAGATTTCTCCAACTTTAGGGAAGCACTTGTGGCCTTTATCAAGATTAATCTTATTATGTTATTCTATGAAGCCAATGCACTAAGATTTCTCCAACTTTTGGGATCTTAATCCATAGAATAAAATTGAACTTGGAGACATGATTACATTAGAGAAGTCATCTCCACATTACCTCTTTATCACACTTCAGTGCGCGAAGACAGACATGATTCATTTTGCAGGATTCTGGAACACCAATCTTACCCTCTGAAGTCTTCTTAGGATTTTGTTGTCCTGGAGTCCTGCAACAAAGAATCATGTGTTTCTCCTTGGACTGAATATCCAGTACTAATTAGAGGAACTTTATCACCTACAAAATGAACTGAAGTTATATATACCCTTAAATACCATGTAATCCTTGCTAGCATCTGTAAAAATGCTGTTTTCTGAGGCCTAAAATTTACATTCACATGTGAGGGAGAAACCATTCCTGCTGGGCCAGATTTCCCAATAGGCAGACTAGGCAACAGCTGGGGCGCCCCTCAAAATTTGGAAAGCTAGACGGCTTAAAATTTTGAGCGGCGCCTGGCCACACCCATATTCTGTGGTGTTGATGTGGCCAGAGCAATTTCAGCATCCTTGCATAGGTTTTATACCTCATTACAGGGTATTATTTAACCATTTGGATGCTAGAGAGAGATATACAGTACATTGCAGTGCAAAATGTTTGAGATCCCTCTATAGGGTTGCCACCTTTTCTTCAAAAAAATACCGGCCATGGCATTCCCTCCATAGACTTAACATTGGACAGAAGCCAATTTTTTACCGGCTGGGTGGCAACCCTATCCCTCTAGCAACCAAGGGATTAAAGCTTTTTTTGGGGTCTTGCGTGTTATAGGCTAAGGGTAGCTTCTGTCCCAAGAAACAGTGGATGGGACAGGGGGCGGGGTCATGTGAGAAGTGGGGGTGTGGCCATGGGTGGGCCTAAGGAGGCCTAGAATGTTTTGCCTAGGAGAGCCTGTGATGTAAATCTGGTCCTGCATTTCTGACTCTTCCAGATTTGCATCTTGGCAGTCTTGGTAGGTGTCTCAGCAGTAATAGTATTTTATTGTTTGTAAATGTACCTGATATAATATAACAGTCTTTTTAAATCGAAGAACAGTTTATTAACAGCATTAGCTTTGCAAAACAAATAAACAAGCTGTGTCTATATAGGACAGTCTACACATGAATTATACATGCAAGTTTACTGTTAGATTTTAGAGATCTACTAAATTTTACAGACTCTCTCTGGAAATACAATATATTTACAATTATATAACCCAATTTCATTTTTACGTGTTGGTGTCAGTGCTGGATTTAGGCCTAAACCAACTAGATTTAGGCCTAGAGCAGCAGATTAGCAGGGGTATCTGACTGAGCAGAATTACCAGTCCCAGATTTCCCAGTGAGCAGAGTAGACAGCTGCCTACAGCTCCAAATTTTGAGGGGAGCCTCAGCTGTGCAGGCCACACCTACATTCTGAATTGTGGGTATGTTCATAGTAATCTCAGTGTTTTTGCTCCAATATCATATCCTTTTTAAAGGCTATTATTTAACCCCATGGATGCTGAAGAGATCTCCAAAGCATTTGCAATACATTGGAGATCTCTCTAGGAACCAAGGGTTTAAAGCATTTTTTCTTCTTATAGGTCAGTGGTATTGTCTGTGCCAGGAAATAGTGGATGGGACAGGGGGTAGGGCCATGTGGATAATAGGGTGTGGCCATGGGTGGAGCTAAGGGCACCTAGGATGTACATCCAGCCCTGAGTATTGATGCTTTGGGGCTATATCTGTTTTCTAAAGAAGATTTTAAAAATTTCCATCCCCAAGCCTCTTGGTTTATAGCCTTTCTCATAGGCACCCCTTTCTCAAAGTGAACACACCCAAATGGTCTTTTTTCATGGATTCCTCACTGTCCTTAGCCCTTTGGATGCTAGTTATTTGCATTTACATCATGCTTCTGTGTCTTTAAGGGAAGGGATGTGGCCTGCGAAATTGGCTGGATAAAGTGAAGATGTGACAAAGTATGTGTGTGTGTGTGTGTGTGTGTTGGGGGTGGTGGTGGGCAATGCACTTGATTAGGCCTAAAGCAGCAGAAGGTCTAAATACATCTCATGTTAGTGTTGCTTTAAAAATGTATTTCAGGGAACCATTTAATCCAGAAATGATTCATAGCGACCATTAGGATTCTCTGCTCAGATTAATGTAGGAGGCATTAATGTTTCTTTAACATGGCTTTTCGCAGAGGCTTGCTGGAGATTTCAGAATTAAAAGATTAGTTATATTTATTTAACGCTTTGCGAGTGAATGTTGCGATATGCATTGCAAAGCATTGCATTGCATGTGTCCGCCAGTAAGAGGGTTAAATTAGTTAAAGAAGCCTCCACTTATTTTGTTCTGGTAATCAGTGTTTGTGTCCTTAATGTAAGAACTACACAAACCCACCCACTTGGAATAAGGAGCTGCTGGTCTGTATTGTAAAACACAGCTCCATGTGCGAAATGCGTCAGTTCACTAGCTTGTTATTACAATGGGCCACAATTAGTCTAACACCAAAGCTGCATTTATAAGGAAATTATATCTTAAAATTGAGGGCTGTATTCAATAACCTCAAGAGGTGCGATTCTGGAGCAAATTGATTGTACCATACAAGACAACTAAAAATCACCCAGAATGTCATTGATTCAAATGTGTATTTTAACCCCTTGAATGTTAGAAAGGTCACCAGTTTATGGTGAGGGCTGACCATCACGTACATTTCACCAGCTGTTGAGCATCATCCCAGTGAAGAAAGACTATACCATGAAGCTGATGTACTAATTTAAGTGGTGCAATTTTGGTGCAAACTAACTGCACAACAGGGAACAATGAAAAATTACAAATGATTTAAATGTCGTTTTTAAAGGGATAGTAATACTTAATATTGAAAAAATATGCATTGCACAGTTTATCCTGCTGAGTAGTAATACTGACTGCTAGGGAAGCTTTTATTTAAAAGATGTTATAGCTGGAACTTGCATTCTTTGGGTGTGTTACTTCCATGGCCTAAAATCTTACAGTGGTGCTGTTTCTGCAGCATCCTATGGAGGAGTATGGTCAACTGACCACAGCTTTCTATAGACTGCTTAGCTACAGCTCCACCCTAACATTTCAGGCCATGAAAATATTGCACCCAACAAATGCAAAAACTTTTTAACAAAACATTCCTCAGCAGAGGGAATACCATGTTTTACTCAGTGAGAGAAATCCTGCAATATGTATTTTTTTCATATTAACCCCTTGAGTGCCTGAGGGGTATGCAACGCATTCCTTTACAATGCGTTGCATAACCCCTGGCATTCAAAGGGTTAATATGAAAAAAATATATTGCAGGATTTATCTCGCTGAGTAAACATGGTATTCGCTCTGCTGAGGAATGTTTTGTTAAAAAGTTTTTTGCATTTGTTGGGTGCAATATTTTCATGGCCTGAAATGTTAGGGTGGAGCTGTAGCTAAGCGGTCTGTAGAAAGCTGTGGTCAGTTGACCATACCCCTCCATAGGATGCTGCAGAAACAGCACCACTGTAAGATTTCAGGCCGTGGAAGTAACACACCCAAAAGAAAAAAAGGTTAAAATTAAAAAAATAAAGAAATACATATTATATAACAATTATACACAGTTTAACTGTACATATTGCAAACTTGCATTTAGCTCTTTCGGAGCTGGGTTTCTCGGTATCTTTTTGAAACGTTGCATTGAAACCAACTTGCGGTGACACGCCACATTAATCATGTCGCTGTGATGAAAAGGGCGACAAGAGAATCTTGCCCTGCATAAAAGCATTAGATTCTCATGTCGCCTCCTTAAATGTCACTTAGAACATTTGTCTACTCATTTGTCTTGATGAAGTGTGCAACTGCAGGTAAACAGCTGTCGGAGGGGACTATAATGTACACTGTCTGTCACTGTTAGGATAATGTAAGAAGTGGAAAAACATACTTTTCTGAAACTCCGAAGACATTTGATTCTTCCTGTTGACTTGTTGATGACCGATGCACTGGGCTCTCGCTCCCCTTCCCTGCGTGCAGACATAGCAGAGCAGAGCACGCAGAGAAGGGGAGAGAGAACCCAGCACAGCGCTCATGTCACCGTTTTCATCACAGCGATATGCTTAATGCGTTGTGTAGCTGCACGCTCTTTTAAATACAACATTTGTTGAATGTGGAAATACTAGTTTAACACTTTCAGTGCCATGGAATGTCCAACAAATTGTTGAGCAATGCTTTGGCTACCTCTTGGAACACGAAGGGTTAAGGTGGAACTGCTCTACTTGGTGTACAAACAAATGTATTTCCTCTAGTCCACGCGGAGGACCAAGGACAGGCTGGAAGCAGCATCATGCAAATGTGCAATCTAATAAATTGTTCTGATGTTCCTATCACAGATTGTGGCAGAAGCATCAGACAGATGGTAAACTGTCTACTCTTCCTTTTTTCCTGTCCTTGTCTCATGCAAATGTGTTTAAGATGATGTGATAAAATCCTAAAATGCCAAAAACAAGTGTTTGGGGGTTAATATCAGGTAAAGCAATGATTGTATTTATGAATTATTCAACAATATGTATTTTTATTCAGCGGTATTGCTCCACATTGAGACTGATGTACTAAGCAGAATTGGAGCACTTCAGAAATAGGGTAATGAGCAGGGTTTTTTTATCGTTCTTTCAGTGCTGCATGTACATGTTTTTTAAATAGTGTATTTATATTTTCTGTTGTATTTGTGATATAATAAATATTTTTTCACCTTTGTAGTTTTTGCCATCTTTCTGATATTAAAGGAGCAGTAAACTTTTTTATGAAACAATATATATTGTAGGGATTTTCCTATAGAGTAAAATAAGGGTACTCCCACTGCGGAGAGATTTATATTTCCATTGTTATTACAGTTTAAATCCATGTTTTTTTTACATTAGCAGTGCCCTCTAGTGGTCAAATTCTAATTAGATTTCCTGTTAGATTCTAATGGAGAGGAAAGTCAGAAAAGTCAGAGACATACAGTTCTCCATAGAATGTGATAGAAGCTGCCAAGTGACTTCCTGTCAGTGAGAACTATCAGGAAGTAAACACAGTAAATTCACTTCCTGATTATTTGAACTGCTATAAAGTTTGAATAAAACATCGGACAGCAGTGGGAGTGACCTTGTTTTATTCAGCAGGAAATGATCTATAAAATATGTGGTTTCATAAAAATAAGTTTACTGCTCCTTTAAGATATCTGTTCAAGTTATTCCCTAAGGAGATCTTAGACACCCCTTAATGACATATTGGTGTCAATTATTACTTACCTGAAATAGAGTATTATTGAGACCCATAAAATGTGAGGATTCTTTACCGGAGGGTCCATTCAGTATGCTCTTGGTAAGGTGTGGAGCTGGAAGCCCAAGTCTGAGGGCAAAACGACGAGGAAGGGGAGAGACTGATACAGATGCCCACACTGGGGATTATCCAGTGAATGCTGTTACACTGTGAGGCTGGTCTAGGTTATTGATTAAAGTGATAATAATATTTCAAAATAAAAGCAGCTCCAATTAACCTTCATAGTATTTGGGCCATGGAGAGTGTTAGTTCAATACTGTCATTGTAGTTCAAGAGTAATTGAATGATAACGTATTCCCCCTCCCGCCCCTTTTACCTAGCGTAAGCCTCCTCCCCTCAGATGTGGAATCTGGTCCTGGGACCAGACAGCTCACAGCAAGGGACAATCTACATACTGTGAACATAAGGAAAACTCTTCACAGGTTTTCCCTTATGCTCACTGAAGACAGTCCCTCTCTGCGATCAATCCGGACAGTTGTGCTGCCCTGAGGTGAGCAGTGTTACGTCCGTAAAAGGGGCGGGAGGGGGATACTTTATCATTCAATTACTCTTGAACACAACTCTGACAGTATTGAACTAACACTCTAACAAGGGTACTCCCACTGCTGAAAGGTGTTTTATTCAAAAGTTATTACTGCTCAAAGTTGATTTTTTTAGGTGCAATATCACAGTGGCCTGAAATTGTACAGTGGGGCTGTTGCTACATCATCCTATGGACAGCTCTGGTCCCGGGACTATATATCTCCATAGGATGGTGTATTACACTACACTTACTGGACTTTTTGTTTTTTGTGCTGTTTCTATCTTCTTTTTCATATACTCTGGACAAATCTGGGACACCAATGAACCATGTGAGGGGAGAGAGAAGGGACGAATTGTACAACGTGCAACGCCAGGCAGCCGGGCACAATGCCAACGCGTGGGGAGGGGAGAGAGGTATCGGAGGAAGCGGGCAGCAAATATAAGCTTGCCACCCGCTTCCTCCGATGTCTCTCTCCCCTCCACCGCTTCCTCCAATGCCTCTGTACACTGTAATGAGCGCAGCCACGCTGATGCCCACAACAAAATATCATTAAAGACATTTGCTGAAGGGAGAGATGCTGTCAGCGCACGGTTGCTTCAGCAATAGTTTGTCATTCATTTATTAACCCTTTGAGTGCCAGAGTGGAATGAAGCTCACTGCTTTGCAATGTGTTGCATACCACTCTGGCACTCAAAGGGTTAATAATGTCCTACTTACTGTGTCCCATTGTTATTAGTGTTTTTGCTCCAATCTCCATTTGAAGGAGAATGGAGCAAAAATGATAATAGCAATGGGACACAGGAGGTAGGGCATTACAAATGAATGAATCTAAGTCAATATACGTTTAATAATTGTATTTTAATAATAAAATGTATAAAACACACCCACACACACAGGCATATCTTGCCTATTAACCCTTTGGGTACCAGAGGGGTAGGAAACATGCTAAGCAATGCTTTCCTACCACTCTGGTACTCAAAGGGTTAATTGTGGAATAAAAGACAGATTTGTCCACTACATGGAAGTCCATGAGGTGGATGTGGATGGGGTTAGTATGTCACATATATGCAATATATGTGACATACTAAGGGGGGGGGGGTGGAAGGGGGCATTGTGTAGTGCTTGGTGTACTAGTTTTATTGATTGTAACCTTTGAATGCCACAGGGGTGAGCGGCGCACATCCCTATGGTATTCAAAGATGTCCATGGTGCTGAAAGCCATCTCTGTGTTCCCCTAGTGGCTGAGTAGGGAAAAGCACATAGAATGCTGTTCAGAACTGTCGACGTCGGTTTCGGATTTTCTGACTGAACTTTCTACTATGGAGTGCTGTGATTGGCTGTGGTGCTAGGTAACATTTTTATCGTGTGTTTTTAGGGAAGATTTTCTATGCGAAGCAGGTTTCAGGTGAACGTGTATTTTGTTGGTCTTCGCTCGTTAGCCTTTCTGGGTATGGAAGATTTGAATCTCTCGTTACCCAGTCTTGGTTAACTCGCGAAGGCAGTTTTTTTCTTCACGCTAGTTTTAACTCCAACATTTGGATCAAGCCCTCAGATACCTCATCATGCAAGAATAAGAATATGAATATCTCTTAAACCATGGCTGTCCATATTCAGTCCTCAAGGGCCACCAACAGGCCAGGATGTAAGGAATTTTCTGATTAAGCACAGGTGAGTTAATCAGTGGGTCATTCATTATGACTGACTCACCTGTGTTTAATCAGGGAAATCCTTACATCCTGGCCTGTTGGTGGCCCTTGTGGACTGGACTTGGACAGCTCTGTCCTAAACCATTCTATCATTGATCTTTTTTGGGTAAAATGATGCATGTTTTTAATGAAGTTTTCAAATATTCGAAATTGAATTCAAGGTGACAGGTCCACTGGAACTAGGGGGAGTTTTGGGTATTTGTTTTGAATTTAGCTGGCTACAGGATTTCTCTAGTTCGTTTTCATACATCAAACTACATATATTGGCCTTAGGTATTAGAGTAGCAAAGCAACTTCATTATAGGGGAGAAATACAAATTTCAGTTGGTGTAAATGCAGGGCTGGCCCAAGACATTGTTCTGCCTGGGTCCAAGTATGAAATGCTGCCCCCCACCCGCACACCAAAACCACCCCTACCAAAACACACAATATCCTTAATTATATTAACCCCTCTCCTGCCCCTAAAACCACATAGAACTGTAGTGTTTTTTTTTACACCCCTTGTACCTCTCTCCCCCCTTGCCTTTTTACACCCCTTGTGCCTCTTTTTTCCCCTTTTCACCCAGTGTGCCTCTCTTTTCACCACTTGTGCCTCTCTTTTCCCCTCTTTTCACCCCTTGTGCCTTTCTTTTCACCCCTTGTGTCTCTCTTTTCCCCTCTTTTCACCCCTTGTGCCTCTTTTTTCCCCTTTTCACCCCTTGTGCCTCTCTTTTCACCACTTGTGCCTCTCTTTTCCCCTCTTTTCTCCCCTTGTGACTCTCTTTTCCCCTCTTTTCATCCCATGTACCTCTTTTTCACCCCTTGTGCCTCTCTTTTCCCCTCATTTCACTCCCTGTGCCTCTCTTTCACCCCTTGTGCCTCTTTCTCCCCTCCCCCCTTGCCTGTTTCTCTTCTCCTTCTGGCTCGCTCCCTCTCTTCTCTGCTTGTCTGGCTCTTCTCCTGCTTTTTACTCAGTCTCCCCACTGCCGGCACTGATGACAGCTGGGAAAGTGTCACATGCGGAGACACCTCATGGTGCATGCTGGGATTTTCTTCGTCAGTCTGAGCACCAGTTTTAAACTTGCAATGGCCTCCGAACAGAGGAAAAAAAAAACCCGGCATGCTCCACACGGCGTCTCCGCATGTGACACAGTCCCAGCAGTCATCAGTGCGGGCAGTGGGGAGATGCTGCACACGAAATAACATGCCTTGGGGAGGCAAATTGCCGCCCCTGTCAGAGTGCTGCCTGGGTCCATGGCCCTACCGGGACCCATTTAAGGGCTGGCCCTGCTCCAATGTATTGCTTTGCAATCAGGTTCAGATTTCCCACCCAATAGGCCACTGCCTACAGCTCTAAATTTTGACGGGCACTTCAACTCTGTTTGCCACACCCATATTCTCTGTTGTAGGTGTGGCCACAGCAATGTCAGTGTCACTGCACCAGTCTGGTACAGAGATCTCCAACGTATTGCAGACCAATGCGGTGGATATCTCTCTAGCAACCAAGTGGTTAAATCTTTTTTTTTCTTGCTTGTCATAGGTCAAGGATATTTTCTGTGCCAGGAAACAGTGGATGGGACAGGGGGTGGGGTAGTGTGAGGAGTGGGGGAGGGTGGAGCTAAGGACACCTACAGTGCTTTGCCTAGGGGATCCTGGGATGTAAATCTGGTCCTATTTGCAATGTATTCTCTAGAATTCAAGGGGTATAAAAAGCCCCATTTAAATCAACTGCAACCTGGGCAATTTTTATGTGTCAACGACAGGAAAAGATTCAGTAGCTCCAATATTTTCATGCATTAATTTAGTGTATATAGTCCCATAGACACACATCAGTCCTCCCTGAAAGTGGAGAACTTCTTTAGTTTTCAAAATAAAGGTGCAACTGATGCAGTGTGAAAACATGAATACTTCTCAAATTCACCATTATTAAAATACAGAAGAAAAAGGTCTGCACCAATCATATGCACCAAAATTCTTTAGCAGGCAACGGGCATTTCAAATAAAAACATTGTATCTTTATTGTAATCAAAAACATAAAAAATTTGCATGTATATAAAAAATGTACCTATAAATGCATTATAGTAATTGAAGCATACCTGGGAACTCTCTGGATTTGCCCGGAGTCTCCGGTTTTGACACTGCTTTACCGGGTCTCCTGGGCAGAAGCTGATTTCTCCGGATGCGGGGAGTTTCTATTGAAACTCTGCCCACGTCTGCTGTTTCTCCCAGTGTTCTTCCTTCCCCATCATTCCGTGTGACACCTTTAAGCCCTTCCCCCCCAACTCGTGTCAAGCCCCGCCCCTTTTTGACACGATTCGCATCATTATTGTCACCCCCTATTGCACCAGAGGACTCCCCTCCAGGTAGACCTCAATTGGAAGTTCCCAGGTATGAATTGAAGACACAGAGGAGAGACTCAAGGAGTGGGAAAATGACAAGCAATGGTGTTAAAGGGATAGTAATACTTCATTTTAACTTTATTTTATTTTGTAGGCATTAAAAAAACATGAAGAATGATATAAGTCTTATCTCTGAAACCTTTATGGTTTAAGAGATATTCACAAACAAAGTATCCCCCCCCGTTCAGCCAGATCAGAAGGGAGGTGCCCAGGTAGACTGCAGAGAGGGACAATCTTCAATTAAGATAATGGAAAAAGCTGTTAAACTTGTCAAGGGGGGGAAGGGCTTTCATTGTTTTCATACAAAGAAAATTGTCCCCTTCTGTTATCTGTACTGTCATACAACCAGACTCACATCTGAGAAGAGATGGCTTACACTAGGTAAAAGGGGCGGGGAGGGGAACTTTGCTTGTGTATATCTCATAAACCATAAAGGTTTGAGAGATAAGACTTATATCATTCTTCATGTTTTTTTAATGCCTACAAAATAAAATAAAGTTAAAACGAAGTGTTACTATCCCTTTAAAGTTAGTAGATGCTTACTAATGATCAAACATTTGTCCCCCAAGATGCAATTGGATTAGCTCAGAACTACCCATTTATACATAAGTCCCATTACTGTGTCTGACCTTACAATATAATGACCAAAACTCCTTTTAATACAGGGATCAGCAACACATAACTAGCCAGGTATTTTTGAAAGTCAACTGTTTTGGCACTCAGCTGGCTGAAGAGAACTGGAGCTGTAATCAACAACAGCTTGAGAACCCCAGATTGTGTACTCTTACTTTAAGTGCAGGACATCAATATTTGGTGACATCTCTCTAGCACAGTGATTCTCAGACACAGTCATTGAGACATACCAATAGGTCAGGATTTCAGGATATGCCATACAGGTAGATCTATCAAAATGACTGCTCCATTCATTATACATGAGATAGCATGAAAACATGAACTGTTAGTTTACCCTAAGATTAACACTTAAAAAGCTGCCCTAGCATCTAATAGGTTAAAAGTAGTACCCCTTTGAAAAATGCAACCATTCAAAACTGTTTCTTTGTGGTCATACCTTAAAGGGGAACTTTCAGTGTGGTGCACAAGGGACTGACAGCGCAGGCGCACGGACGTCACTGTGAAGAGACGTCCGTGCTTCCTGCTCCTGTAAAACGCCGATATCTGAAGAACCGGGTAAGATTTCTGGCGACTAGCGCTACTAAGCAGCTAGTCGCCAGGTGAGCAGTAAGTGAACATTAAGTTATTGCGGGGTGAAAGTTCCCCTTTAATTCAGACTAGACTGGGGGTAAGCAGCAACTGACTCTCCTGCAGTTGGGGCCACCAGAGCCATGGCTCCAACTGATTTATGATGTGCTCAGAGCCAATGCTCCCTCTAAAGCAGTGATTGGCAATCTACAGTCCTCTAGCTGATATTGGACTGCAATTCCCATGATCCTCAGCTGCTCACTAGTGAGTGATTTCTCTGGATATTTCCTATTGAAAAGACTTTAAAGCATCCACCCCAACCCCCCCGAGTTATTTTAGTCGGGATAGGGTTAATAAAAGTGGTATGTGGGGGGGTATGACTATATATGTAAAGCATGCCTTAAAACGTAGCATAAGGTAAGATATCAATGGAGGGTCCAGTGAAAATATAGAGGCCCTCTTGGTTGAAATATACTCTGGGGGCATACATAATAAAAATATGTTAATGGGAATTTGCTACAAGAAACCTAATATTGGGGAGTTTGAAGAAACCCAACTGTTATTGCAAATGGAAATGGCTTCTCAGTCAGGAAATGTAATCATAACGGGTGATTTCTGCTACATTAAAACTGACTGAAGAAATACAAATTATAACACAACAAAGGGAAATCATTTTCTAAATATGTTTAATGGCAATTTCTGGCCCCAAGTATTAAAGGAGCCAGCTAGAAATGAGGCCTTGCTGTACGTAGTGATCTCAGACAATTCTGAAATGTAACAATGTAGAGGTAAGGGAACATTCGGGTAGCAGTGACCACAATATGGTATGATTTGAAATTTGTTATGAGAAACCCATTAACATGGATTTAATCAAAACATTAATCTTTAAAGTAAAGGCTAATTTTACTATACTAAAAGCAATATTAAGGGACATAAAATTGGATGTAATCTTCAAAGATACTCAGGGGATCAACCCTACAACATATTTTCTTTTATATTTTAAGTATTACTATCCCTTTAAACACACTATTTTCTACTGTTTATACAAAGAAAGCAACAGTTGTAGGCTATGGGCAACCAGAGAATCACAGAATTCCCATTATCAAGTACATGGCTTACTTCCTTAAGTCTAAAAGGGTCTGGAAAAGGTTATGATGAATAAAGCACCTGGACCTCTTGACATACACCCAAGTGTACTTCAGAAACTTAGTACATCAATAACAAGACTCTTAAACTTCACATTTATTGATTCACTACCATCAGGCATAGTAAACCAGGAAATTATAGACCTGTGAGCTTGCCTTCTATAGTGGGTAAGATATTAGAAGGGTTACTAACTGATAGTATTCAGGACTATGTGATGACCGACAACATTATTAGTGGGAGACAGAATGGTTTCATGAAAAACAGATCATGTCATGTTATCTGCAGAAATATTTGGATGAACTGTATGGAAAAATGGCAGATGAGGATTAATGTAGATAAATGTAATGTTATTCATTTGGGCTGCAGAAACAAACATGTTACATATATACTAAATCGGAAACAATTTGGGCAATCCTCGTTAGAGAAAACTGACAGACAATAGACTTCACAGCAGTGTCACTCAGCTGCTGCACAAGCCAACAGGGTACCAGAGGCGTAACTAGAAACCACATGGCCCTGGTGCGAAAACTGCCATAGGGCCCCCTGACCCCACCATGCAACGCCACCCCAGAAATGCCCCTTACACATTTCTACTTCCACAATGCCCCATTGTCAACTTCCACATTGCACGCTCCTTTGTGTGCTTCCACACTGTACACCCCATTGCCCACCTCCACAATGCCCTCATTGTCCACCTCCACAATGCCCCCATTGTCCTTTTAAAATTACCCCCACTGTCCATTTCCACAATGCCCCCACTGTCCATTTCCACATTGCCCCCACTGTCCACTTCCACATTGCCCCCCCACTGTCCACATTGCCCCCACTGCTCACATTGACCCAATTGTCCACTTCCACATTGTCCCCACTGTTCATTTCCACATTGCCCCCCCACTGTCCACATTGCCCCCACTGTCCATTTTCACATTGCCCCCACCGTTCACATTGGCCCAATTGTCCACTTCCACATTGTCCCCACTGTCCATTTCCACATTGCCCCCACTGTCCACTTCCACATTGCTCCCACTGTCCACTTCCACATTGCTCCCACTGTCCACTTTCACATTGCCCCCACTGTCCACAATGTCCCTACTGTCCACTTCCACATTGCCCCCACTGTCCATTTCCACATTGCCCACCCACTGTCCATTTCTACAATGCCCTCACTGTTCACATTGCCCCCACTGTCCATTTTCACATTGCCCCCACCATCCACATCGGCCCAATTGTCCACTTCCACATTGCCCCCACTGTCCATTTCCACAATGCTCCCATTTTCCAGTTCTATTTTGCCCCCCAGTGTCCATTTCCACAATGCTCCCATTGTCCGTTTCTATATTGCCTTCAGGGTCCATTTTCACTTCCACACTGACCCATTGTCCATTTCTACATTGCCCCCGTTTTACCTCCATTCATTTCCAACTCCATCTCAACTGGGCCCGGGGCTGACAGAACAGCGCTGTACTATTCACGCGCTCTTCTTGTGGTCCTATGTCCTGCGCATGCGCAGTCAAGGAACTCGCTTCATTAGGTTTCCTGGCTGCTCGTGCGTGCGCATCAGAGGCAGAGGGGTGGAAGGATACGTACCGTGGTGGTAGCGGAGGTTGACCGGGTGGCCGGGCCCCCTGGAGTGACGGGCCCGGTTGCAGTGGCGACCCCTGCGACCACAGTAGTTTAGCCACTGCAGGGTACTATCCTGTTTAAAAAGGGGTATAGACGCAGAGGATGGCAATATAATTCTACCTCTCTTTAAATCCTTGGTTACTCTTCATATAGAATATGGAGTACAGTTTTGGGCACCAGTTCATAAAAAATACATTATTGAAATGGAAAAAGTGCAGAGACTTGCAACAAAACTGATAAAGTAATTAGAGGATCTGAGTTATAAAGATAAACTAGCCAAACTGAGTTTGTTTACAGTAGAGTAGAAACATCTAATGATTGATATGATTACCATTTATACTTATATTCAAGTTCAATACAAAGAATTATCTGAGGAACTAGTTACCCAAAGAGCTGAGGAAAAAACAAGAAGTCATCCATTCTAACAAGAAAGGTAGTTTTGACTAAAATAAGGGAAGTTATATTTTGTTTGTTTGTTTTTACAGTAAGGGCAGTAACGTTGTGGAACTCTTTGCTTCTGGATGCTGCACTTGCAAATACTTAAAGGGGAACTACCACCCTGCAATAACTTTACATTAATTAATTCTTCATCTGGTGACTAGCTGCTTAGTAGCACTAGTCGCCAGAAATATTACCTGGTTTCAAAGATTTTCCAGTTTTTCGGAGGCTCACAGTAGCAGGAAGCACGGACATGTCGTCATAGTGACGTCCGTGCGCCTACACTGTCAGTCCCTTTTGGAGCCGGCCGGCTCCAAAAGGGACTTGACAGCACAGGCGCACAGACGTCACCATGACGAGATGTCCGTGCTTCTTGCTACTGTGAGCCTCCGAAAAACTGGAAAATCTTTGAAACCAGATAATATTTCTGGTGACTAGCGCTACTAAGCAGCTAGTCACCAGATGAAGAATTAATTAATGTAAAGTTATTGCGGGGTGGTCGTTCCCCTTTAATGGATACCTTTCTAGCTCAGAATAGTATTGAGAATTATGACAGTTGGTTTCAAGCAGATAGGATGTTAACCCCTGAAAATATCCGACTGCCATTTGAAGTCAGGAATAATTTGTTTACCCACTTTGAGCTTAATTGGAAATGGCTTCAATTTTGTTGTTTTTTTTGCCTTCCGCTGGATAAACAGGGGTGATATAGAATGGACTTGAAGGTTTTATAATATTTCCCTTGATATGCAGCTCAGATCGTTCATCATTGTTAATAATACTGCTGTCTGAAGCTCTTACTCTTCAAAGCTTGCTAGTTATGCTGTAATTATATGATGATGTTTACCCCTCCTGTCCTTTTTCCCAACGTAAGCATTTCTGTCCAAGATCTGACAGTAACGCACAACGAGGGACAATCTTCAGTCAGTATTAGGAAAATTGAAGGAGAGCAGGGTTTACCTTATACTGACAGAGGGAAGATTGTCCCCCATTGTGATGTGTCTGGTCCGATGACCGTTTTTTAGATGTATGGGGAGGTGGCTTGCGATAGGGAAAAGGGGTGGGAGAGGTAAACTTCATCATACAATTACAGCCTAACTAGCACGTTTTGAAAAGTAAGAGCATCAGACAGCAGAACTATTAACTATGATGAACGATCTGAGCTGCGTATCAAAGGAAACATTACTATCCCTTTAACTTGGTGGACACGTTTTGTTTTTTTTTTGCCTCATCAACTATGTAGATCTTTCTCAAGACAAAACAGAAAGAGGGGCGCTTCCTAGTGTAATATGTTCAAGGAATATTATCCACCACCAAGTTCACCACCGTACTCACAATGCTGAAGACCACTGTAAGTGATAAGGAAAAGTCCCCTGCACTCAAATGTTCTTCAGAAAAACACTTCCTTTATTCAAAAATGAAACACAAGACACCAAAGGATCATAGTCTAGACTATGATCCTATGGTGTCTTGTGTTCCATTTTTGAATAAAGGAAATGTTTTATGAAGAACATTAGAGTACAGTGAACTTTTCCTTATCAGCTCAAGTTATGGGTGTGTAGGCTCATCATTCCACATTGCACTGTGTCATTGTCTGGTGAGTGATAGAACTTACATTGCATCCAAGTATGGTGCTGCTTGTTATGAATCACTGACCACTATACGTGGCCAGCTGGACAGATGAAGGACTCAAGACTGCCTCCACTCAGTCACTCCACAAAATGGATTGGAATGCAGCTCACCAACAAACGTACAAGGATCCCAGAGCAATCCTTGAACAAAAGAAGAGAACAAACAACCAGAAGGGGCGCAAACCAATATATATTCTTCAATGAGGACAATATATGGAAAGAGTATGTGACGGTACCAGCGGACACCCTGCCTTGGTGTCCCCGTCAATAGTCACTTCTTCCGCTATGAGCCAGATGGACATCCAACAGCATACCTCAATATACCCCAAAACTAGGCAAAACTAGTATCAGGGTAACCAGCACACACTCTGCATACAGCAAGCTTTACCTCACCAGACAATACCAGCGTAGGTAAGACAAGAACTCACTTTATTGGAACAAACCACACATATTTATACTCAAACCTTACATTGAAATATATGGACCAAGCAGATACAATAGGGACATAATTCAATCACCATGCATGAGACAAAAGGCCAACAGCAGATGGCCTAACAAATACAATGACTCAGACATGATTACATTTCAAATACAAAAGGGATGATGAACTCAGACAGTGGACACAAAGACTTGAGGGGCTTGAATGAATTAACACACGGCAGGGGTCTCAGTACAGTTCACAAAACACTGGCTTGAGTGGCTACAATACACACTGAAAGCAGCTAAACTCAAATAATTAACCCCTAACAGCCCAGTCCCCTGAAAGCAGGTTATTATTTTTAGTCCTTTTGGCATAGTTGTCTGCCAATATAACGTCCAAAAGTTCTACATAGCAATATTAACTCCAATAGTCGTAACACTGGTTAAAACAGAGTCTGTAGGAAGGGGGCTGGCCCCCAGACCCTGTCAGGAGCCAAGGGCCCAGTGGTTCCAGTGACAGAGTATATACTCACAAGATATAATGTACCTGCCTTTAATTGTATATTTCATAGCCAAGGCTGCTCCTGATGAAAAAGTAGTGTGCTTAGAAATGCGTTGATTTGTTGTTTTTAAATGGATTAAACTTTTTTTGTACATCTGCAAGTGGATCTATTATTTACTTTTTCCAACTACAGGAGGTCTATCTCCGAGCAGGTTGGACAGTTGTTTCCTGCAAGCTTAACATATCAGTTCTATGAATAATAGGCCGGTATGTTATATCTTGTGAGTATATATTCTTTCCATATATTATCCTCATTGAAGAATATATATACTGGTTGTTTGATCTCATGTATATCTTGTGCTAGTAATGTAACTGCAATATAAATAATTTTTCAAAAATTACCCTTTATTTGTTGGTGGCACAATGTGGCACTTTATGCAAATAGTTTAAGTGCTGGGTCTATAAGTACTTTATATACCTGTGATGCTTTATAAGCCTATTCATTTAAGGGACAGTAAAATTGCTATTTCACTTTGCTTATTTTTTCAATGCATAGTATATCAGGTAAAATTTCTTATACCTTTTATCAAATTTCTTTTTATCTTCACCTCATTTTTTAATACTCATGTCCCTGACAGCGGGTTCCCTAGATATCTGTTTCCAGAGATCTTTCTGACAGTGATTGCAAAAGCAAGAGTAGAGATACAATATAACACTATTCTTGTTGAATGGAGTGCTCTGTAACAGTATTTAAATGTTTCACAATAAAAGCAGCTCCAATTAATCTTCATAGTCTTTGGACCATGGCGAGTGTTATTTAAAGGGATAGTAATGGTTAATTTTAAGTTGATTTAATATTGTAGACATTAAAAAAAGATTAATATCAATCTAAGTCTTATCTCTCAAACCTTTATGGTTTGAGACATATAACTTGCTAAATTTACCTTTTCCTAGCTGTTTTACTCAAGTCTGCCATCTAGCGGACAGCTGCAGATTCCAGTCATTTGACCAGACAGAGGCTCTTCAGCAGAGCTGATATCACACTATTTAGAAATAAATACTTAATTGGAACGGTCTACAAAGTGTGCTTGCAAGCCAGGTACACTTTGTAGACCGTTCAAAATTAAGTATTTATCTTTAGGTATCGTTACATCGGCGCAGCTGAAGAGCCACATCTGGTCAAGTGACCAGAATCTGCTTCTGACAGCTTTACAGCTCATCAAGCAGAAAGGGGAGGGACCAGTGAACTTTATTTTCCTATATATCTCAAACCATAACGGTTTGAGAGATACAAATAAGTGCAAGTACTCTCTTTTAATTGTATCTGTCATATAGTTAATACTCTTTAGCTGGCATTACTATCCCTTTAAATATTGTCAGAGTTGTAGTTCAAGAGTAATTGAATGATAAAGTATCCACCTCCCACTGATGTAACACTGCTCAGCTCGGAGCAGCAGGGTGTTGTCAAGGTGGAGTGTCCAGGTGGATTGCAGAGGGGGACAATTTTCAATTAGCATAAAGAAAAACCCTGAAAAACCTGACAAGGGCGAGGCAAAGTTCTCATTGTTCTCACAGTAAGAAGATTGTTCCTTGCTGTGAGCTGTCTGGTCTCAAGACCAGATTCCACATCTGAGGGGAGGTGGTTTACATTAGGTAAAAGGGGCAGGAGGAATAAACCTTATCATTCAATTACTCTTGAACTACATATCTGACAGTATTGAAATAACACTTTCTATAGCTCAAATAATATTAATATTAATTGGAGATGCTGTTTTTGTGAAATATATATATATATATATATAACAGACTGGAAAACATATTTTCTGCTGCAAGTATAATGTTACAATCTCCTTCAATCCTCTTTCAGAATCTCTTTGGAAACAGGGGGCTCATTGTCAGGAATATATGAAAAAAATAGTATTGGCATTATTACCTTACATATTATTCACTTGCTGAATATTTAGTCAAAATGCAAGTTTACTGTCCCTTTAATTCAATCAGAAACAGCACAAACAGTAACACATCTACCACTCAGTTGATTAAAATGCAGATCTGTTCAGAGAAACAAACAATTTTCATTTAACCTTCTAACCCTCATTCTCATTGCTGTTTAATTACACCTGATGCTGTAGCTAAGTGTTGTTTTGTGGTCGTTGTTGTTGTGTTTTTCTCTTTCTTCCTCTTAACCCTTTGATTGCCAGAGGGGTACCCAACGCATTGCTGCGCAATGCGTTGGATACCCCTCAAACACTCAAAGGGTTAGCCCTGTAACAGTAGAGGGATGTTCAATGCATAGCTTCGCACGTCCCTCTTGTTCTTAAAGTGTTAAAATAAAATCAGAATCTTGCCAGCATTGTGCCCATGAGAGGCAGTATGACTGCTCCCCATGCACAGGTATCTGTGAAGTCCCAGGCTAGTGCGTCTTACTCTGTCACAGAACATCAAAGCGCAGGCTGGAATCGACTCAATCCATTTTCATGCTTGCGATCAGCACCTGAGCTCTGGACAGCTCCGCACATTGAATGGTCCTGAAATATTATCTGTTCCACGGGGTTTAATGCACTTGCAGGTCCTTTTGGAAATAACATACTCCGCTGCTTATTCTTGACTCAGAGACTCGGTGTTGTGAAACGGATGCTGGTAAACTAATATTCTGATATATATTTTTATTCTGACTAGGGAAGCAGCTTGCAAATTGGTGCCTTCTCCTTGACTAGAGGACAAACCTAATCTCTCACTTTGACCAGAGGAGACACCTTGAAGTATATTCTTTTAACTGACTATAGCTGATCAGAGGAGAAACCTTATTTTCTCATGTTGACCTGAAAAAAACATTGGAGGATGAAATCTTCTAAATGACCAGAGTGTGAATGCTATCGTATTACTCTGTTCCTGGAATAGAAACCTTGCAATATCTTATAGATGGCCAGAGAACAAACCGGTGACTTAGGAAACACCTTGGATAATCACATTTTCTATCTGACCAGTGGGCAAACAATGTATTCTTACTCTGTGACTACAGAAGAAACCTTGGAGAATCCTATTTGCTAACTGACCTGAAGGTAAACCATATCTTGGTACTCTGTGACTAAAGGAGAAACCTTACAGAGCCCCATCTTCAAGCTGGACAGGGGATAGACCATATATTCTTACTCTGTACCCAGGGGAGAAATCTTGCAGTATCCTATTGTTGGCTAGAGAACTAACCCTATCTTCTCACTGGGTCTTAGGAAGACAACTTTTAGAATCACATGGTCAGGCTGACCAGAGGACAAAATGTATTTTCTAAATATGTGACAAGGGGATACACATTGCAGTATCTTCCAGCTGACCAAAGAAGAAACATTGTCTTGCATCACTGTGACTAAGGGAGAAACATACTTTTTTTGATGTTGTGATCAGAGCTGAGGAAGCAACTGCAAACAGATGGTTTCTGTTCACATGGAGATGAGTTTATTTAGGAAATATTTGATGCTGATTTTCACTAAGGGTTGTTAACTATAAGATGCTAATATTATCCAGAAAAGCTTCACAGGTAACTGCTCTAGTGCCTGCCACCCTCTGTTCCAGATGAGTGCTATGGAGTTCTCCCAGACATTAGAGGACCTGCTTCCCTGGAACGTCTCCCTGTTTGGGTATCTATCTCCTGGGAATGATAGTCTGTGGGAATCCGTGGGTTTCTCCAGCAGTGTCCTGTCCTCTGCACATGAACCTAGCACCATAGCCCTGGTGGTCATGTACTCTGTCTCATTTTTGGTTGGTCTTGTGGGGAACATTATGGCACTAAGAGTCTTAGGAGGCCGTAGGAAAAAAGGGTGCCGTTTGTCTCGTGTGTCAGGTACCCGAAAACTCCTTGTAAACTTGGCTGTGTGTGACATGATGGTCATCTGCATCTGTATGCCCATCAACCTTGGTCACCAGGTGCACAATGCCTGGGTGTTCGGTGACTTCCTGTGTAGAGCAGTGCCATTTGTCCAGGCAGTGTCTGTCTCAGCCAGTGTCTTAACCTTGGCTGTGATCAGCCTTAACAGGTATTACAGTGTCCACAGCCCGTTACATGCCAGGACGTTCTTTACCACCAGGAGAATAGTGGCTATGATCTCCATTGTGTGGCTCTCTTCTTCTTGTTTATGTATCCCACTGATATTTATGAACAAAACCCAGAACTTAGTTCTTCTTCCAGGAAAACTGGTTGTAACTGTGTGTACAGAAAGCTGGCCAAGTGTTAACCTCAAGATGATCTACAACGTTCTGCTCTTTTGTGTGCTTTATGGTTTCCCTGTGTCATTTAACCTTCTAATCTGCTTCCTCACCAGCCGCAGACTCTGGGGAGCAAGTGACACAGTCATTGACAACAATAACTCATCCATGCCTGGCTCTAGGCTGAAAGTTCGCAGGAAAATTGCCAAGATGGTGGTGGCTTTGGTGCTGCTGTTTACATTGTCATGGCTCCCTCTGTATACCCTGGACATATGGATTGACATCAACATGTCCAGTTTCCCCTCTGGAGTAGCCATGGGACATCTTCATCATGAATGGATTCTGCAGGTGAGACCCTTTGCTCAGTGGCTTGGTCTCACCAACTCTACACTTAACCCCTTGTGCTATTGTTTTGTTGGCAACCTGTACAGATCTGCAAAACGGTTTAGGAGTAGTTACCGAGAGAAGCTGGCTTCTGTTTTTAGTTTATCTCTGACCCAACCCCCAGGGGACATTTCTGTCCCCAAATTAATACATTACAGAGCTTCCAAAGACAGGATGGAACTGGCAACCAGACGGGGGAGAAACTGTGTTAGATTTGGGCATCTCACCAAAAACAAAAGTGCTTCCTCAGTCACAATCTGTGAAGGGCCCCTGCCTGCACCCCCTTGATTTTAATGAAAGGGTGTCTCATGGCCCCTAAAAATGTTACTCTTGTGCTTTTTTCAAGAAATAAAAGCTTAATCACCCCTGGATGTTTTGTCCATGGAGGACAACATGACAGTTACATATTTAACCATTTAAGCACCAGAGGGGTGGCCAACACATTACATAGCAATGCATTGCACCCATCTCTGGTCCTTACAGGTTGAAGATTACCATGAGAAGTGGGTGTAGTTTGTGCCTTGTTGTCCTGCTAGCAACTGTCATGTCCTCCTCCAGGTCAGCCACCACGGACATGACATCCAAGATTGACTGGCGATGTGATCTCTCACACAAAAACACACAAAAAAAAATTTCTAGGGGTCATTAGGCTTTCCTGGCCATAGTAAATTAAACATGGGGTTATTATTAGGACCCCATTCAAATCATGGGGCATTTGAATTTGTTTCCGTTGTGCAACAGTTTGGACCCAGTATTACTCCACTTTTGTTTTCATACATATGCCTTGTGTGCAGAAAGTGTTATAGCTGCTGCAGAACCTCTTGGGAGGAACAGCTAGAAATCTGTAGTGTGTTTTATGGCATTTAGCCCATAAAAGGGCATGTATTCAATCTGCAAAAAATGAGCAAATTTCCACCCAAGGGATTATGCAGCAGTTGAGGTCTCTCAGTTACACAGGGTATCCCGTTAGCAGTACACTACCTACCTGCCTCTTTATGAAGCAGATTTGTGACTATCAAATGTCCCTTGAGTTTGCAGCTTGTGGCTCTCTAGCCCCTGTGATAGTTCTCCCATCATTCAGCTAAGAGTGATACAACATGTAGTCCTACAATAGATGGAGAGCAAAACGTTGCCCAATCCTTGTTTATTATCTGCGAGCAAGCCTCATTTGGTCTCTAACCTTTGGTTCTCTAGCTGTTAAGGACTATAACTCCCAATAGGTGTCATAGTATTCCCCAGCAGCTGGAGAGCCAAAGGTTGCTTACCCCAGTCTAGAATATAAAAGTTCCTGCTAATACTATCATGAGACATACATTTCTCTTCCTACATAAAAATGCACAGACATTGATGTGTATGAATTCTTCCTATTAATGTAAAATATATAGGAATATTGCTGCTACTAGACTTCACCTTTCATACGGCTGAATATGGCTGTTACCAGTCCCTCTCTTACAACACTATAGCTTAAAAATAGCATCACTGTATGTAAAGCAATTAACTCTTTGAGTTGCAGAGGTCTCTGGCACTCAAAGGGCTAATCAAATTGTTACCCAAGATGGCTGACACATTTGCCAGCACAGGACCAAGTTTCATTACAGCAGATATGTGTTATGAATAGTTTTAATCAACAGCCTCCCACTGAAGTTGATTGAAAAATCTGTACATAATACCAGTGCAGTCCTGTCTATATTTCACAGTGCTGTACATTAATGCTATGCTTCTGCTCTAATATATCAGCTGGTAAATGTACTTACTTGATCTTTGTGAACACATACCTATATAGATGTCAATTTATAAATACACAACAATGCATCTTAAAGGGATAGTAATACTTAAAATGTAAAAAATATGTTGTAGGGTTTATCCCCCTGAGTAAAACAAGAGTACCCCCACTGCTGAGAGGTGTTTTATTCAAAAGTTATTAATTTTCAAAGTTGAATTTTTTAGGTGCAATATCACAGTGGCCTGAAATTGTACAGTTGCGCTGTTGCTACACGATCCTATGGACAACTCTGGTCAGTTGACCATAAATCTCCATAGGATGGTGTAGCAACAGCGCCACTGTACAATTTCAGGCCACTGTGATATTGCACCTAAAAAATTCAACTTTGAAAATTAATAACTTTTGAATGAAAGACCTCTCAGCAGTGGGAGTACTCTTGTTTTACTCAGGGGGATAAATCCTACAACATATTTTTTTTTACATTTTAAGTATTACTATCCCTTTAAAGGAGAACTAACACTTCTTATAACCCCCAATCTACTTTTACTATTGCAACATAAGCTCAGTGGCCCATATTAACAATTCCCTTGCACCCTGGTTCAAGAGATAACATCTTCATTCAGTCCTGAATGTCATGTGCATGGAGGCAGACATGACAGTTACTTGCAGGACCACCGGACCTCAATCGCTTCTCACTGCACATGGTAATCTGAACCCTTTAAGGACCAGAGCAATGTGCAAGGACCTCTATGGTCCTTAACCCTTTAAGGACCCTTGATGGTCCTGGCACGTCATGGGATGGCATGCGATAAGAACCCATGACGTGCCAGGACTGTCATGGATTTCAGGGTTACCAAGCGGCTGCACACCATTCGGAGAGCCCTGATTCAGATAGGCAAATTGAAAAGAAAATGGGCAATGGTCCTTATAGGGATAGTAATACTTAAGATGTAAAAAAATATATGTTGTAGGGTTTATGTCCCTGAATAAAGCAAGGGTACTCCCACTGCTGAGAGATATTTTATTAAAAAATTATAACAGCTTAAACTTGAATTTTTTAGGTGCAATATCACAGTGGCCTGAAAATTTAAAGTGGCGCTGTTGCTACACCATCCTATGGAGATTTATGATCTACAGACCAGAGCAGTCCATAGGATGGTGTAACAACAGCATCACTGTACAATTTCAGGCCACTGTGATATTGCACCTAAAAATGTCAAATTTGAGCTGTTATAACTTTTTAACAAAATATTTCTCAGCAGTGGGAGTACCTTTGTTTTACTCTGGGGGATAAACCCTACAACCTACATTTTTTTACATTTTAAGTATTACTATCCCTTTAAGTGCCGGATGCGTGCGCAATCAACTATATTGTCTGCCATCATGGACATGACATCAAGAACCAACTGATGAGGTCATGGAGTATAACTGTAATGGATGCTGGACCCCTGTTTTAAGAAAATTACTTGGACTGCAATTTTACATGGGCCTGCAGGGGTTAAACCATTACAACAACCGTTAGTAGATGTTAGTTCTCCTTTTAACTCTCTGAGTTCCCGAGAAGTATCCAAGGCATATACCTCTCGGGCACTCAGAGGGTTAAATGCTACAGATGCACAATGGATCATCTTTACTTAGAGATGTTAAAGTGAAGCTATCACTTTAAAGGGATAGTAATTCTTCATTTTATCTTTATTTTATTTTGTAGGTATTAAAAAAACACGAAGAACGGTATAAGTCTTATCTCTCCTTAACATCAAAATGGCAGTGACGGTTTTGGCACGTCACTGGACGTTAACGGGTTAACCTGAAGTCTACGTTTTTGCAGAAAACCAACTTCTGCATCAGGAACCAGCGGACAACAATGCAGACATCTTAGAGGAAATGTACCTCTGAGTCTGCTCTGTCTGTCCTGTTCACTGCTTGGATTGGTGAGTGACGTTCGTTGGTTACCTTAAGGTACCGGAAGCTGCTGACGGCACAGGTGCATAGAGCTTCTCTTGTAAGCTCTGTGCAGTGGATGCCTGCCGAAGGAGTTGGTTTTCTGCAATTACGAGTACTTATTCAAGTTAATGACAGTATGGCTTTGCATATTGTTATGTTACTAATGTATTGAGGGGCAATGTTATCATGATAGTTCCGCTTTAAAGGGATAGTAATACTTAAAATGTAAAAAAAAAATATGTTGTAGGGTTTATCCCCCTGAGTAAAACATGAGTACTCCCACTGCTGAAAGGTGTTTCATTCAAAAGTTATTAATCTTCAAAGTTGAATTTTTTAGGTGCAATATCACAGTGGCCTGAAATTGTACAGTGGCACTGTTGCTACACCATCCTATGGAGATTTATGGTCCCGGGACCAGACCTGTCCATAGGATTGTGTAGCAACAGCGCCACTGTACAATTTCAGGCCACTGTGATATTGCATCTAAAAAATTCAACTTTGAAAATTAATAACTTTTGAATGAAACACCTTTCAGCAGTAGGAGTACTCTTGTTTTACTCAGGAGGATAAACCCTACAACATATTTTTTTTACATTTTAAGTATTACTATCCCTTTAATGGCTATTACAACATATAGGCAGTTTTTAATTCTAATTAAAATGCACTAAACTTAAGGTGAGAGGTCCACTTTAACTCTTTGAGTGCTGGAGGGGTGTGCAACACATTGCAAAGCAATGTATTGTACACTACTCTGGCACGCCAAGGGTTAAGCTTAAAGGGATAGTAATGTTAAGGTAGTACAGTAAGATCGAGTCTTCTATATACATATACTAGTTTTAAAGGGATAGTAATACTTCGTTTTATCTTTAGTTTATTTTGTAGGCATTAACAAAACATGAAGAACGATATGTCAGCAAAGTTTCCCCTCCCGCCCATTTTACCTACTGTAAGCCATCTCTTCTCAGATGTGGAATGCAGTCCATAGACCAGACAGATAACAGCAGGGGACAATCTTCTTAACGTCAGAACAATGAAAGTCCTGCGCCCCTTGACAAACTTTTCAGGTTTTTCCCTTATCTTCATTGAAGATTGTCCCTCTCTGCAATCTACCTGGGCACCTCCCTTCTGCTCTGGCTGAGCAGTGTTACATCAGTAAAAGGAGCGGGAGGGGGATACTTTGTCATTGAATTACTCTTGAACTACAACTCTGACAGAATTGAAATAACACTCTCCAAAGTCAAAATACTATGATGATTAATTAAAGCTGATTTTATTATGAAACATTACTATCCCTTTAAAGCCCGTATACATGGGCCAACACTGGCGGGGCTGCAGTCATGTGCAGTAGAGACTGCCGGCCCTGCTCCGTATCAGCCATGACGCCGGCAGTCTCTACTGTGCATGACTGCAGCACACACAGCCGTCTCTACTGCACATGAAGGCTTCTGACAAACATTGTTAGCGAATTATTATATAGGAGATATATATATATATATATATATATATATATATACACACTTGTATAACAATTTGCAGCCTCAGCAAGCTGGGCCGGACAGATTGCAGCAAGGGACAATCTTTCATCACATGGAAAAACCATTCCTCCGTCAAAAGGGCAGGGTTTTCCTTATACTGAAAGAAAGAAGATTGTTCCTTGTTGCGATCTGTCTGGTCCAATGACCAGATTAAAGAATAAAAGGGAGGCGGCTTCATGTTTATAATAGGGGCGGGAGGGGAGTAACTTAATTATAGAATAAAGGAAAACTGTAAAATTATAGATTGTTATACAGCTACACGTCATTATAAAAAATATATATAGAAGACTCGATCTTACTTTACTACCTAAATATTACTATCCCTTTAAAGTAGAAACTAACATGACTACTTTGCACTCTTAGATCTTTATTCGCAAAACAGAAAAGGAACAATTCAATAACAAACCATTTGCACCTTGAGGGAGAAATAAAAATTCCCATTGATTTAAATGGGACTTTTAAAGGGGATCTATCACTACTTTTCCTAAATTGTTTTGTTATATATTGTATATAATGAAAAGTGTATAACTATGCTTGTTTGGAGAAATTAAAATAATAAATCCAGCTCTGTACCTACTTCCGGGCAGACTGAGTTTAACTGATCTGTCCCGCAGTCTGTCACTCTGCCTCTGCTCCCATCCCTCTATCCAGCCTCCTCCAATGACGGCGGCTTTCTGTCTGTAGGCTAGAGCGCTCTCATTGGCAGAGATCGATTTCTGGCCAATGAGAGTGCTCCAGCTTACAAACAGAAAGCCTCCATCATCGGAGGAGGCTGGATAGAGAGAGGCAGAGCGGCAGCCTGCTGCACAGATCAGCTATCCTGATTCTGCCCGGAAGTAGGTACAGGGCTGGATTTATTATTTTAATTTCACCAAACAAGCGTTTTTTTTTTTTGTTTTTTGTTTTTTTAAATTAATACAAATTTCATTATATATGATATAGAGCAAAACGCTTTAGGCAAAGTTGTAAAGGGATGATAGATCCCCCTATAAACTCTAAAATGCTAGCGGTTTTTCCAAAGCATTGCTTTTCATTGCACTGGAGACCTCTCTAGCATTCAAGGGCAAAAAAGTACCATTTAAATAATTTCGCAATTATTTCTTTCTTACAGTGCAGATGGTTTGCACCAGGATTGCTCCTCTTCTGTTTTGTGCAGAGACGTCTCTTCCTTCCAAGGAATTAAAAGTAATACGTTCTTAAGTTTTAAGGCAAACCTCTCCAGTTCCTACATTATTCTTAGTCTCATAGGCTGCATAGAATAACATAGGAACTGGATAATTATCTCACCTTAGTGCAGGTATAGTCAATCAGCTGTAGGGGACTACAACTGCCACCATCCCTAACAAGCCGATTATGGGAGTTGTAGTGTCCAGTAGTTGGCAGCGCAACAATTGACTACCCAAGCCATAGTGCATGGCAGAAATCTGGAGTACGATTTTGCTTCGTGTTTGTCCACAGTTGCATCAGTAATGCAAAAGGACGGTGCTATTCACATCTACAGTATGATCATCAGGTGCTCAGTGGCTCTTAATGTGGTTAACAGAAGTACTTACCAAGGTACGTATCCTTTATACAGTTGTAGGTACTGTATAGGTACTGTTTTTATTTGCATTTGATCCATCTTGTAATCAATCTGTTGCCAATTGTTTCACTTTACTATCTGAAAAACTGTAGTCCCTTACACGTCATTCAAGACTAATGAAGCCTTTTGCTTGCTGTGAGGGGGTGTGATCTAAAGCCAGGCTTAAAGGAGCAGTAAACATTTTTTATGAAAAAATATATATTGTAGGAATTTTCCTATTGAGTAAAATAAGGGTACTCCCACTGCTGAGAGATTTATATTTCCAGAGTTATTATGGTTTAAACCCATGGTTTTTTTTACATTAGCAGTGCCCTCTAGTGGTCAAATTCTAATTAGTTTTCCTGTTAGATTATAATGGAGAGGAAAGTCAGAAAAGTCAGAGACATACAGTTCTCCATAGACTGTGATAGAAACTGCCTCTCACTCCCTGTCAGTTAGAACTACCAGGAAGTAAAAACAGTAAATTCACTTCCTGATTATTTGAACGTCTATAAATTTTGAATAAAACATCTGACAGCAATGGGAGTGGCCTTATTTTACTCAGCAGGAAAAGCTCTATAAAATATGTGTTTTCTTAAATAAAAGTTTACTGCTCGTTTAAACAGAGATCACTATATACAGGAGACTGCATGTATGCAACAATATACATAACTGTTACATGAAGAACAACTACTTAGCTAAGTCAAAGTGTTACAAATTATGAGCCAGTTGTGTGATTTGGAGACATTTCTATAATGCTAGGGGCTAATGAAGTCTGACCCACCAGCTTGTGGATGTAAAATGAATTGAGCCCAAGCCATTAAAAACTGCTCATCACTATTTTTAGAATGTATCTTGCTTACTGTCAAACAATTAGTTGTTCTAGTACTTGTAATGATGAATATTATACTAAACGTACAATAAAAAAAAAAAAAATTCTATTTCATTTTCATGTGCTTTGGAAATTAAGGTCTTGCAAATCCTTCAGGATCAGAATACAATTAGCAGAGTTATTTGTGTCTGTTTAATGGAGTAGGAGGTTTTTAATTAGAATGAAGAGATTACAAAACAGTTTTATACAAAGAAATTAAAGTGCAGAATAGTAACAACCAGATACCAGGAGATAAACAAGAATACATTGCGGCTTATGCACTAAGGCGTGATAAAGTAGAGGTAACGTCTCCAGTGATATCATTTCTCCAATGCCTGTATTATTCTATGGAGCCTACGTACTAAGATCTTTCAGACTTCAAAGGAGCAGTAAACTTTTTTTATGAAAAAATATATATTGTAGGCATTTTCCTATTGAGTAAATAAGGGTACTCCCACTGCGGAGAGATTTATATTTCCAGAGTTATTACAGTTTAAACCCATGTTTTTTTACATTAGCAGTGCCCTCTAGTGGTCAAATTCTAATTAGATTTCCTGTTAGATTCTAATGGAGATGAAAGTCAGAAAAGTCAGAGACATACAGTTCTCCATAGAATGTGATAGAAACTTCCTGTCACTTCCTGTCAGTTAGAACTATCAGGAAGTAAACACAGTAAATTCACTTCCTGATTATTTAAACTGCTATAATTTTTGAATAAAACATCTGACAGCAATGGGAGTATCCTTGTTTTATTCAGCAGGAAAAGCTCTATAAAATGTGTTTTCATAAAAAAAAAAAAAGTTTACTGCTCCTTTAAGGATCTTAGTGCATAGACTCTTACAGAATAACATAGGAACTGGAGAAGTGATATCGGTGAAGAAGTTACCTCCACTTTATCACCTCTTTACCACACCTTAATGCATCTCCCCGATTTTATCTATAGGTCAACTAACTGATCTGTCTATATCTATATACATCTATACATTTTGCCCTGAGGAAGGTCCGCAGGAGGACCGAAAATGTTTTGCATGGATACAATAAATTAATTATTTTTTTATTTTTAACTTTGTTGTCTAAGTGTGCTGTCTCCTACAAGGCCAGGAGTATCCCAGGCTGAATAGATCGGATTTACTTATATACATAGTAACATAGTAAATTAGGTTGAAAAAAGACACAAGTCCATCAAGTTCAACCTTCGCCTCATACCTCAGTAACTGAGAATTTTATAGCTTTCCTGCTACCAGTTAAATTAGTCTTTATCAGACCTTCCTGATCAGCCTACTGATAAACAGTATAACTCTGTATGTTCCCTTTTGAAAGAAATGTATCTAATCTTCTCTTAAACGTATCCATTGTATCTGCCATAACTACCTCCCTGGGCAATGAATTCCACAATTTGACAGACCTTACCGTAAAAAAACCCCTTCCTCTGCTGAAGTTTAAACCTCCTTTCCTCTAATCTCAAGGGGTGTCCCCTGGTCACCTGATCAGGCCTTGGAATAAATAGCTCACCGCAGAGATCCTTGTATTGACCTCTCATATACTTATACAATGTGATAAGGTCTCCTCTTAGTCATCTTTTCTCTAGAGTAAATAAACCAAGTTTGTCTAGTCGTTCCTCATATGTCAAGTCCTCCATTCCCTAAATTAATTTTGTTGCTCTCCGCTGTACTCTCTGTAGTTCTAGTATATTCTTTTTCAGAACCGGTGCCCAAAATTGCACTGCATACTCAAGGTGAGGTCTTACCAATGATTTGTATAATGGTAAAATAATGTTATCCACTCTTGCTTCAATACCTCTTTTTATGCAAGACAGGACTTTGTTTGCCTTTGCTACTGCTGTTTGACACTGGTCACTGTTTCCAAGTTTGTAGTTGACAAGGATACCCAGGTCTTTCTCTAGCAATGAGTCACCTAAAATTATTCCATTAAGTTTATAAGTAGCCTTGGGATTGTTTCCTCCCAAATGCATGACTTTACACTTCCCCACATTAAACTTCATATTCCACATGTTTGCCCAATATACATCTATCAATATGCATCTCTCTACGTGGCTGCCTGCATGTATGAGAAAGAAGAACCTCGGAGGACCCCAGAAACAGTGAAGATGTATCACTAAAAACTGAAGCAAACCAACTACCTCATAGGGGACTAATAAAAATCCTCCATTTCCAATGTATTTATAGATAGAGATAGATTTATATGATAGAGAACTCTCCAATGCATTAGATCTCAATACACTGAAAACTCAAATTCAAGGGTTTTAAAAGAATCCCCATTTAAATGAAGTGCGTTTTAAATTTGTACCCTATGGTGAAGCTGGTTTTCCCCAGGAATCGATGCAGTTCTTAATACATCAACTACTGTTACAATGTTACATCAGCCCCAGTCTGTAGAGCCTCTCCAGCTATTCCTTTGGTGAACCATATTAAAAGGCAAGTAAAATTTTGTAGTTGTCTCATTGGCAAGTCTGTTCCCACAGCAGGAAGCTAGAGCTGCATTGTGAGCCCCCATCAGACCAACTGAGGGGGGCAGAACATGGCCTGAATAGAGTGTCCCATTGCACTCCCTGGAACAGACTGAACTGCATCGCTCAGTTCACCCATAGATCCTATGCACGCTGCTTGAAAAACAGACACAGCAGGTCTACAGGGAATATGCACACAGCCCTGGAGTATGTTGCTGAGAACCCAAAACTGCCAAGTTGCATTCCAGCCACGTGGGTCTGTGTTTTGGCCTCTAAATAGCTGAGAGGAGCCATTTTGGGGCTGTAAAGTGCAGACCAGGCTTTTGTTTTTCTATTTTTTTTTTTTTTTTACCCAAAGAAGCAGACAGTGAAACATGATGATCACCTTTTGAGAGCGTCACCTTTTTTATAATAATCTTGAAGTATTCACATGAAGTGATATTCTATATGCGTCGATCGTGTGGCCCATGGGCCAAATTTGGCCCACCTGACCCCAGGATGTGACCCATCTGAGATGTTTTAAAAAATATTTTTATACATAATTAACTAGTATGCATAAACTAGTAAGATCTAATACCCTGCTTGCCACTGCCCTACAGTTCAATAATAGGGATCTGTTACATATCAGTACGGTTAATGACTTCATAAATAAATCCATATTTTTGAATAGCTTACAGCATATATAATTCACAATTGTTATTAATACAAAAAAAAAATAATCCGGCCCTGTTTTCTGATCATGTGACCCATGAATGAAAAAATGTGGGCGCCCCTGGGATATACACTAAAGTGAAAGAAATCTCTCCATTTCTATATTTCTGTGTGGAGTCTATGCCTAAAGGGTCTGCTGACATCTCTCCAACTTGAAAAGGAGGCTCTATAGGATACAGGGCCGGATTTATCAATAGGCAGACAAGGCACTTGCCTAGGGTGCCAGATTTTGAGGGGTGCCTGGCAATGGCCTGTCACACCTACTGGCCCACCCACTTGGGGGGAAAATACAATGATGTGAGCTCTCATCGCTCAGCCAGTCAGCTTTCTTGTTTCCAGCATGGCTGCCCCCCTTGAGTCTCTGCTCGCCTCCTTTTGAAATCTCGAGGGGCGACGTAGTAATATGCAGCCGCGCACTATGCTGTGCATCTCGGCATAGCTTGTACTGCTGTGTATATTCAGGAGCCAGTGAGAGTGGATGCTGCACCCGTTGGCTCCTCCCCGCATTGCCAAGTGAGGTGATTATTGCCAGGTCATGGGTAACCACTGACAAAAAGGTGAGACTCTACCTATCAGTTTTCTGTTGAAAATTAAGCAGTAAAATAGGGAGAAAGGTGTGAGCGAAAGAGCTGGGGTCTATGGGGAGAGAATGGGGGCGGCTCCCCTGTGTGGTTGAAAGCTGTGCATTTATGAGGACATATATTCATCTGTACTGTTTTGGGAAATAGGCTGGAAGACCTGTGATCATGAAAAAATGTACTTGTTGGTGCATAAGTTGAATTAATTAATGAGGTTTAGTTAAGCATACACTGAAGCTAGGAGGGTGGGCTGAATCAAGATCAAAGTTCGATGGTGCGAACCATCACCCCAGCCTACACAACGAGATACCACTGGGGAATAAGCATTCAATGAAACACTGAAAAAAGTGAAAACATCTTAAAATATGCAAGGACTTGTCTAATGTATAAGAGGGACCCCACCGCATTGCAAAGCCACCGCAACCCGTAATCTATGCCCAACAAGCCGGTTGCTAGGTGTCAACAGGAACTCCCTGGTGTGAACACCTTTTGGGGTCCCATCTAGTCCACCCACCAGTCGATGACTGCATGGCTCATGCAGGTCAGGGGGAAAGCAGCACAGAAGAGGCGGTCCATTGCAAATATCATTGCATGCATGTCTCCGCCAGATTGCGAAGCATCACAGAGTTGAGAGAGGGGCAAATATCTCTGACAAGACATCTGGTGGTTAGTGGGGAGAAACCTGGCTGTAGAGGGGAGAGAGAAAAGCCTGTTCAGTAGGAGTGAGACTTGAGGGATGAAGCATCATATGTGTAGGAGAGAGAGAAAGCAATGTATACCAGACTTCTATATAATGTACTTCTATCTAGGTAAGTCCTTGTTACAATAATTATATATTGCTGTACCCGACTGCTGTATGCTGGACTCCTATATAGGTAAGTCCTTCTGTTAAACACAGTAATTATATATATATGCACTTAACTGCTATGATGCAAATCTACATAAGAAAGTTCTTCTGTTGCATACGGACAAAGTTCCCTTGGACTTTCCTAGGTAGAAGCCCATCATGCAGCAGTCAGCTATATCTATACAATTACTATGTGTAATAGAAGCACTTACATAGGTAAGAGTCCATCATACAGCAGTCAGGGGTATCTATTTAATTACTGTGTGTAACAGAAGAGCTTACCTAGGTAGGAGTCCATCATACAGCAGTCAGGTGTATATCTATATAATTACTGTGTGTAAAAGGAGGACTTATATAGGTGTACAGTTGTTTTTATGAGCAGACAAACCCCTACATCTATTTTTCACAAAAACATTGCTTTCCTTTTAACTCTTTAAGGTCCAGGGATGCGCATTGTGAAGTAATACATTGCACACCGCTCTGTAGCCAAAAAGGGCTTCTACGGTTAACCCTCTGAGTGCCAGAATTTAGTTGCTTTTCTGTAGGATACCTCACAGGCACTTAGAGCGCTACGTTTGAACAAAGGTTCTGTACCATCATTGACTGACATTTTTATTTTGGCCATAACGTTTCATTGCAGCAGTGAAATTGGTTGTGATTTTGAATTCTAGTTCTGATTGACAGTCCCACTAAACTGTAAGTGTCCTAAAAATTGGTTGGGTAGTTTCAGAGTATGTTTAAAAATTAATTTTCCAATTTTTCCCCAAACTAGTTTATGGAATTTCACCAAAATTGGCATGGAGAACGGCTCTGATGAGTACTGCATGCTTTTTTTAAATGGATAAATTGAGACAGTAGACCAAGATATGTCACTGACCACAACATACACTGCCCCACTATGAGACCTCTCTGGCATTCAATGGGTTAAAAAGAGGATTTTAGTCTTACCTGTTAAATCCTTTTCTCTTAGTCCATACAGGTTACTGGTAACTCTGGGTAGGCGATCCTCCCCTTTAATTGTAGGCAGGAACAATTCTAGAATTGTATGCAGGGGGGTGGAGCCTACCTTCCCTCCTTGGCTGCAGCTAGCCAACCAGATCCATAGATTTGAGACACTAACTATTGACTAGATAGTGAAGGGAAAGAAGACTCCTGTGAGCATGACCCCGAAGGATCTCCACGGTCTGCCACAGGAGAGCCAAGCATGATCCCCTGACAGGGTGGGAGACCAGTAACCTGTATGGACGAAGAGAAAAGGATTTAACAGGTAAGACTAAAATCCTCTTTTCTCTGTCGTCCAATACAGGTTACTGGTAACTCTGGGATGTTCAACCATTGAGTTTCCCAGAGGCGGGAAGTAAGGCAAGGATCAGGCGCAAGGCCCCCAAAGTCACCAGAGCAGATATGAACCATCAGATCAGAGATAGCCCAACAAACAATGAAGTGCCAACAGACACTGAACAGGGGTAACAACACCCCAGCTGTTACACAGCACAATGAACTGGAGCCAACAGGGCTCAATAGTGAAGAAAGCACCAAGAACCGAAGAAAATTCTAGACAGGCAAGACTGCCTCCAGGATTTTCCTCCCAAAGCTGGTGTCAGCCGATGCCAGTACATCAACACGGTAATGCTTCGAAAAGGTGTGCACAGATGACAAGGTGGCAGCCTTGCACAACTGATCAGATGAGGCCTGATTCTTGTAAGCCCAAGAGGCCCCAATAGATCGAGTAGAATGAGCCATGACCCTGAAAGGGACAGGCTTCTTCCTCAGCTCATAAGCCTTATGAATAGTGGACTTGATCCAAGAAGCAGTAGTCACCTTGGATGCAGGTATTCCTGCCCTAGGACCCTCAAGAATGACGAACAACACGTCTGATTGCCTGATAGACTCAGTGCGATGTACATAAAACTTGAGACAACACACCACGTCTAACAAGTGGAGATCCCTCTCCCTGTCAGAGGCGGGGTCAGGGCAGAAAGAGGGCACCACAATTTCCTGATTGATGTGGAACTCTGATGCCACCTTCGGGAGAAACTCCTGAGAGCCTTGTCCATGTGAAACACCAAATAGGGTGGTTTACAGGACAGAGCATGTAACTCCGCAACATGGCGGACAGATACAATTGCCAGGAGAAAGGCCATTTTCCACGTCAACAGGCATAGAGGAATAGTAGCCAAAGACTCAAAAGGAGGGAGCTGAAGAACGCCCAAAACCAAGTTAAGATCCCATGGAGGAGCAGGAATCTTGAAGGCAGGATGAGTATGAGCAATGCCCTAGAAGAAAACCTTTACATCAGGAAGGATGGCAATGCGACTCTGAAAGAAAACAGAGAGAGCAGACGTCTGAACTTTAAGGGAATTCACACTGAGGCCCTTATCCACACCATCCTGCAAAAAAAGCCAGGATCATAGGCAGATCAAATTACTGAGACAGGTCCTTGACAGCACACCAACATAGGATTGTCGATCAGACACGATGGTAGATCTTGGAAGAACAGGTTTGCTGGCACTGAGCATGGTAGCCACCACACCAGAAGAAATCCCTTTCTTCCTCAATATTGAGGATTCAGTTTCCAAGCCGTCAAGGCTAGACGATGAACATCCTTCTTCCACAGGTAACCCTGTAGAAGATCCGGATGGCAAGGGAGCCAGAATGGCTCCTTCACTGTCAGATCCAGAGGCTCCGGAAACCAAGCTTGGCAAGGCCAGTATGGAGCAATCATAATGAATGTGCAACATTGGGAGGGGAGGAAAGATGTAGGCCAGAGGGAATAACCAAGGAATGGACATTGCATCCATCGCCAGAGCTAGAGGGTCCCTCCATCGAGAGCAGAACCTCGGAACCTTCCTGTTGTGTCTTGTCACCATCAGGTCGATGTAAGGAAGGCCCCATTTCTGAACAATGAGGGTGAACACCTCTGGTTGCAGCTCCCACTCTCCGCTGTCCACTGTGTGTCAACTGAGGAAGTCCGCCATGACGCTGTCTACGCCAGGAATGTGCACTGCGGATATGGAAGGACGTGTTCTTCTGCCCAGGACAAAATAGACTTGACCTCTAACCAAGCGGCGAGACTACTTGTTCGGCCCTGCTTGCTGATGTATGCCACAGCCATGGCGTTGTCGGACTCTACCCAGACTGGACAGTCTTCCAGCTGAGATGTCCAATGACGAAGGGCATGAAATATTGCCCGAAGCTCCAATATGTTGATGGGAAAGAGATTCCTCCAGAGACCACCAACCCTGAGCACTCAAGCGACCCAGGACCGCTCCCCAGCCAGAGAGGCTGGCATCCATCATCACAGCGGTCCAGAAGGATACCAGGAAGGACCTGCCCTTCAGCAGATTGGAGAGGTTGAGCCACCACGACAAACTCAGTTCCACATAAAGAGGGAGGGAGACTGACATCTTCAGAAGGTCCAGCTGACCCCTGCACACCTGGATCACAAACCGCTGGAGTTCCCTGGTGTGCACCATGGCAAACGGTACCGCTTCTATGGTGGAAATGAATTTCCCCACTAGAGATGACAGCTTCTTGGCTTGAACTGGATCTTGAGCCAGGATTGCAGAAACCTTGTGGGCGATCTGGTGAGCCACCTCGTCCATGAGAAACACCATGTTCTTCTGGGTATTGAAGGAGGCGGCCCAGGAAGACCAGACGCTGGGATGGGACAAGATCTGATTTGTCCAAGTCGATGATCCACCCGTGATGGGTGAGAGCATGAATGTATTGCTGAACCTGCTGATGAAGAAGTTCCGCATAAGGGGCATTCAGAAGCAGGTCGTCCATGTATGGAGTAACTCTGATGCCGTCTCGGTGGAGGACAGACACTACAGCTCCCAGGACATGGTTGAAGACTTGAGGAGCTGTCGTCAGACCAAATGGAAGAGGTGAAAATTGAAAATGTCCCCAGTCGCAGGCAAATTGGAAGTACTGCCAGCTCTCTGGATGAATGGCAATGTGCAAGTATGCATCCTGAAGATCCAGAGATGCAAGGAATTGCCCCGGGGACATGGCAGCAATCACCATTCATAGAGACTCCTGGTGATAATGAGTCCGGATCACAAAGGCGGTTGTCATACCAAAATGGTATGACAACCACTATCCTTCTTGGAGACCACAAAGAGGTTTGAGTAAAAACCCATACCTCTGTCCTGAACTGGAACCGGCTCTAGAACGTCCTTGTCCAGAACAGCCTGAACAGCGCCGTCAAACAGACAGTGTTTCTCTGCACCCTGAGGCTTATGAGAAGGAAAGAAGTGAAAGGGAGGAAGAGAGATGAAAGAGATCCTGTACCCTTCTGTCACCACCTGTAAAACCCATGGGTCAGTCACTGAATCCTCCCAAATGCTGTGATACTGACACAGACGACCACTCATAGCAGAGTGTGGACACAGGTTCGGCGAGTCATGCCGAAGAAGGCTTGGAAGCCTTGGCCTTGGAGAAGACCTTGGGCTTCCATTGCTGTTTGGGCTTGGAGGAGGTACACAGAGCTGAGGGAACCTTCTGGTTCGCAGAACGTGTCTCATTCTGAAAGGAACGAAAATACCGGTTACGCTTAAGTGGTGTTTTCTTGAAGTGCCTTGAAAAGTCAAGGAGAGCAATGCTTTCTTAGAATCAGTGTCAGCAGACCAGATCTTGAGCCAAAGAGCCCTTCTGGCAACCACAGACATGGTGGAAACCCTAGCCACCAAACGGATGGCATCAAATAAGGCAGCAGAAACATAGTGCTGTGCCTCAGAAATGTTGGCAAGGAGGCGCAACATATCCAAAGTTGGAGCACCCTGACGGACAGCAAGAATGAGCTGTTCAGTCCATACCGCAATGGCCCAGTTCACCCATGCTGCTTCGAATGCTGGACTCATGGCAGAACCAGCAGTGGCAAAGTTGGACTTGAGGGAGACCTCAAGTTTCTTGTCAGTCCAGTCCTTTAGAGCAGACGCATCAGACACTGGCAAGGCAGTAGACTTGGATAGCCTGGAGATAGGAGCATCCACTTTGGGAGGATGAACCCACTGAGCTTCCACTTTGGGAGGATGAACCCATTTGCTTGGCAAATTTCTTGGAGACAGGAGGTTTCCTATCCGGAGACTTCCACTCTTCGGACACACGGCGGTCAAGAGTGGGGTTAGGTGGAAAGCAAGTAAAGGGCTTTTTAGGCTCCTAAAACACATCAGAAGGGTCAGAAGGAGCATCCTGCACTAAGGCAATGTTTAGGGTATTTAAAACAGCCCTGATCAGGCCCTCAGCAGAGGGCTCAGGATCAGCCTCAAAAGGGTCCCCAAAAAACTGAGAGGAGCCCTCAGCAGAACATTCCTCAACATCTGAATCCACCAGCAGTTCCTCCTCAGAGGAATCTGATACATCAGGTACACCCTGAGGCTTTGGCAGGGAAGACTTGATGGAGGAGGGGTCTGCCAAGAATGAAAGACCACCCTGTAACTGTAATGGAAAGAGTTGCAATGTGGACCTAAGGTCCTTAGGAGCAGTCCTGAACTCTTGCACCCAAACTGGCTCTAATGCATGGCTGGAGGTCCCTGGGAGACTCTCAGGGACATCAGAACATGCTGGGCATAAAGGACCTGAGAATTCTCTAGGTAACCCTGAATGACAGGAAGAGCAATGCGCAATAGGGAATACAGAGACCCCAGCATCCTTAGTCTTAGGTCTGGCCCTAAGCGCCAATGGTATAGACATTCTCATAGTGTCAAATAACCATACTGTATAAGAAATCACCCAATTACAGTGTGTAGGAATAAAGTTTCACCCCAGAAATCACTAAAATAGACTTATCTGGCAGGCGAAGGGTTAATCAGCAGAGGAGAGAAGGAGAGTCCAAGCCCTGCATAAGATACTTGTTCTGGAAATAGCACAAAATGGCTGCTGCGGTGGGAGCCAATCAGAAACGAGTGCATGAAGCAAGCGCGTATGAGAAATGTAGTTTTCCCAGAAAAGTACCCCAAACAGTGCCCGAAGCCCCCTGAGCCCCCCAACACACTAGAAACATGAACTGGATGATAGAGCAAGGGCAGACAAGTAAAATGAGCCATCTCTGACGTTGCTAGGTTAAACGGTTGCAGAGATAAGTCCCAAACTGTATAGTCCCATAGGAGTGAATGGAGCAATGGCGCTTATACGGTAAAGCACGCTTTTCTCCAGTTTTACAAAATTGAAAGTGTAAAACTAAAAGGCACGATAAAACTAAAAGACATGAAACATCACTAGAACATGTTAGAATACCCAAAAAACACTGAACCAGTAGGAAAAGTGTTAGAAACCCCCCAAAATGAATGCAAAACCAGCAGCTAAAGGGTTAAGTACCACATAAACCTGCTCTAAACACGCAACAGACATACAGATAGACCCAATGAGTGCAGGTGTGTGCAACAAGAACTCCAAATGAAAACCCCTATGTGGAGGGGTACTGTGGGACATGTGGACCTCAGCACTCAAAGGGTTTCTCACCTTTCCTGCAGATCTTCTGTCTTCAGAGTACCATATTTAAAGAAGAAGCCTCGGTGGGCAACTCCTGAGGAAAAAACTTGTAGCCAAGATTTTGCCCCCAGGGCTTAAGGTCCACAAAAAGCACCTGGTCACTGAGCTAGCCACATCTAAGGGCATTGTCAGTTATGGTAATCCCCCTAATGGTGGTATTCCATGTCTACCAGAAAAATAAAAAACTTCTAAAGCTATAGCAGAACTGTTCTCTTGCCTGTGTTATCTTCACCAAGGAACAAATCTTTCTGTAGCTGGTTGGCTAGCTGCAGCCAAGGAGGGAAGGTAGGCTCCACCCCCCTAGAATTGTTCCTGTCTACAATTAAAGGGGCGGATCACCTACCTAGAGTTACTAGTAACCTGTATTGGATGAGAGAGAAAGCACAATTAAAAGCAACAGGACTTTTTATTTGATCCCTGTGGTGCAGTTGGCTTGCTCCAAAATTGCACCACATTAAGAAAAGTGATGCAATTAATTTGAATATTTGAAAATTAAAACAGTACGATGAAGAACAGATCTAAGATATGTATGACCACAAAAGTGGGTGTTTTTAAACATGAGAAGGTGTGCTATGGGGTGGAGCTATGGGCGCCACAAAGTGCTGTGCCTAGGGGAACCTGAGATGTAAATCCGGGCCCGATAGGATAATAGAGGGACTGAAGAGATCTCCCTAACAGGACAGACATCTCGCACCTTAGAGCTTTAGGTTCAGAAACGTAATGGAGTTCTGGGGTGAACCATTTACAATATAGGGGGATCCAACAATTCTCATTTATTTAAATTGGGATTTTAAGCCCTTGAATGCTAGGGTGGTCACGTTGGACACCTTGCTAGCATTTAATGGGTTAAAATCCTGATTTAAAATAATGAGAATTTGTGGAATCTTTAGTTCTCCCCTATAGTGCAAATGGTTTGCCCCAGAACGCTTCCAGTTTTCTTTTAAACATACAATCCTCTTTTCAAACCTGTCCTTAGGGACTACAAACAGGCCAAGATTTGAAGATTTCCATGCATGAATACCGATGAGTGAATCAAAATGTCTGAGCCCCTGATTCACTCACCTGTAATCAAGTTCTGGTCTATTAGTGGTCAATAAGGACAGGTGTATATTAAAAAAAAAAAAAAAAAAAAAAAAAAAAAAAAATGCATTTCCCCAAATGATGTCAAGTAAGGCACATGATGTCATCTGTAAAGATTTTCATATCATGCAGAAATCATTATGCAAGATCACTGTGTACAGCAGGACACATCTCAAGGAGAACATGCATGGCATTGTAAACATGGAGAGCACAAACTAAAGTTGACCTGTTGCTTTAAATTCAAAAATTGCCCGTTTCTCATATTAGCCAAAAGACCAGCTGATGCATAATTTAGGAAATATTCATTCTTTTCTCTATAAGGTGCTAGTGTGGAGCAATATGCTAATTACAATCATCAATACTGCACAGGGCTTAATTAGCACATGAAACTGCCCTGAGAGACTTTTACTTTTTCATAAATAAAAAAGATTAATCTCTCCTAAGCCAGTGTTTCCCAAACTTTTTCACTTGAATCTCCTTTTAATTTTTCACCAATCCCTGTTACCCTTCTCGTTTTCGATTGACATAAATATTACCTTTTCCATACTTATTTATATTATTCATTTGCATTTTATTTTCAAAGTGAAACTTTCATCCGATTAATATAGAGCCCCAAACCATAATTACATTAGCGATATGCATAAACATAGTTTTATTTTCAAGAATAATTGTTCCATTAAAGAAAAATAGAACCTTTTAGGCAGACAAGCAGCGGGGAACAGGGCAGACATCTTGCAGAGACGACATATCTGAGTCTGTACTGTTCGTCCCCTTCAACTCCAACATTGGTGAGTTGAATGCATTTGTGCCTTAAGGCCCCGGAAGGGACTGACAGCACAGGCGCAGAGCACCTTCTGTAAGATCCCAGCCAGTGCCTGCCTGCATAAAAGGTTCTATTTTCTGTTAATGCAGCAATTATTCTTGAAAAAAGAAAAAAAACTATGTCTATGCATATCGCTATTGTAATTATGGTTTTGGGCTCTATATTAAACTGATGAAAGTTCCACTTTAATGTATTTTGAAGAAACCGATTTGTTATATGTCCTTTTCTTTGCCACCCCAATATATTATAGGCTCTCAGCCAAACATACATGTATCTCAAGTAGAAAAATGACATGGCATAATTGCTTCATCACAGTACGGATAATACTATGTTGTATCCGAACACAGAAATTTGGTGCTGGAACAAAGCCCCATGGCCCCACTGTCCTCCACCCAGAAGTGCACCATGCAACCCCCAACAGAGATATACCCCTTGGGAACCACTCTCCTAAACTGTGCATCCGCTGGTCCTTTGACTAAGAAAACACATCGTTAGAGTTTAAATACGTCTTCAGACATGAAAACCTAAATTCAAGGTGAAAGGCCCACTTTAAAGGGATAGTAATGTTTCATAATAAAAGCAGCTCTAATTAATCATCATAGTATTTGGACTTTGGAGAGTGTTATTTCAATTCTGTCAGCTTTGTAGTTCAAGAGTAATTCAATGACAAAGTATCCCCCTCCCGTCCCTTTTACTGATGTAACAATGTTCAGCCAGAGCAGAAGGGAGGTGCCCAGGTAGATTGCAGAGAGGAACAATCTTCAATTAAGGTAAGGGAAAAACTTGTCAAGGGGGGCAGGGCTTTCATTGTTCTCACAGGAAGAAGATTGTCCCCTGCTTTTATCCGTTTGGTCTATGGACTGCATTCCACATCTGAGAAGAGATAGCTTACACTAGGTAAAAGGGGCGGGAGGGGGAAACTTTGCTTGTGAATATCTCTCAAACCATAAAGGTTTGAGCGATAAGACTTATATCGTTCAAGTTTTTTTTAATGCCTACAAAATAAAATAAAGATAAAACGAAGTATTACTATCCCTTTAAGCTGGCATTTGGTAAGAGTTATTATTATTTCTCCTCCTGTCTGCCTGGGACCTGCTTTAGGCACAGGAATAAGTGTCTGGGGCTGTGATCTGGGTGAGGTGAACCATTACTTTCCCAGAACATACCTGCTCCACTTAAATTACATTGTGATCCTTGTCAGGTGCTGCTCATGTCCTCCTCCACTTCCTGGAAAATAAGGACAGCATGGCCCAACCATCTGTTGACAATTCATTTGCCTGAGGGTTGTGAACATCCCTCTAGAAATTAAATGGTTAATGCAATGTATCTCTCTTCTCCACCTCCCATGCCTGTTGCAGCCTCTTACTTTCATTTTCTGCACTGTGTCCTGCGATCCCAGGCAAACAAGGGAGACTGTGTAAATCAAAGCAATGGTTAAATATTACATTGTGTTCCTGTGGAAGCCTCTCTGTCTTCTGGTATAATGTAAGCCACACACAGCAGTTTCTTTCCTCCACAGGTTCAGAAAAACGGAGTTTCATCAAATGAATCAAACACACTTAACTCCCAGAAAAGCCTCTGTTCAATCCTGCTTAGAAGATCATGAAGTTTAACACTCTTGAGTGCCAGAGTGTTAACCCCTAGGAGTGTTTGAGAGATGCTGTACATATTGATCAGCAATGTATTGGGAACCCCTCTGGCATATGAAATGTTAATACTTCTGCTTCAATACTAATGACTCCAGGTTAAAAGATAATGTTCTGTCAGGAAAACGTATAGGTTTCCATACTTTTACAGAGCTTAAAGGAGAATTAAATATTTCCTTATTAAAATATACAATCTAGGGATCGATACTGTTAGCACCGCTTCAAAAAAAAAAAAAAAAAGGCGTTGTGGTTTTTTAAGTCAGGTTTTGTTTTCCTATTACCCAAGTTGTTAAAACAAAACCAGAGGTAATTCCATGCACTGCCAGTCAAAAAAAAAAAGCCCATAAGAAACAACTGAAAACAACATGCAAGTAGCATATATTAAGTATGGTCAGTATTACTGCGTGTTTTGTGGTTACAGTTTCTACTGGGAATCCTGCATCTCAGAGTAGAGGCATAGAAGCCACAATGGCGGTTTTAAACCATCATCAACAAAAGCAGCGCAGTATACATTCACGCATGCTCTCTAAGGGCAAAACAAATGGAGAAGTCTTAAAGGGATAGTAATACATAAAATGTAAAAAAATATATGTTGTAGGGTTTATCCCCCTGAGTAAAACAAGAGCACTCCCACTGCTGAAAGGTGTTTTATTCAAAAGTTATTAATTTTCAAAGTTTATTTTTTAGGTGCAATATCACAGTGGCCTGAAATTGTACAGTGGCGCTGTTGCTACACCATCCTATGGACAACTCTGGTCAGTTGACCATAAATCTCCATAGGATGGTGTAGCAACAGCGCCACTGTACAATTTCAGGCCACTGTGATATTGCACCTAAAAAATTCAACTTTGAAAATGAATAACTTTTGAATGAAACACCTTTCAGCAGTGGGAGTACTCTTGTTTTACTCAGGGGGATAAACCCTACAACATATTTTTTTTTACATTTTAAGTATTACTATCCCTTTAAGTTCAGGGCTTAAAATTTTAAGTCCTTTGCTACTAGCCAGACCTGAAGTTTGTAGCCACTGCAAGCCATAGAATACCCACTAGGGCTGAATTTCTACTTGCCAGGGCTAAATTTTTACTCTCCATTGGCTAGTGGTGAGTGGAAATTTTGAGCCCTGCTCAAGTTAATCCCTGAAAGCACCCAAACCAATGGCCTATATTCACTAAAGGTCGATGCTGTGGCAATATGATTTTGCACACAGCACTTCTACATTTAGTATATACAATGAGGTCAGTGTATGTCGAATAAAATTGGAGAAAGGAGAATGTCAAATGGGAGCACTGTATGTTGAAATACAAATGGAGAAATTTTGTATGTCGAATGGGAGCAATATATGTTGAATTACTAAGGGTGGGTTAATATGTCCAAGGGGGCACTGTATATCGGATTTCTAACATGTTGTGCAGCATGAGGAACAATGCCATTGTGTGTTAGTCCAATATACACTGCCTGACCCTCCCAGCCTTCTTCCCTTGCCCACTGGTAACCACAGATCCCCATGTATACTGTCTGACCCTCTCCAGCCTTTTCCACTTGCCCACTGCTAGCCACAAATCCCCATGACCGCTGCCTGGACAAGGAAGAAGACTAGGTGGTGTCAGGCAGTATATATGGGGCTAACACACAATGGTGTTGTTCCCCATGCTGCACAACATATTAGAAATCCAAAATTTAGTGCCCTCCTTCGACATATTAACCCCCCTTAGTAATTCAACATATATTTCTCCTATTCGATGTACTAACTTTCTTGATTTGTATTTCAACATATAGTGCTCCCATTTGACATTCTCCTTTCTCCAGTTTTATTCCACATACAAAGACCTCCTTGTAAATGAAATGTAGAAGTGTTTCGAATACACTGACATCATAGCACCACAGCATCAACCTTTAGTGAATCTAGTCCATCTAACACCTAACTTGACCTGTCGTCAAACGTACGCCTATTTCCTTAGGCTTTGACGTTTAGCTAGTTCTTAGGCAGTAGTTTAAGGAGTAGTTGGATAAAAGCAGACAGCACCATTTTTGTTAGTACAGCAACATGTGCGGCCTACGCCAGATTTGTTTTACTGTTGCTTGTTTCAACTTTAACTCCGGTTTTGGTGCGGCTAATTGTATCGAGCCCCTAGATTTTTCCTGCTTTGCAAACAAGGTACTCCCACTGCAGAATTTTTATTTAAACGTTATTACACCTCACATTTGCTTTTTTTTTTTAAAGGTATAGTAATATTTCACAATAAAAGCAGCTCCAATTAATATTCCTAGTATTTGGGCCATGGAGAATGTTATTTCAATACTATCAGAGTTGTAGGTCAAGAGTAATTGAATGATAAAGTATCCCCCTCCCACCCCTTTTACTGATGTAACACTGCTCATCTCAGAGCAGCAAGACTGTCCGGATGGATAGCAGAAAGGGACAATCGTCAGTGAGCATAAGGGAAAAACCTGTCAAGGGGAAGGGGCAGGATTTTCCTTATGCTAATAGTAACAAGATTGTCTGCTGCGACCTGTCCGGTCAAGTGACCAGATTCTAGTCTGAGGGGAGTTGGCTTACACTACATAAAAGAGGCTGGAGGGGATACTGTATCATTCAATTACTCTTGAACTACAACTCTGACACTACTGAGATTACACTATCCATGACCCAAATACTATGAAGATTAATTCGAGCTGCTGTTTTTGCAAAACATTACCAGCCCTTTAAAAAGGAAACAGCAATTTCCTATTCTGGTCACCAGGTGGTGCTGCTCCTATCACTTACTATGGGGATCTGTATTCAGTGATTAAGGCTCTCCCGTTGAGTGCATTATACATTTTTTGCCTTTGTACTCTAGTGGCCACTATTAACTAAAAATAGATATGTCTGAACTGTTATAACTTTTGAATGAAAAACCTACCAGCAGTTATTAAAGTACGCTTGTCTTACTCATCAATAAAAGCCCTAAAACCTATTTTTTTTTATAATAAAAGCTTACTGCTCTGCAATGCAGTGGAGACCTCTCTAGCTTTCAACCCCCATTTTTAATCCACTATAACCTACTGCACCTCTTAAGGCTCTTGGGGATGAGAATGCCCCCAATAAAAGCCTAATGATGAACTGAAAGATGAGGCGCTGCTGGAAACCAATTGGGCTATTGATTATAACTGTATTTAGATACCAAGTGAGAAGAAAAATATCAGAAAACATGCAGACAGGAAACTAATCGTGATGCAGATAGGACAACTGAAAGCAACCAGCGTATCCACAGCAACCAGAACAACATCTAAAAATGTGCAGAGGACCCAGCATGTGGTGATAGTTTCGCTAGAAAGCCGACAGGACCCCCAGAGATTCTCATTTCTAAGGGAAACAGAAATGAAGCTTATTTTTACCTTCCTTACATAAAAATTGCTCAAAGCATTCAGAATTAAACTGATAATTAAAGCTAGAACAAAAGAGCATGCTGATCTGCTACTATGGTGAAGATAGAAGGGAAATACCCTAATAATGACTTCTTATTGTAAGTTATCAGTAGGCATTAGGCCTGGACTACTTGTTCAGACGTGCACTCGTAAAATGCTGGGTAAAATTTATGGCGTTCGTGTGGTTGAAAAACAGACAAGTGTCCATGAAATTCAAACTCTGAAAGTTATTCTTTGTTGATCCAGGGAAAGGCAAAAAAAAACCCACAGAAGCTATGGCATATTGTGACCCAAAAGGCAACAGGATTTCTCTTTGGATCATCAACATACTGACACTGTAACAAACTCTTCTAATTCTTTATACTGTTTATAGATAAAAAGGAAATAAACAGCCTCTCCAAGCAAATACCGTAAAATCTCGGGTACAATACGCACAATTTTACCTCACTTCACCTTATGTGAAGAGGGGGGTGCGTATTATACACTACAGTTTTTACAATGAAAAAAATCTAATATTAGCAGACCTCTTCCCTCCCTCCCCTGATGCTCCGCTTTGAAGATAAACCTTACTTTTTTATACATGATAGTACTGTACTGACCTTTGCAGCAGCTGAGTGACATTGCATATTGTTGTGCAGTTTACTGTCTACAAGTACTTTCAATTAGTTCTCTAACAAGGGCTCCAAGAAATTTCCTATTTAAAAAGAACTTTCACCTCTAATGAATAATCAAGTAAAATGGTTCGTAGATTGCTGTTTTTTTCCCTCTCTAAATACATACTTTATGAACATACCTGGGAACTTTTTATTGTTGTCTCCCCAGAGGGGAGTCCTCTGCTGCCATGGGTGTTGTGAAGAATTAAGCGTATTGCGTCAAAAAGGGGCGGGTCTTAACATGAGTGTCAGGGGAGGGCTTAAAAGAAGGCTGGGGGAAGGAGTTACACCGGGGGAAAAAGTGGGAGTGGGTAGAGTTTTAACAGAAACTCCCCACATCCGAAGGACTCAGCCTCTGCCCCGGAGACCCGGTAAAGCAGTGCCAAAACCGGAGTCTCCGGGGCAAATCCGGAGAGTTCCCAAGTATGTTTATGAGACATTCTTTTTAAAAATGAGACTTGATGTAGGCACTTCCGCATTCTATGACAGGGTAACGTAGGCACGGCTCTGCAGGACTTCCCAGTCCTCAAATACTCCTCCCATCTCCCTCCTTGGAGCCCGTTTGCTCTTACCTTCATGGTGATGTGCAGCACGTGCTGTTATTATATGAAGCTTGCTGTTACAATATACGTGCGGCACATCACCATGAGGAGGAGGGTGAACGTGCTCCCAGAGAGAACTAGGAGGAGAATTTGAGGACTGGGAAGTCCTGCAGAGCCATGCCTATGTTACCCTGTGCCGCACACAACGGAAGTGCCTACATCAAGTCTAATTCTGAGAACGAATATCTCATAAAGTATGTACTTAGAGAAAAAAAAAACTGCAATCTGCAAACCATTTTACTAGATTAATCATAGGAGACAATGTATTAGAGGTGAAAATTCCAATTTAAAGGAGAACTACCACCCCGCAATAACTTTACCTTAAATCAGTCTTCATCTGGTGACTAGCTGCTTAGTAGCGCTAGTCGCCAGAAATATTATCCGGTTCAAAAGATTGTTGCCTTTTTCTGACAAAAGGCAAAAATCTTTTGAACCGGGTAATATTTCTGGCGACTAGCGCTACTAAGCAGCTAGTCGCCAGATGAAGACTGATTTAAGGTAAAGTTATTGCGGGGTGGTAGTTCCCCTTTAAGGCCCTTATGTGCAAAAGAAATGCGGAGGAATTCTGGGACAAATCAACTACACTATAGAGGACAAAATAAAACTTCCCCGTTCATTAAAATTGGACTTATAACTACCTGAACATGTTCAGCAATGCACTGGCAACCTATCTAGCATGAAAGGGATTAACGCTTTGAGTGCCAGAGAGATATCCAAAGTATTGTAATGCACTGGATACCTCTCTGGCACTTATAGCGTTAAAAAGCCCCATTTATAATAAATAGGTTTTTGGGGAATTAATTGTCTCCTATGGTATAGCTGGTTTGCTTGAGCATACGATCCTTAGTGTATACACAGCATGTTTCTGCAAGCCCAGATGCATAACACTGCATTTATCTATATTAAATCTCATCTGCCACTTATTCATCCAGTCAGTCAGTTTATCCAAATGTTCACTACTCCTTTTGTGTTTAGTGGAAGGATCCATTTGCATTACATATTAGCTGAAGACTATCTGTAGGATCTGTAGATTAACAAACAAAAGGGCAGATGTGTGAAAGGAACGAGCAAACAGCAACAAGTTTAATTCATAAACAGAAACCAAATGAAACAGGGAACATTTAAATATCAATGCTTCAAGGTGGTAAAGAGCTGTTTAGTTCAGAGCATAATGCAGTCATGATTCATCTTTATGCGCAAAAGATTTAAAGAGCCAGTACCCAGGATGCAGCGGGAGAAGAAAATTCAGTCACTGCAGGAGTAATATCCAGAGAGCACAGCAGAAGGTAGGAGAAGGGTACAGAGGTAGACAGCAAGAAAAGTGTGGAACAAGAGAGGCAGAGAAGGCGAGAGAACAGTAAAAGGGCAGAGATAGGAACAGCAGTGGGGGAAAAGATAAAGAGCAAGAGGGGTGGGTGAAAGGAAGAGTGCAAGTAAGGGATAGAGAACAAGATAGGGAAAGAAAAGGGTAGAAGCAGGGATGAAGAGTTGAAAGCAGGAGTATGTGAGAGATTAAGTCAGGAGTAATTACTGGGGAGAGAACAAGGGTAGGATATGGGCCTTATGACAAAGAAAATAATGAGAATTCTGGAGCAAACCAAGTGCACCATGGAGGGGGAATTAAGATTCCCACTGACTTAAAGCAGAACTGTCACTCAAACTAAAGTGCCCCCCCAAATCATTATGCACATAGCGATATATCCATACAAGTATTATCCTTAATAAGTCCAGCATTACTGAGAAATTCAACTTGTTCTGAGAAGAACAGGCAGGCATCAGCACAGACATCTTGCCAAAGAGACATGTGTGCACCTGCGCTGTCTGTCCTGGTCTCCTCTATGATTGGTGAGGGGGAGTTGCATTGTACCTTAAGGTACAGGAAGTTACTGATGGTACAGGCGCATAGATGCCTCTACAGTAAGATGCCTTCCTGTGCATCTTGAAACGGGCTGGATTTCTCAATAACGCCAGACTTATTCAGGACAATACTAGTATGGATAGGCATATCGCTATGAGCGGAATGATTTTGGGGTCACTTTCATTTGAGTGATAGTTCCGCTTTAAATTGCTTGAATACTAGAGAGGTCTCCAATGTATTGCGTTGCAGACCTCGCTAGCATTCAGGTGGTAGAAAGCCCCATTTAAATAAATGAGAATTTTGGGGTTGAAAGCCCCATTTTAATCACGGAGTATATTGGGGATTCTTATACCACCCCTTATGTTCCAGAATTGTTCATCATTTGATTTCTGCATAAGGCCCATGTTGTCTGGAAATTGACAGCGATAAACAAATGTAAGGAAAAGAGATGACACCTGACTGCCACCCTGCAGTCTATAACTCAGACTGACTTCCCTGTCCAAACTCTGTACAAGAGACATCCAGATACAGGATCAGCATTACGTTACACTACTCAGCTAGTCCCATTGGAAAGAGCAGGATGATCGTGTCCATTCATTTGAGACCAAGGACAGACAAAACCATGCAGCCCCTGACAAGCTCACACACACAGCCGAGGCAGCCTATGGGGAAGTGACACAAGCAGGCTGAACAGGTCATATGTCTCTGTGTTCATATTTTCACCCCACGCAGTTCTGTGAAGGTGGCAGAGCCAGGAGTGCAGGTGAATGATGTGGTCACATGTTGGTGCTGAGTCGGGTTTGACTGTTAGCCGGTGTTAGTTCTCCTTGGCTTCCTTCCCTTGGAGGCGACTGTAAGGAGAAACAGTCATGAGCCAAAGCAGAGTCAAAACATCCTCAGTTCATTTTAGGGAAAGCTAGGAATAGTTCTATGGAGAAGTACAAGGGATCTGGGATTTACAAAAGCAGCAGTGTTTCATGATGTAAACAAAATATAGAGCGTTTATAGATAGAAAGATAAAGTTCCATATTTTGATTTACAAAAAAAAAAAAAAAAATCCATTCCCTTAGTTATATATTAGATCTTTACTAGCTCATTAAAAACAAAAGGACTCTCTGTGCACAGATATGCATCATTCAAAAGTTATGAAAGCTTAAATTGTCAAATGTAAGTGTTACTATCACTTTATTATGAGTGTAAGGCTCTAAGCTCTCTCTCTCTATCCTATATAATAATTCGCTAAATTGTGTGTAACACCACGTCATGCGCAGTAGAGACTGCTGCTCGTGCTGCAGTCATGCGCAGTAGAGACTGCTCACACTGCGGCTGACACAGAGCTGGGCGCTCTGAAGGCGCGTCCAACTCTGTATCAGCCGTGGCACGGGCAGTCTTTACTGCGCGTGACTGCCCCGCGACCGGGTGGCAGTGGCACTGTGGCCCGTGTAACGGGCTGTTCAACTAGTATATTATATATATATATATATATATATATATATATAGAAATGCCCCATGATTTGCACTCTCTATACCTCTCCAATCTGCCTGGGTGCAATTCTCCAAACTTAATGTAATTTACTGCAGAAATAAGAAAACACTCACAGGTCTTTCTCCAGGTGAACAAAAGGTGCTGGTTTATTCCATCAACGTTTCAGCCTTTATCAAGATTCTTATTTCTGCAATAGATTTATATATATATATATATATATATATATATATATATATATATATAACAGAGCTTTGCTGCTCTATTAACCCTTTGAGTGCCAGCAAAGCAATGCATTAGATACTCCTCTGGCACCACTCAAAGGGTCAACACTCTGAATACTAAACAACTTCTCCAGTGTCTGCAATGCATTGGAGAGGTTCCTAGCATCCAAGGGTTAAACATTAATGGAATGATTTGTTACAAAGATCCAGAGATAGGGTAAGGGGGGTTCAGGATGAGAAATTACAGCAAATTGAATATGGGGAAGTGACTCAAAATAACAATACTCTAGAGACCCAGTGATGCGCGAGGTCAACAGTACATGGGAGTTAACCCTTTAACACCCAATGACTTGCCATGACCATCACAGATTTTGGTCCTTTAAGGAGCAGTGACGGACCTGGCACATCATGGATTACATGATCACAGACCGCCTGAAGGCACACTGTGATCATGCCAGGAGGCTGTTACTAGCTGCTCCAAGACCAGAGCAGTCAGTTTCCGCCTTTATCCCTGGTTCTTTCCTGTTAAAAAAACAAAATAAAAAAACCTGGCCCTTAAAGGGTTAAAAACCAAACCCAAAATAAAGGGGGTGAAAGACTTCTCACAGACAGAGCAGTAGGAACAGTACTTAGTGTTAGAGCGGAGCTGCCACCTTAAGATACGTTTAGTTAGTTTTAACCCCTTAAGGACCAGCAGTCCCGGGGTGTGTGGTCTTTTAACCCCTTAAGGACCAGCGTTACCTTCCCTTAAGGAACGCTTTGATCCTTGCAAATGCGCCAGTACATGTGACCTGTTTTGTGTACCGGCGTGCCGCTTTGAGGCCTAAGAGAGATCGCTCCGGTCTTGGAGCAATCAATTTTAGCCCCTGATTTTACTTACAGCACTCCTGGTAGATCGCTGTAAGCAAAAAGTACGTGATGTGCTATGACCGTCACTGGTCCTTAAGGGTATAAGGACTGTGACAGTCATAGTACGTCACGTAGTCCTTAAGCGGTTAAGGACCAGATAGGAAACTTTGACGTGCCGTCCCACGTGACTGATCACGTGGGGCGGCACGCCGAACGGGGGACTGAAAGAGATCGCTCCGATCTTGGAGCGATCAACTTCAGTCCCCAGTATTACTCACCGCTCTCCTACAGCAGCGCGGTGAGTAAAAGTACGTGACATACCAGGACCGTCACTGGTCCTTAAGTGCCGGACAAGCGTGACGGTCATGCCACGTCAATGGTTCTTAAGGGGTTAAAGAGCATTACAAACTACCTATATGTTGTGTTGGCCATTTGTCTGTATTATAAATAGCTTGGGAGAAATTATCCTTCAATTTTAGGAAGTACTTTGTGGCACTTTATGCTAATTAGTTTATGTGCTTTTCCAATATTGCCAGACACTATGTCATGTAATAATCTAAGCAGAGCCTACACACTTGGGGGCACTTCTAACAGCACAGTGAGGGGAAAATTTGGTCTAGAATAGAAATAATTAGCACACTGTGTATGAAATTGGCCACTGTGCCTCCCAACAAAGGTCAATTTCTCCAAATCAATTTATTTTAAAGAAGACAGCTAATAAAAACATATAGGCAATTTTGAATTATCTGTAAAATAAGCTAAACTTGTCTTAGGGCAGTGGTTCTCAACCTGTGGGTCGGGACCCCTTAGGGGGTCAAATGATGATTTGCCAGGGGTCGCCTAAAACTATCAGATATTTATATTTCAATTCATAACAGTAGCAAAATTACAGCGATGAAGGAGCAATGAAAATAATTTTACTGTTAGGGGTCGCCACAACTTGGGAAATTTTATCAAAGGGTCACGGAACTAGAAAGGTTGAGATCCACTGTCTTAGGGTGACAGGCCCATTTTAAGGCTTCAATACAGGAAGCAGTGGTGGCTACTACCCTCTCACCTACACCAGTTGGAACCAACTTCTCCCCTTACAGCTGACAACATCTCCCGAGTTGTTAATTTCCACTCCTTTTCCCATGGGAAATGAGTCCCCTGCCCCATGTATGTTAGGTTGCTGCCTTACTTTTACATGGATCTGGTTGCGCAGAACAGCAGCTCGCAAGATCATAGCTTTGGCTCGTCGCTGAAACTCTCGTCCCATTTGTAAGGATTTCTCAAAAGTCGTGCTGCGCTGATCAACATCTCGTGCATACAAGATCTACAGGTGAAAAAGCTGTTTTAATTAACTAACTTTTAACTTATGGCCCTCACCAAAGAAAACGGCCTTTTCCTTACCTTACTGTGTGAGTCAATACGAGCATTAATTAACCCTTCCAGGATTAACTGAGTCAGTTCATCTTCTAGTGCAGACACAGTTGTGTTAAATGCTGTTGCCATTTTGTACATGTCTGCAGAGACATATGGGCTGAAATACTGTTGATGAAACATGGAAAAAGAAATGGGAATATTATTAATGCAACAAAGAGGAGAACAACCCAGTATAGGTGGCTCAAACAGCAGCAGTATTGAAGGAAACACTGGGTAATGGATAGGTTAAATAACAGACAACCCAGGAGGATTAGCATACAGCAGTAAGTAGAACAAGGGGGCACGCAGCAGTCACTAGTTGTGGAGTGTACACAGAAAAAGCAACAGTCAGCAGGAGGAGGAGCCAGCACAACAGTCAACTGGAGGAGGAGCCAGCACAACAGTCAACTGGAGGAGGAGCCAGCACAACAGTCAACTGGAGGAGGAGCCAGCACAACAGTCAGCTGGAGGAGGAGCCAGCAGAACAGTCAGCTAGAGGAAAAGCAAGCACAACACTCAGCTGGAGGAGGAGCCAGCACAACACTCAGCTGGAGGAGGAGCCAGCACAACACTCAGCTGGAGGAGGAGCCAACACAACACTCAGCTGGAGGAGGAGCCAAACTCAGCATCCAGCAATACCTGAATAAGGGCTCGGTTCCGGATCTGAGTATAAAGTGTTCGGACATGTGGGGCTAGATACATATCAAGCAGCAGATTATCCTGTGGAGACAAATATTTAAAGTTACAATAACAAAGCCACTGTGTAATACAGCACGCAGTGTGATGCACCTCAAAAACACACTGAGATACTATGATAAAGCACAAAATATATATAGAAAGTGAAGCAGTGGTGGGCAACCTTTGGCTTTCCAGCTGTTAGGAACCTCAACTCCAACTATCCCAATGCAGCCAGCAGCTGTTTGGGGATGATGGGAGTTGCAGTCCCCAGCAGCTAGAAAGCCAAAGGTTGACTACCCCTGGTATGAAGCAAAGAGACAAGCAAAGGCAGCATGACACAGAATAAAAAGAGCAGGTGTTCTAATGCAGTGTGAGACACCTAATGGTGGAGTGCTGAAAAAGAGACAAACTGATTGACAGTATGACGCAGTATATGACAGTGTGAGTGAAATACAAATTACATTATCAAGAAAAACAAGGCAAACCGCCTATCACAGAAGCACCAGAGCACAGCAGTCAGTAGCCAGGGACAGATCAGTAGGGGAGGGGTTGAACTATCTTCACCTTCATTTCATCCAGCATTTTCAGACAGGATGCATATTTGGACTCATAGAACTTAAAGATGATATCACGGACTTGAGGTTCTAGCTCCAGAAACAACTTGAATGAGCTGCAGAAATGAAAGTGAATAATATAACCCAAGTGTAATCATACATCAACAAAATCCCCCTGCCTTCAATCTCAGACCTGCTGGAGATGACATTTCGCTGAAGCTCCTGACGATCAAAGGTAGCAAGAGCACAAAGGCCACCATACACCGCCACATTACTGGAGGAGAGGAGCTGTGCAGAAAGATAGGGAGTGAGATATCAGTGAAAGTGACACGAGAGAGAGAGAGAGAGATATGAGATATCAGAGAGGAGAGATGAAAGAGAGCTCACTATGAATGAAATGCAAGTGAGATATAATGAAGAGTGAGATACTGTCAAGAGTGAGTGACATTTCTCAGAGTGTGAGCTACCATAAATATTATAATATCACAGAGTGAGTGATATCATTGATCATGTGTGAGAGAGGATGGAACAAGAGGAAGAATGAGAGAGACAAAATCAGATATGGGAATGTGTCTGACCTCAGGAAAATCACAGTGATCAAACGATGCCAATAAGAAACATTTTGCTGCCTGCTTGTATTTCCGTGCAGCTAATTCCGCCAACCCTGAAACCAGATAACAGTGTAAAGATAGCCCATAAACACACTCAATCCCTCATTATCTCAAATGAGCCTCCCCACTCAATAACATCTGTACCATAAACACATATTTCCTCCTCTGTTTTATACCTAATTAACAGAGCAGTAAACTTTTATTGTGGAGTATATTACTATAGTAGGGCTTTTCCTACAGCATAAACACAGATACCGCCATTTCTGGAGAGGTTTCATTTCAGTTTATATATATATATTTAACTGGTAGAAACAGTGCCACATGTTGGCAAGACAGTTATCTATTGCCTTCTATGGGAGAAGTGAGTCACTGGCAACAGTTCTCCCTGGAATCAGGGCCAGATTTACCGTTAGGCAGAGTAGGCATCTGCCTACAGGCGCACCCCCACAGAGGGGTGCCTGTCATTGGGACCCTTTAAAAAAAAAAAAAAGTTGCTGATGATGGCAATGTAGAGATGATGGGGCAATGTATGTGAGGGTAAGTTGGAGCTGATGGCAATATGGAGCTGATGGGGTCAATATGGAAATGATGGCAATGTGGAGCTGATGGGGGCAATGTGAGGGTAAGTTGGAGCTGATGGGGTGGAGCTGATGGGGGGCAATATGGAGATGATGGGGGCAATGTGCGGGTAAGTTGGAGCTGATGAGGCAATATGGAGATGATGGGGGCAATGTGAGGGTAAGTTGGAGCTGATGGGGCAGTATGGAGCTGATGGGGGCAATATGAGGGCGAGTTGGAACTGATGGGGGGGCAATATGGAGCTGATGGGGGCAATGTGCAGGTAAGTTGGAGCTGATGGGGCAATATGGTGATGATGGGGGCAATGTGAGGGTAAGTTGGAGCTGATGGGGCAGATGGGGGCAATATGGAGTTCATAGGAGCAATGTGAGGGCAATATTGAGCTGATGGGGGCAATATGGAGCTGATGGGGGACAATGTGGAGATTAGGAGCATTGCAGAGGTGTCCAGTGGAGATGGCCAATGGGGGGGGGGCACTTCAGATTTCTGTGCCTACAGGCTCCTGAGATGTAAATCCGTCCCTGCCTGGTTCGCTCATCGCTTCATGAGAATTTGTTTTGCTGTAATCAGTAAGAACCCACTATAATATATATTTTTTCATTGTAAAAAGTATTGATCCTTTAACCCCAGAGAGAGGAGAGGCACTGTGTCACTGTAATTCTTAAAGTAATACTATAATCTCAATACAGTGCCTCTGCCCAAAAGTCATTCCAAAGAGAAAGAGAACCTTTGACCCATAATAAACTAAATTTTTCAGACCCAGAGAGGCCTGATCCCCAAGTCTTACAATCTTTTTATTTGTTCATTATAGTGCACCTGGTTTGCCCCAAAACAACTCTACTATCCCTTTGTGTATATGGTCTTATTTCTGTGTATTCCCTCACGCATTGCAGATTCTGTAAGACCTGAAGGAAACCTGTCAATTCATACACCTACTTCATCGGCTAATTTCAGTTTTAAGTGCAATGGGGTATAAAGAGAAAGGAGAACACTAACCTGCAGCACACTTTAGCTTGGTCAGTACAGCTTGAGTCTGACTGTCTCGTTCTCCTCTTTGCTAAGGAACAAACCATGCAAATTAATTACTTCAAGTGTAACAGAGAATTGTGGCAAACACTATATTTAGCAACTGAGCATAAACAAAATAGCTTTTGAAGCAGTGAGCTGCACACTGCTGTGGTCCTTAAAGGGATAGTAATGTTCCACAAAAAATATTTTTCATATTGTAGTCCCTAAAAAGTTGAGCACAGCACAAAAAATGTATCTCTCAAACCGCTATGGTTTGAGAGATACAGGCATTTAAAGTTCAATGTCTCCTGCTGACAGCTGTAAAGCTGTCAGCAGATCTGTGTCGGCTGACACGGAGGCTCTGCAGCTGAGCTTGCAAACCAGGCACACTTTTTAGACCATTCCAATGAAGTAATTCATTGTAAATAACGAGATTGCGGCTCTGTTGCAGAGCCTCAGTGTAAGCAGACATGGATCTCCTGCTGAGAGCTTTACAGATGACAGCAGGAATCCACGAATTTTAAATGCCTGCATCTCTCAAACCATAGCGGTTTGAGAGATACTTTTTTTGTGCTGTGCTCAACTTTTTAAGGACTACAATTTGAAAATATTTTTGTGGGACATTACTATCCCTTTAACCCTTTCAGTGCTAAGTACTCATGGAATACATTTGCTAAAAAAGTGTCCTCCCAGGCCTCAGATATACTATGTTAGTACTTGGGGATGGGGAGGGCTTGTCCTTGTCGTCAGTCTTACACAGTTCTTTAAAGCAATTAGACCTCATGAGGGTGGGGCATCAAGACCCTCCTGATGCCCCACCCCAGTTACTTGATCACCCAGCAGACAGCCCTGGTGATCAATATAGGCGACTGTGCAGAGGTTTCTCACTCCTCTGCCTATATTCAACCTCATCTTCTGTGTGGAGTGGGTTGCACTGAGGAAAGCCGCCAACATCACCTGTGACATTAGCCTTGTCCCACTGGTAGCTACAGAACCAAACATGTGGTGTATGAAACCCCAGCCTTGTTCCACTATTCACTGCTATCCAAAGAATCACACATACATTGTCTGACGAACCAGCCTGGTTCAAAACTGGTTGCCAGTCATAATGTAGTTGGGAGGTGTTCTAGGGACTGGGTCGTGGGGCCATTCCCATGTGGAACATTCTAACTATGCATGCACACGTTAGTTCCTAAAGACGAAGAGGACAGATTGGGCAGAATTAAAAAATATAAAGTTTATAGAAACTGTGATACTGTAGGCCTGGAATATCAGTGTGGACAGTGATATGTGGGGATGACAGCAAGACTGCTAAAGGAACATGCTCTAGACTCAGTAGAGTATATCAAGAAAAATCATGAAAGCACCTATAGAACAAAGAAATACCAGAGCCCAAAAGTTCCTTACATTTGTCTGTAGACACTCCATACAAAAGCACAATAGTAATCCATGTAAACTACACTGCTCAGGTCTGGAAGATTTATATCTAAGCATTAGGGGAGGGGATAAGATAGGAACTACTAAGAAGGATAGGAACTACTTATCAGGGATGGATGATCCCTCTCCCTTCTAACAACCCTCACTGCCCCTCTTTTTGGTTCTTAACCTGGATACCGTGGTCACCAGCATAGGGTGCCCTGATTTTTATGAGAAGATATTGCCAACAATGTATAAGTTGAGTTCCTAATGAATATATGAACATAGAGGGCACTAGGTCCTAGTAGCTCCTGGTAAAAAGGGAGGTGTGGTTTAATGATATAAATAGTCTACATCTCTGAAGAAATCTATTATACAGAAACATGCCAAGTGGTTTCTGATGATCCCCAGCAGTGATCGGTGAGTGGTTGACTCCAGAATGTGGGGCACCCTGTTAGAGCCTATCCTTTTTGCTGCATAAGGAATGAGATTACTTTCCCTCACCGGCAGGGAATCATGACAGATTATTGTTGAATACCCAAAGGTATCCATCAATGATTGCAGCGAAGTGCTGGAGAAGAGCAACGTATTTGATATGCTGCTTTTCCCTCAGTTTGATTAATTTCGGTCTACATCTTAAAATATTGATATATTATACTATGCATTGCCCACACATACATCACAGTACAGTGCCTTTCCCACACTTTCAATTACCACAGCCTTGATCCGCTGTCTGACTGGTAGCTACACATACACTTTCCGACACCCCAGCCTTGTCCATTGGTAGCCACAGAACCACACATACACTGTCTGCTTCCCCAGCCTTGTTCCACTGGTAGCATGATCCTGCCAACCTACAGTATGCCAAACCATACCAATGAGTATAATTTTCCAGTAGTGAATGTAGTAGGAAATTCCATAGTGTTGAAAGATTTTAGTATGTTTGCAGTGCCAGAAGTGCAATAAAGTATGTGTTTTTCTCTATAGCACTACATATTGAAAATATTTGAGCACACTGCATCTATTTTCCAAAATAGTATACCTTACAAAATACTATGCCTTGCAATAAAATGGTCATAAACATAACTTCTATTGTTATGGCCATTTTAGTGAAGGCATGCAGGTAATTTAAAATAGAAAACAGGTGGTATAGTTTAGTGCTCCTGGCACCCCCTGAAGCATGTTAACCCATACGATGGGGTACCATTTTTCATGGAGAGGTACTACGTGTACATATCTATATATTTTTTAAGTGATGGAAATGTGTGTGTTTTTTATATACCACCATTTTCTGGAATTAGGTGTGCATGCTGGCCTAGGAATAGAACGGAAGATGACCCCTCATTTGATGCTGTTTGTCTACTTTCCAAAAATGGCAAGCTCGGTCAATCTTTTCTTCATATCTGTAATTGCCTCATTATAGTACTGGTAAGTGATATTTAAAAAAAGTGTGAAAAATGGGCTATTGTATTTGGTGTAATTCTGTGCTGCTGGAAGCCCTTAAAGTATGTCTACTCATGTAGCTAAATAATTACGGCAGGAGAATCCATAGTTTTCAAAGATTTAGATACCTTTGAAGGGGTTAAAATATAAAAATATAATATATTACTGTTTTTCCCTCTAGCACCATCTTGTGGAAACATTTGTGTACATCAGTAGTTCTCAATTCCGGTCCTCTGGACCCACTAACTGGCCAGGACTTAGGGATTTCTCTGCTACAGCACAGGTGTGGTGATCAGAGGCTCATTCACATTGATTAACTCACCTGTGCTCTAACAAGGAAATCATCAAATTCTGGCCTGTTAGTGGGTCCCGAGGACTGGAGTTGAGAACCACTGGTGTACATCATGCTAAGGTTAGAAAGGCAGATGACTCCTCATTTGATGCAAATTAGATAGCTACTTTCAAGAAATGTATGTTTTAGTGATTATTTTGAAGTTGTGAAGTAATTGAGACCTTAAACTATGTTTAGTGCATTTTGGTTATCTCCATGAAAAGTCGAAAAACGGTTACCAATTTGTGGCCCCAGAGGAAGTATATACATTTGTGCAACTACATATATTGGGTATTAGAGTACTCACAAGAAAATGCAGGCAGCAAATGGAAGCATGCCTCCCACAGCAAATGAAAGCATGCCGCCTGATGACAGAGCTCCTGGTCACCTCCTCTGGAGCTCATAATGCTTATGGGAAGAGGCATGGAGTAGGTAGTGGGAGGAAGTGTCAAAATACAGTATAGGGGAGGGAAGCTCAAAATACAGTATGGGAGGGAAGGGAGAGGAGGATAAATGTTGTTTTTTTTATTGTTGTTGTTGTTTTTTTGTAGACCCTGGCACAAAGACTATAATGAATAAGGTTATCATGGTACACTGTGAGTGCTTTGAAGGTTAGGGTGCATTTTCTTGAATGAAAGACAGACTCTGGGGAAGCAGGTGAATAGCATACAATGAGAACGTATCTAAATCCATGGATTGGAAACATGTTGGGGGTGGAGCTCACCTCTGCAATTTCAGGAGTTGACTCTGCTTTACTGACATAACTGAGAACATGGGACCAGTTCTGGAGGTAAACACTGACCTGTAAAGAGGATGAATGATTGGCTTGTGAGAGACAGAAATAAATAATGAGAAGCAGAAAGAGGAGGGCAAACGTGTTCAAAGTGCACCTGTCACCCTAAGGTACGTTTATTTAATTTTAAAGAAAACTGAAATTGCCTACCATATATGTTGTGCTAGCCATTTGACTGTAAATATGTTTTGAAAATTAATTATTTGTTGATGGCACAGTGTGGCACGTTATGCTAATTAGCTTGTGGGCTGCCCTCAATTATTACCACACACTGGACTATGATGGAATCTAGGCAAAGCCCAAACACTGGGGCATTTCCAGTACCACACCTGATTAGCATATGTTGAAGGTAATTAGCATAAAGTGCCACACTGTCAAACAAATATAAAGGTTTATTTCTGAAAAACTTTTTTACAGAATATTGGCTAGTACACCATATAGATAGATTCGAATTATCTGTAAAACAAACTAATCTTGTCTTAAAGGGATAGTAGTACATTTTAGCTTTATTTTATTTTGTAGGCATTAAAAAAACATGAAGAACTAGAAGTCTTATCTCTCAAACCTTTACGGTTTGAGAGATATTCACAAGCAAAGTTTCCCCTCCTTCCCCTTTTACCTAGTGTAAGCAATCTCTTCTCAGATGAGGAATGCAGTCCATAGACCAGACAGATAACAGCAGGGGACAATCTTCTTCCTATGAAAACAATGAAAGCCCTGCCCCCCTTGACAAGTTTTTCAGGTTTTTCCCTTATCTTAATTGAAGATTGTCCCTCTCTGCAGTCTACCTGGGCACCTCCCTTCTGCTCTGGCTGAGCAGTGTTACATCAGTAAAAGGGGCGGGAGGGGGATACTTTGTCATTGAATTACTCTTTAACTACAACTCTGACAGAATTGAAATAACACTCTCCAAAGTCCAAATACTATGATGATTAATTAGAGCTGCTTTTATTATGACACATTACTATCCCTTTAAGGAGACGATTTAAAGTGGAACTAATATCCTATGACAACTCCTACTTATTTTAGTTATTGGACAAAAGAGGATTCATAAGACACCTTTATACAGTAAAAAAATATTTTAAAAAAGTTTATTTGTAACCCTTTGAGTGCCACAGAAGTATCAAGGGATGCCTGATCACAGTAGCACGTTAGTATCTAGAATACAGCTGTGCCACCCAGCACTCTCTAACTTGCATAAACTGACAAATAAATAAAGCTTGATATTTTATAAGTTATTATATTGAATACAAAAGTCTAACCTAACACACAAGTGATTCTGAAAGTTGTTTCAAATTAACATAAGTTGTCATAAGATGATAGTTCAACTTTAACCTCTTGGATGCTAAAAATGCATTTAAAGGGATAGTAATACTTTATTATTACTATCCCTCATATTGTAGGTATTTGCAAAATAAGTTAATAGCACCCAGGTTCATCTCTCAAACCTTTATGGTTCGAGAGATAACCGAAGGTGCAAAGTTCCCCCTCCCTCCCCCTTCCCTGATGTCAGCGTTGTGCTGACTGCAGGAATATCCGGTCTTATTTTCATCAGGCGGCTCTGCAGCTGAGCCACGATCGCATTAGTAAAAAAGAATTATTTCACTGAAACGGTCTTCTACATGTCCTTGGTTTGCAAGCACACGTAGAAGACCGTTTCAGTGAAATAATTCTTTGTCACTAACGCGATCGTGGCTCTGATGCAGAGCCTCCTGATGAAAATAAGACCGGATATCCCTGCAGTCAGCACAACGCTGAGTTCAGGGAAGGGGGAGGGAGGGGGAACTTTGCCTTCGGTTATCTCTCAAACCATAAAGGTTTGAGAGATGAACCTCGGTGCTATTAATTTATTTTGCAAATACCTACAATATGAGGGATAGTAATAATAAAGTATTACTATCCCTTTAATGCATCACGAAGCAATGTGTTTGAGACATCTTTATCACTTCAGGTGTTATAAGGAAATTAGATAAAGGCTGAAAGTCAAAAGCAGATATTTTTATCCGACTGACAACGACAGAAGTAGTGGCTGCTTTTGATGATGTTACAGCCTCACCTTGATGACATTCAAGCACATGTTTATGACATGCTTTGCACTGGTGCAGTAATCACGGGCTCGGGAGTAGCACTTCAAGGCATTGCTCAGGTCCCCACAGTCCAAGTAATGGTCCCCTAAATCATCATGACCCCTCCTGCAGAAAATAAATTAATTAAATTTGACTCAATATCCTCCTTTCCACTAGATGGCGCATTTCTCCTCTCCAACATTCCAAGGTAGTCTGGTGTTCATTCCTGCCTCTCACTGGATGGCTCCAGTTCCACTCCCTCACTCTAGGTCTGGTAGTCAGATGTACATGTCCCTCACCGTATGCTTTCCTTGATAGAATTCCCTTTGTAATTCTTCAAATCAGTGTCCAGTTTCTCCAGTTTTAGAAGTGCCTTCTTTCGGGTTGCCTCTACCCAAGTAGTGTCCAAGGGAGGAGGCTCCATCGAACCCTCAGGCACTGCATCTGGGGCATTCTGCAACTCCCTGCTTACATAGAGAGAATGGGACATATGTATCAAGACAAAGGACATAAGAACAGACAAATGTAGAGCAATTCTGTACCCTGCACCATAGGGAACAAATAAAAATCCTCATTGATTTAAGTGGGGTTTTTAAGTTTCAACACGCACAATTGCTTATTATTATTATTATAACAAATGGGTTATTTTGAAGGCATAGTACATGGTCTTATTATTTGATTGGCTTGCCTGGCTTTGGTATTGCCTTTAATTATGGTTTGTTTAAAGGATTATATGTAGTTCCCAGTGGGGGATGGGTCCTCTCACTCACCCACTGAAGATGCTTCCTACTTGACAGCAGGTGAGTCTAACCTAGGGGGCCACTGTATATTGTATTTCTTTATGTTTCAGGTGTTTTAAATTAGGCCAGCTACGCATTTACTTAACGGGATTGTAATAGATTTTATTTTTATATTTAATATTGTACATATTAAAAAAATAAATTAAATGATGTAATAATTTATTTTTTTTAATATGTACAATATTAAACACTCTTAAAATCAAGTATTACTATCCCTTTAAAGGGAAAGTAATAATTAAACTGTATAAAAAGATATGTTGTTGGGTTTACCCCCCTGAGTAAAACAAGGGTACTCACTGCTGAAAGGTGTATTATTCAAAAATTATTACAGCTCAAACTTGAATTTTTTGGGTGCAGTATCAAAGTGGCCCAAAATTTTACAGTGGCGCTGTTGCTACACCATCCAATGGACAGCACTGGTCAACTGACCATAAATCCCTCTAGGATGGTGCAGCAACATTGCCACTGTACAATTCAGGCCACTGTAATACTGCGCCTAAAAGTCAAGTTTGAGCTGTAATGACTTTTGAATAAAACATCTTTCAGAAGTGGGAGTACCATTGTTTTATTCATGAGGATAAACACTACAATATATTTTTTTTACATATTAATTATTACCATCTATTTAAAGACACTATAATCATGGGGACGTTTAAATGTGTTTTTAATTTAGAATTTTATTGGAGGTCATAAAAACGGCAATATATAGGTTAGGACTTGCATGAAATGGGGTACCTTGTCAAGGTAAGCTAGCGTAAACAAACTTTGGCCAAACTATGCAGCAAAACCCTCATTATTTTTAAAAAGTAAATTAACATATTGGTATGACATATGCCTTTGCCAGGGTTCACATTTGGTTTATCTGTATGGAGTAGTGCAGGTCTCTTATCTTTTTCCATATAAATAAATTACATTTGTTCTTTGATCCTATGGTGCAGGTAGTTTATCCATTTTTTTGTCTCTGCGTATGGCTCAAAATGTTGGTAAAGTTGAACCAAAACAATTGTGCCTTACCTATAAATGCAAAGTGGAGCAATTCTGATACAACCCAACTACACCATAAGAGACAACTAAATTTGTCTAAATATAAGGTAAGGTTTTTTCCCAGGAACTTTAGCCTGAAAAAACGGCCTATCCTTATATTCAGGGCCTCCCTTTATATGAGCTGTCAGTAAGATTGGAAGAAAATCCAGTAGGCTGCTCGGAAAATCTACCTCCCCCTACCTTTAAAGGGATAGTAATGTTTCACAAAAACAGTAGCTCCAATTAATCTTCATAGTATTTGAGCCATAGAGAGTGTTATTTCAATACTGTCAGAGTTGTGGTTCAAGAGTAATTGAATGATAAAGTATCCCACTCCTGCCCATTTTACCTAGTGTAAGCCATCTCTTCCCAGATGTGGAATCTGGTTGTAAGACCAGACAGATAACAGAAGGGGACAATCTTCTTCCTATGAGAACAATGAAATTCCTGCCCCCCTTGACAAGTTTTTCAGGTTTTTCCCTTATCTTAATTGAAGATTGTCCCTCTCTGCAGTCTACCTGGACACTCCCTTCTGCTCTGGCTGAGCAATGTTACATAAGTAAAAGGGGCAGGAGGGGTATATTTTATCATTCAATTACTCTTGAACTACAATTCTGTCAATATTGAAATAACACTCTCCACGGTCCAAATACTATGATGATTAATTAGAGCTGCTTTTATTATGAAACATTACTATCCCTTTAAGCTTCAATAATGGACTTTTCTTGGATTGTGGACACCTCCATGCGGACATCGTGAGATGCAGAAAGATCCTTCCAGGACCTTTCTATGAATTCCAGGTCCATTATTGAAGATTAAAAGTAGAACGGGAAGAGAAGAAAGAGAATATTGGGTGTGAAAATGTGAAAAGAAATCCTAATATAAGGGGGTTGCCTTATACTGGAGATTTTTTTTTCTTTTACCACACCTAAAATTTTTTAAGTGGTGGTAGAGATTTAGACCTAATAATTGAGGCCGCCCTGTATGTGGGCATATATGGTGTGTCATGGATCAGAGGAGACAAATAAAAATCCTCATTTATTCAATGGAGCTTTAAACCCCTTGAATGCTAATGAGGTCTCCAAGTGCATTGCTCTGAAGTGTGATTTGAAGTCCTCTGGCACTACATGTGTTAAGCCACCTACCGTTCATATCCAATAAATATATAATACCTGGAAGCCTCAGACAGCTTGCGATGGATTTCCTCATACACGTCCACATTGAATGTCCTCTGCACAAAGGACAGGGCCATCTTCAAGGCCTCCACACGAAGCTGAGGGCAGCGGTCGGCGATGAACTGCAGCCTCTCGATACGCATGAGGCCACTGTAGCTGGAGGCGTATTGCTCAAGGTCCTGCAGAGATCATGGCAAGTACCAAAAGATTAAATACACCTGAAGACTACAAGAAGGGAACCAGTGAACAGCACTGTCATCTAAATAGGAAACTACTATTGGATTCCTTGTCAGAGAGCGATTTGGGAGAACTAGTGGACAACAGACTAAACAACAGTGTGCAGTGTCATTCAGCTGCTGCAAGAGCCAATAGGGTACTGTCATGTATAAAAAGGGTATACATGCACTCAATGGGAATATAAGTCTACATCTTTATAAATCCTTGGTAACGCTGCCTATAATACAGACTACAGTTTTTCTTAAAAAATATATTATTGGATGGGAAAATGTGCAGAGACGCAACAAAACAGATAAAAAGATTGGAAAATTTTAGTTAGAAAGAAAAACGAAACTAAAGCTAACTGGGTTTGTTTAGAGTAAAGGCGATTGAGTGAATTTTTTAATTTTAAAATTTCCATATGTATGTATATTCGTATGTATATTTAATAACATGTAATATATAATGTTTCTCAATTTGTGTAAATATGCAACCCTCTACTGAAAACTGTCCAGGACATACTTGAAAACGAGAGAAATCTCAATGTATTCTTCCTGGTAAAACATTTTCTAAATAAATGATATGGTTACTATTTGCAAATATATTCAAAGCCAATACAAGGCATTCTCTGTGCAACTCTTTACTCAAGGAGCTGAGCGAAAAAGGGGGCATCCTTTAACCTTTTGAGTGCCACAGGGGTATGCACTGCGTACCCCATGGCACTCAAGGGTTAAAGCGGAACTACCACCGCTAAAAAACTTGATCTCCAATAATTCCCCAACTGGCGACTAGCTGCTCAGTACCGAGATACCAATTAGCTCTTGTCCTAAGTAGCATGGAGGGGAGGGGCCCTCCTTTTATACATGGGAACGAGAGGGATGGGGGAAGACTTGTAAAGGAAAACAAACATCTCCTAATTTTACCCACAACTTACTTTATTGGCCAGAAAACCCTAATGCCCCAAAGAATTCTCCCTTGCTCCTTGGTTCAACAAATAACATGTTTAGTTAGTCCTAAATGTCATGTCCATGAAGGCAGACATGACAGTTGCTAGGTGGTCCATAGGACCTCAGACTCTGTTCACTGCACATGGTAATCTTAACAAGACTAGTGGGTGTACAATGCATTGCTTCACAATGTGTTCCACACTCCCCTAGTTCTTAAAGTGTTAAGTAGGCAACACTCTCTACCCACTTCAGAAAAAACAAACAAAACAGCCAGTAACTGTTATAGCCAGCTCCATGGACACAACATCCAGGACTGAAGATGTTAATTCTGGAACAAAGGCACAAGTGCAAGTTCATTGGGGGCATTAGGATTCTCTGGTGATAGTAATGAAAAGGGAGGGTGTGAGTTCTCCATTAATGCCACTGCTTGCTCACATGCTTCTATAAACTAATTATATATGTATATATGGCATTAGTGTACTCGGAAATATGTTTCACACACACGCAAGGTCTCGTTCCACAATGCGTTGCATAACCCTCTGGCATTCAATGGGTTAATCGCATGTTTGCATGCACATACATACAACAGCCAGGTTCTCATCATTTTCTCTGAAAGCACATAAAGCCAAGTACTTTACAAAATTAATTCTCAGTGCCAGTTCTCAGGACACGCCAACATGCCACAGTTTTTAAAGAGATAGTAATGTTTCACAAGAAAAGCAGCTCCAATTAATCTTCTTAGTATCTGGGCCATGGTGAGTGTTATTTCAATACTGTCAGAGTTGTAGTTCAAGAGTATCGAATGATAAAGTATCCCCCTCCCTCTCCTTTTACTGATGTAACACTGCTCACCTCAGAGCAGCAAGACTGTCCAGATGGATCGCAGAGAGGGACAATCTTCAGTGAGCATAAGGAAAAACCTGTGTGTGTGGAGGGGGTTTCCTTATGCCCACAGTAAGAAGATTGTCCCTTGCAGTGAGCAGGAGGGGGGTAGTTTATCATTCAATTACTCTTGAACTACAACTCTGACAGTATTGAAATAACACTCTCCATGGCCCAAATACTATGAAGATTAATTGTAGCTGCTGTTTTTGTGAAACATTACTATCCCTTTAAGATATGCCTAAGGACAGGTATTGCAGTCACAATGACTGAGCCACTGACTATCCACCTGTGATCACGCAAAGACATCTTGAGAACATGACTATTTAAAGTGTCCCAAGGACTAACGCTGAGGCTGGACTCGATGGACATGTCTTTTTTTCAGCCTTGTCAACTATGTTATTATGAGAATCACTGCACTGTGAACAACCAGGGATGCACTGAAAACATGACAGGCTGGTGTGTCCTGAAGACAAGTGCTGACAATCAGTGCTGAACAATATCTCAGTACATACATACCAGAGTTGGATTTTCCACAACATAATTGATATCGGGTACATTCTGCTGGTCATCTTGGGGGTCGACATCTATCTGCATTGGCTCCCCGGCACCCTGTGGGTTCAATACACACTTTTTATCAGTAAAGAACAACAGCATAGCAATTATGGGGCAAACCAACCACAACACAGGGGACACAAAATATATTCCCATTCATTTAAAAGGGTCTTTGAACCCCTAGACTGCTAAAGATGTTCCCAATGCACTGCTTTGTGTTCAAGGACTTAACTGTTGAGTAAAACAAGCTGACTCCTGCTTGTGTCAGTTGTTTTATTTAAAAGTTGTAACAGTTCAATCTGTCAGGAAGTGAGTAAATGTGTCATTACTTCCTGAAAGTTCAAACGGACGTGAATGACTCAACAGTTTCTATCACATTTTATGGAGAACTGTTTGTCAGTGACTCACCTCTTTCACAGAATGCAACAGAATAAGTAATTAAAATCTAACCACTAGGGGGAACTGTTAACGTAAAAAAAAAAATCAAGAGTTTAAACTGTAATAACTCTGGAGATATACATTTCCCAGCAAAGGGAGTACCCTTGTTTGACATAACAGTAAATGTCATAAATATAGGAGTTTTTCCCCCCATTTACAAATGTTACTGTTCTTATAACCCGTTGAGTGTCAGAGGATTGTTCAACTTCTTGCAAAGCAATATGGTGGACACCCCTCTCACACTCAGATAGTTAAGACACATTTAAATCATGCTTCTTAATGAATTGGAGACCTCTCTAGCATTCAAGAGGTTAAAGGGCCAATTTAATTTAACAGGGATTTGTATTTGTCCCCTGTGGTGCAGTTGGTTTACTCCACAATAACTTAAGTTGGCTTTTATAAATATGGGCCAATGGGCCTTATGTATCAATGCAAACTGGAACAAATATTTGTACTAGTTGCACGGAAGGGAAGAAATAATCATTCCTAAAATTCCCATTGATGTAAATGGGAATTATAACACATTGAATGCTTGAGAGGTCTCCAGTGCATTACAAAGCAATGTGATGGGTAAATTTCAAGAAGTTAAAAGGCACATTGCAATCAAAAGGAAGTTCTACTGGTCCCCTGTGTGCTGTTAGTTTTCGCCGATAATAAGGCACAATTGTTTGCAACTGAATATATGAACATGCAGATGTATACAGTAAGGAAAGAGGAGGAAACTGCACTTCCTGTTCTGTCACACCTCCAGTTGTCTGAATTAATATACAGGGCCGGATTTCTCAATAGGCTGAGTAGGCAACCACCTAGAGCAACACATTTTGACGGGTGCCTCAGCTGTGCTGGCCACACCCACATTCTGAATTGTGGATACTGTGCCATGCCACGGGGCATTTTTTAACCTCTTGGGTGCTACAGATATCATCAAAGTATTGTCAATCAAAGCACTGGAAATCTCTATAGCAAACAAGAGGCTAAAGTTTTTTTTTTGTTCTTGCTTGTTATAAGCCATGGGTATTCACTGTGCTGGAAAAGGTAGATGGGGCGGGTTCATTTGTGGACTGGGGTGTGTCCATGGGTGGAGCTAAGGACTCCTAGAGTACCTTGCCTAGGAGCATCTGAGATGTAAATTCAGCCATGTTAATATGGTTTTCTCCGCTTGTAACTGAATGGTGCTGAAGGCACCCATCCCTGGTACCTCATATAGTAGCATGCAGGTTAAGATGTCCCTCTGGCTGTGGTCTTCAGTGGTAACTGAGAGTAAGCTGTCTGACCTAGAGCTGTGGGGGGTGCAGAACAGATCTGCTGAGCTGGTGGAGCTATCACTCATCCTGTACTCACTCTCTGCACCCCCAATGTCTGACATAGAGCTTTCCTAATAGAGGGAAAAACAGTGGTCAGCTTATTACCTGCTATTGGAGTAACAAACATGGGCCTAATTCAATAGCCTACAGTGGTGCAATTCTGGGACAAGCCAACTGAACCATAGGGAACAAAATTACTGAAATGGGACTTTTAACCAACTTGAACACTGAAAAGGTCTCCATCATATTGCTTTGCAATGCCTTGAAGATCTCACTAACACATACCGCCCAACATTTCAAATGGCCAAAGAGGGGCAGTTTTGTTGTAGGGGGTATTACTGGGTATGTCTGGTGGGCAGGGGCATTACCAGGAATATTATACATGATTTTTTCCTACTGACAGTTCTTTGTGTAACTTAATAAATGATCTAGAGAAACACCAAAGTATTTTATTTACACAGACTAATTTATAAACACATGTAATGATGTTTAAACAATCATTAAAGTGTTATTAATGTCCAAAAAAGTTTTCAATAGATTTGTAGAGCTTAAAAAATAAACTAAATGCCACAAATCTTATCTCTCAAACCGCTATGGCTTGAGAGATATCCTCTGCTAAAGTTCCTCTTCTCCTTCTGTCAGCTGTAAAGAGATACTTCTTTGGAATGGTCTAAAAAGTGTACTTGCAAACCAGGCAAACTTTGTAGACCGTTCCAAAGAAGTATTTCTTTTAAATTATGCTATTGAGGTTCTGCTGAAGAGCTGCTTGTTTGTCCCCGGACCAGGAACTCCTGCTGTCACCTTACAGCTGACGTCAGGAGAAGAGGAGGGAGAGGGTAACTTTAGCGGATGATATCTCTCAAACCATCGCAGTTTGAGAGATAAGATTTGTGGCATTTAGCTTATTTTTTTAAACTCTACAAAACTCTAAAAAATGTTATGGGACATTACTGCCCCTTTAATGTGAGTTTTATGGCTGTGGAGCAATGTGATACACACCACTCAATCTGATCTCCTAAAAAGAGGGACACTAGGGTGGGAAAGAGGGACAGAGGGATTTGGGTCTCAGAGAGGGACTGTCCCTCCTAAATAAGGACACTTGGGAGGTATGCTAGAATTAAAGGGTAAAACAAAAAAAAAAAAAACCAATTTAAATTAATGGAGATTTGTGGATTTTTGTTTGTCCTCTATGGTGCATTTGGTGTGCGCCATAATTACTTCAGCTAGCTAAATTAGGCTCTTAGAGAACAATTCTGGGGTAAACCAACTGTGCCATAGGGGACAAATACAAATTCCCTACCGTGCAGATGTACTTATTACCTTATTTAAAGGGATAGTAACACTTAATATGTAAAAAAATATATATTGCAGGGTTTATCCTCCTGAGTAAAACAATGGAATCCCAACTGCTGAGTTGAGTTTTATTTAAAAGTTATTGCAGCTAAAACTTGAATTTTTTCAGGTGCAGTATCTCAATGGCCTGTAATCTCATAATGGCACTGCTGCTACACCGCCCTATTGAGGTTTAAGGTCAACTGACCAGAGCTGTCCATAGGATGGTGTAACAACAGTGCCACTGTGACATTTCAGGCCACTGAGATACTGCACCTGAAAAAAATTCAAGTTTGAGCTGCAATAACTTTTGAACAACACTTCCGAGCAGTGGGAGTACCCATGCTTTACTCAGGATGATAAACCTTACAATATATATTTTTCTACATATTAGGTTGTTAGTGTCCCTTTAATATAGCCCTCAGGTCATAAGCAGAAAGAAAAGAAAAGCAATTCTGGAGCTGTTCAACTGCATCTATTGATTTAAATTGGATTTTTAACCCTTGAATTGCTAGTGAGATCTCCAAAAGCTTGCATGCAAAGGGGTTAAAAGCCTTATTTAACTAAATGGGAATTTGTATCCCAACCTCCCAAGATGCAGTTAGTTTGCACTAGAATTGCTTAGGATTGCATTTTAGCTTCCTAAATGCCATATTCAGAAAGATAAAATGGTGTAATTCTGGAGCAAGACAACTGCATTATATGACCCAACTAGGGTGACCACATGTCCTGGATTGTCCTGGACGGTCCCTGATCTTAAATATGTGTCCAGTGTCCAGGGCAACCCCATTCTGGGACAATACAAAGTCCTGGAATGAAGACTCCAGATTTCTAAACACTAGAAGGAGAATTGCCCATTGACAACTGTGACAGAAAGTCGTGCCTCTACTGGGCTACAAGAAAATGGCTTCCAGGCAACACTCTAAACACTAGAAAGGGAACTGAGACTTGATCCTGACACAAAACAGGAGCTTCAGTGCAATTTTGCGTTGTAGGGTAATGCTAGTCTAAGGCTTTGGGTGTGATGTGCATTAACTTGTAGCCTCACACAGGCAACACTTTCTGTCACAGCAGTCAACTGGCAGTTCTCTGTCTAATGTTTATATTTCAGTGGTGTGCGTTTGTCTCTGCAGTGTACTCTAATGGCAGAAATGAAATGTGGTCACCCTAGACTGAACTAGAAATCCCCCAAATGTACAAAGATTTAACTGGGACTCCCAGATGAAAGCACCAGCTCTGGGTACTAGAGTTTCAAAGCAGGGCTGCACTCAGGGCTGAAAGTTTATATTGCTGCTATTTAGTACACACCACATTCCACATCTGAGGGTAGGTGGCTTACACTAGGTAAAAGGGGCAGGAGGGGGATACTTTATCATTCAATTACTCTTGAACTACAACTCTGACAGTATTAAAATAACACTCTCCATGACCCAAATACTATGAAGATTAATTTGAGCTGTTTTTTTAGTGAAACTTTACTATTCCTTTACAAAAAATATGTATATACTTGTGCCACGATTATATTTTGAAATGGGTAGGTGCAATTTCCATTTTATTATAAGAAAATTAGCAACAGGAGGTAAATCAGAATAAATTATTAATACTTAATTGTGCCAATAGGAAAAAGGCAAATGTCCTTTCAAAGAGAAGGAAATTACTAACCTTATGGGGGAAAATGATTTATATAATGTATTATTATGTAGAAGAATCACAATACAGGTACCAAAATTGAATTAACCCTTTGAGTACCAGAGTGGAATGCACTGCCCACCTCCTCTGGCGCTTAAAGGGGTAATATGTCTAAAAACAACGTATACAAAAAATAATTACGTTTGTGACCCTGCACTACAATGGATAGAAGCAATTATGCAGAAAGCAAATGATAAGCAATTCTGGAACATACCAACTGCACCAAAGAAGGAAGTGGTGGGGGAATAAAGATGCCTAATGATTTTAATTGGGCTTTTAACTTCTTGAATGCTAGAGAGGTCTGCAATGGTTAACATCCCTTTGTAAATCAGTCATTATTTTTGTCTCTTATGGTGCAGTTGGTATGCTCCAGAAATGCTCATCTGTTGTTTTCAACATAAGGCCCATATTAATTTACACTGGATTACACGTATGGGAATGACTGGCTCTTGCTACTACTGTAGTGAATGTAAGGAGATATAAAAACTTTACAGGTGGTGTAAGCGACTACTGGAGAGGACACAAATGACATCTGATTGACTCCTGAATGCAAACTCTCAAAAATATATGATTGTAATGAAATAACTTTTGACTGAAGCACCTCCCAGCAGTAGACTAACATCGATTTACTCAGAAAAAGCACAAAAACATTAAGATTTTCATAAGAATGGTTAATTTTCCCTTTCACAAAAAATTTGGAGAAATATAAAGATTAGATGTAAAACTTGGACAGAATTATCAGGCACAAAAAGAAAGTGCTTGGTCATTTGCAATGGATGATAATGCTCCAAAGTATCATATTTAATTTTTATTTGTTGTGAACTGCAGTTTGCATGTTCTCCTTGCTTGTCAGCTTAGTAAATAAGTACTGTAATTTATTTTTTGCTTTGGGGACAAAGTTAAGGCAAATGTGAATGTCTCTAACACTTTTTTTATTTACTTTAAACTGTACTGGCTCAAAAATTAGCCACACTGACAACTTTAATCCTTTGAGTGCCAGAGGTTAATGCCCCTCTGGCACTCAAAGGGTTAAAAAAATTTCAGCACCACTTTGGAACTTACAGACTTCATAAAAATTAGAAAGCATGGGTGTTATTTCAACGACTGAAACTTGACCTGGCGTGGGTAACAGCAGGTGAAACTTGAGGTACATCAGCTGTCGTTGGACTACAACTCAAATAATCCACAGACAACATGCAGCTGACGGACCACGTATCACCCAGGTTAATCTATAAATACTGTATATGAACCTTTCTTACCCAGACAGATATGAGCATAGCTGCAGCTGTATACATATACACAGTGACAATCTGTAGCCTATCTAGGTAATAAACAGGTTCATTTTGAGTGCATACAGACACATACAAATCAATATGTCTCTACAACTATGATAAAATATGAAAGCCCATAAGGCTATATATCCTATAATATACTTTAATCTGACCTGTAGGTTAAACATCTGCACCGGCAGAGGCATCTTCCTCCACTCAGCAGCTCCAGTCGTTCACTTCCGGGTCACACGCATATACAAATATCACTTCCGACAGTAGCCCCATGGTGGCGTGGTGACGTCACGGGTAGTGACGATAGGGCGGATGGCATGGACGGTGGCACTAGAGGGTGAGATCCTGGGTCACGACACCGGGGGAGGTGATAATGTATACATATACACTCTCTCGATATGCGTCAGGAGTACACAATTTATGACTACCTGTTGCGAACTAGAGCTCCCATCATCCCCAAGTAGCCTTTAGCTGCTTGGAGATGATGGGAATTGTAGTCCCCACCAGCTGGGAATCAGATAATCGACTTCTATTGCTGTACATGATGGATAATATTGTAACAGTCACAAATATAGGTCTGGAAGGGTCTATAAGTTGGTAGAAAACTTGTGATATTGCATGTGTTTTGCTTGCAAGCTTGTCATTGGTGTCTAATTTGCATAAACTGATAAAGCGAATAAATACTAAACGTCTGATTTAAATAGAAACTGGTTAACATAAAATATCTGGGATATTGTAAGCACTCTCAAAATCATATTTGTTACAAAGAGTCAGTTTATAATCTATTGAGAGCTAAAGAGGTAATTCTTGGCAAACCAACCCAAAGTTCTCATTAATTTAAAAATATAGCAATGCATAATATTCTGCCCAGTAAATCAAGAGTGTTCTCAGTGCTGATAGATGTTTCATTCAAACGTTATTGCAGCTCAAACTTGCATTGTTGTTTTGTTTTCTTTTTTTTGTATTACATTCACTGCCTAACATTTTTCAATGCCACAATATCTTATGGAGGTTTATGATAACTATAGTTGTCGCTAAACGGTACCATCAGAGCAAAGTTAAATTTTCAGCCTATGGAAGTGCTAATGCCCCCAAAACATGCAAGTTTTGAGCTGCAATAACCTTTGAATAAAACATCTCTAAGTAGCGGGAGTACCCATATTTCACACTGCAGGATTAATCTTGCAATATATAGATTTTTGTTCCATAGCAAGTGTTTCACTCCCTTTTAAACAGGCCTTATAACCCCCTTTAATGCTAAAGAAGCAATATATTTTAGACCTCCCTATCAATCAAGTGGTTAAAAGCCACATTTAATCATTTTTTATTGTCTTCTATGATTCAGCTGGTTTGCTTCAGAAGACTCCTTTTTTAATGAACATAGGTCTCTAAAATGTAAATGCATCTTTGCAGAAAGAGGAACATATCTGATGCTCTGCCCATGCAATTATTGCATAATTCTGGGTATGTTTCACATTTTAGCAAACTCAAAGATTCGACTACACCCAGACACGTACACGTTGCAGATCCATGTTAACAGACAACTTCTTTATTAAATCTTCATTAAAAACTGCACATGAATGGGTAGGGAGTGAGGCAGGACACATGGGGAGGGAGCTTATTAGCCATACATGTTTCGTGCTACTTGGCGCTTACTCATGGACTCTGACCATTAACACAGCCACCTATTAAAATAACCTTTGTGATGGGGTAATTGGTTAAAATTCAAACAGAAGGAATCTCTCAGCTGGGGAATCCCACAATCAAAGACTCTTCTCCTAACTTATCACACTATAGAAAGTCCTGGATAAGAAAATGCTACTAAGTATCATCATAAACAAGCATAGGGCTTAAACGGCAGAAAGTTTTAATCAAATGGGGATTAGATGAGGTTAGAGAGGTAGGACTGCGAATAAAATAGAACAGAGAGACATGACAAACTCTCAATCTAACAAATATACTCAAAATCACAGATGTAATCAAAATCACATTCCCTCCTCCCAAACCTCATCATCACATTCCGAATTCTACTAAATGGGAAATGTACTCTATATGACTGAAAAGGCTATAGATGTCATAATAGTAATAATAACACATGTCTAGAATCAATGGGCATAAACAAATGGCAAATAACAAACCATTGTAATTGACAATACAGCCAAAAACAAACAAGATGTGTACAGAAATCTATACATTCACATCTCCATGTTGATGATAATATGGGTAACCCATCCAAGATAGCGACACCGACAACAGTGGTGGTAATAAAATAAATTAAATTAAGTAACCACCCCATACTAGTATCATGTCTAGACTCCACCTATCCTCCCTTGTTACCTTAGAAGATATGACTCATGTCCCATTCAGAATTCAGTCCGTGTGGGACTTGTGTCCCAAGGTGGAAGATCCAGTAGGCTTCCCGTTTGGTGATGAGATATAAAATCTCCCCCATGCCATGGGAGCCTGACCCTCTCAATCCCTTGAAACTCAAAGATCAAGAGTCTCCCGTCATGATTTTCCAGAATATGTTTGGCAACTGCGGATTCTATCTGGCCAATATGTTTGCTTATGCGGTGTTTGAGGTGTCGAACTGTATGGCCCACATATTGCTTCAAACATGCCTTGCATGTTACCAGATATATAACAGATTCTGAACTGCGGTTGATGTACCCCGCAATATAGTAATTAGTATTGTTTCCATACTGGTAAAACTACCTGAAACGCATGCATACTGGCAACATTTGCAGACAGAAGCATCACATTTGAAAAACCCTTTATATCTCAGCCACATTGGAGTGGCTTGCTGGCTTAAAGGGATAATAATACTTAAAATGTAAAAAAAAATATGTTGTAGGGTTTATCCCCCTGAGTAAAACAAGAGTACTCCCACTGCTGAAAGGTGTTTAATTCAAAAGTTATTAATTTTCAAAGTTGAATTTTTTAGGTGCAATATCACAGTGGCCTGAAATTGTACAGTGGCGCTGTTGCTACACCATCCTATGGAGATTTATGGTCAATTGACCAGAGCTGTCCATAGGATCGTGTAGCAACAGCGCCACTGTACAATTTCAGGCCACTGTGATATTGCACCTAAAAAATTCAACTTTGAAAATTAATAACTTTTGAATAAAACACCTTTCAGCAGTGGGAGTACTCTTGTTTTACTCAGGGGGATAAACCCTACAACATATTTTTTTTTTACATTTTAAGTATTACTATCCCATTAAAAATAGACTAGTTGACACTCTGTTGCCAATAGTGGATCCCCTTTTGGCCAGAAATTCACACCCATTATGGAGTATGATATCCAGCATATTATCCATGCGCAACAAGGGTAGGTATCTTTTAATGACATCGCAGATGGCTCCAAATTGGGAGCTAAAACCTGTAATGAACCGGATGTCCCGTTTCTCAGACCCAGAGGTGACTTTGGTAGATTTATCCCTGATCAGATCAGCCCTATTCTGAGATCTGGCAAACAGGTACAGTTGAAACCAGAAGTTTACATACACTATATAAAAAGACACATATGCATGTTTTTCTCACTATCTGACATGAAATAAAAATAAACCTTTCCCGTTTTAGGTCAATTAGGATTACCAAAATTATTTATATTTGCCAAATGCCAGAAGAGAGAGAGAGAGAGAGAGAGAGAGAGAGAGAGAGAGAGAGAGAGAGAGAATTTTTTAAGGCCTTTTTATTACTTTCTACAAAGTCAAAAGTTTACATACATTTCATTAGTATTTGGTAGCATTGCCCTTAAACTGTATGACTTGGGTCAAACGTTTTGGATATCCTTCCACAAGCTTCTCACAATAGTTGGTAGGAATTTTGGCCCATTCCTCCTGACAGAACTGGTGTAACTGAGCCATGTTTGTAGGTCGCCTTGCTCGCACCTGCCTTTTCAGCTTTGCCCATAAATTTTCAATAAGATTGAGATCAGGGCTTTGTGATGGCCACTCCAAAACATTGACTTTGTTATCCTTAAGCCACTTTGTAACCAGTTTGGCAGTATGCTTCGGGTCATTGTCCATTTGGAAGACCCATTTCCGCCCAAGCTTTAACTTCCTGGCTGATGTCTTGAGATGTTGCTTTAGTATTGCCACATAATCTTCTTGTATCATGATGCCATCTATTTTGTGAAGTGCACCAGTCCCTCCTGCAGCAAAACAACCCCACAACATGATGCTGCCACCCCCGTGTTTCACAGTTGGGATGGTGTTCTTAGGCTTCCAAGCTTCTCCCTTTTTCCTCCAAACGGAACGATGGTCATTATGGCCAAACAGTTCAATTTTAGTTTCGTCAGACTACAGGACATGTCTCCAAAAATGTAGGTCTTTGTTCCTGTGTGCATTTGCAAACATTAATCTGGCTTTTATATGTTTCTTTTGGAGTAATGGCTTCTTCCTGGCAGAGTGGCCTTTCAGCCCATGTTGATACAGTACTCGTTTTACTGTGGATAATAACACAATATTAACCGCTTCCGCCAGCATCTTCACAAGGTCTTTTGCTTTTGTTCTTGGGTTGATATGCACATGTCGGACCAAAGCACGTTCATCTCTGAGACACAGAACCCGTCTCCTTCCTGAGCGATATGATGGCTGGACATTCCCATCTTGTTTGTACTTGCGTATGATTGTTTGTACAGATGAACGGAGCACCTGCAGGTATCTGGAAATTGCACCCAAGGATGATCCAGACTTGTGCAAGTCCACAAATCTCTTCCTGATATCTTGGCTGATTTCTTTAGACTTTCCCATGATGTTACACACACAAGCAGTGTGTTTCTGGTGTGCATTAAAATACATCCACAGGTGTGTCTCTAATTAACTCAGATGTTGCCAATAAACCTATCAGAAGTTTCCAAAGACATGACATCATCATATGGGCTGTCCCAAATTGTTTAAAGGCATAGTAATCCTAGTGTATGTAAACTTTTGACTTTGCAGAAAGTAATAAAAATGCCTTAAAAAAATTCTCTCTCTCTCATTATTCTGGCATTTGGCAAATATAAATAATTTTGGTAATCCTAATTGACCCAAAATGGGTAAGGTTTATTCTGATTTCATGTCAGTGAGAAAAACATGCATATGTGTCTTTTTATATAGTGTATGTAAACTTCTGGTTTCAACTGTATGCTTCATCAATGAGCTTCTCCTAAAGCAGATTTAGTCAATGCATCGTTTATGTATAGAGATATTAACGGTGACCTCAATGGACTGTAAACTTTCTCTATTCTTTTAGTATTTGCAATGTCTAATCTGGCTGAGGGCCCATCCCAGAGGGCTGAAGGATGAAGATCTCCTGTATCGGGCTCAGTAAGATCTGCTTTCTGGTGTCCGTTTCCCTCTGTGCTGCCCTCCTGCTCTTTCTCCCATGGAGACAATGGGATTTTTCACAGCCTCATCCTCAACTGACTTGTAACCTAACTTGTACTCACGACTACCTGGAGCCACAACTCGAACCAAGGCGGCCCACTCTGCAGGCTGTCCATCAGACTGGGCATTTTCCAGAATGGGGGAACTACCATCTGAATGTTAAACCTACACTCACAGCTGGACAAGAGGACAGTCCTATTGTGAGGGAGCCTCTAAGGATACAAGACCTATTTATTGCAGTGAAAACCACAAAGAAATATCACAGGAGCCGCCTGAATCTCCTTTTACAGACCTGGATCTCCCAAGCAAAGGAACAGGTTAGAGGAACCATTGAAAGTTACTTCATAGGACAAGGGTAGATCAAGAGAGGTTGGAGTGGCGTTTTGGTGGATCAATAAAGGGTTGATTTTTGTGTTAAAGTACAAACATATAGTACGGAAGGGGATGCCAATTGTTAGGCCTCCAGCTGTTGGGTGATACAGTACAGACCAGTCACAAAAAGCCAGAGGAGGATGAAAGGCATTGTAGTCCCCAACAGCTGGAGGTCCAGCGATTGACTAACTCTGTAAAACTGCTATTGCCAATTAAAGGGATAGTAATACTTCATTTTATCTTTATTTTATTTTGTAGGCATTAAAAAAAACATGAAGCATGATATAAGTCTTATCTCTCAAACCTTTATGGTTTGAGAGATATTCACAAGCAAAGTTTCCCCTCCCGCCCCTTTTACCTAGTGTAAGCCATCTCTTCTCAGATGTGGAATGCAGTCCATAGAACAGACAGATAACAGCAGGGGACAGTCTTCTTCCTATGAGAACAATGAAAGCCCTGCCCCCCTTGACAAGTTTTCGAGGTTTTACCCTTATCTTAATTGAAGATTGCCCCTCTCTGCAATCTACCTGGGCACCTCCCTTCTGGTCTGGCTGAGCAGTGTTACATCAGTAAAAGAGGCTGGCAGGGGATACTTTGTCATTGAATTACTCTTGAACTATAACTCTGACAGAATTGAAATAACACTTTCCAAATACTATGATGATTAATTAGATCTTCTTTTATTATGAAAAGTTACTATCCTTTTAAGTAAAACGAGAACTGCCACTGCAAGGGAAGTCATTGAAGAGTTATTACAATTAACATTTTCATGAAGTGGTGATGTTTTTACTGTCACATAATTGGACAACTGTAGCCTGAGGCTCACCTCTTCCACAGAATACAGAAAAAAGAAAAACTGTCTGGACGCTAGGTGGCACTAGTTTAGTGTCTAGACAGCTTGAGTTGAAGTAATTTTGGAATAAAGTATCTTCCATCATTTGGCGTATCCATGCTTTGCTCTGACAGTAAAGTCCTATAATAATTTTCATAATTTATACTGCCCTCTTAAAAGAATGGCTACTAAAACTTTGTATGGAGCAGCCACTGGTGTGGTAGGTTGGTTAGTGGGTATGACTGTTTCAGTTGAAGTACCTAGAGTAGACACCGGTGGTGGTGGTAGTAGTGTAGATGGGACACCCCTGGTGGTGGTAGTAGTGTAGATGGGAGAGAGCATTTTGGATTTAATCTTCAGTGATCTGTAGAGGACACACTGATTGATTAAGAAGAACTGGGGTAAATGATCTCTGCCACAGTGAACAAACAAAAATTCCCAAGGACAAAAAGTACCTCCTAATAACCACCCCCACCACTTACCTTACTGCAGCCAGAAAGCTTTCATGTCCCCTAGGAATTTTTCCCTTGTGCTAATGTTCAAGAGAGAACCTCGCTAATCAGTCCTTAATGTCATGTCCATGGAGGCAGACATGACAGTTGCTGGAATTTTATTTAGAATGAAGCAGGCAGCAATCATGAGCCTTTTTTAACCTTTTGCAGTGCATTGGATACACCTCTGGCACTCAAAAGGTTAAGGGCCAGAGGAGTTTTGCAGTAGAATGCAAGGCATGGACATGACATTCAGAATTAATGGACAATGTCATGACTTGACCAACGGCACATTTCATAAGGGCCACTAGAATTTTCTGGGCATAGTAAGAAAGGGGTGGTGGTTAGTTCTTCTTTAACTGTGGCTTTCTACCCTCTGGCTGCTAGAGAGCTCTTCAATATATTGGCTTTTGCAATGTGTGTAGACATCTCAAGGGGATAAAAGCACCATTTATATCCGTGGCAATTTGGGGAATGTTTTTGTTCCCTATTGCTTCAGTTCTTCTTAGTACATTACCCTCTGTATTTATGATTAGTATTCAGGAAAACCACACTGGGCCAGAAATCTGTCTGGTTATATTTTTTTAATGTTTGCTTTCTTCTTCCCCAGACATTTATATTTACTGATTGGGAAGACCAGGAACTTCGTCAAAAAGCAGGTACGGAATTGAGGAATAATGATTATGTTAATCACGTTTAGCTGCATATGTACAAATAAATAAGTGGATTAATTCTGTGGCAAAATAACTGCACCATATATTTATTGCCATCATTCCAAAGTAATCCTGCATTACAGGCAATGGGGATTATGCACTAAGGAGTGATTAAGAGGTGATAAAGTGGACATGACTTCTCCAGTGATATCACATCTCCAGTTCCTAGGCTCTATAGAATAACATGTGCTAAGATTTCCAAAGTTGAAGACATCTTAGTGAATAGGCTCCATAGAATAACATAGGAATTGGAGAAGTGATATCACTGGGGAAGTCATCTCTGCTTTATCACCTCTTTCTTAAGCCTTGGTTTATAACCCCCAATGTTTTCCTGTGGTCTCTATCACTACTTTGATAGAATGGGTATGTATAAAGAAGAGTGGAGAAATACTGGGCAAACAGGCGACCCTTTGAATGGTAGTGAATCAGCATGGTTTTATGAAGTGTATAGATCATGTCAAACTAATGTATTTGCATTATGTGAAAGCGTAAGTGGTAACCTTGACAAGAGCATAGTTGTGGTTGTTGCATATTTGGATTTTGCTAACGCATTCAATGCAATGCCTCACAAGTGATTAACCCTGATGAAGCCACTGAGAGTGGCGATACATGTTTGGTTGCTGGGATGATAAGCAAGCTCTGAACCCTACTTATGTTTCCATTTGTATAGATAAATATTGTTTTTTCTACTGCACATCAGACATGATTTTTGCACAGTGTTTTTCCACTTGCACATTGTTACTGTTTCATTTGCTAATTGTTTTTACTTCAGGATGGAAACTTTCTATGTTTCAGGGCTTGTTCGATCTTATCTTGTCTTTTTAAATGTTTTTAATTTTATTGTGTGATACAGAATACATAAAATTATATATAATCTTTTTGCACCCAATAAAATATTTCGATCTATAATACTATTTAAAGGGATAGTAATTTCTTGTAATAACTTTGTGGTATTGTAGATTTAAAAAAAATAAATAAATAAAAATTGTGTGCAGAAAATCCCATCTCTCAAACCTTTATGGTTTGAGAGATCTTAGCATCTAAAGTCCCCCCCCCTTCTCCTGATGCCAGGAGATTCGAGCTTAACTACTCGAGGAGGCTAATCAGCGGAGCCGAAATAGTTATTTAAAAAGAACTACTTCATTCGAATGGTCTACAAAGTGTGATTGCAAACCAGGCACACTTTGTAGACTGTTCCAGTGAAGTAATTCTTTTTAAATAACGTGGTTTTGGCTCTGCTGAAGAGCTGCTGCCTGGTCCCAGGACCAGGATCTCCTGTTGACAGCACAGCAGTGACATCAGGAGAAGGGGAGGGAGGGGGGAACTTTAGATGCGAATATCTCTCAAACCATAAAGGTTTGAGATATGGGATTTTCTGCACATTATTATTTTTTTTTATTTTTTATTTTTTTTTTTTTAAATCTACAATACCACATAAAGTTGTTATAGGACACTAGTATCCCTTTAAGTGTGCCTCATTGGATTGGGTCTTCATTTTTTGGGGTCATTATGTGGGCTGCTTGTGCCAGGGTTCCTCATGTGGTTTAGATGTACTTGTGTGGACCCTGAGTGCACCTTCACTATTTAGTGATTATTCTCTATGGCTGTTTATTTTAATGGCGCTGTCCCTGTTTAGCTTTTGTTATATTCACAAGAGATTGCAGCATTGATCGGAAGAGGTCAGCTGGGGATACTATCTGTGCATGGAAAGAAAACTGGTTAAATGAGAGAATGCGTAGTTGTTATAGATGGAACATTTTCAAGTTGGTCTAAAGTTGTTTTGGGTGCCACAGGGCTCCTTCCTGGGCCCAATGCTTTTTACGTTTAATGATCAGAGTGGGTATTGAAAGTAGTGTCTGTGTGGAAATTGACCCACTGCACTTTTTCTCTCTATAGATAATTTTCAATAAACTAATTGAATGGACAGATGAGTGTTGATATAGATAAATGTAATGGTATGCATTTGGGTTGCAGAAACAAGAGTGCAAAACTTTCAGTCCTTGTTAGCGAAGGATGAGTATTGCTAGACAACAGACTTCATAGCAGTGTCACTCAGCCCTTACAAGTGCTAATAGGGTGCTATAATGTGTAACAGGGTCTTCAACAAGTAGCTTGCGAGGTACTGGTAGCTCTTCATTTACCAGTGAGTAGCTCTCTCCAGTACAATAAGGTATCTGGCCTGCAAGAGACTGGTCCAGTGGCTGAAATCTGCTACCCGATTAGCTGCAGCCAATCTGGGCACAGCTTTCATATGCAGTACCCAGTAGTAGTCTCAGACAACTGTAGAGTGCCTCACGGCATTGTGATGGCTTTCCTGCCCCACTTCTATAACAGATGATTACAGATTAAGAGGATTAAGACTACAGGAAAGGTGCTTTTGACAAAACCGAAGGCAGGGATATTTTACAGTAAGGACAGTAGCTATATCATTCTTTGCCTCAGGATTCTGTGCTTGCAGATACTGTAGTTTCTTTTAAAAAAAAGTAATGGACACCTATCTATCTCAGAACAATATTGATCATTATAACGGTTTCAAAGCAGATAGGATGTTGATCCAGGGAAATGTCAGACTGCCATTTGGAGTCAGGAAGGAATTTTTACCCACTTGTGGCTTAAATGGAATGTTCTTCAATGGAGGCTTTTTCCAGCTTCATGAACAGTTACTCTGTTTGATTCTCTTTAAAATGATCTAAGCATATCTTTAGTTGACAGGTCCACTTTAAGTAGGGCTTTAAATCCCACAAATGCTAGAGAGAGCTCTTCAGCTCAGTGCTTCATAATGTTTAACACTTTAAGAACCAGAGGGGAAGCCAATGTACCAGTTACAGTAGGAGGACTGTGGCTCTCTTTGTAACATATTCACATATGGGGCTTACTGGGTAGTGAATACTGCATGATCAAAATGTTGTAGTGCTCTAGCATTCAAGTTGAAAGACCTACTTAACCTTTTGACTGCCAAGGAGATATGCAACATATTGCAACACGATGCATTGGATACCTATCTGGCACCCAAATGGTTAAATCAGTAGGATTTTACATCTCCCCTATAGTGTAGTTGGTTTGCTCCAGAATTCCTTCATTTTCCTTTTGAACACTGCCACATTCCCAGGTTTACCAACATGTTACTGTAAAAACAATGTAAGATTTCTTTATTCTTTAATATTTACAGGAGATCAGATGGTGAATACAAACTGTTCTGCTGTGCACACACGTCAGGCACTGTGTTGCAAGATGGCTGTGGAATACGACAAGTTTGTCTTATCTTCCAAAAAGTAAGCAATATTCGGCTTCAGGATTGGCTCTCTGGTTTGGGGTGCAGCAAGCAGAAAAATCTTTGTGGGTAGGGCCTACAACATACCTATCCTTGAATACACGAGTTTACTATTTTCTCAAGCTTTATTTATGTAAAAAAAAAACAACATAAACAAAGTACGTAACACAGTTTTTATTTTACACAACGGACCATGCTTGATTCTCATCACAAACTTAACCTTCTGCACGCCTGTCCTCACACTACCAAACATTTGCCACTGTGTCCCCCTCACTTTTTTATTCACTTGCGTCTAATGGAGGACTTGAGGAACATTTAACCTTCACATTTCACCTAGTGGCTAATATTGTGTGACCTTGAAGGAGATTACAGGGCTTTGTCTCCTTCTGAAGACTGTATTTTTTTTTTCTTTATTTTATTCAATCTTCCTTATGGATCACAGGATCCATTTCTGGGGGGGCCCAAAGAGATCCAAACTGTTTCTCTGGTCCCTTTCCACCAATATCTCCATCAGTCACTCCTGATACACATGCTGTATGTGGGTACTGAGAGTAGCATGGGCTTTTCCCATACATGGTAAATTTCCATGGTGTTTGATTCTGATCTTTCCCCTGGCCAGGGGCCATAAGCAACCTTGAGGGTTTGTAATGCTACTGATATTGTCTTCAATGTTCTATCTAATCAATGTGTGAGCTCGATTCCCCCTTTTCTCTGTAGTGCAGTGCATTTTTTGAACAGTATGTGCTGGGAAGTTAACACCATGCAGGCAAAAAAGGGTGTAAGATGCCTTTATGGGACTTGTGGACCTCTCCTTCCATAGTACTCTTTTGATCCCTGAATGTTTGGGACTTGTGGACCTCTGTCAGAATCACACCCCTAGCTTTTTTCCTTTTTGGAGTGGCAGTATAGGTAAGTTTAGCATATCTCTTCCTTACAGCTGTGGTGTGTCTAGCAAAGACGGAGAATTTGTCACGTGATTGTCTATATACACGCACGCATTTATTTTAAAAAGATAGAGCCTAACTTCATATGCAGACATTAATGGACAACAAGGGACAGTACTGTCTGTCAGGTCAAGCGTTTCAGTTCTGAGGAGAATCTGCATGATGTAGGGGACATTTTAAATAAAATTACACAAAGCATAAAACATTATGGACACTAACAAAGGTACAGTCTAAAAAAAAAAAAAAAAAAAAAAAAAAGTCTAACGAATATTCTGTATGCATTCAAAGTTACTATCTCTTTAAACTGACATTTACTGTTTACTGCTGCTTTTAAAGAGGAACTCTCCCCTCTAATAAACTTGTCTTTGTCTTAAAGTCCCCTTGTAGTGAAGCTGTTATCTTTTTTTTTTTTTTTTTTTTTTTTTCCTTCTTTTCAATATAAATCTTTATTGCCCAGAGATAATGCTTTTTAAAATTATGCTGGTGACATCCGTTCTATACAGGTTGTGGTACAGCTCTGTCCCGCAGCTTGTCAGTCTTCCTCTGTTCCCCTCTCCAAGTATCGTGTCCTTCCCACCTCCTCTGATGACAGAAGATTCCGGCATATGACCTGGCGTGCTCTCTTGCAAATGTGCATCCAGGTCATTGTACAGGCACAAATTGAGTGTGTTAATGCTCTTGTCTTTTTAACAAAGGACTGAGAGCATGAACACTCAGTCTGTGCCTGTACGATGGCCTGCCAAAATCTTCTGTCACTGGAGGAGACTGGGAAGGAGGCAGTACTTGAGGAGGGGAACAGAGAAAGATTGACAGGCTGCTGTACCACAACCTGTAGAGAACGGACCACAGCATACATTTAAAAGGCAATATCTCTGGCAATAAAGAATTTTTTTATATTGAGGGAATAAAGAAGGATAACTGCTTCACTGCAAAGGAACTGTAAGATGAAGACAAGCTTACTAGAGGTGAGAGTTCCCCTTTAATCGATGAGATCGATGATAGAAACCTGCAAGTATTAACCCATTGATTGTCAGATGTTAAACACATGGATTTGCAATGAGACGGGCAGCCCTCTTGCATGGTTACGAGATCTAATAAAGTTCAGGCATGAAATCTCTTCACAAGAGCAGTGCTAGAAGGCAGCATGATCTAATGGGCAGTGAAAACTAGTGCGTTGGAGCATTATCCTCTACCAATCTTCTGGGTGCCAAACGGAGCCTGAAAGATTAGTATTGGAAACCTATCTAGCACCCAAGTGGTTAAAGAGAGGGGAAAAATGTTTTGGACAGAGTCCTTATGCACAAAGAAAAAATGAGCAGTTTAAACCCCTTGAGTTCCAGAGGTGTATTCAAAGCATTGAGAAGCAATGTGTTGAATACCCATTTGGCACTCAAATAGAAAAACCACACCTGGAATGCTAGAGGGGTCTCAAAGGCATTTCGATACAATGGAAACATAGTATTCAAGCTGTTAAAAGGCTTGTTTAAATCATTGGTAATGTTCGTGTTTTCCCCTGTGGCGCAGCTGGTTTGCTCCAAAATGATTCCCTTTCTGCTTGGTACATCACTTATTTAAGGTAATGAACTTTACTAGGGAGAGCAAGCCAACTGCTCCATAGGCAACAAATAATTATTCCCTCAATACCCATTTGATTTAAAAGGATAGTAATGTTTCACAATGAAAGCAGCTCCAAATAATCTTCATATTATTTGGGCCATGGAGAGTGTTATTTCAATACTGTCATTGTAGTTCAAGAGTAATTTGAATGATAAAGTATCCCTCTCCTGTCCCTTTTACTGATGTAACACTGCTCACCTCCAAGCAGCAAGACTGACTGGATGGATCACAGAGAGGGACAATCTTCAGTGAGTATAAGGAAAAACCTACAAAGGGGGGCAGGGTTTTCCTAATGCTCACATTAAGAAGATTGTCCCTTGCTGTGAGCTGTCTGGTCCCAGGACCAGACTCTACATCTGAGGGGAGGTGGCTTACACTAGGTAAGAGGGGGATACTTTATCATTCAATTACTCTTGAACTACAACTGACAGTATTGAAATGGCACTCCATAGTATTTGGGACATGATGATTAATCAGAGCTGCTGTTTTTGTGAAACATTACTATCCCTTTAATCCTTTGAGTGTCAGGTATCCGTTGGATACCTCTGTCACTCAAAAGATTGAATTCTGGTTTTAACCCCGTGGATGTTAGGTCTCCACTGCCTTAACCCTTTGAGAGCCAGAGGGGGTACACGAAGCATTGTAATGTGTTGTATAACCCCCTGGCAATCAAAGGGTTAAATAAATAGGAAATTGTTTGAATCACGGTGCGGATTGATACATTGGATTCATTGACTCTTATTTAATTTGTCTACAGATGGTTCTGTCACTTGGACGATGACAATTACCTGAACCTGCATGCCCTCCTGCACTTGCTTTCTGCATTCTCTCCCAGCACCGATGTTTATGTTGGAAGGCCCAGCCTTGACCATCCTGTTGAGACCGTGGATAGAGTGAAGGGAGATGGCTCGGTGAGTAGGGCTGACCCTAGCCAAGCCACTAAGGCCTGTATTCAGAAAGCTAAATGGAGTCAATTTTGGAATAAACCAACTGTCCATTAGAGAAGAAATTTAAATTCAGCTCTGTAAATGGGGATTTGAACACTTTGCATGTTAGATGTGACAAGGATTCCTTTAAACCAAGGGGAATGTTTTTTTTTTGTTTGTGTTTTTTTGTCTCCTGTGTTTCAGTCCATTCCTGCATTTCTTTACCTTTATTGAATACATCCACCATTGTGAAGTCTCATTCTCAGTAGGTTCCCAGCACTAAAGCTGACTGAGCTTGGTATCTAGTAATGAGAATGGCATGTATCATTGTTTTTCAGGTTTCTCTGAAGTTCTGGTTTGCCACTGGAGGCGCTGGCTTCTGCATCAGCCGAGGCCTTGCTCTGAAAATGAGTCCTTGGGCTAGGTGAGTGGCCTTGATAACTTGATTGGTAGTTTTGGGTCTTGGTGAAAGTGGAACAAATTATAACTTGTGAGTTTGAAAGAGCTTTTTTGTATATGTGAAACAATTGTTTGAGAGAGTTTTCTCTTATCGGTTTATGCAAGTTATATAGTACTGGCTCACACAAATTTGCAAATATACTGCTACAGGTACACTGCAAACCAAAATTATGATTGACTGTATTAAGAAAATCCATAAAGAATGTATCTGCAGACTGGGAGCTTCACTCACCCATGGTGTATGAACATCAACTGACAGAGATCAGATCCCATAGTAGCCATGAATAGCCAGCCGGTGCTGAATTGAAGGAACTCCACTCCTCACAATGTAGCAAAAAGCGTAATATCCACACTCGGGCTCCTATGTACAAATATATAAAAACCAACATTATTGGAGACATTAAAAACTGAGAAAAACAGGTATAGATAAAAGGGTAGATAACCCCTTATGTACAGTCTCTGTATCCGTGTTGCTCAGTTTAACGTCTCCATTAAAGGCTGTTTTTATATATTTGTGCATGAGTCTGAGTGAATATTTTGCTTTTGCTAGATGGGACTGGCAAGTGGGAGGAAAAGCAGTGTGGAATGTTGGAATCTGCCTGGCATGCCAGCCAGTGCTAGCTAATTTGCATAAACCTATAAATGTCTCTAACAATTACTCTAAATATTAAATAAATAAAAAAGGACAGCATATGTTTGATCTTAAAAGCCATTTCAATATCTCCAAAGCTGTTGCAGAGTTTGTTCCACTTCAAGACTAGTGACATGCGTTCTTCCTTTTCCTTAGCATGGGGAACTTCATCAGCACAGCGGAGAAGGTGCGGCTCCCTGATGATTGTACTATAGGTTACATTATCGAGGGAATGCTGGAGGTGAAGATGCAACACAGTAACCTTTTCCACTCACATCTCGAAAATCTGCAGAGGCTGCCTCTCAACTCTGTGCTGCACCAGGTCAGTGCCGTGAAATTCATAGCCTGGTTTTCTTCTTATGCCTTAAAGGAGCAGTAAACATTTTGGTTTTTTTAGATTTGTATGGACACCATTCTGGCACTAAAATGGTTAAAGTTAAAATATTCTTTGAAAATCAACATTTGCAGAGTGACAATACTGTTGAGGCAAGCTGTTTCTGTCTGTATATTTTAATTAAAATGCTTGTTTGTAGCAAATATTTCTTCCTCTCTCCAAACTAACGAGTTGTTGTTCTGGGGCAAACCAACTGCTCCTTGAGGACAAAGACAAATTAATGTTTCCTTAATCCCCATATTTTTATTTTTTTTTAAATTACATTTCAAATGGCATCTAGACTCGTTGAATGCTAGAGAGGTCTCCAACACATCTCTAGCATTCAAGGGGATAAAATCTCATTTAAATCAACTTCAATATTCGAGGTGCAATTGGTTTGTCCCAGATATGCACCACTTTAACTTGAATAATGCCCTGAGTCCTGTTGGAGAGGATAATTTAAAGGGATAGTAATTTTTCAAAATAAAAGCAGCTCCAATTAATCTTCATAGTATTTGGTCCATGGAGAATGTTATTTTAATACTGTCAGAGTTGTAGTTCAAGAGTATTTGAATGATAAAGTATCCCCCTCCTGCCCTTTTTACCTAGTGTAAGCCACCTCCCCTCAGATGTAGAATCTGGTCCTGGGGCCAGACAGCTCACAGCAAAGGACAATCTTCTTACTGTAGCATAAGGAAAACCCTGCCGCCTATGACAGGTTTTTCCTTCCAGCCTGCGATCCATCCAGACAGTCTTGCTGCTCTGAGGTGAGCAGTGTAACATTAGTAAAAGGGGGCAGAAGGGGGATACTTTATCATTCAATTGCTCTTGAAGTACATCTCTGACAGTATTGAAATAACACTCTCCATGGCCCAAATACTATGAAGATTAATTAGATCTACTTTTATTGTGAAACCTTATTACTCTTTTTCAAGGTTGTAAAGGGAGAGTCTGAAACACCATGGGGCTGGGGCCCAAATCCATGAACAATTGGAACTCCCTTTTATTGAAGCATTCTTAAACAGACCTGTCTTGTACAACAGAAATAGAATTTATAATCTCCCTTCAGTCTCAAGATGAGGACTTTTGACCCATAATTTATCTTAATTAAATATAACTTGGATGTTTTCTTTCCCTTATAGTAACATAAATATATATTTACAGCATTTATTGCTTCATTGAATTTGATCTACCCTGGAAAAGCAATATCAACACAGTCACTTGGTGAAAGGATTGTAGTTTATTTAAACAAGTTTGATCTGTAATATATTTTGAATTAAACCTTTGCAGAATTAAAAGATCTATCCATCTAAATACTATTGTATTGTTTTTATCACTTGGTGCTAGAGACCTGTAAAGGTTCTTTCACATGGACTACTTTGTAGAACAACTCTTTTGAGTGGTACTCAATAATACAGATTTGTGGCTGTTACCTTATATCAAAGGAAGGTCACAGCATGCTACATCTCCCCATGACAACGGAAGAGCATGTGATGGGTGATATGCATTGCTTGATGATTTAGTACACTTGCATTTATTTATTTTGTGTCTCTGCAGCAATGTTACCCATGTGAAAGGGGCCTAATATTTTGCTTCTTCTAGGTGACATTGAGCTACGGGGGTCCAGAAAGCAGATGGAATGTTGTGAGAGTGAATGGTGCTTTCAGTCTAGAACAGGATCCAACTCGGTGAGTTCCTCAGTCACATTCATTTGACAAGCAGTGCAAAACATTTCACCATATGGATTGATTACATGTTTTATAGATTAACAGCTGAATGTTTGTCATCTCTGTAGATTCAAATCCGTACATTGCCTCCTGTATCCGGACACAAGCTGGTGTCCTAGCAAACAGCATCTGTTCCCTAATGTGACCTCTCCTACAAGGTGACTGTCTGTCTATCAAGTTGTGATATCTAAGCCTTCTGTGAATGCACACAACTGGATACACAAAAGATCAATGTATTCTGCAATAAAATGAGACGGATATATGTCCCAAGGAATAAGCAGGCTCCATCCGTAAAGCCTGCTCCTGTAAATGGATAATGCTGTCTTCTTTGGTACTCTTCTCTTGCGTTGCGTACCCCTCTGGCACTCAAATGGTTACTGGATTCAGGGGTCGACATGCAGCAAACCCAGAATTCAATGACGTGCCAGGGCAGTCACCGGTTCTTAAGTGCCGGAACCGGCATGACGTTCCTGGCGTGTCAAGAGTCGTTAAAGGGATAGTAATACTTAAAATGTAAAAAATATATGTTATAGGGTTTATCCCCCTGAGTAAAACAAGGGTACTCCCACTGCTGAAAGGTGTTTCATTCAAAAGTTATTGATTTTCAAAGTTGAATTTTTTAGGTGCAATATCACAGAGGCCTGAAATTGTACAGTGGCGCTGTTGTTACACTATCCTATGGACAGCTCTGGTCATGGGACCATAAATCTCCATAGGATGGTGTAGCAACAGCGCCGCTGTACAATTTCAGGCCACTGTGATATTGCACCTAAAAAATTCAACTTTGAAAATTAATAACTTTTGAATGAAACACCTTTCAGCAGTGGGAGTACTCTTGTTTTACTCAGGGGGATAAACCCTACAACATATTTTTTTTTTACATTTTAACTATTACTATCCCTTTAAGGGGTTATTGTATAGGTTGTGATGCCATCTTGTTTAGGGAAGAATCATTCTAACGAGGTATATTATGTAGGCGCTTCCAGTTGGCAGATGTAGATACAGCAGATGTATATGAATCTCAATGCTATTGTTTGTCTGAAGATGTGGCTCTTAAAGATACAAAGAGAAATTGGAGTAATTCTGGATCAAAACAAGTAAAATTTCCATTTATTTTTAAATGGGCCTTTTAGTTGCTTGACTGCTCAAGAGGTATTCAGTGTATTGTGAAGCAATACACTAGATAACTCTAGATTTTATGGTATTAAAATGCCCCATTTAATAATTCTCTGTGGTGCAGCTGGATGGTCCCGATATTAAAACCTCTTTGGAAAATACGTCACAGTTTGAATTTAAACAAATGGTTGTCTGCCCGGCATTGCCTGTCTTATGCCAGATTTGTGTGTGATGAGGCTGCTGCCTAGGAGAGGGCAGCAGCAGGGCAACTTCTCTTGATCCCTTTTCTCTAGATTAACATTCTTCAAATAAAGTACATTTAATTCCGGGGCTTTATGCATAGGAGAAAAGAAGAGTTATTCTGTAGCAAACCAGCTGCACCATAGGGGACACACAATTCCCCAAATGATCATGGATAGACATTGTCCTTTAAAGCAATAGGAATTATTTGTACCCCCATGTTCTTGGTTTGCCCCCAAATTACTCCTTATTTTTGGAACACAAGTTCCTAAGAAATGATTTTGTCTGAAAACCTTAATCGTTTGAGTGTCAGAGTTGGGAGCAATGGATTGAGCTCCCCTCTGCCTTTCAAAGGGTTGAGGAAGAGGGTTGTAACTGATTAAAGCCTGAAGACTTGGGGTGTGTATGTATAACTGTCCTCAGTATGGATGTGTCTTTAGAATGTCTGCTGCTTTGTTTTTCATTGTCTATTTCTCTACTCTGCTGTTGGTAAACTTTCTGCACTGTATTCTATTTTATTCAATTTTTTGTACAGCTTCTATTGTGACATGTAAATAAAATCTGGATTTTGTTATCGGCTTTGATTGGTGTGTGAGTACCATGGGACATGGGCCAGGCTTGATCTACACTTGGATGTATGTTGCAGCCATGGTGTGAAACCAGCTAATACAGATCTGGGCAGACCTATTTGAATAAGTGTCATCTAGCAGCCTCTAGGGATACAAGTATTGGCCGCTCATTAACTCCCTGCCATGATGGGAATTGTAGCTCGGCAGCATCTGGTCAGCTTAACCCTTTGAATGCCAGGGATCTATCCAACACATTGCAATGCAATGCGTTGGATACCTTCCTGGCACTCAAAACGTTAGTGTTAGTAATGTCACAGAAAAAATATTTTGCATTGTGTAGACATTAAAAAGGTGAACTGAATGCAAAAAAGTATCTCTCAAACCGCTATGGTTTGAGAGATATGTGCATTCAAAATTTGACGTTTCCTGCTGTCAGCTGTAAAGATCTGTGTCAGCTGACACGGAGGCTCTGCAGCAAAGCCGCAATCGCGTTATTTAAAAAGAATGACAGCATTGCAATGGTCTACAAAGTGCGCCTGGTTTGCAAGCACACGTTGTAGACCATTCCAATGAAGTAATTCTTTAAAAAAAAAACAAAAAAAAAAAACGAGATTGCGGCTCAGCTGCCGAGCCTCCGTGTTGGCTGACACGGATCTCCTGCTGACAGCTTGACAGCAGGAAACGTCAAACTTTGAATGCAGATATCTCTCAAACCATAGCGGTTTGAGAGAATTTTTTTGCATTCAGTTCAACTTTTTAATCTCTACACAATGCAAATTATTTTTTCTGGGACACAAGTACAGTCCACCACTGTCAGGGATTTTAATGCCCTGAATGCAAGAGATCTCGCCACAGGGAACAAATAAAAATTCCCATTCATATTAAATGGGACTTCACGAATATATTGTGGGTAAATTTAAAATCAAAGTACTTAACCCTTTGAGTGTCAGAGGGTTACGCAACTCATTGCAAAACAATGCTTTGCCTACCCCTCTGGCACTCAAAGGATTAAATTCCACTCATGCACCGTGTGGATTGAGTCTCATGACATGGTAATGATGGAGTGAACAATGGGATGAATATGGATGAAATGAGTATCTCATACAGTACATGCAAACAAATAAAAGTAGATACAAGATGTGATCGGTTTCAATAAATAGCATATATCATAAATAACTGCTCCATCTTAAAAACAATATTGTATTGCAATTGGCGTATAAATAAGAGTCCAAGTGAAGGTGAACAATTTTTTTTTTTTCAATAAAAAGTCCACTAGTGATATTAATGGAGATTCAACAGATGAAGCTGGGGTGTCTGTATTCTCTCCAGTTTTTATATAGCGATCAATGTGAAATATCCTTATATATTATATAATATAAAAGGCCAGATGTATGTATGTCCGATGCAGTAATGTGCAGTAGAGACTACCAGAATGCACAGAATGCTGGCCCATGTACACAGGTTTTTACTATGTTTGCTATGAATGAAGCAAACCGAGCACTCTCACACTGTCAGATGGGAGCCTGTCTGGTGGGGAAAAAACAAACAAACAAAAAAACAGGCAAGCTTTAGCCCTACTGGAGGGAATTGTTGCACTGCCTCCACTCAGTAATATGCTTCGGCTGCAGCCAATAAATATTCTCAATTTCACATTGATTTCCAGTATATATAATTGCAATACAGACTGCATCCCGCCCAAGCGGTAATAAACAGACTTCTGTATACAACTAGTGGAGGTAATTGGAAACCACCAGTGAAACGGGTACTAATCTCCACCAGCAAATTAATATGAAGACTAGATTGATACCAAAGTGTATATTCTCAAAATTTGTTTTCTAAAACTGTTGGAAAATAAAGTATACCCGGCCCAGACAGTTATACTGCAGCTTACTTTAAAACCTTTCAGACTGCCCTTCTTCCACATCTGACTACACTATATAATTCTTTCATGCGGGGTGATAAGCCTCCAGCCGAGATGCTGTTGTCCCGGATTGTAGGTATCCCAAAAGAGGGTAAAGATCCAACTTCTTGTGCTAACTACTGTCCTATCTCGCTCATCAACTTTGATGTAAAGCTTTTTTCTAAGGTTTTGTGCTTTTCTCAGCTTCTTCCCTATTTGGCACATCCAGACCAGCTCGGCTTTATTCATGGTAGCGAAGCGCCTGATAACATCCATTGCGTGCTTAACCTGATTCAGATGGCTCAGGACTATTCTGTCCCAGTGATGCTCCTTTCCTTGGATGCTGAAAAGGCCTTTGATCTGATTGACTGGGAATACATGTGGGCGGCTCTAGGTTCCTTCGGCTTCTCAGGTCCTATTCTAAGAGGTATCCTGTCCCTTTATTCTGATCCAACGGCTGTGGTCTCGATCGCTGGTCAAAGTTCTGAAGTATTCCCTATACGGAGCGGGACTCTGCAGGGATGCCCCCTCTCGCCCCGCTTGTATGCAATATGCATAGAACCACTGGCATGCTCACTATGTCGTCCCCAGTGATGTCCCTTCCAAACCTTTATCAATCCTCAATACCTTTGCATCTATCTCATGTTTCAAAGTAAAACATTCTAAATGTGAGGCCTTGAATATTTCTTTACCGGTACCTTTACAAAAATTGCTTGCCTTGAACTTCGATTTCCACTGGAGCAATTCCTCCTTGCCTTCTTTAGGTATCAATCTCACGAATTCTCTGTCTTCCCTCTATAGAGCAAATTTTACCCCCTTACTTAAATCCCTTCATGCGGATCTGAGTAGATGGCACTCTTATCACATCTCCTGGTTTGGCAGGATTTATGCAGTTAAAATGTCCTTATTGCCTAAGCTTTTATATTTGCTTTGATCCTTAGCTATCCCTCTCCTGCTCAGAGATCTTCAAACACTCCAACAGCACATCATGCAGTTTATATGGGCCTCAAGGCATCCCCGATTTGGGTCCGGATTGCTTTATAGACACCGGAGCGCGGGGGGCTTGTCTGTGCTGCATTTATGGTCTTATTATAAGGCTTTCGCAATTCGCCCAAGCGAATCGAATGCATCTTCCCTCTCAAGCTCAGCGATGGGTTTCTTTGGAAACGCCGCTATGCGGATCTCCTTCTGCAGCCACCTTGTTATGGATTCCTTCTCTGCCTCTAGAAACAGTTTCCTGTAGTCCTACGTTTTCTCATCTGCTAACCCTCTGTCATAAATATAAAGAGAGAGACTGACTAACATTGTCTAAAACGAAGCTGTGCTCCCTATTCTACAACCCTGAATTTCCTCCGGTTAGACATTTTGTCCTCTCATACTTTGACAGAGCCCTCCCCAACCAGGACGCCTTTTGAGGTTCTATGCTCTTCGCCCCAATCCAGTAGAGATGCTATATCTAAGATTTACACCCACCTTGTTTCGACTCTGTAACTGCAACCTCCTCCTTACCGTGCTGTTTGGGAATCAGACCTGGGAGAGACCCTAGACCCTGAGGAATGGATCAACATCACGAATATCGTCTGTAGCTTGACTCCCTGTACTTTGGGGAAGGAAAATGCTTATAAAGTCTTAGCTAGATGGTATTATAGCCCTATCAGATTGCATCGCATTTTTCCTTCCACGACACAGTTGCTTCTGTGGCTGCGGCCAAGCAGGCACTTGCACATTTGGTGGTCCTGCCCCTCAGTGTCCGACCTCTGGCTCTATATATAAAATATTTTAGACTCTTGAGTTTGGCTTAGGGTAGTCCCGCACTCCTACCCTTTCTCGTTCTGCTAATAAACTGGTCTTTAGAGTCTGCGCTATGACTTGTTGTCACATTGCTCAGTATTAGAAGTCTTTACCATCAAGTAGAGCTCCCTTGGATGACCGCATATGGAGGTTGATTTAGAATGGAAAAGTCAACGGCGTACATTCGCAACTCTTTATCTAGCTACCCCTGGATTCGGTCCCCTTGGATAGAAGCAGTGGCTCCCCCTGAGTTCCATTGTGATTTGCTCCTTCCTTCTGTGATGGTCTGAGAGTGGGTCTCCATGTATGCGTGTTTTTTTTTTTTTTTTTTTTTTTCTCCCTCTCATCATGCCAGAGACTAGGTGACGCTAATATGGATGTGTAATAAGATTACTGTTGTCATTATCGGCTGCATAGTTTGATCCCTCCTTGTCTCCCTTATTCTTTTCTGTACCCCCTGTCTAGTTGAAAACCAATAAACTTTGAATTCTAAAAATAAAGTATTAATATAAAGTTAAAAAAAATCATAAAGCTCATGACTTTAAAGCTTTGTTTGTTTTTTTTTTGCTTTTTTTTTTTAATTGCTATTATTTAACTTTGTATTATTAAACAAATATTGATAATATACAAGTGAATTGATTCTTTTTAACATGTTTATAAATTAACCGGATATAGGTTTTGCATATCATCCTAAATTACACAAAGTAATGCATTCAGTGAAATATGTTTGTATGCTACAAAATGATGTAAGTAAAATGGCAGACTAGGCAATCAAATGGAATATGAGATTTAATATAGGAAAGTGTAATGTTATGCTTTTGGGACCAAGAAATGTATGTATGTATGTATATCTTTATATGGCACCACGCAGTGTATGCAGCGCCTTACAATAGACATATGTCAATAAATAGGAGGGGCTGAAATAAGTGCCACATTCATAGAAACAACAGGAGAGAGGTCCCTGCCCCAAGGAGCTTACAATCTAAATGGGTAAAAGGAGACTGACAATGGGGTAAGAGGGTGTCAAGTGCTGAGATTACAAATGCTTAGTTTGGTCAAAGGCAGTGCATGGTCCTAGTGCTCCAGAAGATAAGATATCAGGGTAGACTTAAAGACAGAGGGGGATTTTTCAAGACGTAGGGAGAGGGGTATGGAGCAGAAAGCGAGATAGGTTTGAGATGGGAGAGGGCAGAGGGTGTGCATGGTGTAACAAGAAGTGCGTTGTGTGCCGAGCGAAGGAGGTGGCCAGGAACATAATAGGAGATGAGGGAAGAGATGTAAGGAGGAGTAGCATGTTACTTATGAATGTAAATGCCAGAGAGGTAGCCAACATATTCAGTTGCAATACACTTGATACCTCTCTCGCACTCATGGGTGCATTGCCATCTAGCCAAAAAGGGGTTAAAAGGTCCTACTTTAATCCGTGTGACATTTGGGAGGTTTTATTTATACTCTTTGGTGAAGTTTGTTGACCCCAGAATTGTTTCACCTGTGCCTTTTAACCCTCTGAGTGCCAAAGTTACCCAATGCATTAGATAACTCTCTGGCACTCAGAGGGTTACCCCTTTGAATAGCAGAGGGGGGGCATGTAATGCTTTGCTTTCGATAGGTGTTGCATACCCCTCTGGGATTCAAAGGGTTAATTGGGCATATGCCTACATATAAAAATGGAGCAGTTTTGAAGCAAACCAACTCAAACGCTGAAAATAAATACAAATTTCCCAAATTCTGATTATTTGCATTTCAAAGGTCTGTCACTCAGAGGGTTAACTAATCAAGGACATACATGTGTGTTAATGACCCATGACTTATATGTACGTAATGGAATTCAGGGGTCCTCGTGCGGCTGCATGCTGTTCGGGGACCTCTGATTCTGTTGCAGAAAAAAAAATGCCCCATGGTCCTTAAGTGCTGGCTGCGTGGCTGGTCCTTAAGGGGTTAAAGAGAGCCTGCCTCCCTTTTGACTTTACATATTACAGACTTGCAAATTGTTTATACTTTATTTATTTTCCATCTTCACCCGTCTATGCTTGCATGTCCTCAACAATGAACAACCCAGACCTCTGTTTCTGGAGCTTTGTGCCAGAGACTAAGAACAGGGATAGACATACAATGTAACACTATCCCTGCAGCAAAAAATCCTGCCTACAGTCTATTAAATACAGCATACAGAGTACTACGCTGTATCACCATCCATGTTTTCGCATCGGTTGAAAGCTCCTTGTAAAAGGAAATTCTGGAACCTAAGTGTGAAGAAAAAGTAATTAAAGGGATAGTAATGTTTCATAATAAAAGCAGCTCTAATTAATCATCATAGTATTTGGGCCTTGGAGAGTATTATTTCAATTCTGTCAGAGTGGTAGTTCAAGAGTAATTCAATGACAAAGTATCCCCCTCCCGCCCCTTCTACTGATATAACGCTGTTCATCCAGAGCAGAAGGGAGGTGCCCAGGTAGGGCAGGGCTTTCATTGTTCTCATAGAAGAAGATTGTCCCCTGCTGTTATCTGTCTGGTCTATGGACTGCATTCCACATCTGAGAAGAGATGGCTTACACTAGGTAAAAGGGTCGAGAGGGGAAACTTTGCTTGTGAATATCTCTCAAACCATAAAGGTTTGAGAGATAAGACTTATATCGTTCTTAATGGGTTTTTTTTTAATGCCTATAAAATAAAGATTAAACAAAGTATTACTATCCCTTTAAAGTTTGAAACAAAATAGAAAGTACTGGCAATTTTACTTGTATATTATGCATTTGTAGAATGTGAAGTCAAAGGGAGTGGTGGTTTTTACTTGTTCCCTTTGCATGCTGTTGGTTTGACCATAGTTGCTGCAATTTTCTATTTGTACATATGCCCCAGTCAGTCCAAAGCACTGTTATAGTCCAGGGGTGATCAAACTTTTTACACTGGTCTTCCTTTTCTTATAGAAAAAATGTTTTGGGGCCCCTGTGTTCATAGCTAGGACATCTCAGGATTTTGACCCAGATGTCAGGGTGAAGGACCAAATTCCCAGGGTGTGAAGGATAGTTAACTGCTTCTTTAGTCTCAAAGTCTGGACAATTTGTACCAGAAAATCAGTCCTGCTTGTTTTTGTGTATCCAAGTAGTGGTATCTCTTATGTTAATAATTCCTTGTGGTCTGATTAGAGCCCCTCCGTACGGGAGCAGGTAAGGACATAGTGCCCATAATGTATTTATTTAGAAAGCATCTTACCAGGATGAATACATGGAGATTTATCTTGTTTTCAAGTATGTCTTGGAAAGCAACCATTATAAATTTAAACATATAGAAACAAAAACATAATATACCTACATAAATAATTTTAATATACAGTTACATGTTTTTAAGTACAAATAAGGATATATTGTTAGATATTTTAAATTGAGAGAAGAAATGTCCATCAGTGAGTTACTGGCAGTGGAGTGGAAGTTGTTATAGGAAGTATGGAGAGATGGAGTGAACATACTGCTCAGGTAGTGTGGAATAGTCAGTGATTTGTTAGCAGTGGAGTGGAGGTTAATGGAAGTATAGAGAGATGGAGTGAACATACTTCTCTGGTAGTGTGGAATACTAAGTTAGTTGTTAGCAGTGGAGTGGAGGTTATAGGAAATGTGGAGCCCTGGCTTAAACATACTGCTCAGGTAGTGTGGAATAGTTATAGCTGGGACCTTTCTGAATTTGACTCTGCATTACCTGGTCTCTGGGGCAGAGGCTGATTCTCCAGATATGGGGTGTTTCCAATGAAACTCTGCCCACTTCTGCTGCATCCACTGTGTTCCTCCCACTCCCTGCCAGCCTTATCTTTTGTTTCATTTTATGACTCTCTCTCTCTCTCTCATCAATGAATTGCTGGCAGTGGAGTGGAATTTATAGGTAGTATGAAGAGAGCATACTGTTCAAGTAGTGTGGAATAGCCAGTGAGTTGTTGCAGTGGAGAGAATGTTATCGGTAGAATGGAGAGCTGGAGTGAACATACTGCTCAGGTAATCTGGTAGCTTTCTAGAGAAGTGGTTAACAAAGGAGAAGGGTATATCTGGATAAGAGTGTTAGCCAGATTACTGATGTTTATATACGTGTATCACGTTGCTGAGAAGCAATGAAATTCATATTATTGTTTGTGTAACCCCTTAACAACCGGTGACGTTCATGGACATCACGGTTTGTTTGTTTTTTTTTTTCCCTGAAGGACTGGTGACAGTCCAGAAATGTCACTTACTATATGCTTACAGCGCAGGAGCTCTGTAAGACAATAGGGGTTTGAAATTGCCTGCTCCAAGACCTGCGTGCTGACAACTATCAAATCGGTCCTTAAAGGGATAGTAATACTTCATTTTAACTTTATTTTATTTTGTAGGCATTAAAAAAACATGAAGAATGATATAAGTCTTATCTCTGAAACCTTTATGGTTTAAGAGATATTCACAAGCAAAGTATCCCCCCCCCTGTTCAACCAAATCAGAAGGGAGATGCCCAGGTAGACTGCAGAGAGGGACAATCTTCAATTAAGATAATGGAAAAAGCTGAAAAACTTATCAAGGGGGGAAGGGCTTTCATTGTTTTCATACAAAGAAAATTGTCCCCTTCTGTTATCTGTACTGTCATACAACCAGACTCACATCTGAGAAGAGATTGTTTACACTAGGTAAAAGGGGCGGGGAGGGGAACTTTGCTTGTGAATATCTCATAAACCATAAAGGTTTGAGCGATAAGACTTATATCATTCTTCATGTTTTTTTAATGCCTACAAAATAAAATAAAGTTAAAACGAAGTGTTACTATCCCTTTAAGGGAAGGTCACTTCCCTGGACTGCTGGTTGCTAAGGGGTTAAACTTGTGTTTATAAGTTAGGCTGTTTAAATAAAATACTTTGGTCTTGTGCTAAATCATTGATTCAGTTGCACAAAAAGGTGACAGTAGGTCATGAAATAACCTAAAAATTCTCAGTAATGCCCTGCCCATACACAACACCCCCTAAAACATGTGTCCCTCTTTGGACATTTGAGCATGGCCGGATTTACATATCAAGCACACCTAGACGCAGCATCCTCTGGTGCCCTTAGCCCTGCCTTTTTCCCAGTACTCACCACACCCCCTCATCTAACCACACCCTCTTTTGTGGCCAAACCCATTTTTAGACTTATTCTTCATGGTAATGTGAACTTTTCCAGCAGAGGATAAAAATGCTTTTGCTTTATTTTTGTTGCTCAGTTTTCTTGCACAAAGATCTTTACTCCCATACCCCGAACATATTTAATGCACTTCATCAAGGGCATAAGAAGGGTACAATAAATAAATATACAGTTATTATTAGGTCTTATAATCTTAATAACAAATCTATACATATTGTGCAAAACAATTTCTATAAATCTTTATTTAAAAGTCCATTTTTGTTAGGTGTGCCACGATCATCAGCTTAGGGTGCCCCATGTTTTCGAGGAAGACTAAGTGCCATGGCACCAGGGGTGGACTGACCATACGGGCATTCGGTCATGGACTGAGGGCCCGTGACCGAAGGGGGCCTGCCGCCGCTTCCAGCGCTGCTCAGCAGCTCTCCAACAATGGCCACCGGTGCACCGTTCTAGTAATACAGAGTGGTGGGAGATTACATCATCTCCCAGCCTCTGCATTACTAGAGGCGCGCGGGACTTCGCACAGTATTAAGCCACGCCGCTAGACCACCAGGGACTGGAGGTAGGGGCAGTGTGGAGATGAAGGGGCATGGTGGAAGGGGTGATGTGGAGATGATGGGGGCATTGTGGAGATGAAGGGGGCATTGTGGAGATGAAGGGGCAATGTGGAGATTTCTGCAGGGGGCCCAGACCTCTTTTTGGACCAGGGGCCCTGGGTCTTGTCAGTCCGCCCCTGCACGGCACCCTGGTTGAGAATCACTGCTCTAGGGTGCCAATGCACTAAAAACTCAAATGTTGGGGAAATATGTGGGCATAGGACTTGAAGCTCCGTTTTTTTGTTTTGCGCACCGTTTTCTTGTTACATTTTTTTTACGCCATTTCCGTGTTTTGCTCCATTATTTGCGCTGTATTCTTGCACTGTTTCTCTTGCTCAATTTTCTTGTTCAATAGTTTGCTTCATTTTCTTGCTCCATTTTTAGCTCAGTTTCCATCCCCCCCCCCCCCCCCCCATTTTCTTGCTTCATTTTTTGGTTCATTTTGGATTTTTAATACATTGGCTCCATAGAATAAAACTGAGATCTTTTCTTTAGTCTATGGAGCCAATGCACGAAGTCCTGTGTTAATAACTGGAGATCGCTTTAGTATCGAAGAGGTTAAATAACAGACTGTAAAGTGATACATATAACTGGTTCATAGACAATAAGATTGCTCAGGCTACAACCACTACACCTAGCAGGGTGTTGCTAGCACAGTAGAGGCGCCCCTCAAAATGTGAGCTCTAGGCATGTGCCTGCTCTATTGGGAAATCCGGCCCTGCATTTAAAATATTGGGAATGGCTCAGTTCCAGGAGTTGGTACTGGGACCTTTCGTAAGTAAACCTCCCTGTCATCTCTTGCGGATCCCCAGTCCGCTCCCCCCTGCGTCAGACTGTTCTGAACCCTGCTCCGCCTCCAGGTAAGGCCCGTCCCACGCTCCTATAAGAAGTGTTATATCTGTACACTGGAATGAAAGGCCGCCCTATAGTCACAAGATTGGACAGAGCTTACTGGAGATGGAGATCAGCTTCAAGGGTCGCAGGGCCTTGGTCACTGGGGCAGGCAAAGGTGAGTCCTCGGTCCTGTGGGTAGGGGCGCTTCGGTTTGAACCTATAATCATCCCACCCTTCCTGCAGGGATCGGCCGGGAGACTGTGAAAGCACTGAGGGCAGCGGGAGCTGAGGTGATAGCGCTTAGCCGGACTCCGGGGGACCTGGAGAGCCTGGCAAGTGAGGTGAGAGCCGGGCAAGTAGGAAGGCACCCTTGTTAAGGAGCATCACTCTCTGTGAGGGGCACTAACCATTAGTGGTGGTCGGGCAACCTGTTAACCCATTGAGTGACAGACAGGCATCCGACGCGTTGCGTTAGATACCTCTCTGGCATTCAAAGGGTTAAACTCCATTCTTGCTGGTGTCGTTCAACGATGGCTGAAGAGCCACATGTTGCTCACCTTTGTTATAAGCTTACTGCTGCTATAAGGAAGGTTTTTAACTCTGACCTATCTACCTAGTTCTGCTGGAGAGCCACACGATGCTCACCTTTACTTGTCACCCGTTGTGTGGCTGAAGTTGAAAGGGAATTGTAGCCCTAAACAGCAGGGGGGCTTCTTTAACTCCTTGGATGCTAGGGGTATCTTACATTATGCTTTGGATACGTCTGTCATTCAAAGGGATAAAACACGTGCTGTTGTCACTCACCTGTAGAACGGCATGGGCAACCTGTGACTCTCCAGATTCCTGCTTGGTTAATAACTGTAATCCTGTTAGCCGGTATACGGTTTTTGATACCTCCCGACTTGTCAAGCAGGAGTTAATTTCAGTCTTTCTAATACTGACCTGTTTCATATGTCCTCTAGTGGCTTTATAACATGACACTGCACTATGAAGGGATTTAGACATTGTTCTGTGGAGGGGTCACTGACCCACTGACTGTAATGTTAACTCTGTGTGACTCTTCCATAATAAAGGGATTCAGTTATTTGACATTTTCATACAGGGTAGTTATTCTCTGAAGTTAGAGGTTGGATGGTTTAGGGGAAACATTAGGATGTATTGTTACTTTAGTAAAAAGGTGGTGAAAGCATAGAACATCTCAGCAGAAGTGGTAGGGACTAAATACATCTGGGATTGCATTTCAGGTTATATAAAAGTCCCTGGAGTAGAAGTATATTCTGAGCATGATGTAGGGTTAAATTAAATTTTGTTGGACTTTGTCCCCTTTGAATTACCTACCATCTCTGTCATACATAGGGGTATTGATGCACCAAGGCTGATGTTTTAACACTTTGAATGCCAATGGTAGCCAACTCATTGTGTTGTGATGCATTGGCTAACTTTCTGGCACTCAAAGGGTTTAGATTTAGAAGAATTTGAGCAAACCATCTAAACCATAAGGGCAAATTAAAATCCCTCAAATCCACACTGATCTCACCCCTTGAAGCCTAGAGAGCAAAGCAATACTTTGTAGATCTGGCAAACAATGGGATAATGGCTCCATTTAAATAAAATAGAAGTTATAACTCTTTGAGTGCCAGAGTTGTCCAACGCATTGCAACGCAGTGGGTTGAATACCTCTCTGGCACTCAAAGGGTTGTCCCCGTGGTGCAGTTGTTTTCAAAATTGACACCATTCCTCTTAACCCAATGCGTTGCGTACCCCTCTGGCACTCAAAGCGTTAATAAGTCAGCCTCACTGACTCTACATGAGATGGACATTGGCTGCTAGAGATGTTTCCAGATCATCACACAGCAATGTGCTTGACACGTTTGTAGCAGCCTATGAGTTAACCATCTGAGGAGACTGGCATAGAGGGATAGCCTGACTATAGTAATGGTTTCATTGATAGAGGGTTGCCCACAGTGTTTCTAAATGGTGTTGGACGCCTTTTTGACAGTGAAAAGGTTAAAACCAAGAGAAATTCTAGAGTGGCATCCACGTATTAGCTAAGATTTCCACTTTACTGTGCCCCACAGTCCCTTGCAAATGTCCCTTCCACTAATTCACTGAGCAGTTCTGTATCCCCCACCCCCCCAATATTAATTTTGTATCTTGCTCATATAACAGCCCAAACTATGGTTTCTCTGTAGTGCCCTGGTGTAAAGACGGTCTGTGTGGACCTGGCAGACTGGTCAGCCACAGAAGCAGCTGTGAGTGGCATTGGACCTGTGGACCTGCTGGTAAACAATGCAGGTGTAGCACTGCTGCAGCCACTGCTAGAGGTCACAGAAGATGCATTTGACAGGTGAGTGTCTCCTGGAAGGACAACAGTGAATCTGTTCTGGGGCAAACCAATTGCAGAATAGGGGACATATACAAATTACCCAAATTCCCATTGATCATGCTTTTTAGACCTCTATCTAGGTGATTTGTCCCATTTTTATTTCTTCCCTATGGTGCGATTAGTTTGCCTCTGAATTGTTCCATTTTTTTCACGCATAGAGCTCATTACTTAATCTTAAAGGAGCAGTAAACATTTTTTACGACAAAAGATATATTTCATGGCTTTTCCTGCTGAGTAAAACAAGGTTACCCCCACTGTTGTGAGATGCAGCTTTCTAAATCTATTACTGTTTAACCCTTTAAGGAACAGAGGTGTGAAAAATGCCCTGTACACCGCTCTGGTCCTAAATCATTACATTTTTTGTTTTTTTCATTACAGTGCCCTCTAGTGGTCAGATTCCAGTTAGTTATTATGTTACACTCTCCAGGAGAGGTGAGTCACTGACACAGGTCTCCCCCAAATGCAATAGAAACTGGAAAGTCATGCTGTCAGAGCTTTGAGGAAGTAATCACACTGTAATTCACCTCCTGATCATTTCAACTGTTATAATATTTGAATAAAACATCTGACAGTAGTGGCAGTTCCTTTGTTTTACACAGCAGCAACAGCCCTAGAACATACAGGCTTTTATAAATTAGTTTATTGCCCCTTTAAAAGGGAGCCGTATGCTAGGAAAGGGTCTCTTGATTTAACTTTTTGAGTGCCAGAGTGGTACACAATGCATTGCTTTGCAGTGCGATGCTAACCCCCTTCTGGCATTCATATGGTTAATGGCCTTACCTTCAAATACCAGTCTGATACATGAATATGCTTTTTTAAATGTCCTTTTTGTTTGGTAGTCTATCAGATTGTAAACTAAAACAATTAGCAGTAAAGATGAGTCTCCCTTGCAGGTCTACAGAAGCCTATTTATTTGCAGGGAGGTGTAACATACAGGCAGGCATCAACAGAGATTGGGATATACATGGGGACAAATGTACCTGACTGTTTTATAAAGGAAACCTACCTAAGTAACTTAGGGTAGAATGCAGGAAACATGCACAATCTCTATTTCCAGAGTGGAAACCACTTAGTGAATAGGTTTGTGCATGATTTTGTTGAATTGTGAGTGAAAAATCAAGATTTGCAAACAGCTGCGCATATTTATTTTTTGTGGGAGTGCTCAGAATTAACGACTCTGGAATAGCGAAGGCATCTAATGCAAGAAGTGCTTTTGAGAATGATTTTATATGCCTGTGTAGTTTTGCCATAAAAGCTAATTTTTTATGCCCAACTCAAGAAGCGTTCGGTATATGGCTTCCTGCATAAGAACATGCGCAATATCTATCTGAGCATGAAAAATGCCTTCAGCACATGCGCACATTCCTTGCATTACACTCTTAATCCTTTAAACAATTAAGAGCTGCTTATTCCTAGGGTAAGGTTCCCCTTTAAATGCTATGTGATCATTACATACAGTGAACAACCAGATTAATCTGAAAAGACCCATCGTTTTTTTTTTTTTTTTTCTGTCCAGAGTCCAAACTCCACGCACAGCCAGTTGTCATTTGGATATTAACTTCTCCTTAGCGGAAATTCACCAACACAAGCATTTAATAATAACATAAAGTAACTTGTAGGCATCCTGTGGCTTTCCATGTGCTGGGCTACAACTCAGCCAGCCAATGATTGTGCAATATAGATCTCCAACTATACAAATTTATTTTTAACCCACTTGTGGATTCAATGGAAATGGCTTCAATAGTGTGTGTCTTTTTTTCCTCCTTTATAAAACAGAGTGATATGGCAAGGGCTGGACATGATATACACAAGTGTTGCTTGTTTTGGTAGTTGATGAGGCTGAAAAAGAAAACAATGTTACTATATTGGATTGCAACACCTATCATCCTTGGCGAGTCAAAATATATAGAAGATGTAGTACAACTGGAGAGCCACAGGTTACTCACCCATACCTTGGAATGGGAAAGATGTCCGCAACGCATTGCAAAGATGCCTTTATCATCCCAGGGTTTAAAATATATGCTGTTGCCACTGGATGTCTTATTAACTTACTAGTTGAACAGCCTGTTACACGGGCCACAGTGCCACTGCCACCCGGTCGCGGAGCAGTCACGCGCAGCAGAGAGTACCCACGCCATGGCTGATACAGAGCTGGACGCTCCTTCAGAGCGCCCAGCTCTGTATCAGCCGCGGCGTGGGCAGTCTCTACTGTGCATGACTGCAGCAGTGTGTACTGCGCATGTCGCGGCGTTACACACGATTTAGCGAATTATTATATAGGATATTTTCCTAATGCATAGAACTACAATCTGTCTGCTACTCATTCTGTTTGTCCATACACGCTGCATATCCTTTACGTTCCAATGCACAGTTCTGTACTACAAAGCAGAGAATCCCCTTGAATGCTAGAGCATCTCTGTGCATTGGTTAGTAATCAACATAGGGTCCTTTAGTGTTAAAGAGGTTAAAACAATTGCTGCTTTTTCCCACAGCACATAATAACTCTGGTTTTATTTACATTAAAGTAGAACACTAAAGACCTCAAGTTCAAAAGACAAAAAGATTATAAAAAATGTCGTCATTGGCAGATTTTGTGTGTTTGAAACATAAATTTTCAGTAAGAATGCTTAATTATTTTAACCCTTTGAGTGCCTGGGGAAAGTCCACTGTTGTGCATTGGGACACCCTTCTGGCTTTCAACAAGTTAAACGATATTACAAGTTGGGTTGGCCAAAACTGACATAAAAAGACAATCCTGCCAGAGGTTGAGGTAACTAAAGCATTGATTTGTAATTTGTTGGATATCTCTCTGGCACTCAGTGGGTTAAAGAAAATGTTTTTTTGTTCCAAAAGTACTCATTCCTCCAATCTCTTGTATGTTTACTCTTTCCTAGGAGCTTTGCTGTCAATGTAAAAGCTGCTTTGCTTGTATCTAAGGTAAGTAGGAAGATGACAGGGCAGTAAAAACGCACTATCAACTGTCTCCCTCAGTAAAATATTACACTCTTCCCCATCAGATTGTTGCACGTCAGATGATCGAGCGTGGTGTTCCTGGTGCTATTGTTAATGTATCGAGCCAGGTGTCCCAGCGTGCTCTGCAGGATCATTCTGTGTACTGTAAGTATCTCAGATGTGTCTGAGCAGCTCTTACTGTATAGTGGCCTTGTAATGTACCGTGGAGCTTTTAACCTCTCGTATTGTACTTTGTAACTTAGTACACAGTTGAGGTTTAAAAAAAAGTCACGCGGCCATCAAGTTCACCCTCTGTCAGATCTCCTTTGTTGATCCAGAGGAATGCAAATTATTAACTGGAATTTGCATCAATAATTTATTTATGTCCCAATTGGATTACCCCTTTGATTTTAGAAGGATGGACAACACATTGGCTACTCTCTTGTGTTCAGATGTTTAAATGGCAATTATCATGTTTTAACAAGTCTGCTCATGGGGAAACAGACTTGATAAAAGACCTGTCCTCTGAGCAGGAACACAACCCAGAAGGATGTGGCTCTCAGCCAAAAAAACTCCTGGGTTGTGCACTCAGTCTCCATAGATTTGCTGTGTCAGGCTTTCATGCCCAGTCCAGTGGATGTATGGTGACCTGCCTGTCACAGGACAGGAAACTGGCTGTAGGATATAGTTCATTCTCTTCCTGCTGGTGCTACAAGGCTGTTTAGACCTCAGCTGATCCACTTGGGCTCACAATGCAGCCCTGGCTTCATCTATTCTCAGAAGGCAATCTGATCTCACCCTGGATCTTCTTCCTACCTGCGTTGAAACAAAATGTTATAATTCTCTATATTCTGGTCTAAAATGTATCCAATATTTTATTCCACGGTAATGCCATCCTTCTCTTCAGCTGGGTGCACAATGAGTAGGACCCTGTGGACTTCTCATTATAAAAGCCCTAAAGGACGTACTTGGAAATGAGAAATCTCAATGCATTCCTCTTGGTAAAACATTTTCTAAAAAAAATAAAATAAATAATAAATAAATTTGCGAGAAACTACAGTTCTCAGTGTTGGTCCTTGAGATGGAACAGGTCATGTTTTCAGGATATCCCTGCTTGATCGCAGGTGGGTATTTGGTGGCTCTGTTATTATGACTGGCCTACCTGTGCTTAATTAGGGATATCCTTACAACACTACTTTAGGTGCATGGCAAGGAACAGAGCTGAAAATCACTGATCTACAAAATAAAGAGCTTCAAGGCAAGTAATTCCACATCCTTACAGTTAAAAAGGAAAAAAAAAGAAGTATCTTTCTGTGTGTTGGTCAGAAGTCTTTCCCCTCAGTCTTAATTGATGCCCCCTTCTATCCTTCCCTAGAGAGTTCTGTGTATTGACCTTGAATATATTCAGTACTAATCCTGCTCCCTCTCTTACATGCTTGTTCTCTGATGTAAACAAACCCAGTTGAACCCTTTGTTTTGCAGTGCATTGCGCATCCCTCTGGCACTCAAAGGCTTAATGAATCTCTTTATAACTATCGTCTTTAAAGGGATAGTAATACTTAATTTTTTTTCTGGAAACAATATTGTATGTATTAAAGAAATAAACAAAAACATCTATGCATTTTTTTCCATAACTTTCATAGTTTAGGAGCAATTGCATTCTAAAATTGACCCATCCTGCCCCTTTTATTTATGTCACCGCTCAAGCTGACAGACTTGGATTCTGGTATGTGGACTGGACAGATTGTCTGGAGAGCTGAAATAGGAGTGGATACCAAGGAAATCTTCATGATGACAATCTACAAAGTGGGCATGGTTTGAGGCAGTAGACAGTTGTCATTGTATCCACTCCTATTTCGGATCTCCAGATGATCCTTCCTGTCCGCAGACCAGAAACCAAGTGTGTCAGCTTTTGCGGTGACGTACATAAAAGGAGCAAGAGGGATAAACTTTAGAATGCAATTGCTCTTAAACTATGAAAGTTGTGGAAAAAATACATAGATGGTTTTGGTTATTTCTATAATACATACATACAATATTATTTCCTGAAAAATGAAGTATTACTATCCCTTTAAATCAACAGGAATTATTTTTATTTATTTTTTTAGTTTTTTTTTGTACCAGTGGTGCAATTGGTTTGCCCGAGAATTGCTCCAATTCTTCTAGTACATCAGCCTCCATAACCCTAGCTTTTGCTTATCTTTGATAGGTGCAACCAAGGGGGCTCTAGACATGCTAACGAAGACTATGGCTCTTGAACTCGGACCTAAGAAGGTGATTTCCTGTCTGGGAACATTTAGTGGCATATTAATGTAGGCAATGTATTGATGCTGCTGTCCATTTGTTCACAAAATAAATCTCTGTGGGGATTTTTCTTATTAACCCTTTGAGTGCCAGTGGGTTATGCAAAGCATTGCTCTGCAATGCGTTGCATACCCCTCTGGCAATTGGTTAACCCCTTAAGGACCCTTGAATGTCCTGGCACGTCATGGGTTGACAAGCCATAAGGATCCATGAAGTGCCAGGACTGTCATGGATTCAGGGTTCCCGGCATGGCTGCACGCCCTCTGAGGAGCCCTGAACCATGATCGTTAAAAAAAAAAAAAAAAAAAAATGTCCGTGGTCCTTAAGTGCCGCCCGCGTGTGCAGCCGTTCCTTAAGGGGTTAAAGGGATAGTAATACTTCGTTTTATCTTTATTTTCTTTTGTAGACATTAAAAAAAACATGAAGAACGATGTCTTATCTCTCAAACCTTTATGGTTTGAGAGATATTCACAAGCAAAGTTTCCCCTCACTGACCAAAATGGTCAAGTCTGCCATCTAGCTGTCAAATTTGGAATCCGGTCCGTGGACCGGCAGTGGCTCTACAGCAGAGCTGAAATCACGAGATATAAGAAGAACTACTTCATTGAAATGGTATACAAAGTGTGCCTGGTTTGCTAGCACACTTTTTAGACCCTTCCAATGAAATAGTTATTTTTATATCTTGCGATCTCGGCTCTGCTGAAGAGCCACCGGTTGATCTGTGGACCAGATTCCAAATCTGACAGCTAGATGGCAGACTTGACTGTTTTGGCCAGTGAGGGGAAACTTTGTTTGTGAATATCTCTCAAACCATAAAGGTTTGAGAGAAGACATATCGTTCATGTTTTTTTAATGCCTTCAAAATAAAATAAAGATAAAACAAAGTATTACTATCCCTTTAAGAGAACTAACACTTCCTAACAATAACTTCCCCACACATATACACACCTTATGCTTACATGAGGTCATGTGGTTCTGCTAGGGATTATATTCAAGACAGATTAAAAATTATCTCATGAAAAATCCATTGGGACCATTATTATGTTCTGTCCATAGTGAGGTAAGTGGGGGACTATTATTAGGATATTTGGTTCTCCTTTTAATTGGGCTGCAGTTGTTTTGGTCTTTGCTATTTTTTTTCTTGATAAATATACTACTATTTCTGTGGCAAATGAGTGAACAGCTGAGTTTTTTCTTTCCTTAAAGGGATAGTAATGTTTCATAATAAAAGCAGATCTAATTAATTATCATAGTATTTGGACCTTGGAGAGTGTTATTTCAGTTCTGTCAGAGTTGTAGTTCAAGAGTAATTCAATGACAAAGTATCCCCCTCCCGCCCCTTTTACTGATTTAACACTGCTCAGCCAGAGCAGAAGGGAGGTGCCCAGGTAGACTGCAGAGGGGGACAATCTTCAATTAAGATAAGGGAAAAACTTGTCAAGGGGGACAGGGCTTTCATTGTTCTCATAAGAAGAAGAGTGTCCCCTTCTGTTATCTGTCTGGTCTATGGACTGCATTCCACATCTGAGAAGAGATGGCTTACACTAGGTGAAAGGGGCGGGAGGGGAAACTTTGCTTGTGAATATCTCTCAAACCATAAGACTTATATAGTTCTTCATGTTTTTTTAGTGCCTACAAAATAAAATAAAGATAAAATGAAGTATTACTATCCCTGTAACATAAAATCCTGTATCTGTTTGAGTGCCAGAGAGGCATACAACACATTGACTGGCAATACTTTGGATGATGTTGGCACTCAAAACTGTAGGGCTTTTCATGCTGATTGAAACAAGAATGTTCCCACTGCATGGAGATGGTTATTGCAGCTCAGACCAGACCACACAAAGCCTTTTGTTTTAGTTTGAGAGCATTACCAGCAGTAGCACCTAATGGTGGTTTTTATAACGTGATTTACTTTCGATTCCCCTCTTTTGCCTCTTTCTCCCACTCTTCATTCCCACTGTTTGCTTCGTTCTCCCCCTCTTGACTCTGAGCCCCCTCCTTTTGCCTTTTTCTCCCTTTTGATTACCCTTTCTCCCCCTCCTTTTGCCTCTTGATTGCCCCTCCTTTCACCTCATGATCCCCCATTTATTTGCCTCTTTTTTTTTTTTCCCACTCTTGACCCCCCTCTGCCTATTTCACCAGGTCTTGATTCCCCCTCTTCTCAAGTTGCCTCTCTTTACCCCTCTTGATCTTCCTTTTACCACTCTACCCCTCTTGATCCTCCTCTTTGCCTCTTTCCCCCTCTTGCCTTAATCCAGCCTTGACTCTTGTCTTGATCCCCCTTTTGCCTCTTTCTCTCCCTCTTGCCTCTCTCTGCCCCCTTCCTGATTCCCCCCTTTTGCCTTTTTCTCCCCTCCCCCATTTTCCTCTCTTGATCTCCCCTTTGCCTCTTTCTCCCCCTCATTAACTCTTGATCCCCCTTTTGTCTCTCTCTCCCCTTCTTGACTCTTGATCTCAACATTTTGTCTTTTTCCTCCCTCTCCTGATTCCCCCACCCCCCCTTGCCTGTGACCGTGTCTGGTGTCTGCTGACACGGTCTCTGCTCCCAGCCTCCCGCTCAGCTTACTCTCCGCAGACAAGTGGTTAAGGTAGGAGCGGGCCGGCCTACCCGGTGCATAGACGCAGTGCTTTTCGCACTGCTTCTGACGTCACTGGGTCTAGGCCCGGCCTGCCTCCACTCACTATATGCGGCCATTCAAATCTCACGGCCGCTTGTTACCTTGCGGCCACAGAGTGGCTTAACGTTGGTACATTTATTTAAGCAGCCCCGGCCAGCCCCCAGTGAAGCCCAGAGCTGGCGGCCTACCGGGATTTTTCCCGGTAGGCCAGTCCGGCCCTGCAAAACTGTATACTGTAAGCTCTACAGGGCAGGGACGCAATGCTTCTGAAAAATTCTCTGTAGAGTGCTGCATCCAAGCTGGTAGCTCAGTTTACAAAATGTATATTTTTGCTATGTACAGTCTTTTGTACCTCCAACCAGGCAGCCTCATTTTAGTTTTGCCTTGGTGATTTGTATATGACACTGCTGTGGCACTTCCAGACTGTATATGAATGGGTTGCCTTTTCAGGAGGGTTGTCCAAACTGTAACAGCTTTGAAAACTGCTCTGGGTTCCAAGAAATTGATAGGACGAGAGAACTCCTGTCTGGACTATGGACCTTGACTGGAGAGATAATTGTAGACAGCTACCCATCCTGAAGCTGGCGTCTGTTGCAGTGATTGTCCATGTGGGAAGACAGAAGATCTTCCCTTTTAGGAGATTCTGATTGTTAAGCTGCCATTCTAGTAACCACTGAAACACTGGGGATTGATGTATACATTGATTCAGGGATCAAACCACCTTTGTCAATCCTAATAATCACTTGATGGGGGAGATGCACAAAGGCATGATATAGCCGTGATAAAGTGGAGATGACTTCTCCAGTGATGTCACTTCTCAACTACTTTGTTTGTTTTTTTTATGGAGTCAATGCACTAAGATTTCTCTAACCTTGATTCAATAACATAGGAACAGCAGTGATATCACTGGAGAAGTTATCTCCATTTTATCACTGCTATATCTTGTCTTAGTGCATAACCCCACATGTCTTCTCGTATAAAAATCTGCAAATGAGACTGCTTCCAACATAGATACCACTGTTGCCACAATTCTCAAGCAGTTTTGGGTTGTAAGTTTTTCAATTGGAGGAGACAGAGAATCTCATGGTTTTGACTACTGAGAACATGTCTGGGGCATAAATACATTCAGCTAGAACGCATTGATTTAGAAGACCATAAAGTTCTTGGGTCCAGAACTGATTGATTTATCCATATTGAGAATCAATCTATGATTCAGCAGAGTTTAAATTAACTAGTACATGGTACTGTAGTAAATATATTGACCTAGCTTTGAATAGCAGATTGTCGAAGTAAAGAATGCTGTTGAGCTTATATTTCCAGTAAGTGCCAGAAGAGGTGTTTTACAATGCTCAGAGGTGTTGTAAGCCTGAATTGTAGGACAACAAACTGATATTGCAGGTTCTAGTATTTAAACTGAAGAAAACAATTGTGTTTGTCCCAGGAATGTGCAGGTAGGTATCTTTATGTCTATGGGAACAGAGTTCACATAGCTTACCCAGTAAAGGTCAGAAGGGTGTGCACACCCTTTTGCTCCTTAAAGGGATAGTAATGTTTCCTTAACATTGTTTCCCCCAGTATAATGTGTACTTTAGCTCCTTTAGCTTCCTAATACCAACATCGCATCATTTCCAATTGTCACCCTCCTGCCCCGTTAAAAGAAAGGAAGCCACCTCCCCTCAGATCTGAAGTCTGGTCTCTTGAACAGACAGATCACAACAAGATAAAAGCTTCCTTCATCCAGTATAAAGAAAACCCTGTTCTTGATGATGGAAGGCAGGTTTTTCCTTCTACTGAATGAAGCTTGTCCCTTGACGCATCCTCCTTTAGATTCAACCATAGAAAACCGACATCCGCATAAGGGGCGGGAGGGGTATAATTTATGATCTAATATCACCGGAAATATTGTGATGTCGGCATTAGGAAGGGAATGGAGCTAGAGCACATACAGGGGGATCCTTGATGCAATGTTACGGAAACATTACTAACCCATTTAAGGGCTTAAAACTCATTCCTCTCCAATTCACCTGCAGATCTGAGTGCAGCAATGCTTTGGAGACTGAGCATCCGAGAGGATAATCTACTTCTTTCAAATCCTATTTAGAAATGTAACCATAATGTGCAGCCCACTGGTTGACTTGGAGGCCATATATGGCCTTGTGGTAAATCTGGTTGCCTGAGCTACATAGTCTGTGTTGGCAGGTAAAGTTCAAATTAACTGGTCATGCAGCCACTCAACCAGGAAATACAAATCTTTTAAGTTAGATCAGTTGTTTTATGTCTGGTTCCTATTTAAGACTATGGGAACATTTTGTATGTAATGTCAGCAGTAACATTACCCACTGCAATGGAATCCAACCCGTAGTACGTGTTTCCTCTTGGAGAGCAATGTAAAATAGGTCTAGCTAATATGACCTGACTCTAATGTCGTTCAGTCTCCTTCTGCTGTTGCCCCAGAGGTGTGTTTTCAGACCCCTACTGGTCTGCTTGTTATCCCAAGGCAGACTTTGCTTCATCTGGATGTCTGCTCCTGGGGGAACAGACCTGGTGTAACTATGCTTTTATATCTTTTTTGTAGCTAGACAAGCCAAGGCTGATGTACTAAGAGAAACTGGTGTAATTTTAGAAAAAAACTGCATCATAGGGAACACACACACAAATCCCCACTGATTTTAATCAGGTCTTTTAACCCACTGAATGCTAGTGATGTTAACCCTTTGAGTGTCAGAGGGGTACGCAACGCATTGCTTTGCATACCCCTCTGGCGCTCAAAGTGATAACACATTTCTTGACGCGTTAAAAGACCCATTTAAAGGGATTATTAATGTTTCACAATAAAAGCAGCTCTAATTAATCTTCATAGTATTTGGGCCATGTAGAGTGTTATTTCAATACTGTCGGAGTTGTAGTTCAAGAGCAATTGAATGATAAAGTATCCCCCTCCTGCCCCTTTTACTGATATAACACTTTTCACCTCAGGGCAGCAAGACTGCCTGGATGGTTCGCAGAGAGGGACAATCTTCGGTGAGCTTAAGGAAAAACCTGTCAAATGGGGCGGGGATTTCCTTATGCTTACAGTAAGAAGATTGTCCCTTGCTGTGAGCTGTCTGGTCCCAGGACCATATTCCACATCTGAGGGGAGGCAGCTTACACTAGGTAAAAGGGTCGGGAGGGAGATACTTTATCATTTAATTACTCTTGAACTGCAAATCTGACAGCAATGAAATAACATTCTCCATGGCCCAGATACTATGAAGATTAATTGGAGCTGCTGTTTTTTGTGAAACATTACTATCCCTTTAAATCGATGGGATTGTGCGGTTGTATTTGTCCCCTGCGATGCAGCTGGTTTGCTTCTGAACCGCACCTCATTTGTCTTAGTACATCCACGTCACTTATATCTATATCCTAAAGCAAACATGAGTAACCTGTGGCTCTTCAACTCAAATCCCATACCAGCTGAAGATCTGCAGGTTGTTCACCAATGCCCTAAACCTTTGGTGAATCCTGCTTGGGATGTTTTGTCAAATCACCACTGCTGAATCCGTTCTTTCTATAATTTGTACTGATTTTTGTTTTTTCAGATCCGTGTTAATTCTGTGAACCCTACCGTAGTAATGACTGATATGGGGCGGCTTTATTGGAGTGACCCTGAGAAGGCTGAAGGAATGTTGACACGTATTCCGCTAGGACGCTTTGCTGGTCAGTAGTTCAAAATCATTCCATCCTCCCATTAGGTGGGGTTTTCCTGTACCCCTGTACCCACCTCCTTTCTTGCCCTTCTCTGTGTCCTCCTTCATTCTTTTCTGCTGCTTAACAACGACAACATCCCCTTCACATTGCCCCATGCCCCTTCCAAAGGCTTTTGATAAAGTTCCACATCAACAAAAACACTATAAATTAAAACACACAGGTCCACAGAAAATACTTTAAACCTTGGGTACTGGTTGAGGGATCGAAAGCAGAGTGCAGTGTCCAGTTCAGTGTGAGAACATTCTTACTCTGGAAAGTTATGTACCCCAAGGTTCTATCCTCTGCCCAAGTTTATTAACCCTTTGAGTGCCAGAGGGGTGCGCAAAGCATTGCTAGGGTCAACGTAGTTTATCAGTGATGATGAAGCGGATGGAAACGTCTGTTTGCAGGCCACACACCAGCTTATGTGATGGGATTCAGACTGAGCAATATTGTTCTCTTCAGAAGCATTTGGACATATTGGGGTAATGGCTAGTTAACCCTTTGAGTGCCAGAGTGGTATGCAACACATTGCAATGCGTTGCGTACCACTCTGGCACTCAAAGGGTTAAATCCAAGGTGATGCATTTGGGAAGCAAAAAATAGAAATGCAAATTATACACAAAGGGCCTTATTCACAAAAGTGATGAGCAATTCTGGAGCAAACCAACTGCACCATAGGGGAGAAATACATATCCCCAAAACTCCCATGGATTTTAACCCCTTCAATGCCAGAGAGGTCTCCAACACATTGTAAATCGGCTTCTTGAGCATCAAAGGGGTTAAAAGTGTCATTTAAATCAATGGTAGATTTTATTTGGTTTGCTCCATAAGTGCTACTCTTTCATGAATAAGGGCCTTGCCCACAGAAGAAAAGGTGCAATTCTGGAGCAAGCCAACTGCACTATTGGGAGCAATTAAGACTCTCCTTATTCCCATTGATTTGATTTTTTATTTATTTATTTATTTTTTAAGGGTTAGTAATGTCTTTTTTTTTAAAGTGGTTTGCTGGGTCTTTATATTACAAGTAACAGATTGCGCTATGTTTAACCCTTTGAGTGCCAGAGGGGTACGGAATACATTGCTTTGCAATGCATTCCGTACCCCTCTGGCACTCAAAGGGTTAAGACTGCTTGTGTGCAGTTTATAAGTTATTAAGAGATAAAGCTCTCCCTGCCCGACCCTTTCTGACCACCTCCCACTGAATCTGTAATAAGGTTGTGCGACTTGACTGCTGCAGTGAGGGACAAACTTCAATAAGTAAGTATTCAATGTGAAATTTCTGCTTTAAAATGTACTGGTGACAGGTCTGTTTTACTTTGGTTCATGACAGAATATACTCAGTCAATCCTACATGACCTGCCCATGAAGGCAGACATGACAGCAAAACCATAGGACTTCAAACTCTGCTCGCTGCACATGGTAATCATAACCATTTAATGACCAGACTGGTGTGCAGTGCATTATTTAAAGGACTAAGTAGCTTAATGCACTCTGCCATCTTCATTTACCTCTTCTTTTGTAGTCTTTGCCTCAGAGTGTTCTTACTATTCTTTGCCCTTGCCCTTTGTCCTCTTCTCTTATCTGACTACGCCATCCACTGCTCCCCCTCTTTTTTCTGTGGCTTCATACTGCCATTCCTTTCTCAACCCTTAATTCCTCTTGAGATAATATCAGTTCCTTAAAGGGTTAGTAATAGTTAATTTTAAGTTGATTTAATATTGTAGACATTAAAACAAAGGTTAACATCAATGTAAGTCTTATCTCTCTAACCTTTATGGTTTGAGAGATATAACTTGCTAAAGTTACCTTTTCCTGGCTGTTTCACTCAAGTCTGCCATCTAGCTGACAGCTGCAGATTCCAGTCATTTGACCAGACAGAGGCTCTTCAGCAGAGCTGAAATCACTCTGTTTAGAAATAAATTCTTCATTGGAACTGTCTGCAAAGTGTGCTTGCAAGCCAGGCACACTTTGTAGACCATTCCAAATTAAGTATTTATCTTTAGATATCGTTATATCAGCGCTGCTGAAGAGCCACATCTGGTCAAGCGACCAGAATCTGCTTCTGACAGCTTTACAGCTCGTCAAGCAGAAAGGGGAGGGACCAGAGAACTTTATTTTCCTATATCTCTCAAACCACAATGGCTTGAGAGATACAAATAAGTGCAAGTACTCTCATTTAGTTGTATATACCATATAGTTAATAGTTTTTTTCTGACATTATTATCCCTTTAATCTGTTGTTTTGCTTGTTCTCAGAGGTGGGAGACGTTGTTAACAGCATTCTCTTCCTACTAAGCGAGAAGAGTGCCATGATAAACGGATCTTGCCTGCCTGTGGATGGGGGGTTCCTGGCCTGTTGATTCCCTGCAAATTGGGTTCTTAGCACATATTAAAATTCTGTTGGCCCCTTTTAATGTTAAATAAATATTTTTCCCACATGTTAGAGTTGTGTCTGTGAGCTACTCACGATGGATGCTAGAAGCACTGTATTGGAGACCTCTAGTAGCCAAGGGTTTCTGGAATATAACAACACATTTTGGAAGGTTAGACTGTTCTGGGTGCCAAAGAGGTGTGTGCTACTCATTACTGCACATTGTATACAACATCCCTCACTCAAAGTATGTGCATTTTCTGGCCTATAAAATGCATAACTATAATGCAAATGTTTAGTGATCAGATCAAACTTGTGGGCACCTTTCTCTAATGGAAACACACATGCATAACCTGAGCTCTGCCTTTCTTGTGTTCTGTGATTTAAAGTCTGATATTAAAGGGATAGTAATACTTAAAATGTAAAAAAAAAATATGTTGTAGGGTTTATCCCCCTTAGTAAAACAAGAGTACTTCCACTGCTGAAAGGTGTTTCATTCAAAAGTTATTAATTTTCAAAGTTGAATTTTTTAGGTGCAATATCACAGTGGCCTGACATTGTACAGTGGCGCTGTTGCTACACCATCCTATGGAGATTTATGGTCCTGGGACCAGAGCTGTACAATTTCAGGCCGCTGTGATATTGCGCCTAAAAAATTCACCTTTGAAAATTAATAACTTTTGAATGAAACACCTTTCAGCAGTGGGAGTACTCTTGTTTTACTCAGGGGGATAAACCCTACAACATATTTTTTTTTACATTTTAAGTATTACTATCCCTTTAACCATGTTGCTAGACCTGTCTCCAATGCATTGAGAAGGGTTAAACACTTTACTGCCTTATTTAGACTGACAACCACTTATTCCAAGAAAAGCTCCTTGGTAACATACGGACAAAGGCTGAAATTGATTGACGCATGTATTTTTTTTTCCAGCCTCATCCACAATCAAGTTCAGTCTTTCTATAATAAAAAAAAAAATCGGCCCTTTAAACAGGAAAAATGTGGAGATATTCCTGGTCCAAATAGATATACAATCAAAAATAGAGGGTATATAAAACCAGTTTATTGGATTACGCTAAAACTGGACCTCTTAGCGCTACTTTTGTATTTTTTTTTATTCATTCAAGTTCAATCTTTGCCCATATCACCCTTGTGGATCCAGAGGAAGGCTCAAAAATAGATCCTTCCTGCCAGAAGGCAAGTAGGCTGTTGATACAGGGATTTATGTCATACTTTTTTCCAGTTCAGTAATGTCTCATTTATTTATTTATTTTTAACGAACTGGTTTCCAACACTGTACTCCATATTCTAGATGAGGCCTTACCAAGGATTTATAAAAAGAGAATTATATTCCCAGTCTTTTCATCTATACCTCTTCTTATGCATGATAGTACCCTACTGGCTTATGCAGAAGCGGTCTATTGTCCATCAGTACTCCTAAATATTTTCTCTAACAAGGATTTCCCAAGTAATTTCCCTTTTAGACTATATGTAGCATGCTTTTTTTCTGCAATCCAAATGCATAAACTTATCTTTATCTATAGTGGAGATAGCAAACACTATCATCAAGAGCTATCATCAGAATGTGTTTTCAGGATATCCCAGCTGAAGCACAGGGGGAATTAATTGGCATGGGGTCAGCAGCTAGCAGCTCTTTCCATTATCCTCTTCAGATCCAGTAAGTAGTTAAAACATTTGTTATATATTTTAAGTTCCACTAAGCATGCCTGTGGATGGCGGAGCTGAGTGCTGCTTCCGACTTGCATGTGCAGAGAATGATCATGTCACCACTCAACCTCATTCTAGCTAGTGCCTTTTGTAAGAACACCCATCCTGTTACATAGATTTCAATTAGCCAGGGAGTAGAAACCACACAAAGGCAAAAAGTCTGCAAGCCCTACTAATATCGGGTTAAAATAAAATAACCCCTTTGGATGCTAGACACCAGTGGTGTTACTGGAGGGATTGCATTTGTGACAGGCCTGGCTTTCAAAGGCACTGACACATTTGCACCTCTTTGCAGTCTCTATAATATAGAGTACATGCTGTTCAGTAAAATCAGAGTTGATTTGATTTGGGGGACATATAAACAGATAGTAATACTTTATTTTGGCAGTCAATAATATTGTGTGTATTAAACCAAAGCATCTATATATTTTTCCCATAAGTTTTATAGTTTAAGAGCAATTGCATTCTAAAGTTTACTCCCCCACCCACCGCCCCTTTTATCTACCTCACCAATCAAGCTGTCAGACTTGGATTCTGGTCTGCCAATCGGACGGAGCGTCTGGAGAGCCAAAATAGGAGTGGATATGAAGGAAATTTTATGACGATGGTCTACTGCCTCAAACCACACCCACTTAGTAAACCATCGTCATGGAAGGTTTCCTTCATATCCACTCCTACTTCGGCTCTCCAGACAATCTGTGGGGTCCGCCGACCAGAATCCGAGTCTGACAGCTTGAGCTGTGATGTAGATAAAAGGAGCAGGAGGGATAAACTTTAGAACGCAATTGCTTTTAAACTATAAACGTTATGGGAAAAATACATAGGTGCTTTGGATTGGTATACATACAATATTATTTCCTGCCAAAATTAAGTATTACTATCCCTTTAAAAACCAGGCAGCTGCAGCATGAGAGAAGGCTTCCCACTTAGTGTAATTACAGACCTCATGATTTCCCACCATCTGGAGGAGGCTGATTTATGTGAGGCAGCTGCCTCGATGGAACAGACCTAAATTCTCTCCATCAAGGTGGCTGTCACACACAAATAGTCTTTCTCCAAACAGTGGGCTATCAGGAGTTGTGATTCGTGAATTTGATCATCAGGGGTGCAGCATTGTTCAGGTTTATCTATGGGCCTAGGACTGAACCCTGTGACACCACACTTAAAACTTTAGACCAAACTGAAAATGTTCCATTTACGAGCTCACTCTGCATTCTATTGTTTAACCAGTTCTTTATCCATGCACATATTTCACTTCCTAAGCCAAAGCCTTTAAGTTTATGGCCACAGTATCAAAGGCTTTTGAAAAATCCGAGTATAGTACATCAGCAGCAATAACCTTGTCTAAGTTACCACTTACCCTTTCAAAGAATGCAAGTAAATTAGTCTGACATGATCAGTTCTTCATAAAACCATGCTAACTCTTGCTAATTATGTTGTTGGTTGTATATAGTCCTGAATACTATCATTTAGTAACCCTTCTAATAGCTTGCCTACTATGGAAGTCAAGCTTGCAGGTCTATAATTTCCAGGTTTAGATCTTGCCCCTTTTTTTGAAAAATTATGTATTTGGTTTGTATTTAGGAAGCCAGACGGGTGCTATTCAGTCAAACTAATTGCACCTTGTGGGATAAATGGAGCCCCCCTTGATTTAAATGATCATTTCATCACCTTAACTGCAAGAGAGATCTCCAAAGCATTGCTTTGCAATGCTATAGGATCTTCTGTAGCATTTAAGGAGTTAAAAGCTCTGCATAAATCAGTGTGTTTTTTCATTTGTCCCCTACGCTGCAGGTATTCATCCTCTAGCTTTCTGAATCTGGACTGTTGATTTGCTTGAGGTTGTTGATCAGAGAATCACTACTCTGACATGTTCAGATGTTTTTATGTCCTTATAAGTTAATATACAAATTCAAAACATTTAGCACAGAATCCGCAGATCTCTTGTAACCAGAACACAGAACAAGAAAACCCAACAGTTTCCCCACTTCCCCATGCAACAGAAATATTAGTAGGGCAGAGATTCATCAATGCACCAGGACACATGCAGACCACCCTCCTCATACTATATAGTCCTCTGCAGGTTACCACCAGTTATCCATGTATTGTAGTTGTATAAGGAATCCATTGATTTGTCTCTCTCATAACCACAGAGTGCCAAGATGCACTGCAGCTCTGAACAATCGTGTGGAGGGGGCAACCAAAGCTTGACTGGTCTCCTCTGTGCAGAAGCATACTCCTCAGTGCAGGGAAGCAGCCTCGCCCCTTTGTGGTTCACGGTGTCACCCACCCTCCCCCCCATGCTCTGTACATTCACAAAACACAATCACCGAAAACATCTGCGAGTCTCCAGCCCCCACATTCTCCTCACTGGCAGGGGTCACTTCTTTGGAAAGAGATGGCATGAGTTTGGTCCAACTTCAAGATTACCAGTAATCAGAAGACAGTGCATTTCTTTCCAGACCTCTTGACTGGAGGAGGGCATAACACGGCCCGAATTGCTTCATCGAAGACAGTCTTCAGGCCTCTTTGGGTGAGGGCTGAACATTCTAAGTATTTGACAGAGCCTTTGTAGAGAGAGAAATTTCAATTACTGTCCTGCTTTGCTGACATTAAATCAGTCCTTATTCTGTTCTACAGCATATAGATCCAACAGTTTCTAAATTGTATATAGGTCAGTACAAGGCCCATAATGTAAAGCAGGGCATTCCAAGTTCAGTCCTCAAGGGCCGCAAACAGGCCAGGATTTAGGGAATTCTCTGATTAAAGGGATAGTAATGCTTAAAAATAAAAGCAGCTCAAATTAATCTTCATTGAATTTTAGCCATGGAGAGTGTTATTTCAATACTGTCAGAGGTGTAGTTCAAGAGTAATTGAATGATAAAGTATCCCCCTCCCACCCATTTTACCTAGTGTAAGCCACCTCCCCTCAGATGTGGAATCTGGTCTTAAGACCAGACAGCTCACAATCGATCTTCTTACTGTGAGAACAATGAAAACCCTGCCCCCCTTGACAGGTTTTTCCATTATGCTAATTGAAGATTGTCCCTCTCTGCAAACCATCTGGGCACCACCTTTCTGTTTGGAGGTGAGCAGTCTTACATCACTGAAAGGGGCGGGAGGGGGATACTTTATCATTCAATTACTCTTGAACTACATCTCCAACAATATTGAAATAACACTCTCCATGGCCCAAATACTATGAAGATTAATTGGAGCGGCTTTTATTTTGAAACCTTACTATCCCTTTAAGTACAGGTGAGTCAGTCAAAATGAATGAGCCACTGATTAACACCTTAATCAAGGAAATCCTTACATCCTGGCCTCTTGGTGGCCCTTGAGGACTGAACTTGGACATAAAGGATAGTTAACATGTCATAATTATATCCCTCTATTTATCTTACTCTGGCTGGCTCCTATAAATGTTGCCCTTTGCCCAAGATATAACACCTTCAATCAGTGCTAGATGTAAGTACAGCAGTGGCTGCTAGCAAATTTTTGTTTTCAAACAGAGGTAGGCAATGTGCATGAGCCTACTTAACCATTAAGTGTTTAAAATAACCATGTGCAATAAGCAGAGTTTGAGATCCTGTGGTTTTCTAACAGCTGTCACGTCCACCTTCAGTCAGCCCGGGATGTCATCTCTTTAAAGGGTTAGTAATGCCCAAAATAAAGTTGAATCTATATGAATAAGTTCTATCTCTCAAACCTTCATGGTTTGAGAGATATCCTCCAATGAAGTTCCCCTTCTCCTGATGTTCAGCTGTAAAGCTGACAGAAGGAGTTCCCTGTTGGCCGACACGAGTAGGCTCTTCATCAGAGCCACAATAGTGTGATTTAAAAAGAAATACTTCTTTGGAACTGCACACTTTGTAGACCGTTCCAAAGAAGTATTTCTTTTTAAATCGTGCTATTGCGGCTCAGCTGAAGAGCCTCCTGTCGGTCCCTGGACCAGGAACTCTTGCTGTCAGTTTACAGCTGACGTCAGAAGAAGGGGAGGGAGGCGGGAACTTTAACAGAGGCTATCTCTCAAACAACAGCGGTTTGAAAGATAGGACTTTTTCCAAATACTTTATTTTTGTAAAATCTAACATATAGAATCAACTTTATTTTGGGCATTACTAACCATTTAATAAGGGCACAAGGGCAAAATTATTACAGGTCAGTAGACTCTTCTGGCCAAAGACATTAAAGGGTCAGTAATGTCCCATAAAAAATTGTTATAGTTTTGTAGAGGTTAAAAAAATGAAACTATATGCTATAAATCCTATCTCTCAAACTGCTATGGTTTGAGAGATATTCACTTTCCCCCTCTCCCTCCCCTTCTCCTGATGTCAGCAGGAAATCCCAGTCTGAGGACCAGCCAGCGGCTCTGCACCAGAGCCGAAGTTGCATTATAGGAAAAGAATTACTTCATTGGAAAGGTCTACAAAGTGTGCTTGGTTTAAAAAAAAAAATGTTTTTGAGAAACTGACCTTTAGATTTTGGTGGTACCATCTGGCAGTTTATGTTAATTCCCTGCACAGTAAGCTAATTAGTTATGTATGAGGCCAAACCTACCCTTGACGTGCTATCAGGAATGCCCCTTGTGTGGCCTTTACTTAGAATTAATTAATAGCTGATTATGAAGATTTATTTGCCAAAGCTGCAGCATTAAATCCTCTTTCCATTAACCCTTTCAGTGCCATAGCTGTACACAACTCATTGCAGCGCATTCAAAAGGTTAATGTGTTCATAGGAATATCTACTCATGCACTGATGTACAGCTAACAGCTCACACTCTCTTCGCAGTAGAGTCTAAAGACAGGAAGAGAAGAAGCAGGAAGAGATGTAAATATGTCTCTGATGATATCCTATGTTAGACATGTGGTGGGCAGGCCTTTGGTGAAGATGAAAAGTTCAAAGGAAGATATGCTGAAAAAAGTGTTTTCGAGGAAATGATGGTCAAAAGAGCATGCTAACTCAACCATCACCAAGGACTCTATTTCAGAACAAAAAGACTGCGGCTCTATGGCTGCTTCTTTTGTGGTTTTTTTTTGTTTTTTTGTTTTTTTTATATATTCGTCGTCATAGTTCCCATTTATGTTTTATTGCACTATAATCGTTTCACTCACCTATTTCCCTTGCCATAGCCAGACCTTGTGGGTAAGTGATCGGGGAGAGTCTCTTGTCCCTCAGCCTTTCAATGGTGTCCTTGTCATCTCGTAGATCCAGTTTGGTGCCCACCAAAATGATGGGTGTATTAGGACAGTGATGTCGTACCTCTGGATACCACTAAGTAATGAGTATGAATGTTAGGTCATAGAATCTGCTTATATTACACGCACAAAACAAATTACATAAAGACATAACACATGCATATAAAAGGCAGAATATTTACAATTTAACCCCTTAGTGACTGACCACGCGCACACGTGGTCGTCACTTAACGCCCGGCTAGGTTGTACGATAATGTAATCTGTGCATGTACCTCCTCCGTCACTAAATAACAGTTTCTGCAGGACGTACATTTACATACATTGTTGGGAAGAGGTTAACTCCTTTATGACTCCAGAGAGAAGTCGTCATCATCCAAGAAGACGATTTGGCTGATGTACTAAGAGCAATAGGAATCTTTATTTGTCCACTCTGATGAAGCTGGCTTGCTCCAGAAAGGCACCAGTTCTTAGGCCTCACAAGATTCAGGAAGCACTCCCGTTAAAGTGGAACTTTCACATTAAAGTTCCCCCCAAATCATTATATACATAGCGATACACATATCAATACTTGTATTATACTGAATAACCCCGGCATTATTGAGAAATCCAACTTGATCGGAGACTGACAGGCAGACATCTTGCTGTAGAGGAATCTGTGCACCTGCGCCATCAGTCCCTTCCTGTACCTTAAGGTACAATGCAACTCCTCCTCACCAATCCTAGAGGAGACTAGGAAGAACAGCGAAGGAGCACAGATGCCTCTTTGGCAAGATGTCTTCCCTGATGCCTGCCTGTTCTTCTCAGAACAAGTTAGATTTCTCAATAACTCTGGACTTATTCAGGATAATACTAGTATTGATATGCGGATCACTATGTAAATAATGATTTGCAGGGCACTTTAATTTGAGTGAAAGTTCCACTTCAACTATTTGAGTTCAAAGGGGTACGCAACCCATTGTGAAGCAGTGTGTTGCATACCTCTCTGGCACTCAAAGGGTTAACATTTACATGTATGTTCAAAGGTGCTCATAGTCAAGCACCCACCTCATCCGTCTAGTTAGCACAATTAATGTGGAACTGTTACTTTGGAACAATTAGGCGCTTTTGAAAGGGGTTTCAGATTCAGCTATTTTTATGTTAGCCTTTTCTAATTTAACCTGTCAGCAACAGCAGTCCTGGGGAGTGGATTCCCCTTAAGGACCGCTTTGGTCTCATTCGGAGACTCAGCACACATGACTGATCACATGTGCCAGTTCAATGACCGAGGGTCCGATTCTGACTGCTCCAGTCTTGGAGTGGTCAGTTTCAGACTCCAGAAGTGCTTCTAGCACTCCTGCAGGAACACTGTGAGCAAAAAACCCATGACATGCCAGGACCGTCACTGGTCCTTAAAGGGATAGTAACCTCGAGAAAAAAGCACAGTCGAATTTATAGGTATAATTAAAACATACTTACTGCCCTCATTCCCATCTCTCAAACCATTATGGTTTGCGAGCTATAATAAAATAAAGGTCTCCGTTCCCTCTCCTTTCTGCCTGACGAGCTGTAAAGCTGTCAGAGGCAGAATCCGGTCTACTGACTTTAGGCGGCTCTTCAGGAATGCTGACACCGGGATATCTAACTATAATTACTTCATCAGAATGGTCTACAACGTGTGCTTGCAAACCAGGCGCATGTTGTAGACCATTCCGATGAAATAATTAAAGTTATATATCTCGATGACAGCGCTCCTGAAGAGCCGCCTTCTGGTCCAGGAAGCAGGAACACATGACATCCGCTATACAGCGGACGCATGAGAAGTGGGAGGGAGCAGAGACCTTTATTTTATTACATCTCTCAAACCGTAAGTATGTTTTAATTGTACCTATAAATTTGCCTGTACTTTTTTTTCGAGGTTACTATCGCTTTAAGACAAATTCACTTGATGACGATTCTAACACATTATTGATCATTAAGGGGTTAAAAAACTTAGTTTATGAGATATTTAGCTCTAGTCAGTTGTCATTTTGTGCATATTATACAGTACTGCCTGGCATGCCAACCAGATAGTAACTTTCCACAGTGTTCTCCTTCTTGCCAACCAGTAGTAGTTAATTTCTAAAAACTGACAAATATTCAAATCCTGCCAAGATGGATGTTTCCACTGAGGTAAGAATGTGGACAGTAAAAGCACTAGGACTAGCACTCATTAAAATTGCAACTCCTGACACTTTGAGATGTGCTGGCAACCGACTAGAATTCTTAATTTCAAGAGGCACCTCAGTTGTAAGTCATGTTGTGGGTTTGACCCCATTGTGCAGCTTTGCAAAACAAGTTGGCACTTTATAAATGAAGGGGATTGAAATGTCAGTCTCCCACAGAGACAGCCACCACTCAGGCACAGGAAGTTACTCCTCCTCCTACATCTTAGGGTAACAGCATGGGATTGGTTTTCAATCAGTAACTATCAACATCAGAGGGACCCAAGCGTGTTAGAGGTAGTCAGGAGCACATGGCCAGTATTTTAGTTCATTTAGTTTATTAGCATTTACTGTTCCTTTAAAGGGATAGTAATACTTCGATTAAACTGAAGGTTCGAGTCTTCTTTAAATATTTTTAAACATGCAGCACTATATTTAGTTACTTACAATGTTGTAGTTCAAATGTTATTCCTGCAGAAAGAATCCCTCCTCCTGTCCCTTTTGGCCTTGTCACTGATCCTCTGTCAGGTCTGAATGGGGAGCGGCAAGGGACAATCTTCAGTAAGCAAAAGGGGCAGGATTTTTTCTTATACTTACTATGTTAAGATTGTCCCTCTCTGCATCCGTTCGGCTCCACGCCCGGATTCAAGATCTTAGGGGAGGTGGGCGGGAGGGGAAACCTTTCTGCAGGAATAGCATTTGAACTAGAACATTGTAAATAACTAAATATAGCTCTATGTCTAAAAAAAAAAAAAAATATATATATATATCTCTCCTATATAATAAGTCAATAAACGTGTGTAACGACCAGTCATGCGCAGTAGAGACTGCTGAGCGTGCTGCAGTCATGCGCAGAAGAGACTTGAAGCTGCTGTATAATGATGTCGAACAGTGACATCGCTTTTCTCTTTGTGCAAGAGAATGTGGTTGGGCCTGGGCCAATGTCATCACAAACTGCCTGGAAAACTAGCACTTGATGTGTCACTTATTTACAAAGCTCAAGTCCATAAATGTTTAAAGAATCGTACAAACAAACCCCAAAAATTAGCATGTTTGCTGTAAACTACATTACGCTTGCATTACACAATGAGACCCTCCACATGTTCAGAACTATAATTCTCATCATCCTTGGCTGACAGGGTATGATATGAATTGTAGCTCTGAACAGCTGAGGCCTTCAAGTTACCCACCCTGGATTAGAGAGCACTTGCTGACATGTTTAATAGTGATACCACTCTGAGCTATGGGGAAGTTGTATCCACAGCACTACTGAATCAAGAAGAAAATGGCACCATCACACCACACCTTCTTTATTGTAACATCTCAGAGTGCTGTGTTATAAATAATGACATTTACTTAAAATATATAATTTTCTGGTGGAATCAAGCAATGTAAAAATATGTCATCACTTTTTCTTTGGTTAAAGACGGACTTACAGACTGGGAAGGAGCAGACAGTGAACACGAGACAGTTAGATTTTTATAACCTGTGTTTCCAGAGAGCTTTCTTTTGAGGACTGTGAAGCAGAGATATTTATACAATGTTGCAATTTCCCTGCATACAGGGATCTGTATGCTGAAGAGGCAAGCTTTTCTACATTGTTTCACTGGCTTGTTTCACACACATCTTTTTACATTGTTGCAATATCTCCATCTGTTTTCACAGTCTCACACAGAAAGATCTCTGGAACCAAATTCAGACAGCACCCTATCTGGCACTCAAAATTAAATGGTCTCCATGCCAATTAGATCTAACATAAATTCTAGACTCCATCCCTACATGTTTCACAAGTAAGTCACCCCTCCATCTATTCAGTGATTGGCTACATGGAGTTGGTGACATCAGATCTGTGACCCTTCCACCTAGATGCTGATTGGGGGCTGTAACAGTCCTATCCCTCATGTGAAAGAAACCAATGAAGGAGGAAAAAGGAGGTTTTCTGGACATGAGTAATTAATCATGCAGACTTTATAAGACAGGTCAGAGAACAAAGCTCTGCTGAGATCAGATGCTCTAACAACGAAGCCAAAAATCTCTATATAACTATTCATGTGATTGATAAAATAAAAGCACAAGGTATAGGCAGTTTAATGAGACTAAAACTGTGTAATTAACAGGTCCAACCCTTTGAATGCCAGAGAGGTATGCAACACAATGAGGTGGATACCTCTTTGGCAGCCACAGGGTTAAGTTTTGACACAGTGGGACAACACAAAATAAATAAGAATATTCTCAATAAGTAAGCAGTGGGCAACCTGGGATTCTACATCTGGTGTTGAACTAAAACTCCAATGGGTGGCTGGGAATTATGGGAGTTTTAGCCCAGCAAGAGTTGAAGAGTCAACCGTTGCCCAGTCCTGGGTCAGGCAGTTTCCTAATTTATGGAAAACAGCAATTGTTACCTTTGCTCTGACGTTCTCAAATGAAGCCGGACTGACCAGGGAGAAACAGATCAGAAACACATCCTAGGGAGACAGAGAGATGGCAGTTAGAGTGGTCATATATCAGTTGCTAATTTATAACATGAATTGCTTTGATGCTAGAGATGTCTCCAATGCATAGCGAAGCGATTTGTTGGAGACATCTTTAGCATCTAAGGCATTAAAACAACCACATGATGTTGTCCCTCGCAGAGAGGGACAATCTTCAGTGAGCATATGGACGAACCTGTCAAGGGGGCAGGATTTTCCTCATGCTCACAGTAACAAGACTGTCCCTTGCTGTGAGCTGTCCGGTCAACAGACCAGATTCCACATCTGAGGGGACGTGGCTTACACTAGGTAAAAGGGATGGAAGGGGAACAGTATTGTAATAACAGTCTGGCAGTCCAGTGGTTAATACAATGGGCTTGTTTCTGAGCTTTAAGGGTTAATAACACAAAGATATCCGGGTACACTCATTCACATTTTGCACACCTTCTTGAAACTAACACCGATATAAAAAAAACCCAATCGAAGACGGCAGCGGTACAAGCACAGCTTCTCAACATTCAAAATTTACTATATTTGTATTGGCGGATCTAGGATTACACCTGACTGACAGAAAAATCTTGGTCACACAATAGGGTATAGAACCAAGTGAAGAACTGATTGCAGTCAGTGTTTATAAGTACTCAAGAAAGTTCCTGAAAAAGTGACCAATGTCTTGATTTGCAACAAACTGTGGATGAGTGTACAGATTTACGTATCCCGTTAGCCCTAAAAAATCTTGGTGGTATTGCACTCCTAAAAGAAATTGAGACTGTGTAACACAAACGAAATATAGTCGTGGATGGCTAGAGAAAATACAATCATTTTCTTTCCTCATTTTTTCTGCATTTTTATAATGCTAAATTTTTTATTCATCATTCTTTTTATCGTATTGTATTTTGTTATATTATATGCTGTCAAATTTTATTTTATACCGGAGCATTTAATAGGAACCTATTAGATCTGTTCAACTGTATACGATCTCACTATCCAGTTTTTTTAGGTGTTTTGTAAGGGCCCCACAAGACACCTTTACGTTTGAATTGATTGGTGGGTTTTTGTTAGTACTCCGTGGTGTAAGGGGAGGTACTTTTTTGTGGTCTCCTCATGGGCGGCCAAGGGTTAACTCTCTGCACGTAGCAGAATAAACAACAGAGAAACAGTTATGCAATCCTCAGTTATGCAATACTTTTTATCCTGCACTATGATAGGCTTATATCATATCAATTAGGGTGTAGTTTGTATGTACCTCACATTAACAAGTTGTGACACGTCTCTAGGTTCTCAGAGCCATCTTGAAACATAGAGAGTGTGTATCTAATCTTAAAGCGATAGTAATACTTTGTTTTATCTTTATTTTATTTTGTAGGCATTAAAAAAACATGAAGAATGATATAAGTCTTATCTCTCAAACCTTTATGGTTTGAGAGATATTCACAAGCAGAGTTTCCCCCTCCCGCCCCTTTTACCTAGTGTAAGCCATCTCTTCTCAGATGTGGAATGCAGTCCATAGACCAGGCAGACAACAGCAAGGGACAATATTCTTCCTATCAGAACAATGAAAGCCCTGCCCCCCTTGACAGGTTTTTCTCTTATCTTAATTGAAGATTGTCCCTCTCTGCAATCTACCTGGGCACCTCCCTTCTGCTCTGGCTGAGCATTGTTACATCAGTAAAAGAAGCGGGAGGGGGACACTTTGTCATTGAATTACTCTTGAATTACAACTCTGACAGAATTGAAATAACACTCTCCAAAGTCCAAATACTATGATGATTAATTAGAGCTACTTTTATTATGAAACATTACTATCCCTTTAAGCCTGTGTGTTTAAAAGATTGTTGCTGCAGAGGCGTATGGAGGGCTCTCCCATACTGATGAAAACTCCTGGAGTAGCTAAGTATCTTTTATGTTCTCTTCTTATAATGCATATTTAATAAACAGTAGTTATAGTTTTCACTACCACTGTGTGTGCGTCTCTTTATCTTTAGTGGAATTCAGCAACCTAGCAAAACACGTGGTTACATTCCCTTCCTCCTCACATTGTTACCGTGCTCGTTTAATTATCATCTTCAACATTAGCGCGCTGGACTGTGGAGAGGTAACTGAATGACTCTGCTGTCTATGGATGACTCTACTCTCCGTTTGCTTATTCTAATACAATAAACTCTTTGTACTTTTGGTTTTGCATCCGCTTGTTACATTTTCTAATAACAGACTAGGTGTTATACACAAATAAGCGCTAGGATATTGTTTCTTTTTTGGGATTTTATATGTTTTCTATACTTCTCAGGTGAGAGAAGTAATATATCTTATAACTGCTGTTTTAGATATTATTTTGTGTTTTTTAAGTAGCGCACTTTAGTTTTTCCTTTTTTGTAGGTTGATACATATGCCTCTATATATCTTATAGGAAATCCATTTCTTTATTAACCCTTTAAATTGCAAAGCAATGCATTGGGCACCCCTGGCACTCAAAGGGTTAATAACTACAGTGCAATGTTTATGCACAAGGGTGATTTTGACACAAACCCAAGAAACCAAAGTCAAAAGTCAAAATCGCAACTTCTAGATTCACGTACCGTTTGTGGGTAGGAGAGAGGTCGTAGTCTGTCATAATCCTCCTGACCCGCTGTGTCCCAAAGTCCCAGATTCACTGGTTTCCCGTCCACCATCACATTAGCAGAGTAATTATCAAATCTGTTAAAATTACACAAGCCACAGATTAGCACTCTGGGAGACAATGCTGAGATCAATATGTGACCCCCTGAGCTAGCAACATCAATGGCCAGACTATGCTGCGACAAGAACCACAGAAACTATTAAAGCGGAACTATCTCCAAATAAAGTTCCCCCCAATAATTATTCATATCGTGATAAGCATTGGAAATAGTAGTATTATCCAGAATAAGTCAAGTGTGATTAAGAAATCCTACTTGATCCGAAACAGGCAGGCATCAGAGCAGACATCTTGCCTTAGAGACATCTGTGCGCCTGTGTCGTCCGTCCCATTCTCCTCCAGGATTGGTGATGGGAAGTTGCATTGTACATTAAGGTTACTTTAATGCACAATGCAACTTCCCCTCACTGATGGCGCGGGCGGACAGATGCCACTACAACAAGAAGCCTACCTGGCAGTCTCGGATCAAGTAGGATTTCTTAAAGGGTTAGCAATGTCAAAAAAAGTTTTTTTCATTTAGAAGAGCTTAAAAAGTTGAGCTAAATGCAAAAATACGTATACAGGCATTTAAAGTTCAATGTCTCCTGCTGACAGCTGTAAAGCCGTGTCAGTCGCCACTGAGGATCTGCAACAGAGCCGCAATTGCGTTATTGACAACGAATCCCATTCTGTTGACAACGAATCCCTTCATTGGAATGGTCTGAAACGTGTGCCCATTTTTTTTGCATTTGGCTCAACTTTTTAAACTCTTCTAAATGAAAACATTTTTTTCTGACATTACTAACCCTTTAACCCCTTAAGTACCAGCGGTCCAGGGAAGTTACCTTCCCTTAAGGACCGCTTTGATCTTTGCCAACGCGCCGGTACACGTGACCTGTTACGCGTACTGGCGCACCTCTTGGAGGCCTAAGAGAGATCGCTCCGGTCTTGGAGCAATCAATTTTAGGCCCCGTTTTTACTTACAGCGCTCCCGGTAGAGCGCTGTAAGTAAAAAGTATGTGACGTGCTATGACCGTCACTGGTCCTTAAGGGTATAAGGACCGTGACGGTCATACCACTTCACATAGTCCTTAAGGGGTTAATAATGCTGGACTCATTCTGGATAATACTAGTAATTCAATGCTTATTGCTATATGAATAATTATTGGGGAGGGCCTTTATTTAGTGTGATAGTTCTGCTTTAAGATATCACCTCCCAGTCAGTTTCCCCCAACACAATCTACTTGTTTGCCGTCAGTCTGTATGTCATGCTCATAAAGGGGAACAATCGCCTCATAACATTTTTTTACCATAGTTTTAGTTAATAAAGTAGCATTAGGAAAGCTGTTTTTTTTTCTAAATGCACGTACTTTTAAAGATATTGCATCTTCAAGGTGTGCCAGTCAGCATAATGCAGCACACTGAATATTTGTCACGGCTCTTCTTCACTTCCTGTTTCTCCTAACACCTCCCTCCCAGCTGCCCCAGGGAGTGCGTTCAAGCTTCCCTTTGGTGTAGTGTGAATGGCTTCCATCGTTACATCAAGCTCCGGTTAGCATTATACTGAGGTTGCAGCCTCAGTATAATGCCAACTGGAGCTTCATCTGACAATAGAAGTCATTCACACCACACCGAAGGGAAGTGAGAACGCACTCCCTGGGGCAGCTGGGAGGGAGGTGGGAGGAGAAGAAGAGCTGTACTGAAGATTCAGGGTGCTGCATTATGTGGAAGTGCACAGCTTGAAGGTGCAATATCATTAAAAGTAAGCAAATTTAGAAAAAAAAAACAGCTTTCCTAATACTACTTTATTAACTAACCCTATGGTAAAAAAAATTTATGAGGTCAATGTTCCCATTTAATTCTTTTCATAAAGTGAGAGTCATGCCACTAAAAAAACGATATGAAAGGAGCAGTAAATGTTTTCTTTATTAAAACCCCCCACACATATATTGCAGGGTTTTATCTGCTGAGTACAAGGTTATACCTCCTGCTGAGATATGTTTTCCAGATTAAAGTGTTGTTTTGTTTATATTAGCAGTGCCCTCTAGTGGCCAGATTTCAGACAGTTATTCTGTTGTATTATATGGGAGAGATAAGTAACTTGACAAAAGTACAACTCACGACAAAAACTCTAAAACTAAGAAAAACTCTGTTTCACTTGCAAAGTCTTGAATAAAGCGTCTCCCAACAAGAGTGTTCTTGTTTTACTCCGCATAATAAAGGTTTAATACCCATTTAAGCTCAAGTCAGTAATTCAGCAACTACTGGTTCTCCAGTTGTCGCTGAATGACAATCCCCCCGTGGCTATTTGAAGATGATGGCATTGTAGTTCAACAACAGAAGGAGAGTCAGTTTGCTCTCCCTGCTTCAATCCATAATCTGTCCTGGGACCTGTTCCCTGTGCGCATCAGTCTATGCCAGTTTCTAGCAGCTGTTGTCCATTACTCACACAGTTGGGATGTATTCCCCCGGGAAGGCATTGGTCGTGTAACTAATTAAGAGACATGTTTTCCCAACAGCTCTGAAAAGAAGAAAAGAAACAGAGGTGCTGTAGTTCACATACGTTATACTTTACAACAGGTCTGTCCAATTCCGTCGTCAAGGACCACCAACAGGCCAGGTCGTAAGGATTTCCCTGATTAAGCACAGGTGAGTCAGTCAAAATGGATGAACCACTGATTAACTCACCTGTGCTTAATCTGAAAAATACTTACATCCTGGCCTGTTGGTGGCCCTTGAGGACTGAACTTGGACAGCCATGTCTTACAGGAAGGCATGGTTATATACTCTTACCTGTAACACACAAATACACAGTAATCACTTAACCTCTTGGCTACTAGAGAGGTCGCCAAATCATTGGTTCACAATGCGTTGGAGACCTTTCTATGATCTCAGGGGTTAAATAATGGTTAGTATACATGTAGGTAAACAGGCCCCATAAATCAGGAGTGTTGGGATTATTCTGGTCACACCCACATCTCAGAACTTACACTTAAAATGTAAAAATAAATATGTTGTAGGGTTTATCCCGTGAGTAAAACAAGGGTTCTCCCACTGCTGAAAGGTGTTTCATTCAAAAGTTATAACAGCTCAAAGTTAAATTTTTTAGGTGCAATATCACAGTGGCCTGAAATTGTACAGTGGTGCTGTTGCTACACCATCCTATGTAGATTTATGGTCTTGGGACCTGAGCTGTCCATAGGATGGTGTAGCAACAGCACCACTGTACAATTTCAGGCCACTGTGATATTGCACCTAAAAAAATTCAACTTTGACCTGTAATAACTTTTGAATAACACACCTTCCAGCAGTGGGAGTTTCCTTGTTTTACTCAGGGGGATAAAAGATTAAGTATTACTGTACCTTTAATGATCTAGGCAGTTGCCTATTCTATCCAATGGGAAATCCAGAACTGCTTACACAATAAGTAAAATCAGAGCCACTGTGAAATAAAAATTCCCATTGAGTTTAATGGAGTATATCCCATTTGAATACTAGATGTCTCTGACGCATTGCAGACCAATGATTTGGAGAGCTCCCTAGCATTCAAATAGCTAAAAAAACCCATTTAATTCAAAGGGGAATTTTATTTGTATCCTTTGGTGAAGTTGATTTGTCCCTGAACTGCCCAAATCTACTTCTGGAATGATGAAGAAAATCCCATTTTTCTGTACTAGTCAGGCAAAAGTGGGTTGGGCTAGGGGTGGGGTTTGTGCAAAAGGGTGTGGCCATGATTGGCGCTAAGGGTGTCTTGGATGCTTATGCCTACGAAACCTGAGATGTAAATATGGCTCTGTGCATAAAGCACCAATGTCCACAATCACCATGCCCACTCCGGTGACCCACTAATTTTTCTCCTCTCTCTCTGGTATGCAAATAAAAATCACTATTCACAGAATTGCAAAATCTGTGTCATACAGTGCTATTGTTTTATGACTCTTTAATCAGCCAGAGAAGCCAGCACTCTGAGGAGGAGTGGACCTGGGGGACGGTCTGAGTTCCCCACAAGCCTGAATTTCAGTGGAGACATATGTTTCTTACTGAACAATATACTTGTGAGTATATTACATTTGTATTCTGAATATATTAGAAACCTAGACATACTACACTAGAAGCGCCTCCTTTGTGTGTTTTTTTACATTTTAATATATAGTTATTTATTTTTAACCTTTTGAGTGCCAGAGACGTATCCAACGTATTGCAAACAATTCACTGCATACCTTTCTGGCACCTGAAGGGTTTTGAAAAGTGTCCATATGGTGCAATTCTACAGCAAACTAATTGCAACACAGGGAACAAATATATAGATTTTCAAAATGTCCATTTATTTAAATTAGGGTGTTTAACCTCTTGAAAGCTGGAGAGATCTACAATGCAATGCCCTGAAAACTTTCTATCTTTCAAAACCACTTTTAAAGAGATAGTAATACTTCATTTTGGCAGGCAATAATATTGTATGTATTAAAGAATTAAACCAAAGCATCTATGTATTTTTCCCATAATGTTTATAGTTTAACCCTTTGAGTGCCAGTGGGGTAAGAACGCATTGCTTTGCAATGCGTTGCACACCCCACTGGCACTCAAAGTTTTAAGAGCAATTGCATTCTAAAGTTTACCCTCCCCCCCTTTTATCTTCCTCACCGATCACGCTGTCAGACTTGGATTATGGTCTGCGGATCGGACAGAGCGTCTGGAGAGATGAAATAGCAGTGGATACGAAGGAAATCTTTATAACGATGGTCTACTGCCTCAAACCATGCCCATTTTGTAGGCCGTCGTCATTGAAAATTTCCTTCATATCCACTCCTATTTCGGCTCTTCAAACGATCCATCCGGTCCTCAGACCAAAATCCAAGTCTGACAGCTTGAGCGGTGATGAAGATAAAAAGAGCGGGAGTAGTAAACTTTAGAACACAATAGCTCTTAAACTATAACAGTTATGGGAAAAATACATACATGCTTTGGTTTATTTCTTTAATACATACAATATTATTGCCTGCCAAAATGAAGTATTGCTATTGCTTTAACTCAATGGATATTTTTATCTGTCCCATAGCTTGCTCCAGCAATAAGATATATGCAAAATTCTATATGCAGATCACTATAAGCAAAATGCTCTATGCCTAAACGCTATACGGAAAACTCAATAGGCAAAACTCTATGTCACAAAATGAAGTATTCAAAATGCTCTGTGCAACATGCTGTATGTAATATAACGCACAAGATGCTTTATGCAAAACGCAACATGATATAAGCAACATGATATACGAGAAACACTATACGCAATTCGCTATATGCAGAATAATATACACAAACACCTATGTGCCAAATGATATATGCAAAATGTGGTTCACTATCAAAATGTCACCCTTAATTTGGCGACCAACCCGGGGCGCATTAATTCTTATGAAAATGGAGAATTTTGCCCACATGACAAGAGCGACATGCTTAAGAAAGTGTGACTGTGATTTACCATCGACCTGATTGCAGGGGCTGTGATGCGGCACTCAAAAGGTTAATTGATGCAATGGCACTGCTAGGTTCTCATGCGGGCGAGATTCTTATGTCACCATTTTCAACCCGGCGACATATATAATGCGCCCCTGGGATGGTCCCCAAATTGAGGGCAAAATTTTGAGAGGATACTGCAAAATGCAGAACACTGTGAGCAAAATGCAATGCACAATACAATATATGCAAAACGCTATATGCACAATACAGTATGCAAAATTTTATACATAGTACATGGTACATAATAGGAAAACACTATACGCAAAAGGTTTTACACAAAACACAGTATGCAAGACGTTATACACAAAACATTTCACGCAATATACAAGACTCTATACGCATAACGCTATATAAAAGGTGTTTACGCAATATGCAAAACGTTATTCGCAAAGTGATATATGCTCACATACAGTCTCATGCTCACATACAGTCTCACGCTCATTCACACTCACTGATGGAGAGTTATGTTCCGCAGTGCTTTGCAATGCGTTGCACACAGTTTTGGAGGTGAAAGGACTAAGCAATGAAATTTCAACAATCCAGTCATTAAAGGGATAGTAATGTTTCAAAATAAAAGCAGCTCCAATTAATCTTCATAGTATTTGGGCCATGGAGAGTGTTATTTCAATACTGTCAGAGTTGTAGTTCAAGATTAATTGAATGATAAATTTCCCCCCCTCCCCTTTTAACTAGTGTAAGCCGCCTCCCCTCAAATGTGGAATCTGGTCTCTTGACTGGGCAGGTCGCAGCAAGGGACAATTTTCTTACTGTAATCATAAAGAAAATCCTGCCCCCTTGACAGGTTTTTCAGGGGGCACCCCCCCACCATACACACATACATCCCCCCCATACACACATACATCCCCCCCATACACACATATCTCCCCCACACACACATCCCCCCAAACACACACACACATCTACACCTCCCCACCATACACAAATACATCCCCCTCACATACACATCTCCCCCACACACACACATCCCCACCAGCCACACACATCATCTCCCACACATCCCCCCAAACGCACACATCCACACCCCCCACCATACACACATACATCCCCCTAAACACACATCCCCCCCCAAACACACACATATCCACACCCCCCACCATACACACAAACATCCCCCCTCACACACACACATCTCCCCCCACCACACACACATATCCACACCCCCCAGCAAACACATCCCCTCACACACACACCCCCATCCATACATCCCCTCCCACACATCCTGCAAACACACACACATATCCACATCCCCCACCATACAAATACATCCCCCCCAAACACATCCACACACCACAGCCAAATGGACCGGGTGTCGGGAGGGGCAGCATTTCATTCTTGGACCCAGGCAGCACAATATCTTGCCCGCACCTGGGCTCAGTCAATGCCGGCCTTTTTCTGCTACTTTACAGTTACACTTTACATTACTAAATACAAGGCTAAACAAAAAATGACGGGCAATGCTGTCTATAACTGCTAGTTAAGTGTGAAAGGGAGGGACACTTTGCTCATTCGCATGTGATGTTGACATAATGTTTTGGGGAGGGCAAACAGGGCGTAGAGAGGATGTATTCTAATACATCAGCATCCCTCCCTTAACCCTAATGAATGTCAGAGGGATGTGCAATGCGTTACGCATCCCTGTTGCATTCAAAGAGTTTTAAAACGGAACTTTCACATGTTAATAAGTCGTCAATCAATCATTAAGCATATGACCACAAGCTTGAAACTACGTGTCTTACCTATAAAAAGTGGCAGATTCTAACGAAATCTTTACTATCTGGAGACTGACGGGCAGGTTAGTGCACTTTGAGTGCCTGCGCCGTCAGTCCCTTCTGGTTACCATGCGGCACGCTGCAATGCTTTAACCCTTTGAGTGCCAGAGGGGTACGGAACGCATTGCAAAGCAATGCGTTGCGTACCGCTCTGGCACTCAGAGGGTTAAAGGAGACCAGGAGTGAAGTCGCAGGCATGCAGACAAGATGTCTGCGCTATCACCTGGCTCCCGGTCTCCAAAGTTTAAAGGTTTCTTTAGAATCTGCCACTTTTCATACAGTAGGAAAGACACCTATTCTCAAGCTAGTCGCCATATGCTTAATGATTGAATGGTGACTTACTTACATGTGAAAGTTCCGCTTTAACATACAGAGTGCCTGCGGACACCCATGATGGTCTGTCCAACCCCCCACTTCGCATGTGTAAAGGTGCCAGCTTTGGTAGGCCCCTTTTTGATAGTTGGCCCTGGGTAAATGCCCACTTTTCCCACTGGTTAACCCTTTGAGTACCGCATATCCCTCTGGCACTCAATGGGTTAATACAGCCCTGGATGTACTAAGGAAAGGTGCTGTCATTCTGAAGCAAGCAGCTGCATTCTAAGGTACAAATCAGAATGACAAAAATTCCAACCGATTTCAATGGGGCATTTAACCCCTTGAAGACCAGAGTGTTGAGCAATACATTGCTTCACAAAACCTCTGGTCAATACCAGAGAGGTCTTCAATGCATTGCGAAACAATCTGCTGAAGACCTCTCTAGCACTGCAGGAGTTAAAAGCCCCAGGAATGCACCATTTAGTACATCAGCCCCAGTGTTAGTAAATTAGGTCTGTGTGATATACATGCACTGTGCTCACATTCAAAATATAAGATGCGTTCAGTGTACACTGATTTTGGTTAAGTATGACATGTGATAAATGTACTATGTATATTAGGGTTGCCATATCATCCTTTTAATCCTCTGCCACTCAAATGGTTAAAAGAGGACACATATGAAAAACACCTGCAGAATTTATTCATGGGAATAATTGAAACCCAACAAGCACTGGAGCCCTGCAGCAAGCATTTTTCACGTGTCCTCTTTTAATCCTTTGCATGCCATAGAGGTATCCAAGGAATTGCAATGCAGAGTATTGGATCAATCTCTGGCACTCAAAGCGTTAAAGGCATGATCTGGAACCCCTAATGTATATGGAGTACAGTATTTGTGTGCATTGAATGAGACACCCGGGGTCTATTATACTTGTAATGTGTGCAGGTGGGATATGCCAGTCATGCAATGTAGCAACCCATTTTAGTGCCAGAGAGGTATTCAACTCGTTGCAATGCGCTGGATACCTAGCGGATCTCAAAGGGTTAATTATATGATACTGTATGCATGTATGTGGAAATGGGATGTAGCAGGTATATTGTCTCTGCAACTGAAAATATGTGCACACACGATGTGTGATGCTTGAATCTAGGTGTGCCATCTGTGTTAATGTGTGTATATGTACTGCACTATACATGAAATATGAATGTAGTTTGAATGATGCATTGTGTAGGCATGTATAGTAGCTGTAATATGAATGCACTGTGTGTATATGAGATGTGCAATGCTACATGGCCCGGGTGTAATACATGCAGTGTATATAAATGGGACATACAGTCCATAGTCTGCCCCAGCAATGTGTGGATATGTGATGATGTGCATGCACTGTGTGTATACGGGCTGTAATATAAATATATATGTATAAAATGACATAGAAAAGGTACATGATGATGATACAGGATAATTACTGATGAGCTCCGCCTCTGCATCACCATATAACTGGCGGCCGGGTAAAGCACAGAAACGCTTGGGTCACTCACCCATCTCCCACTACCACGCATTTGATGGCCTGCATTTCACGGAAACGAGTGAACCGGCAAAACCGAGAGCAGGCGGAAGATAAACGGGATGAGGTAAACCTAGAGAGGCAGAATTGAAAAGGCCGGAAATATCCGAAGAGAGACGGAAATAGCCGAGCCCGAAGACATCCGAGATCATACGAAAGTTGGCGAACCTGAGTGATGCCGAAGTGAGACGGAAGTAGCCGAGCCAAGGTACGGCAGCAGAGAGTTGGGAATAGTCGAGACTATAGAGGGCAGGGGAGGGCTGGCCTGGGGGGCAATTGCCCCCTGGGCCGGTCAAATGTCTGGGCCAGTGGGCCACTGTCTCATTTAATCTCCATCTTGTTGCTATAAATGGAGCAACACTAGTGATACCACAGAGCTTACTATTGAAATGGTGCTATACAAATTATACCACAAAGCTACAATCCAAATTAGGCTACACTAGTTACATATTCCATTTCCACTGTAAGCTCTACAGTATCACTAGTGTAGCTTTACTTAAATTGTAAGCTCTGTAATATCCATACCTGGGAACTCTCAGGGTTTGACCCTGAGACTCAGGGTTTTGACCCAAATCTCAGGGTGAAGGGCCAGATTCTCAGGGTGAGAGAGGTCTGTGTCACCTACTGTATGAATTTCCCCAATTAAATGTTTCCTTAGCCTCTAACCTGGTGCCATTAGTACCAGAAAGACAGTGGGAGATGTCCTGCTTGTCTTGTTTGTGTTCAGGCAGTGAGTTATCCAGACTGTAGCATGTTAAAGGTCCCTCGCACATGGACCGGAGCACCTCTGTGTTAGAGCAAGAAGGCACATATCGCATAAAATCTACATTATGGGAAGCTTCAAGGGTTAATATTTCAAAGATCTCAGGGTCAGCTCATCTTGAAAGTTCCCAGGTATGGTAATATCAGTAGTTTAGCCCACTTTAATGTGAGCTATGTGGTATCGCTTTACTTTACGATATTAATGCCACGTTTAAAATTAACAAAAGGAGGTGGGCTTTGAGAGTGGGCTCAAATGATAGTAGAAATGGGCCGTTTGATTGTATTTGCCCCCTGGGCCACAAGTTACCAGCCCTCCCCTGCTGAAGGAAAAGCCGAACAAGGAGAACAGAAATAGACAAATACCAGAAATGTCACACATTTAGAAACTATAAAACAAAAAGTGGTCAAAAATGGCGCTCAGCAGTTGAACGTATATAAAGAAATATAAATCAATTTAAATAAACACACCACTGTAACAGGTCCCAAAGTTACTGGCCTGCTGACATCCTAAAGACAAATGTGTCAAATCTACATGTAAACAAGAACCTAAAAATATAGGAGAGAGCTAAAATAAAATCCAACAGAATAATACCCTCAAATGAAAACAATATTATTAATTAAACCCGTATTTAGATTTATTCTTCACACTAATGTGGTCAATTTCCTTAGGTGGCCTTGGCCTGATATTACAGCCAATTCAAGTGGCAGAGGGCTTTTAATTCCAAAGCTCAGCAGAACTCATATATAGATATAACGTTAAAATGTAATAAAAAATTTATTACAGCTCAATGTTTAATTTTTTTAGGTGCAATATCACAGTGGCCTGAAATTGTATAATGGCGCTGTTGTTACACCATCCTATGGACAGCTCTGGTCCGTGGTCTGAACAGATCTCAGTGAGGGGCCATAAATACATCTCTATGAATCCACCATACCTTTGACAGGTGTGCGATTTTGCAATTACTTCAACAATAGCTCATCTGCATGTTTTATTCATGTGGATGTTAATATGGCGCATTGCCACATGCACAAAGCTCCGATAGCTGCCCCTGCTGTCGAAGTTCACAGACCCAACACCGCCAGCCCATGGTTGGCGAAACTGGGATCTCTCAATAACAGGTCCAGCCACGCATTTTCAATCATGGGACATGTGATCAGAAAGACGGATGAGGCCCACATTAATCCTTTGTGTGCCAGAGGGGTACACAATGCATAGCAGAGAGGTTTTTTTAATTGATAACAATGGTGAATATAGCATGTCAGCTTTTCAAAAATAGGGATGTATTTATTAAACAAGTCAATAACAATACTAAGATTTATGGTACTGGAGGACAGTTAGGCCTTACTGGCCTGTTAGATCATGTGAGCAAGTTCATTAGGCTTTTGTTTAAAATCTCTGGAGGTGCCACACCCTGGGGTCTACTGGGTTGAATTTGGTTCACGGGCCACACATTGGATTCCTATGAAGAGTTATAAGATGCACAGCGGGTCTCAGTACAGTTCCTATCAGCTGTTCACAGAAGAAGGCCAACAAACAGCTGACTCAAGTAAACACTCAGACGCAAAGTGGTGCTGCTCTGTTTAAGCATCAGGCAGCAATGGAAAAGGCACAAGAAAGCACTAGGCTAAGATATAATTGCAGTAATAAAAAAAGAAACAAGTAAAAATTATACCCCGCTGTTCCCTGTATGGCTTAGGATTGGGAAAGATAAATTATTAAAATGTAGCTTATTAGCAGGATAAAAAAAAATAAAAAAAATCAGCCAGTTAAACAAAATCATTATTTGCCAATTCCATATCAGTGAAAAATGATATACTGTATCTGTACTCTATACTTGATGCTGGGGCATATTCCATTTTGCCACACTAATGAAATGATCACACTTGCTTCTAACAAAAATACATTGAGTACGTCTAGGAATATTATAACATATACCTGAAGGAGAATGCTGGTACCTAAATGGAGCTGTATGTTTGTTCATTGCTCCAGCCGACCCAACTATAAGTCAGTTACATATTGTGGGGTTTAGACTTTAAAGGGATTGTAATACTTCAAAATTATTATCCCTTATATTGAAGCCCTTTAAAAACTGAATTAAATGCCACCAGCGGCATCTCTCAAACCTTTATGGAGTTCTTGCTGCAGCAGGGAAATCCCTTTTTTGAATCAAGAGGAGGCTCTTCAGCAGAGCCAGATCTCATTATAGAAGAAACGATCCTTCACTAAAACGGTCTTCTACATGTGCTTGGTAACCAAGCACACGTAGAAGACCGTTTTAGTGAAGGATCTTGTCTTCCATAACGAGATCTCGGCTGTGCTAAAGAGCCTCCGCCGGTCCCGGGACCTGATTTCCCTGCTGCAGCAAAAACGATGATGTCAGCGGAGAGGCAGGGGAGAGTGAAGTTTAAAAGAGGCTATCTCGCAAACCATAAAGGTTTGAGAGATGCCGCTGGTGGCATTTAATTCAGTTTTTAAAAGGCTTCAATATAAGGGATAGTAATTTTGAAGTATTACTATCCCTTTAACCCCTTAATGACAGGGTTTTTTTTTCCCATTATAGCGAATGACTTCCTGGACTTACCAGGTAAGTCGTCTATCACTAAGGGGTTAAGCATCTCTTCTTGAATTTTACAGACGAATAATAATGCTGAAGAAAAGAACATTCAGCATAACTATTTAAATTGAAAATTAAAGCAATAATGCAAGCCCCAAAGCTGTGAAACCTTGGACCTAAGACACATAACAGTTATTTGTGTTGTAATTTAAATTAAAACAATGTCCCTGTGGTCTAAATGTATATATTATTAATTCTTCCAGCACAGCACCAAAGTCTAAATTAGCCCCTCGTTTGGGCAAACAAGAGGGGTTAAATTGGACATCAGTATTCTGCCAGAAGAAATATTAATATACATTGAAATTTAAACCGTAGAGACATTGTTGTCTAGCGTTCTCTTTCCTAATTTAAATTACAATAGCAATAACTGCGATGTAGAAACACAATACAAACATAATACACACGTAATACACACACAAATATGCACGCAACACCCTCTTACCCCATTGTATGTCTCCCTTTACCCATTTAGACTGTAAGCTCCTTGGGGCAGGGGCCTCTCTCCCATTGTTTCTATGAATGTCGCACTTATTTCATCCCCTCTTATTTATTGTAACATATGTCTATTGTAAGGCGCTGCGTACACTGTGTGGCGCCATATAAATAAAGATACATACATACATACATACGCAATACAATACACACAAATTATACACAAAAACACACACCATACAGACACAAACACAAGACACATTATATACATGCACAAACCATACACAACAAACAATATATATATTATTACACACAATATACACAAACAGTATACACACGCTCACACACTGCCACAGACTTGTGTAATGCATTGCTTTGTCCTTGTAAAGAAGGACGGTATCTAAAGCAGGCAACCAGGGGATATTATTAATACGTTTACTTGATTTGCACATATTGATTTGTGCTTTTAGTTAACTTTAACCCTTTGATTGTCAGAGAGGTATGCAATGCATTGCAAATCTCTCTGGTACTCTAAGAGTTAACCCTTGCAAAAGTAACAATCGAAAATAAATGATACAAGCAAAAAGAAATAAAAATGCTTTACTTAAAAATCAATTTGTTATTATAAAAATATGAAAATACAGAAATTATAAAATAAATTACTATCCCATGATCATACAGTCATTGTATACATTTTCTGTAAAAAGGTATTGTACACAATAATATGAGGAACACAAATGTACAGTGTATTCATCTTCATAAGTGCTCCTCCCACCCCAGAGGTCACCAGGATTCTGGATAGGCTTCAATAAGATTATGACATTAAGGCACTAAATGAGTTTGTTTATTGTGAAACGGTTTATTGTCCAATCATTTTGTTGTGAACAGGATGTTGGATCATCCAAGTTATTTTCTGTCTGTGGCACTAGGGGAGCTCTGGATGTAGGAGAGGATGGCATTCTGGAGCAAGCTTGCTCTATGTGCCTCTTCTTCTCGCATCCTCAATATTTCAGCGTCCTTAAGTCTTAACTTTTCCATCAGGGAGGATATCTCAGACTCCTTGTCCAACAATAGCTCACGATGGTGATTTGACTGCACTGTAAAAAGGGAAACAGATACAATCTGAGAAAAAACAGTTTCTCAAACCTTAAAGGAGCAGAACAGCTTTTATTCTACTGCAAAAATAAATTATAAGTGGAAGATGTTTGATTGTTACACTTCAAACTGTCATGATGAGGTGGAGCAGTTAAAAGGTAGTAATACTTCGTTTTATCTTTATTTTATTTTGTAGACATAAAAAAAACATGAAGAACGATATAAGTCTTATTTCTCAAAGCTTCATGGTTTGAGAGATATTCACAAGCAAAGTTTCCCCTCCCGCCCCTTTTACCTAGTGTAAGCCATCTCTTCTCAGATGTGGAATACAGTCCATAGACCAGACAGATAACAGCAGAGGACAATATTCTTCCTATGAGAACAATGAAAGCCCTGCCCCCCTTGACAAGTTTTTCAGGTTTTTCCCTTATTTTAATTGAAGACTGTCCCTCTCTGCAGTCTACCTGGGCACCTCCCTTCTGCTCTGGCTGAACAGTGTTACATCAGTAAAAGGGGCGGGAGGGGGGATACTTTGTCATTGAATTACTCTTGAACTACAACTCTGACAGAATTGAAATAATACTCTCCAAAGTCCAAATACTATGATGATTAATTAGAGCTGCTTTTATTATGAAACATTACTATCCCTTTAATAACTAAACTAAGGCTCAGTGCTCCCATAGAGTGCAAAATAAATGCCTGTATGGACAGCAGGTTGGCTGCTATTCGCAAAATACAGTTTGAGCAGTAATAACTTAAATTACATACACACTTGCTCACACATGTAAGCATGATCAGGATTTTCCTTCTCTGTGTTTGGCACTTGTGAACTTAAAGGGATAGTAATGTTTCATAATAGTTGATATAGTTACAACTGGCATATGTAAAAATTACATTAGGAGTATGTTCCATCCCTAAAATTTAATCCCAGACTTGCTTATTAACATGTCTAATTTGTCCTATTCAGAACACGTTAGTGCTGTTTATATTCAGAAATAAGACTAAAGACATTTAATTGTGATTACTCTCCAGTGCTCTTGTATTCAGAAAGGGAGTTATCTTATCTCAGTCCATTTAAATAAATCAGTAGGAGACCTGGAAAAGGCAGGAATGGCTGTTCCCACAGAGCATATGTAAGACTTTAGGCCTGCCAACAAAATAAAGATTTTTTTTTTTTATAGACACCAGTATAAGTTACAGGGATATCTGGGAATGTCATCCCCTTGAGCCCCGGAGAGACCGGGGTATTTAAATGATGTGCTTAGCATCATAAAGGGGTGGGGCTTAATCAGATTGGCAGGACTTATCATAGTGCTAGGAAGTGGGTGGAACAGGGTGAGAAGGAGAATTGGGTGGGAAGTGGATGGAACAGGGTGAGAAGAAGGAGAATTAGCAAAAGGTTTCTCAGGAAATTCATCACCGTCTGAGAAATAGCCTCTGTCACCAGAGACCAGGTAATTAACTATAAAAACTGGAGTCTCTGGGGCAGATCAATAGAATTCCCAGGCATGGTTACAGGGTATTTTAGTGTATATAACCCCAATTAACTTTTAGGTGTTAGTTAACACCCCTCTCTGTATCCCTGTGTGTATGTAAAATGGTTTCTCCTTGTATCCCCCCTGGCTCAAGGTCACCTTTCTGCTGTCTCTCCAGTGCACAGATTTTCTCTCTCAGTCCTTCCTGAGCTGCCAGCTCGGCCTCAAGGTGTCCGATGTGCTCCTGCAGTTCTACTCGCACCTTAGTCATCTCAGCCACTTTCTCTTGCTCTTTCTTAGCCAGGTCCTATAAAAGCCATAACACAGTCAATTATAAATGGAACTGCCAGGGCCAAATTTTCCAATAAGCAGAGTAGGCAACTGCCTAGAGTTTCAAATTTTGAGGGAAGCCTCAGCTGTGCTGGCCCCACCCACAATCTGAATTGTGGGTGTTGCCATATCAATTTAAATGTTCTTCAAAGTCTAGTAACCAAGGAGTTAAACAAACATTTTGTCCTTTTTTTTTTTTATAGGCCAAGGAAACAGTGGATGGTGCTGGGGGCATGGCCATGTATGGCTTGGGGTGTGGCCATGGGTGGAGCTACTGGTATCTGCAGTGCATTGCCTAGGGGTGCCTTGGATGTTAATCTGGCACTGGGAACTGCCAAAACTGCAGGTGGAGGAGGGAAAGAGAACTTACACCAGTGGTTCTCAATCTTTTTGTTATGGCACCCCTAACATTTTATATGTCATTTGCCAAGTGTGTAATAAAAGGGTACAAATAAATAATATGCAGTTATTCTTAGTCTTAAAAACAGAATAACAAAAACAAACTGTACATAACAATGTAACCCCTATGAGTGCCAGAGGGGTACACAACCGTTTATAGTTAATTAACAGGCACAATATATATTTTTTTTTTTATCAAAGGGATAGGAATTCTGATTCAAACAAGGGTGATCCCACTGCTGAAAGGTGTTTTATTCAAACGTTATTACAGCTCAAACTTGATTTTTGTTAGGTGCAGTATTACAGGGACCTGAAATTGTACAGTGGCACTGTTGCTACATCATCCTATGGAGATTTATGGTCAACTGGCCAGAGCTGTTCATAGGATGGTGTAGCAAAACCCATGGTCATGATTAAAAGGATAGTAATGTTTCACAAAAACAACAGCACCAATTAATCTTCATAGTATTTGTGCCATGGAGAGTGTTATTTCAATACTGTCAGAGTTGTAGTTCAAGAGTAATTGAATAATAAAGTATCTGCCTCCCGCCCCTTTTATCTAGTGTAAGTTCCTCCCCTCAGATGTGGAATCTTGTCCTGGGACCAGACAGGTCGCAGCAAGGGACAGTCTTCTTACTGTGAATATAAGGAAAACCCTGCCCCCCTTGACAGGTTTTTCCTTATGCTCAATGAAGATTGTCCTTCTCTGTGAGCCATCCAGACAGTCTTGCTGCTCTGAGGTGAGCAGTGTTACATAAGTAAAAGGGGTGTGTGACGGTACCAGGATTTACCGGACCCTTTTGGGGTCGTCGGTTCCTGAACCGTCGCTGCTGCTGCCCCTCTTCCACGGCTGGCTGGAGCCCTGCTACTTCCTGGTGTCTGGAGGCCTTGGATAGTCAGGCAGGAATAACTGGATGCAACCCCCTGGCAGAGCTAGTGAATTTAGCTGCAGAACCCTAGGTGGGGTTTCCAGAGGCCCTACGCCAGTAGACCGGTGAGGCAAGTGAATTAGTTCTTGCAGTGGCTAGGGAAAGAATCCCCAGCCCAAGCCCCCTCCAGAAATACAGCCGAGACTTGTATTAAGGAGGGTAGAACAGACCAGCCTTTATTGATAAAACACACTGCTTATATATACTTCCAGACACTGTTATCAAGATAAGAATACAAATTAGTGCTTGAAAAAAGGGACATTTTAACTGGTCCATAATAACCTCCACTGATTGGTCAATGAAGCACAGCAGGAGTCACTCCACATTCCAAACATTCCTTAGCACACAAACATGGCATATACTTTAAACAAGGCAGAGTGCTGGGCTTAACAGCGCACTTTGCACTCTGGTTCCCCACTGCCATATCCCTTTACAGGACTTACAGTATAACCCCACACACACCATTATCAAATGTCACACAATGTACAGAACAGTGATCAATATTTCAAATGTTCTAGTTCTAAATTACTCCGTCTGGTCACAGGGAGGGAGGTGGATATATTATCAATTACTCTTGAACTACAACTCTGACAGTATTGAAATAACACTCTCCATGGCCAAAATTCTATGAAGATTAAATGGAGCTGCTTTTATTGTGAAACATTACTATCCCTTTAAGCGTGTATAATGCAAAACACGTAAATCGGGAGTACTGGCTTGTGTCATATGGACCTCAGTACAGCGAGTTGTTTGATGTCCCTTATTGAATTTACTGCTCTGAATAAAGATTTGAATTTTTCTTCATGTTCTCACTTCTGTCAGTCATTTGTTCATACAGCCTACAGTTTTGTTTCATAGCTAATGCTTCAAAGGCTTTGGGGAGCCAGGTTTTTGCACATGGGTATTGTTGATGTGGGAGTTCTTTTACTCAGAGGGTTAATTCTGCTGCTGCAGTGTTTCATTGAGCTGCTAAACAGTTTCTTTTGACTATATGATGTAGCAACAAGGCCATTGTACAATTGCAGGCACTTGTGATACTGCACCTAAAAAATTTCACATTTGAGCTGTAATAACTTTTGAATAAAACACCTTTCAGCAGTGGAAGTACCCTTGTTTTACTCAGGGGGATAAACACTACAATATTTATTATTTCTGTAGTAAGTATTACTCTCAGTTTAAAATGACAGCTCCACTTTAACTCAGTTTTGCGGAAGTCCCCAATGACTCCTTTGGTTTCAAAGAGCATCAGCTTTTTTTCTCTGTTCCTTGTTACCTGGTGTAATGCATCAATCCTCCTTTTCATAGCCTCTATTTCCAGGCTGAGCTGGTTGTTCTTGTTCTGCAGTTCCCCCATCTCCTGGTTCTGCTGTATGACATGGCTCTGTGCCTGGTCCCGAGACTGAGTGAGAGACCGCAGCTTGTCCTGCAGAACAGCAGCATGTTGCTGCTACATAGAACAAATACACAGTATTGTAGTTTTTCTGGTGTCATATATACGTAGGTCTTCATTGGTTGGGACAGATTTAATCATTCTCTAGCAGTCAAGAGGTTAAAATCACCATTTAACGTGGATGTGTCACCTATGTATAACATCGCCTAAATAGTTAGTCTACATATCGAATACTTCTAAAACTTTATTTTTTAAGCTTAATTTTGTATAAATTTAACTTAGAAAGTCTGAGCTGCAGCTAATTCTGCATAGACTGTGGTTACCTGTTCTGTTTAACACATAATAATTAATTACTGGATTTTCAATTACACTACTATTAGTTCAGATCACTGATGAAGAAGTCAGTCATGACTTTGAAACGCATTGGAGCATGGTTACAGGGGACACCCTAGCAGAACCTTAATACCGTAAAATCTCGGGTATAATACGCACAATTTTACCCCACTTCACCTTTTGTGAAGTGGGGGGGGGTGAGTATTATACTCGAGAGATTTTTATTTTAAAGAAAAATGAAGCCGGTCAGAACCCTTCCCTCCCTCCCCTGGCACTATCCGATTCTAAAATGCCACTTACTTTCTTAAAAAGACAAGTCCCCGCATTTTCAACATTATCAGGAAACATGTAAACGATGTGAATCTTCCCCTGCGGGCGGCATGCTTGCATTCGCCGCCCGATTTCTTCAATTGGCTTTCAGGACCTACCGGCTCCAGCCAATGGTAATGCCCTGTGAGAATCTGAAGGTTCTCACATGGCAGTACCATAGCCGGAAGGAAGTGGGCGGTGAATGGAAATGTGCCACCTGCAGGGGAAGATTCACATTGTTTACATGTTTCCTGATAATGTTGAAAATGCAGGGACTTGTCTTTTGAAGAAAGTAAGCTGCACTTTAGAATTGCATAGCGCCGGGGGATGGGAGGGAAGGGTTCTGCCAGGTTCTTTTTTTTTTTTTTCCATGAGAGAGGAAAACAAGGGTGCGTATTATACATAGGCACTCTTGCTTTCCCCTAAAATCTTGGGTATAATATACACTTGCGTATTATACACAGGTGCGTATTATACCCGAGATTTTAAGGTAGGTCCTGATATTTATTCCAACACTGAAGCGTTTGATGATAACGAACCGACCTAAGATGGTATCATCATAAACAAACAGTGCTGAATGTGCAGGGCGCCAAATACAAGTTCCAGATGCCAATCAACTGATTTCAGTGAGCAATAGACTTGAAGGGGACAAATTTTTTTTCTTAACGATTTGAGTGAATCGAAGTCTGGAGAAAAAATGACACGAGGGAAGAATAAAATCAAACTATACCGGTGATAACGTGCCTTGAAGGGAGCACCTTAACGACCATATATTGGTGAGAACGTTCCTTGTACATATGAGCCAGTGAAAATTATCTATCACTCAACACATGATATCCCCATAGGCATTACGCACACAGTACAATGCAGTCTGTTTATACAAAGAAATAATACATTGTGTTCATATGAGTCAATTGCAATACAGATTAAATAAAGGTGTCATACATAGAAGCTATGAATATGTATTAAAAAACAGAAGAGGACATTGGAAAACTATTCCTGTAACAACCCTTTTTTTACTTATCTGTGGTAGTTTACAAATATTTTTTACACGATCGATCATCCGATTTTTGTTTTGATACCTGGGCTCCTTATATATATTTTAACTTTTTTAGAACTTTTGTGTTTTTAAGAAAATGGTTAATATTTTGATTTATTTTTACTGTTTATCGGAGATTAGCGATAGTGGGAATTCGTTCCTGTGCATCCCTGGGATGTTCAGACAGTAGAGAGAAGAGATCTGTCTTCTGGTTTCTCTTTTTTCTACTGGTCCGATACAGCGGTGGGATCCACTTACACGTTTACCAGTAGTGTCTCCGATTATATGGTTTTTGATTGTGTGTTTATTTACATGACATTCAATAAGACATTATCTATATTATTGTTTGAGTCAGGGGCGGAATGTAGGGGAATAGCAGCCCGGGTATTTTTTTTTTAACCCTTTGAGTACCATAGGGGTATGGAATGCATTGCTTTGCAATGCATTCCATACCCCTCTGGCACTCAAAGGGTTAAAACAGACCACTAGCTGCACTGACGTCCCTATTGACGCCCCCTTGTGGTCCCTTTGTGGCATGCCCTGCATTAACCCTTTGAGTACCATAGGGATACGCAACGCATTGCAAAGCAATGCGTTGCGTACCCCTCTGGCACTCATAGGGTTAACAAGCAAAGCAAAGGCTGTCACAGAGAGTGCCTGTGGCAACACAGGCCTCTCCTTCAAAATATCATGGGACGGAGAGGTGAGATCCTCTGATCTCCCCCACCGGCCCATGATCTAGCGACCCACCGGGGGATGCCCGATCCCCCGATAGGACAATCCGCCCATGGTTTGGGTACATACTGAGACTCTTCATCTTGATTGGTGGATGTAAGGCCACATTGTATATCTTTTCCCATCATTCAGTTTATACTGATACTGCTATTCTGCGATAGTGACCTTTGGTCAGTGGTTTTTGTTTTTCATTGGTAACGTGCATTCGTGGATGCACGCAACACAGGTTATCCAAATAAAAGCATATTAAAGGGATATTCTTATCTGCTGCATTGGTGATTGTAGCTCTTGAGTGAGTATAGTGGTGACTGCCCCTTTTTTTACATGTTCACATCTGTTTCTAAGCGCCAAATATATATTAGATTATTCACGAGGATATCTCTTGCACAAAGGCACAAAGGCAACATTTATAGGGGCAATTAGTATTTTGGACACTTCCCAAGTCTGCAATTCAAGAAGTAATCTATAGAATACAACCTGCAACAAGTGATCAGAGGCAACCTATATTTGAGAACAATATTCTTTCCAAACCAGGGGATAGGTGGTTTGCTTATACCATGACATACACAGACTGACATACATTTGTGTGGGTATCAAAGACATTCCTCACCTCCTCCAATTGTGCCACGCTTCTGGCTTTCCGTACCTCTTCCTCTGCCTGAACACGCTCGTTGGCTAATGTTACTTTTAGCCTGCTCAGTTCCTACAAACATAATAAAGCCATAATCAGAGTAAGTGATATGCCTCCCCCTGCACCAAACATTGGCAAAAGCCAACACACACACACACAACTCTGCATCCATGTGCCAGTAAGGAGAGCTGTGGGCAGGGCCGGATTTACAATTAGGCAGAGTAGGCATCTGCCTACAGGCGCACCCCACAGAGGGGCGCCTGTCATTGAAATCAAGTATTTTTTTTTTATATTTTTTATTCGCCCTACCCGCTGCCTGCCGCCTGGTGAGATCCTGCTGTTGCTCCCTCTGTGTCTCTTTAGTAAAGCAGAGCGCTGGGAGATGACATCATCTCCCAGCGCTGGTATCCATTTCAGTGGTTGCATTTTAACCCCTTAGTGACCGGCCGCATGCGCACGTGGCCGGCACTTAATGACAATGGTTTTTTTTTTTCCCATTATAGTGAATGACTTCCTGGACTTACCAGGTAAGTCGTCTGTCACTAACTGAAATTTTTTCATGACTTACCTGGTAAGTCATTTGTCACTAAGGGGTTAAATATCGCACGGTTGCAGGCCACATTATACATGTCGCCTGGATTTAAAGGGTGACATGAGAATGCTGCGCTACATATAAGCGTGCATTTCTCATGTTGTCTCATGAAACGCCGCATACCCGCACTGGTTCTCAATAATGCGCCCAGTGTCACTGGAAGAGAGACAGGCAATAATGCGACCATTTAACAGTTAACCCACTGGAAGAGAGACAGGCAATAAGAGTCTCATTAAACTCTGCATACCTGCTCTGTGTACAGCAGCCCCCACTCTGGTTCTAATGTCACTGCCTGCTCTGTGCACAGCAGCCCCCATTCTGGTTCGAGAGACTGGAAGAGAGACAGGCAATAAGAGCGCACAGACACCTGACTGGCTGTCCGGCTGTGCATACTCTCTACTGCGCGCTCTGGTGAGTGAGATTAGGACATAAAAATAAATAATCTACATTATTATGGCAACTCTTTCTTATAAAATGTGATCCATAACATGTAAATTCCCATTTCCTATTTTGCTTGTCTAAGTGCCGGGAGGCCTGAGATGCTTCACACAGTGGACCGCTCCAGATCCTCCGGACACACAGGGAGTTAAGAGTTTGATGAGCGGCCTTGTTTTGGGGGGAGGTCTCTGAGGGCTTTCACTGCAGCTACACAGGGTGTCCTAGGCCCAATGGACAACACTGATGACACTGTTGACCCCAGATGGTGCCAAGTGATTAGATTGCGAATGCTGCCATTCCGGCACTGGTGGTGTTAAATGTGTGTGATCTCCACTGGTCCGGCAGATACTCAGTGAAGTTAAGTCTTGCAAAACGTGGGTAATGTGAGAGCAAGTTGGAGCTAATGGGGGCAAGCTGGAGCTGATGGGGGTAATGTGAGGGCAATATGGATATGGGGGTAATGTGGAGATTAGGAGCATTGTGGAGGTGTCCAGTGGAGATGGTCTATGGGGGGGGAGCTCGGGGGGGGGGGGGCACTTCAGATTTCTGTGCCTACAGGCTCCTGAGATGTAAATCCGGCCCTGGCTGTGGGCAATCATTACATACTTATTTTTCATTATATTACCAGGGGAAGGCTCAAGCATTCCAAATGAATAACTTTGCCACACAGCCTCAAACTGCAATATGCCATCTCAAGTAGCAGGGTGAAGCTCAGCACACCATTAATTAATTCAAGGGGGAGCTGCACTAAGATGTGATAGTAAGGTGATAAATTGGAGTGGACTTCTCCAGTGATATCACCTCCAATTCCTATATTATTCTATGGAGCTTATACACTAAGATTTCTTCAGCTTTGGAGATCTTAGTGTCACAGGTACAAGCAAAACAGGAGTCAGACGGTATAGTAATAACCTTTATTAGAAGCTATAATACCATCAAATATCACAGCAAGTGCGAGGAAGGAGCAGAGGGTAATCAAAGATAATCAAAGAAGCGAGGCCTCTCTCAGGAATAGGAGGTCGCCTCTAGGTTCTCAAACTGCAGAGACTAGGCCGAAGCCAGTGGTAGTCTCATATAGCAGATATGCCTCAACATGACCCAAATGATCTCCCCAAGGATGAAATTGACTCATGCCTGCAATCAGTAATAGTAAGGTCATCTCCCGCAACTGAAGGCAACAGGGAAGACTATCGACTCACGCCTGCAGTCAGTGATGCTAGATTCTACCAGAGACCCAGGTCCGCACCAGATAGGATATCTGACTTCACAGAAGGCCACACAGGAGGGAGGGGGGGAAGAGTCAGACAGAGCCACAGGTCAGCACCAGATAGGAAGCTTAGACAAGCCAAGGGTCAAAGTACTCAGCGGGTAGTCAGCTAGAGCCGCAGGTCTGCACCAGACTGGTTATCGGACTAAGCAAGGGTCATACACGGAACAGATAGTCAGACAGAGCCACAGGTCAGCACCAAAACGGGTAGTGAGAAAAACTAGGTCATACACTCGGCACTCAACAAAACAATGAACTGCACCGGACACTAACGAAAGAGAGAATGAGCCCAGTGTCCAGGCAGCTTAAGAAGGCCTGTCCTAAAGGAAGGAGGAGCACCAAATTGGCGGGTCTCCTTTAAATGGTGCGCACGTCCATGCCCTTGGACGTGCACCCAAATTGATGTCACCCGCTGCGGCCGGATCAACAAGCACCCGGAAGAGACTGGGGCCGTGAGGAGGACAGAACTCTGCTGTGCTGTGAGGAGAGGCTGCGGCCGAGCCGCCTGAGAAGTACAATGCCGTCAGAGGTAAGGATGCGGCCAGCTCGAGCAGCCGCCGCACGGACAAGCTGTGACACTTAGTGATTTGGCTCTATAGAATAAGACAGGAGCTAGAGAAGTAATATAACTGAAGAAGTCATCTCCACTTTATCACCCCTTAGTACATAACCCCCCCAAGTGTTAGTTCCTACCTGCTAGATTAGGGGGCAGGCTCCTCATAACAACCCCACTTGTGCAAACATGGGACAGGCACCACGCAAGCACCCACTCAACCACCTACATGTTAACAGTTGGAACTGTGTACCTTTCTGTACTCATGCACCTAACCCTACTAGAAGTTAGTGTAGGGTCATGCAGCCACCTGCCAGCACAGCTGGAGGGTTCCATTCCTCTGTAAGACTAGGACCTAATCTTACCTCCTCTAGGCCCATCTTTGTAGCCTCCAGACGCTGCAGCCTTTCCACTGCTGCCCTCTCGCTCTCCTCCAAGTGACGTGCCAAATGATCCACCTGGCAGCACAGGACCGGGTCTGAGTGAGCAGTTAAATTGCTTGGGTACAATACATAATGATTTGAGTGCCAGAGGCGTGTGCAACACATTGCTCACCCCCTAGCATTCAAAGTATTAAAGGGATAGTATTGCATAAGATGAAAAAAACATTATTATTTTCAGCTTTTATTTATGAATACCAACATATTCATTGGCAGGGTTTTTGTTATATAGTAAAACAAGGATACTCTTGCTAAGAGATGTTTTATTCAGAAGTTATTAAAGCTTCAACTTGTATTTTTTGAGTGCAGTACCCCACGTCCTGAAAATTTTGCAGTGGCGTTGTTGGTATAGCAGCTTCTGGAGGGCTATGGTCACAGACAACAGCTATTCATAAACTGCTGCCCATATAGCTCCACCATAAAATGTCAGGCCATGGAAGTATTGCACTCCAAAAAATGCAAGTCTGAGCATCTCTTAGCATCTTTTACCTTATTTTAGTTAGCAGGATAAACACTACAATTTTCCATGTTAGACAATACCATCCCTTTAACCATCTGAGTGTCAGAGGGGCGTCCAATGCATTGCTAAGCAATATGGCACTTAAAGGGTTAAAGGGAGTGAGGTCTTCCTCTCACCTCCTTCTGATGCAGCAGACTGGCATCATCTCTGGACTGTCGGAATCTTTTCTTCTCTGCTTCCAGACGCTCTACAGAAGAGATACCAAGTGGAAGAAGGAGGAGCAAGCTCTGGCCAGCTTAGCACAGGCCTCACCAGACAGTACTATAGGAGAAGCACTTACCTTCCGCCTGCACAGCACGTAGCTTCAGCTCTGCAGTCGTGTTGGTTAGTTCCTGCTTTAGCTCAAACACCAGATCCTGTTGCACTTTGCAGGTTCGTTCCAATTCATCCACCTGCAGAAAATCCAACCCAAAGCAATCATAATTATCTTTTAGGGTGTTCAAGTGAAGTAACATCCTATATTATAATTCGCTAAGTATGTTTGTCAGAAGCCGTCATGCTCAGAAAAGACAGCTGCGCGCACTGCAGTCATGCGCAGTACAAACTGCCCGTGCGCATCTGATATGGAGCAGGGTGCTCCAAACTCAGGCCTTCCAGTGCGCAGAGAGGACTCCGGTCTGAATTTGGAGTACCCCGAGCTGTATCAGCCGCATTTCGGGCAGTCAGTACTGCGCATGACTGCTGGTGGCCAGTGTTGGCCTGTGTAAGCGGGCTTTAAAACTAGTCTCTTAATAATAACCCCCCGTTTTCCTTACTATGGATAGAAAATCCCAATGGCTCCCATGTGTTCTGAGGACTGAATTGGAGAATTACTGTTCTACAGATATTCCTATATTCAAGGCCCAGCCCAAGACAATGTGCTGCTTGGGTCCAAGGATGAAATGCTGCTCCCCCCCCAAAAATCACACTCACCAAAACATGCCCACATCCATTATGTTATGTCATGGTAATTCCTTTCTCTCTATTTGTGGGAAAATTAGCCATATATACACCCAGTTCTGCCTCAAGCCCAACTGACTGTCTGACCAAAGGATTCAATTGGTTCTTTTCTGTAAAAATGAGACTGTTGTAAGCCCAAGGTGATGCCCCCTGATACTGGAAGCCCCTGACAAATGCCCATGCATTAACATACCCCTTCTAGATAAGTCCACAAAATGCATTGATGAATGTTATGTACAGTGACACTGTAATGGCAAAATACATTGATGAATGTTATGTACAGTGACACTGTAATGGCTTTTAAACACACACGTGTGTGTGTGTGTGTGTGTGTGTGTGTGTGTGTGTGTGTGTGTGTGTGTGTGTGTGTGTGTGTGTGTGTGTGTGTGTGTGTGTGTGTGTCTTGCCCTCTCTACCATTCACCCTGTCGCCTCCATTTTGTCTATCTGCCTGATAATCTAACAAGATTGCCTTCTCCCACATTTACCCTGTGCCACGACTTTAACCTCTCTCGTATTCTGCATGTCTGTTTATTTTCATTCTCCAATATTCCACCGCCTTACTTCTTTCTAATTCAGCTCACTGGATGCATGATCTCTTTTGTGTCATCCCTCCAAATCAGCCTTTTACTCCCACATATGTCGTCTCTCTGACTGCTGTCATACAACTAGTTTCACGTTGCTAATATTCAGTCTCTGTCCTGCACTTGCCGTCTCCACCTGCTGCTATGTAAACACGTTTCCGCTCCTTGCAATGGCCCTGTGTCTCCCCTAGTTCAGTTCTCCATGAGTTCTGCCACTTTAAAGTATCTACTTCATGCTACTCTATGCACTCCATATTTTTTCCACTTCCTTTGCAGCCTCCTTACAATAATTGTGTCTACCCCACTCCCACCAGCAACATCACTTCAGGTGGTTTTCTCCATACAACTTATTGTTTTGCCACCCTACACTCCACTCATCAGCACAAGAGGAATTTGTAGTGTTATGACTGACCTCCCATCCCTTTGGCTTCCACTCCCTTCCTTTTCCACTGGCCACAGGCTAAACTACCATATGTCCCTCCTAGAACTGCTCCCGTCCATGCTCGTCTCTGGCAACAGTAAATGATTTCCCATTGGCTCCCTGTCCTTGCCTCTTCTCTCCCCAACTCCCCTCCATTGTCATCAAGATTTTAAGGCCTCCTTCAAGCTCCCCATTATGTCAGCATTTTCATCTCTGCCACTCTCCACATTAAAGAAGCGTATCTCCTGCCATCTACCTCCCAACTCTTCTCTGCTCTGTTACCTGCCCTCTAAGTGACAACATGTCCTCACCAGAAACACAGGCTATGGACCATACATGGGGACTTATGCTTTTGATTGAGAACCACAAAAGGAGTCTGCAGATTCCTACTGCAGTCGGCAAAAGCACAAATTTGCATTGCACACAGGCTGTGGGTGGATACAACTTGATTCATGGCAGCTTGACTGCAGCTAAGCTAATGACAGCGCTTATTGATGCCCAAATAAACATGGCTTGGGGCAACAAATTGCCACCCCTGTCAAAGTACCGCCTGGATCCCATGGACCCCCCGGGAGCCATGGAAGGGCCAACACTGCTTATCTTTCAGGCAGCTATACACAGTGCTCCCATTATATCCGAGAAAAAAAACATTAGGGGTGTGCCTCTACGTGCAGTACACTAAGACAGCAGTAGAAGATTATGTGGTGGTGGTCATAGAAATGTGCACCATGACAAACAAGGCAAATCAAAGGGCAAAGATGTCATCTACGCATCGTATCAAAATCTGGACTTGCAATACATGCAAGGAAAATGCCTCTATCTATTAGATGCAGCTTTCTTTACATGATGGACCTCCATCTCTAGAACATCTTCCAGAATAAACAAATATACAGTACACAAAGATAGGTGGTGCACAACTTGCTCTACCAACCCCCCACTACTGTAGCACTCAGTGTGTGAATGGAATAATAATGCTCACACAATAGAACAGCTAGTGACAGAACCATGACTGGCTCTCTGGCTAATCTCCTTGAGATTGATAAAGTCTATTGTGTGGAGCTGAAATATTAGGTTAAAAGCCCCTTTTAAAATCAATAAAGATTTGGGAGATCTGTATTTGTTCCCTGAGGTGCAATTAGTTTGTCCCATAAATTACTGTAGTTTTTCTTTTGTGTACAGCAGATACCATGTAAATAATATGTGAAATAGATAAAACTGACTGCTTGCTAGACAACTAGCAAGGCAAGCACTTCTGTTAAACACATTAAGTGACACTTATTTCTATAGGTATAGTTCCCATTCATGCTTTAAGAACTCTTCTATTTATTGGAATTCTCTACGTTAATTGTACTCGGGATTATCCATTTCCATGCATCACCATATACCAACATAATAGAGATTCAACTAAATGTGCACCAACGTTGTTCTACATATGTGGGACTTACAAAGTTTCAAAATCATATAACATTGTGGGAAAATGTTTTAATAAAATATTGCATTTGTATTCTTATTTGTCACGGACTCAAGAACGAGAACTTGGACCAGTACTGTAGGTAACACAATCTTTATTGAGATGTACGAATACAGAATGAATGGCAGCAGCAATAACACAATACAACACAGAAGACTTCAGGATGGATAGTACTGCCATGGTGGTACCATACTGAGTACCAGAGAGTAGGCTAGAGATAAGCCGACTCAGGTCCGCACCTGAGTACTACTGCAGATCCGCACCTGCGCAGACAAGGAGACTGAGAAGGCTACTGTGCTACAGGTCCGTACCTGTAAGGCAGGAACCTGAGGAGATAGTCTTGTCTGTACTGGTGCGGACCAGTACACACTTCAACAGAAGGATATCGCATACAGGTCCACACCTGCACAGGCAAGGTCTCTGAGGAAGGATATAGCGTACAGGTCCGCACCTGCAACACCGCCAAAGTGTACGGAGACAAGGAGACATCCGCCAGAGCCACCAGGAGTCCCCAGCAAGCTATCCACTGGAGCGTTGGTATGCTGGGTGTGCAGTGGTCAGCCCTAAGTAGCTCCAAGGTGGGTAGTCAGACAGGCAGGAAATACACGGCAATACACACACCAGCAAAGCAGATCCACACAAAAAGGTGCTAGGATAGCCAGGGTCATACACAGAGCAGGCAGTCGGACAGAGCCACAGGTCAAACACCAAAATGGATAGTTAGCCAGGCCAAAGGTCATACACAGAGCAGTTAGTCTACCAGAGCCACAGGTCCACACCAGAAGGAATGTCAGCCAAGCTGGGGTCATACACAGAGCGGGAAGTCAGACAATCTAAATGCTGGCACCAGAACGGGTAGTCAGACAAACCGAATAATTCACAGGAAACAAGCTGCTGCACAGGACACCACGAAAGGGCAAATGAGAGTGGTGTCCTGGAAGTAAAAATACCTGGGAGCCCAGGAAGAGGAGGAGCAACAAAGGTGTACTGTGCCTTTAAGGAACCGGCACCCTGCCAGAGGATGCGGCCAAGCCGCCAACAACCCCCGCGACCACGGAGGAGACAGAGGACGGGCAGAACCATGCGGCTGGAGCCTCCAGAAGAGAGCTGCAGCAGGCTGCTGGGAAACGCTGCGGTCGGCACGGCAGCTGCTGCTAGGTATGCTGACATTATTAGATTTTGACTGATTCCTATGTTATTAACAGGTATCATTTATTTTATAATCGTTTGTGGGTCACATCTGGTGTTTAACCTAGACTGTGAATTTGGGTATTGGGCGCCTGAATTGTCCCAATTTTTACATCTTGGATTCTACAATCCCTGTTGAGACTATATATCCAGTTACATTTCTATTGTCGGCATCTGCTGCGGGTTTCCCTTTAAATGCAACCGCACAGGCTGCAGATTTTAACTTTTCTGTTTGGGTGGCCACATGGTGGAGGACATGAGGTGAGTTGTCTTTTAGAAGACACATTGTTTTTTATTTTTTGACGTTTATATAGTTACTAGTATCTGTTCTAGGAGGGATTATATTGGCTTTGTTATCATATCTGCTTCTCTGGCCTGGTTCCATTTTTCCGCTTAGCATTTGGTTATAAGATCGGCAGTATTGTGGGTAAAGCGGATCCCTTTAATTGTGATTTTTGGAACTCTGCCATCGATATACATTTTCTTGGTGGATTTCCCTGTTTTCTACTTTTCAGGGTACCTCGTTATCCAATGCTTTGTATGTTATACAATATATTTGGATAAACCATATGGTTTTGTGGAAGTGCTGCTCTATGGAAGCAACTTGATATATTGTTTCTATTTTGCAGATTTAGTAAATATTTTGCATAGCAGATTATTTAATTTGTTTGGCTATCTTTAATATCCAGATTTTTGTGATCTCCTCATTACAAAATATTTGATACCTATTGGTTACAGTGGATATAAAAAGTCTACACACCCCTGTTAAAATGCCAGGTTCTTGTGATGTTAAAGAATGAACAAAGATAAATCATGTCAGAACTTTTTCCACCTTTAATGTGACCTATAACGTGACCAATTCAATTGCAAAACAAACTGAAATTGTTGAGGGGGAAAAATAAATAAAAAACTTACAATAACCTGGTTGCATAGGTGTGCACACCCTCTTATAACTGGGGATGTGGCTGTGTTCAGAATTAACCAATCACATTCAGTCTCATGTTAAATAGAAGTCATTACACACCTGCCATCATTTAAAGTGACTCTGATTAATCACAAATAAAGTTCAGCCGTTCTAGTAGGATTTTCCTGACATTTGCTTAGTTGCATCTCAGAGCAAAAGCCATGGTCCGCAGAGAGCTTCCAAAGCATCAGAGGGATCTCATTGTTGAAATATATCAGTCAGAAGAAGGGTACAAAAGACTTTCCAAAGCATTAGATAAACCATGGAACACAGTGAAGACAGTCATCATCAAGTGCAGAAAATATGGCACAACAGAGACATTACCAAGAACTGGACGTCCCTCCAATATTGATGAGAAGACGAGAAGAAAACTGGTCAGGGAGGCTTCCAAGAGGCCTACTGCAACATTAAAGGAACTGCAGGAATTTCTGGCAATTACTGGCTGTGTGCTACATGCGACAACAATCTCCCGTATTCTTCATATGAATGGGCTATGGGGTAGGGTGGCAAGACAGAAGCCTTTTCTTACATAGAAAAACATCCAAGCCCAGGTGAAGTTTGCAGTAACAAACATCAAGTCCCCCCAAACCACGTGGGAAAATGTGTTATGGTCTGATGAAACCAAGGTTGAACTTTTTGGCCATAATTCCAAAAGGTATGTTTACCACAAAAACAACACTGCACATCACCCAAACACCATACCCACAGTGAAGCATGGTGGTGGCAGCATCATGCTTTGGGGGTGTTTTTCCTCAGCTGGAACCAGGGCCTTAGTCAGGGTGGAGGGAATTATGAACAGTTCCAAATACCAGGCAATTTTGGCACAAAACCTTCAGGCGTCTGTTAGAAAGCTGAAGATGAAGTTCACCTTTCAGCATGACAACAACGCAAAGCACATATCCAAATCCACAAAAGCATAGCTTCACCAGAAGAAGATTAATGTTTTGGAATGGCCCAGCCAGAGCCCAGATCTGAATCCAATTGAACATCTGTGGGGTGATCTGAAGAGGGCTGTGCACAGGAGATGTCCTCGCAAGATGTGTCATGCAAACAAACTCCTACCCAAAAAGACTGATTGCTGTAATAAAATCAAAAGGTGCTTCAGCAAAGTATTAGTTTAAGGGTGTGCACACCTATGCAACCAGGTTATTGTGAGTTTTTTTATTTTTCCCCCTGAACAAATTAAATTTGTTTTGCAATTGAATTGTTCACATTAAAGGTGGAAAATGTTCTGACATGATTTATCTTTGTCTCATTCTTTAACGTCACAAGAACCTGGCATATTAACAGGGGTGTGTAGACTTTATATCCACTGTATATTTGCTGGATATTATTTACCATATCGGGTAGTGGTTGTCCTTCATTATTATTGAATATACTCATTCATTTTTTCACATCTGTGTCTTTAACTTTGGATTCACTTATAGTTTAGTTACTTTTGGGCGCAGGAATAATTATATATTTTTATATTGGTACTTATAACACATAAAGTGGTTGTGTTAGTAGTTTATTTCATTGTTGCCTTGTTGTACCATTTCATTTTTGAGATGTGATATATTAAAACACACATTTAGTGTTTGCGTATTTAACTTTAATAGTTCTCATTCATCCTTGAAGGACCAGAGGGGGTCTGCAACATATTGAAAAGCAATGCAATGCACACCCTCTGGTCCTTAAAGGGATAGTAAACCTTGAAAATAAGTTTATTTTATATTGTAGCCCTTAAAAATACATGAAAAATGATATAAGTCTTACCTCCCAAATCTTTATGGTTCGGGAGATATTCAGAAGCAAAGTTTCCCTCGGAATGACTTCACCGTTCTAGCTCTCAGATTTGGAATCTGGTCTCGGGACCGGCTGCAGCTCTCCAGAAGTGCCAAGATCACAATCTTTAAAAATAATTTCTTAATTGGAATGGTCTACAAAGTGTGCTTGCAAGCCAGGCACACTTTGTAGACAGTTCCAATTAAGTAGTTCTTTTTAAAGATCGTGATCTCGGCACTGCTAAAGAGCTGCCAGCTAATCTGTGGACCGGATTCCAAATCTGTCCACTAGATGGCAGACTTGGCTGAAACAGCAAGGAAAAGGGAACATTACTTTATTTTACTTCTGAATATCTCCCAAACCATAAAGGTTTGGGAGATAAGACTTATATCATTTTTCATGTTTTTTTAATATAAAATTAACTTATTTTCAAGGTTTATTATCCCTTTAAGGGGTTAAAGGCTTGAGCAATGGGCAACCTGCAGCCCCCAGCTTTTGCAAGACTTACCTTGCTGCGGTAATGAAGTATTTTCTCATTTGCAGATGTTAAATCTTGTCTGAGTTTTGCTTCCCGTCCTGCAGATTCCTTTAATAAAAAGCAATACATCCTGGTATTGGATAATAACATAACCTGCCGATTACCTCACATTTTGCCCCCTCCCACATCCTTCTAATGAAATGCATATGTAATATATTTCTGGATGTGCCAGTTTTAAGGGCCCTTTCACGTGCAAGCAATGTTGCGTAAAACCTTTCAACGTAGTGAAATTTCCATGCTGGACTATAGTGCCTTTTACATGAATGACTATCGTAGATGAGATTCCACCAACATCCAGCCTGCAGCTACTGCATTCACTCAAAAGATACAGTAACGTTTCAGAAAGGAAGGTCTACGCAGCAGCCTATGGAGACCTTTCACATGAGCGGCATTGGAAGTTGTGATCCTCATCACAACCTTCAATGAATAGACAATGGGCACCACTGGCTTGCAATCACTTGGGCCGGCCTAAAGACAATTTGCATACACTGATAAACAAGTCTAAATATTGTATCAAATATAGTTTTTAATAAAGAATGAATAACAAATAAGATTTTGAAAGACCTTTCAAAATAACCCATATTATAAAGTTAAAGTGTTAAATCCTTCCGCCTCTTCACACGCCTCTTTCCCTATTCACTTGTTCTCTCTTCCCAGTCTCCCATCCCCATATTCTCCCTCTCCTCCTCCTTTTAACACCTCTCATGTTCTGACCTCTTTCTCCTTCCGTAGTTCCTTGATGTGTTTCTCCCTCACACTGGAGCTTTCCTGCTTCACTTGGCTGAGGAGCTCCCCCAGGTCCTGCACCTTCTGATGTGACAACGCGAGAGCAGCATCTGCCATCTGTAATCTGCAGGGACACGGAGTCAGAGGTTTCTCCAAGTAACCAGAGAGGGAAGGTCACTAAACCATACTTTTAAAGCTAAGGCTAGAGCATGTGTAGGGCACAACAACTGCACCTTAGGGGCAGATAAAGGTTTGCATTGATTTAAATAATAAGTAGTAAAACCTTACATATCGTAAGCCTTTTCCTTGTATAAAACAAGGGTAATCCTACTGCTGGAAGATGTTTAGCTACAAAGCCATTACATTTCAAGATGTTTTTCAAACTTTAATAGAGCCACATGTGGTCCAGACAGTGGATCTGCAGTTGACCTGGTGACCACACCAGGGCAGGATTTACATCTCAGGAGCCTGTAGGCACAGAAATCTGAAGCACGCTCCCCCCCCCCGTGGCCCTTCTGCACTGACACCTCCACAATGCCCCCCATTAGCTCCAACTTGCCACCATCATCTCCATATTGCCCTCACATTGCCCCCATCATCTCCATATACCATAATGCCCTCACATTGCCCCATCAGCTCCATACTGCCCCCATCACCTCCATATACCATATTGCCTTCCCACTGCCCCCCATCAGCTCCACATTGCCCCCATCATCTCCACATTGCTCTCACAATGCCCACATCAGCTCAATATTGCCCCCATCATCTCCATATTACCCTCACATTGCCCCAGTGTCTGTTTCCTACCTCTTCCCTGGTGGTCCAGTGGCAAAAGAGGTCTGTGCTTCCTCCTTCTGCAGAGCTGTAGCTGCTGGAGCTCCCGCACGGTCTTCAGTAATGCAGAGCACTGGGAGATGATGTAATCTCCCAGCACTCTGTATTACTAAAAACCCAACAAGGAAGCGCAGCAGCTACAGGTCTGTGCCGGAGAAGGAGGCACATACCTGTCTTCCTGGCGCCGGGCGGGGAGGTGACTCAAGGGAATTTAATAAAAAAAAAAAAAACCCACACATGATCCCAGGGACAGGCACCCCTCAGTTGTGTGCGCCTGTAGGCAGATGCCTACTCTGCCTAATTCTAAATCCGTCCCTGGACCACACAGTTATTCTACTGCATTCTATGGGAGAGGTGAGACATTAGCTACAGCTCCATCAATTCGTGTCCTCCCTAGTTTTACTCAGCAGGAAAAGCCATACAAAAGATTTTATTTCTGTAATAAATCTTTACAGATCCTTTAAATGGGTCTTTTAACCCTTTGAATACTAAAAGTCTTCAGCTCATTGCTCCTAGCTGCATTGAAGACCTCTCTAGCATTCAAGAGTTAAAATTACAAGTAAAAACTTTTTATTGACTGTCAGACTATTCTTAAAAGAAAAAGCCCCATTTAAATCAATTGGTATTTTGGGGATTTATTTTTATCTGTTCCCTATAGTGCAGCTGGTTTGCCCCAAAACTGCACTACTTTTGGCTTTGTACATATGGCTCACTGCACAGTCCTTACTTGGCTGTTAATGAATTCACCACCGATTTCCTGTCTTCTAGAGCCTCCTGAAGCTTCCCGACTCGCACAGCAGTTGTCCTGTTCCAAAGACAAGCATATGAATCAAAGGAAGAGAGGAGGCCTAGTATATACCATATACCCAGACACTATGGCTGTGTTCTAAGACTAACCTGCTGCTGCGGCTCAGTTCGTCCCTCTGCTTATCTATGGTTTCCATCAGATCAAGGAACTGAAAAACAAAAACACCCGGGAAAGAAAGGCTAAACACTCCTACTTTAGACCCTCTTATAGTCATCAAATAGAGATTACTCACTAATTTTTCATTGAACGAGTCTGAAGATGGCAATGTAATATATACTGTTTCCTTACACTAAGTCTAGACTGGCAAATCTAGATTTAAAGTGCAATTAACAAGAAAAAGTAAAAACTGCATAAAGCCCACTCTCTTACTAGCTAATCACTGGTACTCTCTCCCTTCTGTCAGTAGCAAAATTGTAAACGTACAGGTCTTAGAGTACAGATTGCTTCTTGGGTGTTTTTCCCCATAGCTGGTTCTGTAAGCTCTGGAAAGGTAGCCAATGACCTTCCCACCTGAACAGCCAATAGGAATGAAACTGTCACCGACAGCTTCAGCTCTTGCAGGAGGTGGAACAAGAAACTTGGGGCTGACCTGTATAATTATGCCTGTAAGTTCATAATGCTGCTTCTCCCAGAAGAGGGAGTGACAGTGATTAAAGTGATAGTAATGTTTAGTTACTAAAGTACAATCGCATCTTTTTCATACATTTTTATATCAATATGTACCAGTATAACCTTCTAAAACTTTACAATTTCACCTTCAGTCTATAATAAAGTTTCCCCCTACCGCCCCTTCTACTTACCACAAGCAGCCTCCCCCTCAGATCTGGAATGTATTCCCAGGATCGGACAGATTGCAGCGGCGAAAAATCTTCTTTCCTTCAGTATATGGAAAACCTTGCCCCCTTAACTACCACTGACGTACCCAGACCGTTGCGCTGGTCCGGCACTTAAGGACCAGAGACAGTCCTGGTACGTCACATACTTTTACTCACCGCGTTTCTGCAGGAACGCGGTGAGTAATACCGGGGACTGAAGTTGATCGCTCCAAGACTGGAGCGATCTCTTTCAGTCCCTCGTTCGGCGTGCCGGCACACGTGATCAGTCACGTGGGGCGGCATGTCGAACTTCCCTATCTGGTCCTTAAAGGACCACACACCCCAGGAACGCTGGTCCTTAAGGGGTTAAAGAAGGAGGGCAGGTTTTTCCTTATACTGAAAGAAGATTGTCCCTCATTGCTATACATCCAGACCAGCTTGCTGAGGCTGCTTGAGGTAAGTAAAAGGGGCGGGGGGGAAACTATTTTAGAATAAAGGTAAAATGTCAATGTTTTAGAAGGTTATCCTGCTACACTTTGTTATACAAATGTATAAAGACGATTTTAGTAACTAAACATGACTATCCCTTTATCTATGAAAATACTTTGCGTTTGAGATGTTTTATTTTTTCATGTCTGTTGTTCTTTAACCCTGTGTGTGCCAGAGAGTTGGATAACTGGCACACAAAGGGTTATTGGCAAGCAGATTCGACAGTTTATGTGTAAAGCAAAGTGAATGTGTTTTCACATGTCATAATCAAAGCTTTGTGGATCTTCGTGGCATTTTTCTCTCTATGGTACTCATGCCTCATTCATTTTCAAATGCTGGAGACTTTAATGAAGGGCCAAGTGTCAGAGCTGTAGCTCAAGAGTAAATGAATGATAAAGTATCCCCCTCCCACCCCTTTTACTGATGTAACGTTGATCACCTCAGAGCTGCAAGACTGTCCGGATGGATCGCAGAGAGGGACAATCTTCAGTGAACATAAGGGAAAAACCAGTCAAGGGGAGGCAGGGTTTTCCTCATGCGAATAGTAAGAAGATTGTCCCTGCTGCAAGCTGTCCATTCAAAAGACCAGATTCCACTTCTGAGGGGAGGTGGCTTACACTTTGTAAAAGGGGTGGGAGGTGGATACTTTATCATTCAATTATGCTTGAACTACAACTCGGACAGAACTGTAATTACACTCTCCATGGCCAAAATACTATGAAGATTAATTGAAGCTGCTTTTATATTGAAATATTACTATCCCTTTAAGACAAGTATCAGTGTGCAAGATGAGTGTTTTTGTGACCTCTGCATTTGCTTCTCATTGCCACTAACACATTTCGTCCAGCATTTGAAAATGAGGCATGAGAACCATAGAGAGAAAAATGTAAAGTTGTCTCCATGGCCCAAATACTATGAAGATTAACTGGACCTGCTGTTTTTGTGAAACATTGCTGTCCCTTTAAAGACAATGAAGATGAGGATCTGAGGAGCAAATCCAGTATTTCCAAAAATAAAGAAATAAATAACCAATAGTATTTTTTTAATTCTGTATCTAAACATCATTGCAGCTGCATGTAGACCACAGGTGGGCAAGTGCCAACTCTTCTCCAAACGTTGATAGATGACAATTCCCATCACCCTCAGCTGACCAACAGGCAACTGTTGGCTGAGAAAGATGGGAGTTATTGACCAATTACAGTTGAAGGAAGGCCATAAGATTCTCTCAAATGACAAACATACACAAAGCAGCAGCAAGCAATTATTATTAGGGTGCAAAAACATTGTCTCTCTGATCCAGTAGGGGGTTATGGAGTCCAAGAGGTGTTTCTCTGTTTCTATTGGATATGGGGATCAGGCATCATAGAGGAGTGAGGTGCAGAGGGAGATTCACTAAGCGGTGATAAAGTGGAAATTACTTCTCCAGTTCCTATGTTTTTCTGTGGAGTCTACCACTAAGATTTCTTCAACTTTGGATATCTTAGTGCATAGGCTCCATAGAATAACATAAGAACTGGAGAAGTCATCTTCCCTTTATAACCTCTATATCGCTGCTTAGTGAACCTCCCCCCAGGATGTGACCATCTCACCTGCTTGTTCTTCTCCTGTTTAAGATTCTGCACCTCCTTAGTAAGGATATGCTTCTGGTTCAAACTCTCCTTCTTGACAAACTGCTTCTCCTGGTTATGTTCAATGCCCTGCTCTGTAACACATATGAGAAAACAAGATTTAACCATTTGAGTGCCAGAGAAGTGTGCAATGCAGTCTGTCAGTCAATCAGATTGGGACTGCCAGCGCAGGTGCACGGACGTCACTATGGTAAGATGTCCGTGCTTCCTGCTACTGTCAGCCTCGGAATAAGTGGTACATCAGTTAAACCAGGTAATAATTCTGGCGACTAGCGCTACTAAGCAGCTAGTCGCCAGACGAGGACTTAATTAAGATAAAGATTTTGTAGGGTGGTAGTTCCCCTTTAAGCCTAAGCATTTATTCAGCTCTGGAGATCTTAGTGAATAGACTCCATAGAAACACAAAGGAACTGGAGAAGAGATAAACTGGAGAAGTCACCTCCACTTTATCACCGCTTAGTGACTCTCCCCCAACCTGTTGTAGGCTTCTAAATGTGTCTCGAAGCTGCATATACAGGTGTCATGTATCTTACCAATGGCCTTCAGGATATCACTAGGAATATTGTTCCCAGACAGTTCCATCTTCAATAGACTTCTGTTGGTTTCCAAACAACCCAGCATGGCTCTTCCTCCAAGCAGTCCAATGTTATTCCACCGCAGGTCTGACCCAAAATATATCAACAAAAGCACACTCAAGACATTTAAAGGAATATTATTGTTTAATATGACAATAAAATGTACATTGCAGGATTTTTCATGGTGACTAAAACAATGGTAATCCCACTTCTGATAGATGTTTTATACAAAAGTTGCAGCAGCACAAATTTGCATTTGCTGTATTTCCAAGACCTAAAATTTTAATATAGTGCTGTTGCAATGGATGGTTACTGTCACAGCACCACCATACATTTTCAGATTATGAAGCATTGCACCCAAAAATGCAGTTTAAAGCTGCAATAACAAGTTTAACATCTCTCAACAGAGCGGGAGTCACATTGTTTTACTCAGCAGCATAAACCTTGCGATGTATAATTATTACATTGCATATGATACTGTCCATTTAAAACTACCCTGATATAATAGCAAGACTATTATCCATGAAATATGACTTATGCCTTTTCACATGAATTACTTTGTTTTTGACCCATATTCTGCAACCTTTTATTAGAACTTGTACCTAATTCTTGTAAAGTGGAGTTGTGTTTCAATGCCATGGCTAGCTCTTCTGCCCCCTTGTGGTTTATCTGGTTGTTGCGTAGATCCAATTTCTGCAAAGTCCGGTTGCAAGAGAGTCCATCACAGAAAAGAGAGAATCCATCATCCCACATTCCAAGATTATTCCATTCTAGAGTCAGACTGTGAAGAAGCACAGAGTTGTTTCCCACCATTGGAGTATACATCATTTCTACACAGAGAAACTGATCCTGAGTGTACACAATTTGTCACGTGCCACAATATAAACCAGAGAATGAGAAATATATAATCCTTTCCATTTCCAAAGTGGGTATTAGTCTGTTTACCAGAACTTCCTGTTTTACCTACTAATACACAGTATAACCCTTTACCTTCCCCTTCTGCTGAGGATGTACTGACTTATCTGTAAAATGCATCCATTGTATCTGCCATTACTACATCTTGTCTCAGCTCTGTATATATTTCCCATTGTTTTTGCTTTTCAGTAAGTCATCTCCACATCAGGCAATAGGAGAGTAAAGGAACAGGACACAGAGGTTGGGGCAAGCCATGCACCACATGGAACAAACAACATTTCCTCCCGATTTAAATGGGGCATTTAAATAAAAGGGAATTTTGTATTTGTTCCCTATGGTGCAGTTGGTTTGACCCATAATTGCACCACTTTTCTTTAATATATCAGCTTCATAGAAGGCAATTGTATGCATGTGGGGGATTGTCTTTGCCCTGTGCATTGTACATACTAACCTTGCTAGGGAAGAGGTATGCCTCAGGAGCTTTCCTAAAGCCTCAGCGCCCTCAGCTCTCAGGTTATTACCCTGTAAAGACACAGAAGATGAAATAACCTATCTACCAGCCTTCACCATACAATGTCAGTCAAAGTTCAAAATATCTTATACTGACCTTCAGGTCCAAGTACTTTAATACTGAGTTGGAGCGGAGGCCATGCAGAAGAGCTTTGGCACCTACCAAAAAAGAAACAAAGGTTCAGTTACTGAGACATTCTGGGGCATGCATCAAAATCAGCCAATGAATCAACTGAAGTAACACGTTTAAATGAAAGCAAATAGGCCCAAAAACAATGCCACCATAATAAGAAGCAAATGGACACTGACAGAAGACACAACATGTGTTATCTTACACAACATATTTAGATATTTCACTGGTGTTTCATTTCAAGGTTCTCATGACCACATGCTCTCAAACTTTATCTACAAGACAACAACAATGCAGGTTTTATTGTAGAGATGGAAACCCTGTGACCTCACAGCTGAGAATGGAGGGAATTATGATCCAAAACATACTGAATGTCTACAAACTGCCCACTAGTTTTAGGGATATTTTCTCTTCAGCACAAATGGTTCACCCCGATAGAACAATCTGTTTTCAAATGAGACAAATATGCACTGATGCCAAGACCTGAGAAACAATTTGAGAACCTGCGCCAGGAATGAAATATCTGAGGCCCTCCAGGTGCTGTGGATAACAATTGCCATATTTTCCGACAACTGTAGTTCACAACACATGGTAGACTTCATGTTAAACATTTCTAATGTATGATCTTGATAAGGAGGAGCTTCAGTGTAGAACTTTTGGGATGCTCTCAGCCAATCAGGGAGAACATACCATCCTCGGTGAGCATGCAGTCACTAAGAAGCACATGAGTGAAGGTCACATCATTCTGTAGCAAGATCCCTAGAACTTGACAGGATTCTAGAGAGAGGCTCTGAGTGGACAGGTCTAGTCGTCCTCTTCCTGCAGTTTCCCTCAGCTCTTGCAGCTCCCTTAGCACTGCCTCCTGGGGCTCCGATCCCCTCTCCTGACACATTCTCACATACAACCTCCTGAATTCGTCCATCTCGTAGGTTCCCATTGAAAGCTGTTGTATATGCACCGCTTTCTTGCTGGGCAAGGTATCCACACACTGCAGAAGATGACCTAAAGCTGGGGACATAGAGAAAATATTGGGTTACTTGGGGGGGTCATTACTCCAACTTGGGTGCAATATGATCTGAATATCATAAAATATAAGAATGCCTTCTACTGGCACATTAGTGTCCACTTACTAGAATAAGAACAAAGGGCTAGACATGGTTAGTACTGGTAGTCACAGCATGTACGAGAGCAGCACTGTTAACCTTTGAGTGCCAGACAGGTGTGCAACACATTGCACTGCATATCTCTCTGACACTCAAAGGGTTAAAACTAAGGGTCATGTGTAAAAAGGCAAAATAGAACCAACTGTAGGGCAAAACAGCTGCATGGTAGCTATAAAATGGACTACTTGTCTGCTTTGTAATATGCTGAAATTCCCATTTGGATCAGATGGGACTTTTATTTATTACATGGAAAGCAATTTCACCCGCTTTGGCATTTATATACGTTCCCCAAGTGTTAGTTCTGACAAGCTATCCTAGATGGGCTAACAAACCTCTCTGTGATTCACTCACTGCAGAGCTCTCTCCCTCAGTGAATCACATACTGCCGGATGTTCGGAGGAGCAACGTATTCCACACTAGGGGGGAAGGCACAAAGATATGATAATAATAATGTTCTGACATTATGAAACAAAAAAACTGGTTCTGATGACTAACAAAGCATAACACATGAGTTGAAGAGCTTTCCCAGGGGAGTAAAACACATCTCACATTATTGGTGTTTAGAAGTGCACTATATAAATCCTAATGATTCCGTTACAACCACACTGAGACATTAAAGAAATGGTGCAATTATGGAGAAAGAAAACTGTGCCACAGGGAACAGATAAAAATTCCTTAAATTCACATTAGTTTAAATGGTTTTTTTTAACCCCTTGAATTCTAGACATGTCTCCAACATATTTTTTGTATCAATGAGAATTTTATTTGTACCTCCATTGTCGTCATCAGAATTGGGGTGGGGTGCAACCCTGCCGTGCCCTGGGGTGGGATGCAACCCTGCCATGCCCTGGGGTGGGACGCAACCCTGCCATGCCCTGGGGTGGGACGCAACCCTGCCATGCCCTGGGGTGGGACGCAACCCTGCCATGCCCTGGGGTGGGACGCAACCCTGCCGTGCCCTGGGGTGGGACGCAACCCTGCAGTGCCCTGGGGTGGGACGCAAACCCGCAGTGCCCTGGGGTGGGACGCAAACCTGCAGTGCCCTGGGGTGGGACGCAAACCTGCAGTGCCCTGGGGTGGGACACAACCCTATGAGTAAGTCTATGAGTAAGCACAGTATTAGCGAAACGCATGAGACCATGATTGCTCAAATTAAAGATGTGATTTTAATGAAGTATAATCAAGTGCAGTTGATTCTCTTCTTTTGTGAGTTGCAACCCTGCCATGCCCTGGGGAGGAGTGCTACCCTACTGTATCCTATGGAGAGTGAACACTTCTATGCCCTTGTGAGTATGGACCTTCGTGTGACCTGGGGAATGTTAATTCTAATATGTCCAGGTGAGAGTGAACCCTAGCACGTCTAGTGAGTGTGACTTGTAGTTAATGTTTCCTAATGTGTAGAGGGGTCCTAGTGAGTATGTATCCTAATAATTGTGTAGTATGTGTCAGTGACTGTAGTGTACGTGTAGTGTGTCCTAGTGAATGTGAAGTGTCACGCAGTGTGTCCTAGTGTTTGTGTAAGGTGTCCTGGTGAGTGTGAATCATAGTAAATACGAACCCCTGACATTACACAATATAAGTCTTAATAAATCAGAGCTAATCATTCTAGAGAGCTCTGTCCCCCATCAAGTACCACTGGAGGTACAGTCCGGATGAACTCACCGTTACAGTCTCTCCATGTAAACACAAACAGTAACCAGGAAGAGCAAGGAATATTGGGAAGTACAGTACATCGTTAATCCCGGCATGCCATTGGGCACTGTCATTTGGAGAACTACAAATCCCATTACGTCCGTAGTCTTCAATGATGAGCACTACCACAAACCAATAAGCTCTTGCTGCGTAAGAAATGTCAGTCTCTGGTAGCAGCAGAAGTGCGTGTGATTGGTCCGGAAACTCAATGGAGGCGAAACAAGTATGCGATTGGTCGAGATGCATCTGAGAGGCGGGGTAATGTATGATTGGTTTGGTCTCTGAAGGAAAGACCTGAAAGTAAGAGGACCAGGTAGTGAGCGGGAGGAAAGGGGTGATGGAGCGGGAAGAAGAGACCGTAGGATTTCGTAAGGTGAGTAACTGCTGAAGGGTTGCACCCTATAGAGGCGGGGTTAATTAAGTAACACCTACTAATAATACCAATCTCCTCGCCCACTTTACTATGGTCAGTGTACTAAGGACTTCTTTTGAATTGTCATTGTTTCAAGAGATGACATCTTCAGTCACTCCTGGGGGAAGATGATAGTTGGTGGCAGTTGTTTCAGAGGGAAGCAGGCAGAATGCATGATCTACCTCTTGTATTATTAAAGCGTTAAGATAGCCACGTACCGCTATCAGAGTTTGGAGTCCTGTCAGAAAGTTTTATGACAGTGTCCATGGATATGACATCTAGTTCTGATTGAAGATGTTCTTTCTTTAACAAAAAAACAAGAGCAACATTTATAGGGCTCATTATAACTTTCTGCCCATAGTCATACCTTCGCTTCTAGGCAATATTAACTGCTTAATCTTTGCTATAATTCTCCAGTCGGTTATAAGGTAATGCCCAGTTCACTTTTAAAAGGTCACATTTTAAATATTGTGTGGCTGCACACCGCATTAAACATGTTGCATGGATGAAAAGGGTGACATGAGAATCTTGCCCTGCTTATAAGCTTTGTGTTAGGTTGGCAGATGACATTTGTGCCCCCTCCCTCAGCTGGTAATGGTGAGATGCCCAAGCCACAGCTAATCCACATGTCGCCAGTCTGCTGGGACTTGTTGTTAGCCTCACGGCCTGCCTGACTCTCCCTTGCTGCTTTTAAAAGTTATGCGTGCAATGCGGCTTTTAAGGAGGCAACATGAGAATCTTGTACTTCTATGCAGGGCAAGATTCTCATGTCACTCTTTTCATCCATGTGACATGTTTAAGGTGTGTAGCCTCACCATATTTAAAAAACGACCTTTTAAAAGGATACTGTAAAACCCAATATGCCACAGCTAAGAACTCTAACTTCTCGAACCCATACAAGATACACAGAACATCTCCCTCTGCCCTTTTGGTAAAATGGCACCAGTTTTGTTATTAAAGAAGCAGATAATTGGTGTAGAAGAAATATTAGGGAACTATGGACTCTCGTCACCAGGTGAATTTGGCCTTTTACCCTGATATTTTTGCCAAAACCCTGAATTTCAGGGTCAAACATTGAGAGTTCCCAGATATACCCATAGTAAGGAGGTGAGGGAGGTGTTGGTTCTCTTTAAGAAATTTCTGCCTGAACACAGATTACTTGATATCACTGACTACTTTTTGAAAACCTCTGCTCAAAATGTACATTTTTCATATTTATACTATAAAAGAAGACGTGGTCAGGTGACCACAAATTCTACGTCTGTGCCACACACACACCCAGGGAGGCAACTAGGAGGAGATATGCATTTGTCCTCTATTAGCAGAGCTCAGTACTACACACTAAATTATAATACATACACCCCATAAGAGCACATATGCAGATCTCCTATAGACTACTACTTGTTACTGTAATCATAAGGAAAACCCTGCCCCCTTGACAGGTTTTTCAGTTTTTTTCATTATGCTTACTGAAGATTGCCCCTCTCTGCGATCCATACGGACAGTCTTGCTACTCTGAAGTGGGCAGTGTTACATCAGTAAAAGGGGCAGGAGGGGATATTTTATCACTCAATTACTCTTGAACCACAACACTGACAGTATTGAAATAACACTCTCCATGGCCTATATTGTGCAAAATACAATACCAGCAGAGAAAATAACTTTCTTTATTGGGGATGGGAGCATCCCCTTAACGGACGACCTACTAGGTGAAGGATTCCACAGACCTGTAGTATGTAATTTTTCCCCGATGGAGATTGGGAACATCTCCTTAATGGAAGAATTCCTAGCTGAAGGAACTAGAAAACCTGGTGACAGCATGACTGTTATGACGAGGAACGGAAGCACCTCCATAATGGATAATCATGTATTCAGCAAACCTGGAGCCTCTAATATTACTACAGAGAAGAAAGATAACAACATAAATGGGACGCTCCTAGATGAAGATACCAGCAGTTATCTTCGTTTTAAGCAAAACCCAAAACCTGCAGACAGTATAACTGTTAATATTGAGAACAGGAGCTGCTCCATAAAGATCAAGCTCCTAGCTGAAGATACCAACATACATTTTCTTTTTGTGCACAAGCTAAAACCTGCACTATCACTACTGAGTACGGGAGCAGCACCATAACCATCAAGCTCCTAGCTGATGATTCTGGAAATCCATAGATGGGATTATAACAGAAACAGAAAATGAGAGCAATTTCATAACAAACAAGCTCCGAGCTGATGATTCAGGAAAAGCCAAACATGTTGTTGAGCTAAAGGAATTCAGCAAAATTCCAGATGGTGGGAATGGTGAACCCAAAGCTGGAGTTACCAAATACAGTATAGCAGTGGTAGCAATGTATATGCTACTGGCTCTGGTGTTTCTCTTTCTTTTAGACGTTATAACCTTTTTAGTAATTGTTTGGTTCTTTCTCCTGATACTTTTATTAAAGAATATACTATGTAGTATATACTACACTATAAGTGATTGATTGTCATCCAAAAAAAGAGTCAAGCACAGACCGAGACATAGAAAAGATTTAGGAAGAAAGAGCAGGATGGTTCATGGGAGCCAGAAGAAGGATGATTCAGAACCATATTAAAATAAACTACACTAAGCAGAATGAAATATTTGACTAATTTCATAAATTCTTTTTTTTTTTTTTTTTTTCATAGTGATGTTTGTTGTCTTAAAACCTGAAAAAAAAAATTTAGAAATATAAATGTTGATACCTTAACCCCTTCTGTGCCAAGGGGGTACAATGTATGTGCTTGGACAGCTGTTCCAAGCGTGTATATTGTATGATTGGAAAGTGATCGCTATATAAGCTGGTATTACCAGCAGCAGTGACCGCAGTAAAAGAAAAAAGTTCACAGCCTCATTTAGGGGCACATCGGGACCTCTCCTGATGCCCCCGAGTTATTGATCTCCCAGCCGATCGTTGCTACCCCAAACATCCACACATCCTCCCAAACACACACATATCCACACCCCCCACCATACACACACATACATCTTCCCCCCCCGCACACACACACATGCCCCCAAACACACACACACAAATCTACTTCCCCCACTAAGCACACACACATCTACACCTTCCAAACAAACATACACACATCTCTACCCCCTCACACACACATCCTCTCCCACAGATCCCCCCCAAACACACACATATCCACACCCCCCACCATACACACATACATCCCCACTCACACACACATCTCCCACACACACACACACACATCCCCCCAGACACACACATCCTCTCCCACACATCCACCCCCCCAGCAAACACATCCCCTCCCACACACATCCCCATCCATATATCCCCCCCCACACACATCCCCCACAAACACACACACCCACGTATCCAGACTGCCCCCCAAACACATCCATACACCAAAGCAGGGGGGCAGCATTTCATCCTTGGACCCAGGCAGCACACCTGGGCTCAGTCAACGCTGGCCTTTTTCTGCTACTTTACAGTACTAAATACAAGGCTAAACAAAAAATGACGGGCAATGCTGTCTATAACTGCTAATAGTCAATAATTTTCCTTTTAAATAGTGCATATATCATAACTATTTTTTTTCTTCTATTCCTACATGTGGTTCTTAAACGGAGTTGTGTGGAACTCGGGGGTTTCTTTTATATCTAAAATAACCACAGAAAGGTGAACAAGCATGGGACGGCAGATGGTTTGTGTACAGCCATTTAGACTATAAATGTCATGGTCCCTGTCTACTTAAAGATAAAACAAAGTATTACTATCCCTTTATTTTATTTTGTAGGTATTAAAAAAAACATGAAGAACGATATAAGTCTTATCTCTCAAACCTTTATGGTTTAAGAGATATTCACAAGCAAAGTTTCCCCCTCCCACCCCTTTTTCCTAGTGTAAGCCATCTCTTCTCAAATGTGAATCTGGTTGTAAGACCAGACAGATAACAGCAGGGGACAATCTTCTTTGTATGAAAACAATGAAAGCCCTGCCCCCCTTGACAAGTTTTTCAGCTTTTTCCCTTATCTTAATTGAAGATTGTCCATCTCTGCAGTCTACCTGGGCACCTCCCTTCTGATCTGGCTGCACAGAGGGGGTGGGGTACTTTGCTTGTGAATATCTCTTAAACCATAAAGGTTTGAGAGATAAGACTTATAGCGTTCTTCATGGGTTTTTTTAATGACTTATACTCTAAAGCAGTACAGACTCATTATGAGAGCCATACTATATGGCTTCAGATCATGCCCCTGTTGTTAATTCAATACCAGTTTCAACAAACACTCCCTTTTTGCTATTGGACATGTAGTGCATGACAGTAACCCACCTATCCCACTCCCTAACCCCTTAAGGACCGGGAAAATCTGAGGTGGATTTCACTTAAGGACGAAGCAATTCTGACCTTTTTGACAGTATTTTCCCTTGAAGTACTTTATTTTACTCATGCAAATTATATTCCGTTTTTTCACACATAGTTAGAGCTTTCTTTTAATACTATACTTATATGGATAACCCACTGTTTATTTTTGTAAAATTAAAGAAAATGGTAATTAAAAATGTAAAAAAAAAAATTTTTTTTTTTTTTTTTTTTTTTCCTCTTGGGATCATTTGGGCACAATGGGTTAAATTTTTATGGAGACTGCATAAAAGGTATGACCGGTCAGTCATACCTACAAAATGGGCAGTTTTAAGTGGGCACTGCCCCCCCCCGGGTGAAAATCCCCATGTTCCTCCTTACCTCAGTATTTTGCCACTTTTTATTGATGAGGATTGGCATTGTGTATAAGTGTACTACATGGCTCCACAACAATCAAACTCCCAATTTTGTTTGAGATTTTTTTTTTTTTTTTAAATAAAACACTTTTTTTTTTTTTTTTTTTTTTTTTTTTTTTTTTTTTTTTTTTACAAAAAACAGATATCTTAGCAGGTCAGAAATTCACCCTCCTCCAGCACCAGCAGTGAAGGGGTTAATATCCCCAGCTGTGCATTTTTTTCTACCACTAGGTGTCTCTTCTCTGCTTCTCTTTCCCTTACTTTGATCGTAAGGCAGAGAGAGGCATGGATTGGACACAGTCAGTGTTCTTCTCACGCTCCCTTTTCTAATCTAAATGCCGGTACATGTGACCTCTCCTCGAGCGATCATGTGTACCAGCACAATAGACACGGGCTGAAACAGAGCACTCTGGTACCGGAGCTCTCAGTTTCAGCATGTACTCAAAGATAGCAGCGTGCACAGAGGTGCGCTGCTATCATTTTACCCATGACGTGCCAGGACCGACATAGGTCCTTAAGGGAAGTTTAAGGGGTTAAAGGATTAAACAAACACTGACATTCAAGGCAGCGATAAAATGTCTTACCTACCATAAAATATTGGTTCAATGACTTGCGCAATATGGATTCAAAGACGCACTACTGCCTTTAAATACAATCGGATTCTGCTCTACACATTCACCTTCACAAGGAGCAGCACAGTATCGCACAGCTTACCGCACCCACATTCAATTTACGGGGGGGTGGGGGGGTGGAAATGAGAAACTAATATTCTACCAAATATATTTTAAAATTATAACTTTGCCTTAAATGTACACATCCACCCTCCAAAGGGATAATAAGGGGTGAAAGACACCCCTTAATTGTCTTCCTTAGGGTGCATGAAATAACAACCATCTGGAATTAAATAACATCCCTAAAAAAATAAGATTAAAAAATGATCGGTTAAAGAAATACAAAAAATAATCCCAGTGATGCTTGTCTTGATTTCAGCATTGACTTTATATTGTGTCAATCAGTCCCAATATCATCCAAATCTTTGTGTGTGTTAAATGTAGTAATACGGTCTTATCACTTAAACGTTACGTTTTCCATACACATGTTCTCTTTTCACATTTCCCACTTGTTTCATTGGACAGCCACTTAATCAGAAGTCAACTAAAGGAAGTCATAATATTATTTCATATCACTTATCAGGGTAAAGACCACCCCCGTTATTTTATTTCAAACATAATTTTTTAAGAGTATTTGTATAGCTCTTTGATCTCATTAGTGGTTTTTCCCTATATTTTAAAACTCGGCTATGCCGATAACGCACAGTTTTGGTGTCTTCCGTTACTACTTTTCTCATAAGTGTTTTCTTTTTCAAAGAGAAGTCTTTATCTAGTGACCTTTGTCTTGATCTTCCTGTGTAGTCCAAGTTGCTTCACCCATCGTTTCAACAATGGACTAGCAATATACACATTCGTGATTTGATCGTGAAATTTGTATTATGCTCACAAAGCATACTTTTAGAACAGACTTCAATGAGTTTTGGGATCATCCAGACCCCTTCATCAGCCACCATCCTAGTAACACCTTCTAAGACAAGTGTCCCTCTTTGACCATTTGAAATGTTGGTAGGTATACATGATCACTTCCCTTTTTCTGCTACTAATGCCCATAGCTATACAACCTAGCACCCTGCATGCATTCCCCACCTCTTCGTTACATTGCCTGCCTGCCATTAATTAGAAATAATTACTCCCAAATCCCTTTCCTCTGTCTCTAACAGCACAGTACCCTTATTACTATATTTTCCTTTTGATTTGTATGTCCCAAGTGCATTATTTTACATTTATCAACATTAAACTGCAGGTGCCACACTCTCTTGTCCATTCTTCTACTTTACCTAAATCCTCTGTCATTTGGCTTATTCCCCCAAGAATGTCTACCCTGTTGCAGATTTTTGAATTGTCTGCAAAAAGGCATGCCTTACATTGAAAGACCTTTTGCAATATCACTAATAAAAATATTAAAAAGAATGTGCTCCAGTGCAGATCCCTGAGTTACCCCACTAGTAACACTCCCTTCGTCCGAATATTCTCCATTGACTACCACCCTCTGTCTCCTGTCACTCAGCCATTGCCTTATCCATTTTACTATTTTTACATCCAGACCCAAACACTTCCATGAGGGGCCATGTCAAATGCTTTACTGAAATCTAGATAAGCTATATCTACTGCTCCCCCTTTTTTCTATTATTTTATTTACCCAGTCAAAGTTATGAGGTTAGTTTGACAAGATCTCCCTGCTGTAAACCCATGTTGTTTAGGATCTTGCAAGCCATTTAGATTCAGATATTTAACAGTTCTTTCCTTTAACATAGCTCTCATACTCTTCCCTGCTACCTTTTTTGTGAAGCGGTACTACATTGCTACCTTCCAATCTTCTGGAACTACTCCTGTCACTAGTGACTGAATCATTCTGTTAAAGGTTTTTCCAGAACACTCTTAAATACGTTTAATAACTATGGGTGTATCCCATCTGGCCCCATCAATTTACCTGTTTTTACCATAGAGAGTTGAAGTAGAACTTCTTCCTCTGTAAACATGCATGCTTCCCATGTCTTGCTATTTCTTTTATTTCTAACAGAAGTCCCTTCCCTTCATCTTCCTCTGTAAAAACTGAACATAAATATTCAATGAGACAGTCAGCTAGCCCGTTATTCTCATTTACATAGTTGACATACATCATATTTGGCTAGACATTCTTCATGCTTCAGGTTTTCTGTTTCCTTAATTCTTCTCTGAACTCCTATCCAGTTCTAGAATATAATTTTAAAGGGACAGTATCACCTAAATGAATAGGCTTTATAACCTTTTAAATATCATGCTTTCCTATCCAGCATTAAAAAATAAAATTCTTAGGTGAATAAACCCCACAGTGTAAGTGTGTCTTTCCTATTCATCTGGAGGTCACTGTTCAGGACCATTTGACCCTTCTCTGTTTTTATAAGGGATAATGGCAAGGTATGACATGGTGGAGATTAAACAAGAGATTCAGTGAACTGAACTCTGTTGCTTCTAAACACAAAATGTTTATCTCTGTTTATGGTTATATCAGTTTAAAAGGCAAGATAAAGTGTCCACTTTTACTTTTTATTAAAGATTTTACAAGTTTCACATGAAAGAATAAGTGCTGTAAAGGACTACATAATGGCTTTAAGCCTTTTTTTTATTATTATTATTTTTAGTGGTGTCCTTTTAAGAGCATCGCCCAAAACTGGTCTGCATATTCCAAATGAAGTCTCTACCAGCGACTTGTACAGTGGAGAAATTATGCTGTTCAGTCCGCTTGGTATGTGTGTGTGTGTGTGACGGGGGGAGGGGGTGAACTAGGGAGTACAATTTACAAACCACTGATGTAAAGTAATTCTTGATGCACTCACTGTTAGAAATATCTGTTTAACATGATGAGAAGGAAAAGAAATACATTTTGATCTTATTGAGTAACTTTGTTCTGCACAGGGCCTTGTTTCCAAATTGCTCCATCTGCACCTGGGAGAAGACAGAATGAGAGGTAAGTGTCAGGGCTATATTAATATGTAGACAGAGTGAGCAGCTGCAGTGTTAGGCCCTCCATAGAAAGAGACTTTTTAAGTTCCCTCCAGCCCAGCATCAAGGTGCTAAAAGCTTCATTTAGGCCAATTTTTTTATTTTTTTTTTTAATCTGTCACCTTAACCCTTTAAGGAACCATGACGGTCCTGGCACTTCATGGGTCCAACATGCGACAAGAACCCATGACGTGCCAGGACCGCCATGGATTTCAGGGCTCCCTGCATGGCTGCACACTGTTCACGGAGCCCTGCATCAGATAAGGAAACAAACAAAAAAAACAAATGCTCCGTGGTCCTTAAAGGGGAACAGTCACCTACAAAAAAAAATTTGAGCAAGGGTTTTAAACTAAAAAGTAATGTTAGCGCTGATTTTCTTTTTCTTTTAAACATGCCTGACAGTGGAGATATTATGTTTTCTAAATGGGCACTTCTGCAGTGTGTGGCACACAGTATGTGCGGCACCCTCTTCAGGACTTCCCACCTCCTTCTCAGCTGCCGTAGCGCGTTTCCCTTCAGAGCTGTCTTTCTGTGGTGTAGCATTACAGCAAGCTCCATTTACCATGCTACTGAGGTTGCAACAGTGCTTGCTGTAAAGCTACACCGCAGAAAGACAGCTACGAAGGGAATCGCGAACGTGCTCCCTAGGGCAGCTGGGAGGGAGGTGGGAAGACCTAAGGAGGCGTGCCGCACATTGCGAAAGTGCCCGTTTATAAAATGTAATATCTCCACTGTCGGGCAAGTTTAAAAAAAAAAAAATCAGCGCTAACATTACCTTTTAGTTTAAAACCCTTGCTCAAATTTATTTATTTATTTATATTTTTGTAGGTGAATGTTCCCCTTTAAGTGCCGGTCGCGTGCACTCGCGGCCAATCCTTAAGGGGGTTAACCTTGTGAAAGCCAGAGAGGTGGCCTTATGTAAATAGTGTGGACACTTTGCATATGGTGATTGCTTCACATTACTTTAGATGTTTTATGCACTTTGCCTTTATTTTTCCTAAGATACTGTATTTAGATTTAAAGGGATATGTGGTCACCTTGGCCTGGTGTTTCTACCACTCTGGCTGTCTGCAGAAACATCTGTCTCCTTTGAAATCAGTGGAAATTTGGGGATTTTTTTATTTGTTCTCTGTGGCACAGTTTGCTTGGCAGATAATTTTTCCTGCTTTATTTTGTGCACATGATTCTAAATACCTTCTCAACAGTTAGTTCCATTAAAGTTATGTCATATCTTTTTAATCACAAACACAGGGGTGAGCAAACTTTGGCTCTCTAAATGTTGTCAGACACATGGCTGTACTGTCTAATTTGCATAAACTGACAAAACTGTCTCAAACTATTATTTCAAATAACATTGATGATTTGTAAAAGTTCTATCAAATGAACCCAAGTTTTCAAAAGGGGTTAAAGCCAAACTATCACGCACGGACAGCCTAAGCTATTGTCCTAGATATCACCCAAGTGTACATGATAACGTATGTCTAACATCCCAGAAGTATATCTATAATATAAAATCTGACCGTTTGTGTATGCTCCGTTATGCAGCAGGCTGCAGCCATCATGCAAATTTTTGCTTACTGCACATGCGTTTAGTCTTCCTGTGCCTGTCTGTCAAAGATCTAGGTTCTGCCCACAGTCTTCTGGTGCTTTAGTCTAGGAGCTCTCTGATGACGTAGGAGGTACCCTGTGGCCTGTGGGAGTTAGAACGGAGCCAAATGGTGCCAGAGCAGTCATGTGAACTGCTCTTTGGACTGGGAAACGTCATGAGGTACACATTACAAGTACAGTTTATGCTTTAAAAAAATAAAAATAAATGCACAGCACAATAGTACGAGTGATAATATATTGATTGAGATTAGATCATGTTGGGGTGGTAGTTCCGCATTAAATCCATTTTATAGATTATAATATATATATATTTTTTATATACATGTTTCTAATGCAGTGGTCCCCAGCCTATCCCAGGGGACCCCCTAACATGCCAGGTTTGTAGTATTTCCTTGCCTTGGGCACAGGTAATTTGATTAAACCTTTGGCACTCAAATGATTAAATGATTGAGCCTCTGATTGATTCACCTATGCACAAGCAGGAAAATCCTAAGCCATGGCTTGTCATTCGTCCCTAAGTATAGGGTTGGCTGTCTCTGCTACAGTGCATTGCAATGTATTGAGCAGTGTGATTGACAACTATACTCACTAGTTTAAAATATTTAGTGTTTTAATATCCCCTCCTTACCACAAAACCAGCACCTTCTCCAACTAAGGGGGCTGACCCGTGTGCTCCAGGGGGTTGCCATACATCCCTCTTGGTGTTCACTCACATGGAGACATTTGTCTCCATGTGTTCAATTTGAATTTGTCCTGAACACTGAGTTTTAGTCAGTGCTGTGGATGTGTTAAAACTACTCCCATGTGTGGGTAAGTGCAAGGCTGGGCTGCCATGGCAGACGTCCATCTGTTCTTTCAGCCCCTTCGCTGGAGAAAGAGCTGACATGAGGGATTTGGGTGGAGTGAGGATACTAATTATTGAGTAACTTAACCTAATGAGTCTTAAACAAGTACTGGGAATGTGCGCTGTGAGAAACCAAACTCAGAAAAGAGTAAGACTGGTCAGAGAAACAGCAAGCAGCTCCGGTTTTGTATAAAAGAGGCAACGCCCCCCAGTATAGGAGAAGGAGAGGGGATACAGTGGCAGGCAAGAGTAAGGTCCACAGTAATATACATACCACAGTAAAATAAATAAAACAAAAAATATATAATATGATATAATATATATAAAGAATAAGCCTCATTGCATATTTTATGGTACCTCACACACAGAACATAATTTATGTCTCCTCAGAAAACACACACACACACATTGAACAGAATGCCTTATTACATAATTTATGTCTCAGTAGGAGACACAACTGCCATTGGGAGATTCAATGGGGGCATTATTATCATATAGGGAGTTGGCCCGCCCACCCACCACTATCCAACTGACAGAAAAAACTATAGCTGCCACTCGCTCCTGAAGTAGGGGATAGCAATAACTTCTCACACAGGATCATGACCACATAAACACACTGTTTCACCTCCCACAGATAACTGTAACCCTCCATACACTCTATTTCAGTACGAGGGTGTAATGTTTCCTTAAAATACAAACTCGGGGATAAACTTAATGGCAACTCTTTTATTTAACTCTTCTCATCTCTTCAGTCAACCTCACTAACTGTCTATTTTCAACTGTCACTCCTCTACTTCCTGCTTCCCGCCCTTTCTCCTTAAAGGGAGAGAGATGCTTTGCTGTATGTTACAGAGGGCAAGCCACAAACACCACTTTCTATTTGTTCCCTCAGCATATTGCTACGTTACCACAACTGAGGAGCCACCGTGTGTTTATATTGCTATGTTACGTCAGGAGGAGTTACTGCTCCCATTAGGTGATTCAGTGGGGGAGTAATTTAAATCATGCAGGGAGTTGGCCTACCCACACTATCCAGCCCGCCCACCACTATCCAAGTGACTGAAAAAACAAAATGGCTGCCACCCGCTCCTACACCACAGACACTCGCTCACACGGACACTCTCACGCAATCACACTCATTTACACCCTGGGAGCCAGCACTATCCACCTTCCACCATAGTATGTGCAATTACCACATGTATTTCAACTACATGAATGAATGCCACTCACTCACACCCTGGGATATGACTGTGTCGCTCTTTATGCATCTCAGTTCATGCGTTTGTGTCTCTGTGTATGTGTGTGTCTTGCATCCGTGTGTGTGCATTAATTCCCTATATAGCCTGATGGGCAGCGCCGTCCCACATTGCTAGTATATAATACACACAGGTACCTGAAACCACCAGACCAGGGAGTAATGAGTTTAGGTAGTCCAGCAGGATCCCAGAGTCTAGGCGTGCAGACTATCTGCAGGGTCAAGTCCAGGTCCAGACAAATGGCATAAATCCCAGGTCCAGGCAAAGTTCAGCAGGAGGGAGGCAGAAGCAGGAATGTCCAGATCTGGGCAGAGGATCTGAGGCACAAGGAATAATGCAAGCACATCAGGAGCTCAGAAATACACTGAGTAGCGGCTCAGCATGACTGGCTACTATTTAAGGACACAACCAATGATGTCACGAAGCATGCAACGCCTGTGTGGTTGCCTAGCAACATCACACTGACACAGACCTCCTCTAAAGCAGTGACGAAGGGAAATGGGGGTGTAGTGAGGAGGACTCGTGGGATGTCGACACATCACATCGACAGTGGCTTATTTCCATATGGAAATGCAGGATAATTAGCCATTTTCATATGCAAGGGGATGTGTTGACATGTTAATGTGGCACTTCGATACATTCACTAAACTTCAATAACAGCCTCTGGTGTTGGAGTTCACAGTCTCAATTTCACCTACCTGAGGTTGGCGAAGTTGGGATCTCCTCCCTGTACTTTCCTATGTAGTAACAGCCCTCAAGTCAATCACAAGCAGGGAGGGTTGTGAACTGTTGTCGATGTGGGAGGAATGTCCTCCCTTCACACATTACCAACACTACAACAATTCTGAGGTTGAAAAGCAGTCTTTTGTCTTCCCTACTTTGCTAGTAGGGAAGTAAACAAAATGCTCTTAGCACCATGGACAGCACCACTCCCTTATCCCTTTGAGTGCCATACGTATGTGCATTGCTCACCCCTGTGGCACTCAAAGGGTTAAACACAAAAAGGTACACCAAGCACTACAAAATTATCCTCTTAGCTCTGTATCATATAGGCTGTTATGCACTCCCTAGGGAACAAGGCTTTTTCCCATGCCCAGTGGTAGCCATAGAACCCCATGTACACTGCTTGGCCCCCAGACTTGTACCCTAGACCACTGGTAGCCACGGATCCCCATGTACACTGTCTGGCAACGTCTAGCCTTTTTCCTTGCCCGCTGCTAGCCACACATCCCCATGGGCACTACCTGGGCCAAGGGAAGGGAGTGCATGTGGGCCCAACATTTGACATACACTGCCTCCCTTCGACATATACTGTCCCCCTCCGACAAACACAACCCCCCCCTTGTTGAATCTGATCTCTCTATATTATTTATAATATAATATTACAGCTGTATCTTACCTATCTAGGTAAGTAATCGGTATTGATTTTCACACTCCTCTGTTCCTTAAAAGGTGAAACAAATTAAGACACATTTTTTTTTAAATAGATGTTTATAAGACTACAATCGCCTGTTTATGTTCGTGATTGATATGGTGTATAAAATAACTTGATGAAGCCGATGTACAAAGAAAAAGTGGTCCAATTGTGGAGCAAACAAACTACACCATAGGGCAAGGCTTTCCAAGTCCAGTCCACAAGGGCCACCAACAGGCCAGGATATATGGATTTCTCTGAGTTAGTCAGTGGATCATTCATTGTGACTGACTCACCTGTGCTTAATCGGGGAAATCCTGGCCTGGTGGTGGCCCTTGAGGACTGAACTTGCACAGCCCTACCATTGGGAACAAATATACTTGCCCAATAATTTAAGTGGGGCTCTTAACCACTTGAATTCTAGCAATGTCTCCAACTCATTGCTTTGTTATGCGTGGTAGACCTCTCTAGCATTCCACTGGTTTGTTAAAGGGATAGTAATGTTTCATAATAAAAGCAGCTCTAATTAATCACCATAGTATTTGGACTTTGGAGAGTGTTATTTCAATTCTGTCAGAGTTGTAGTTCCAGAGTAATTCAATGACAAAGTATCCCCCTCCCGCCCCTTTTACTGATGTAACACTGCTCAGCCAGAGCAGAAGGGAGGTGCCCAGGTAGACTGCAGAGAGGGACAATCTTCAATTAAGATAAGGGAAAAACCTGAAAAACTTGTCAAGGGGGGCAGGGCTTTCATTGTTCTCATAGAAGAATATTGTCGCTTGCTGTTATCTGTATGGTCTACGGACTGCATTCCACATCTGAGAAGAGATGGCTTACACTAGGTAAAAGGGGCGGGAGGGGAAACTTTGCTTGTGAATATCTCTCAAACCATAAAGGTTTGAGAGATAAGACCTGTATCATTCTTCATGTTTTTTTTAAACCCTTTGAGTGCCAGAGTGGTTTGGAATGCACTCAAAGGGTTAATGCCTACAAAATAAAATAAAGATAAAACGAAGTATTACTATCCCTTTAAGAGACCCATTTAACTCAGGGAAATTGTATTATATTCTTCTTAATGGGCTCTAGGTTATGTTGCTAATTACAAATAAATTGAACTAAAAACAAAAAAAACTGCATTATATTAAGTGTTTCAATCTTCTAGGATTGTGCAGGTATGACACTTAAACCTTTAACCCTTTGAGTGCCACACAGGTATGCAACGCATTGCAGAGCAATGCGTTGCATACCTCTCTGCACTCAGAGGGTTAAGAACCATAGTGTTGTGCTATACGTATGTTAGTGATTTGCTCACCCCTGTGGTCCTCAAAGGGTTAACCCCTTGAGCACCAGTTCGTTGTGCATTGCAATGTATTAGATACCCTAATGTTGCTCAAGAGGTTAATATATAGCCTGCTGTCCACAGGTGAGGATAGAAGCTGCCTATTCCTAATCTGAATTTTAACTGTGTGTCCTCTCCCCTCAGTCAGTGCAGATGCCTTGCTCCTTCTAGCAGAGATGCTCAACGTGTTCACCCGAGGTGAGTTGATTTATTTTGGGTTTTCAGTGGGGAGCAATGGAGCAGTAAGCCCTACACTCTCTTTTACACGGGTGATTTTTTTTTTTTTTTGTAGCAAATGAAAACATTGGTGCATTTGTAGTGTGACAGTGTAGCAAGATTTTCCCAACGTTCCACCATGTCAAAATAATCCAAAGTGACAAAATCACAGGGAAAACACAACTAGCCGTAATAGTTGTGCAATCTCAATGAGTTTGCATTGGAGACCTCTGTTGCATGCAAGGGGTTAAGACGTTCAATTTACAGCAACAGGAATTTTTACTTGACTCTCCTAAATTGCAACTGGCTTGCTTCTGAATTGCTTCACTGTAGCTTATTGAATACAGCTCTTGGTTTCAAGAACTTCAGTTTGAAAAAATTACCAGCGATTTGGCTTGTCTTCCTCTATGGTAATTACACCCAGGACTGAACTGAAGAAGTGTATGTGGTGGTGGTGGGGGTTATGCACTAAAGCAATATAAATAGATGATGACGTCCAGATAACTTCTCTAATAAGAACACTTCTGTAGTTTCTGTGTTATTCTATGGAGCCAATGCACTATGCTCTCCAACGTTGGAGAAATCTTAATGCATAAGGCTCCATAGAATAACACTGGAACTAGAGAAATTATATCACTGGAGAAGTCCTCTCCGTGCTCTTTATCTCTGCCTCTTTATCACACCTTAGTTTATAAACCCTGTGATGTCGAACAAATTCATAGTGGGCCATTCAGATTCCCTGGCCATATTAATGGAAGCAGAGTTCACACCGCTACAGAGTACAAAAACACTTTGGATGCAAAAACAAAATGGGCGTTATGCACTAAGGAGTGATAAAGGGGTGATGAAGTGGAGATGTTTCCAGTGAGAACTTCAAGTCCTATGAAGCCTATGAACTAAGTTGTCCAAAGATGGACAAATGTTTGTTGGCTCAGTAGAATAACATAGGACTTGAAGTCATCTCCACTTCAAACTCCCCTTCACCTCATTGCCTCACAAACATTGAACTCCAAACTCTATACGCCATATTCCAAATGCTATACACAAGACATTGTACACCAGACAACATACGCTACATTCAATACGCAATATGCCAAACACTAAACACAATCAAATGCTATACACAATGTGCAAAAAACAAAACTCTATACGCAATATGCCAGATGCTATATGTCATATGCTATGCACCAAACTTTATACGCAATATGCCAAACTGAAAATGCTATACACCATACATTGTACGCCATATGCTATATGGCCAAACACTTTCCCCAAATGGTATGTGTAAAACACTATACCCAATACATCAAATGCTATACATAATTCTCAAAACTCCATATGCAATAGGAAAATCTATGTCAACCTGGAAAAATGCTAAACGCATAATGCTGTAGGCAATACTCTATACACAATGCACACAAGCGCTCCCGCTCACACATGCTTACAAGCACTTACAATCACATGCGCGCACACCTATTCATTGATGGGGATTTGTGTAACAGTACTTTGCAATGAGTTGCACACCTTTTTGCAATAGAATAGAGCTCCATGCTGGCAATTCAACAAAGCAGTCATTGGAACCATTTTGTATATAGTTGTTCCTTTAATCTGTTAAGTATATTCCACTTGTTTCTTGAAGGATATTTTCACTTTGCATGTCTGAGGTTTTCTGCAAGAAGCCAGTTACACTCCCTTGTCCAGTAGAGGGCATCTGAAGACCACAAAGCTGTGTAGCAACAGTAACATGATGTAGTTAAAAGAAAAATCAGACTTTGTTATTAATCTTCCCCGCTATCCTAGCACAAGCATCCTCTATAATAATTTGCTAAAAGTTTGTAACGACACAGTCATGCACAGTGCTGCAGTCATGCTCAGTAGAGACTTCCCATGACGCGGTTGATACAGAGCGGGGCACTCCGAATTCAGACCACGGTCTGAATTCAGAGTGCCCCGCTCTGTATCAGTAGCGTCACTGACAGTCTCTACTGTGCATGACTGCACAGCAACCTGCCGGCACTGTTGTCCACGTACACGGGATTTTCAACTAGTATGAAACATAAAGGGCCATATACAGGAAATTACAGTGGAGCAATTCTGTAGAAAACCAACTGTACCCCAGGGGACAAAGGAACACTTGTAACTATTACACTGGGGCTTTTAAACCCCATAAATGCTAAAGATGTAGCTGATTTCAATCAGTGGTGAATTGAGGAAGATCCATTTGTCCCCTTTGATCTAAATGGTTTGCTCTAGAATTGCACCTCTTTCGCTACCTTTCTATGGAAGACCCCTTCAGGTTTTAAAGAATAATTATTGTTCTGATAGTGCCTAGTATGGAGATCTGATCCTCTGGGAATAGGCCTGCTGATGAAGTGGGACTGCATTGTGAACTCCGACAGGTGAACCGGGGAAGACCGTGAGACCTGTAAAGAAACCCCGGTACTTCCTCCCTGGTCCTGCTAAAGGAACTGGAATGGAGACTGAAGTCTCGCATATCATTCTCTTGAGCTGTGTGATACTTCCTCACAGACGCTCTGTATTGGCTTTGAAAGCCTGACACAGCATATCTATGTTGGAAGTCCGTGCAACATGCAAAGTTTGTGGCCAAGAACCCCATACTTATGGTTGCATTCCAGCAGAGAGGCTCAGTTGACTGCACAATGCATATATGAGCTCTTGGGGCTTTGTGTGCTTATTACGAAGTCTGCTCACACATGCATAGACTTAGTAAAAGGTTAAAATTGCCAGAGAGAGGCAATGCATTGGATCCCTCCCTCTGTGGCACTCAAAGGGTTAATGCTCAGTACTTTGGAGACCTCTCTAGCATCTGAGGAGTTACATTTCTATAACTGTACATAAATTCTTCCACTAGCTGAAAGATAAACTATAAGATAAGATATATGTTGTAACATTCAAAGTTTGGATGGGGGAAGCCATTTTCCTTTGCTCTTCTCAAGTGAGTAGTAGGAGGTGCCAAATTATTTCCCTCTCCCTGTTAAAAAAGGCACATATAGATCTTGAAGCGGAACTGTCATGGTAATAACACTGCTCCGCAATATATTTCTAACCTAGCAATATGCAAGGTCGTCTTGTTCTTAAGCTCAGTAAGTCAGTATTTCTGCTGAAAAAACACTTCTTCGGCAGGAACCAGAGGACAGACAGCGCAGACATCTTAGAGGAAATGTACCTCTGAGTCTGCGCTGTCTGTCCCATTAACTGTCAGCATTGGTGGTGATGTAAGTTGGTTACCTCAAGGTAACGGAACCTCCTGACCACGGCTGCGCACAGAGCTTTTCTTGTAAGCTCTGTGCAGCCCGATGCCCGCAAATGAAGTGTTTTTCCAGCAATAGCTTAAGAAAAAGAAGGCTTTGCATATCGCAAGGTTAGAAATCTATTGTGGGGCAATGTTATCAGCATGATAGTTCCGCTTTAAGGTGTTAGTAACCTTTATTAAGACTTGACCTATTATGCACTTGCATAATATCTTAAAGGGATAGTAATAATTAATAGGTAAAAAATATATATTGTAGTGTTTATCCCCCTGAGTAAAAAAGGGGTACTCTCACTGCTGAAAGGTGTTTTATTCAAAAGTTATTACAGCTCAAAGGCTGTTACACCATCCTATGGACAGCTCTGGTCTGTGGACCATAAATCTCCATAGGATGGTGTAGCAACAGCTTCACTCTACAATTTCAGAGTGGAGCTGCACCTAAAAAATTCAACTTTGAGCTGTAATACCTTTTGAATAAACACCTTTCAACAGTGGGAGTTCCCTTGTTTTTCTCAGGGGGATAAACCCTACAATATATTTTTTTTTACATTTTAACTATTACTATACCTTTTTAAAGGGATAGTAATTCTTCGTTTTATCTTTATTTTATTTTGTAGGCATTAAAAAAACATGAAGAACGATGTAAGTCTTATCTCTCAAACCTTTATGGTTTGAGAAATATTCACAAGCAAAGTTTCCCCTCCCGCCCCTTTTACCTAGTGTAAGCCATCTCTTCTCAGATGCCCTTTAAGTCAAATTACCAGTACATTTTATTAAATGTTTTTATATTCATTTGTTTATACTTTTATTCCTGATGCTGTGCTCCTTGGATCTGTCCCCATAGAGCTTTCTGTAAGGAACTATGAAAGTGGGGTACAGTGATACAGTGTGAAAAAGATGCCATACAGAGCACTCAGTGCTGCAGGGATAGTGTTACATTGTACTTAATGTCAGGGACATAAGTGTTTAAATAAAGAGGGGGAAAAAAATGAATCTGAAAAATATAAAATTATAGGCACTTTGACTTTAAATATGCGCTTGCGTATATTAATGCAGGGGTGGTCATCTGACCACCAGGTGATGGGGCCTACAGCTCCCAGGGGTTGGTTGGTGATTATGAAAGTTGCCATCCCCAACAGCTGGTGGTCTGACAATTGATTACTTCTGTCTTACCTGATTCCCCTGCTGAATCTGTAACATCAGTTTGAGACTTATACAGTAATATTTTACCATGATCTGTGACCAGGGATATTTGGCCCATATTTATAAAAGGAAACTGCAGTTATTCTGGTGTAAACCAACTGCACCATAGGGGGGAAAAAAAAAAATAAAGATTCCTGTTAACCCTTTGAGTGCTGGAAGGGGTACAGAACACATTGCTTTGCAATGTGTTCCGTACCCCTCCGGCACACAGCGGGTTAAATTGGGCTTTTATCCCCTTGAATGCTAGAGAGGTCTCCAATCCATTGCAAATCACATGTGAATTTAGGAATTTTGATGCAGTTAGTTTTCTCCAGAATAACTTAAAGGGGATCTCTCACCTATAGATATGTAATGCTCATTAGTTAGAGCAAAAAGATTGAAAACATTGTTCATTTAAAAAAAAAAAAAAAAAAGTTATATGCGCAAAAATGAATGTTTAAAAAGTGTCCGGCAGCCTACTTCTGGCTTGCCGAAACTTTCCGCACAGAGGCTGCTCCTGTCCCACTACCCATCATCCTCTGATGACGGAGGCTGTCTGTCACTAAGGTGGAGCGATATCGATGTCTGCCAATGAGATTGCTCCACCATAGTGACAGACAGCCTCCGTCATCGGAGGATGATGGGTAGTGGGACGGGAGCAACCTCTGTGTGGTAAGGTTCGGCAAGCCATAAGTAGGCTGCCGGACACTTTTTAAACGTTCATTTTTGACCATATAACTGTTCATAAAAAAAAAAAAAAAAATGTTTTCAATATTTTTGATGAATGAGCATTACATATCTATAGGATTAGAGATCCCCTTTAATTTGCTGTTTTATAAATCTGAACCAATGATTCTCCCTGCTCAGAACTATAGTAATATTACATGAGTGTATGTAACATGCCTTTATGATTGAGCCCTTGTTCATGTTTTTTGTTTTCGCACTGATATTTACTGTTCCTTTAAGTTCTGTCCTGTAATGGAAACATTCTTGTATAAATAGGAATGTTACAATTTGTTCTTATATAAAAGTGTTGGCGGTAGTAATCCAGTTACTATAAACAATGCATACAAATAGTTTCCATTCAGTTCTGGCTGCTACCTCAGTCTGCCAATGGTACTGGTTAATTCCAGTGTATTTATTATTTAGCTTCAGGAAAAAGGGGGTTATGCATTGCACACCCCTGTTTTTCATGGGGTTAAATAGATTTAGCTTAAGTCTTGTATAGGTGACACATCCTGTTTAAGAAGGTAATTGCCATATGCCTTATTATTGGGGGGGGGACTTTATATAGGGTGATGGTTCCACTTTGTTTTTATTTTGATTTATTAAAGTCCCATGCAGTTGTATGTATGAATGACTAAATAAGACTGTCTTCTAAAGGAAGTGTATTATGAAGACAGACACTACAAAACACATCCTCAGCAGTAGTAGCCATTATGTCTGTTATCCATTGCATTGTAGTCCAATGCACTGGATACGTGTCTGGCACTAATAAGGTTAAAAAATGTAAAAGTGGATTTACATGTAGGACTATTTCCCCTGGCATCCAGAAGAATCCATAAAGGAGGCAATAGTTTTTAATAACTGGATTGTTGCATTTTCAATGCTTAGCCTTTTCCTCTCCAAAAAGGTGTGCAACACATTGCAAAGCACTGCGTTACACAACTCTCCATCAGTGAGTGTGAGCTTTTTGTGTATAGCATATTGTGTTTTGCATATAGTGCATTGTGTACAGCATTTTGTATATAGAGTATAGCAAAGCATAGCAGTTGTGAATAACGTATTGTATATAGCGTTTTGTGAATAGTATATAGCATATCGATAACATTTTTCGTATAGTGCATTGAATTTTGCATATTGCAGTGTATGTGTTTTTGTGTGTATGCATTGTGTCTGTTTGTGTATTTTGAGTGTATGCGTGTGTTCATTGTAGACCTGCATCTCGTTGCAGAGATTTTGACAGGAGTGGCAAGGGGGATGCATGCCTGTCAACATTACACCCCACGGTTTGACCAGTCGGACAGGCAGTATAGAGGAGATTTGAATGACTACTCCATACTGCTGCCCCTTGCCAGGGCCCCAGAATTTGTCACATGACCTCTTCTTTTATTAAAGGGATAGTAATACTTCATTTTATCTTTATTTTATTTTGTAGGCATTAAAAAAATATGAAGAATGATATGTCTTATATCTCAAACCTTTATGGTTTGAGAGATATTCACAAGCAAAGTTTCCCCCTCCATCCCCTTTTACCTAGTGTAAGCCATCTCTTCTCAGATGTGGAATCCAGTCCATAGACCAGACAGATAACAGCAGGGGACAATCTTCTTCCTATGAGAACAATGAAAGCCCTGCCCCCTTGACAAGTTTTTCAGGTTTTTCCCTTATCTTAATTGAAGATTGTCCCTCTCTGCAATCTACCTGGGCACCTCCCTTCTGCTCTGGCTGAGCAATGTTACATCAGTAAAAGGGGCGGGAGGGGGACACTTTGTCATTGAATTACTCTTGTACTACAACTCTGACAGAATTGAAATAACACTCTCCAAAGTCCAAATACTATGATGATTAATTAGAGCTGCTTTTATTATGAAACATTACTATCCCTTTAATATAGATTCACTTAATTGGCTTGCACAGTACTTGTACTGTCTTTGGTGTTTTTTTTGTTTTTTTTGTTTCCAGCAGGTTGCGGGAAACTTTTTCCCCTTTGCATTTCTCACTTCCTGGTCAGAAGGCTGAATTCTATTCAGTAACCTGGCATTCAAGGGGTTAAAAGCAATGTTGAAATCAATAGAGATGTATATTTCTCTCCAGTGGTGCACAGTTTGTTGGCTGCAGAATTTCCCCTCTTTCGGTTTGTGCACTTAGGGCTTGATTCTATTACCAGCGCTAAAAATAAAACCAGTTTTGGGTTTTTTTTGTTTGTGTTTTTTTTTGTAAGTCAGTTTTTTAAATTATATATGTAATTTGTATTAAAAAAAAAAAAAAAAAAAAAAAAAAAAGTACTTCAGACCTCAAGAGGGGTATCATGACCCCTCATGACACCCCCCCCCCCCCCGCATGGGGAAGACAATAGTCCCCTTTATTAATCAACCCCTTAAGGTCCAGCGATCGCGGGGTGTCTGGTCCTTTAAGGACCAGATAGACGAGTTCGACGTGACTGATCACATGGGGCGGCACGTCGAAAGAAGGACTGAAAGAGATCGCTCTGGTCTTGGAGCGATCAACTTCAGTCCAGGAGCGCGGTGAGTAATAGTACGTGACATACCAGGACCGTCACTGGGCCTTAAGTGCCGGACCAGCGTGACGGTCCGGGTACGTCACAGGACACGAAGGGGTTAAAGAGCATATAACCTATGTTTCACATAGGTTATATGCTCTTTAATTAATAAAGGGGGCAATTGTCTCCCTCATGCTGGGGGGGTGTCATGAGGGGTCATCATACCCCTCTTGAGGTCTGAAGTACTTTTTTAATACAAATTACATATATAATTTAAAACAAGTAAATCATTGTTACACATTAATTATGTAATTACATTTTCACACAAATTACTTAACCCTTTGAGTGCCAAAGGGGTACGAAATGCATTGCTTTGCAATTAGTTGTATACCTCTCTGGCACTAAAAGGGATAATAAAAACAAACACTTTTTTTTATACATATACAGGTTGCCTATTAACCCTATGAGTAGCAGAGGGGTAGCAAACACATTACAATACCTCTCTGGTACTCAACAATAGGGTTAATCTTGCAATACAAAATACGAGGGCATGTCAAATATAATAGGAGAAGAAAAATGTCGGATAAAAATGGTGAAAGAAAATCATGGGAGCACTGTAGTCGACTTTGAGGGGGAGGGTTAAAATTTGGGATTTACAATATTCGGCAGATTATTGTGATGAAAAAAGCACTGAAAGTAGACTTTTGGAAGGGGAAGGGTTAATTGTCGACTATGAACAATATTTGTCGGATTAATGTGATGGAAGAAAGCACTGCAAGTCGACTTTTAAAAGGGGGGGGTTAATATGTCGGGAGGGCACTCTGCGGGTTTTTATGTGGAGAACACATCTAACACTGAACTTGAACTTTCTGTAGTGAAATGTACGCTTATTTCCTTTGACTTTGACATTTTCCGCTTTTTTTTTGTAGGCGGTAGTCGGGAAAAAGCAGACGGCGCCAGTTTTATTACTACTCTGAAAAGTGTTGTCTACGCCAGTTTTGTTTTATCATGGTTCAGCAATAGAATACCGACGTAACACGTTTGCAAAATTTACGCTACTTGTTTTTCTTGTAACGCCGGTTTTAGCGCGGGTAATAGAATCAAGCCCTTAGTGTACATGCAGAATGGGTGGTTCTGATTGGCTGTCAGTTTGGATGGAATTACATAAACCAAATAAATAATTGATACCTGGCCTGTGCTATTTTTCACCTCTAGAGGCAGCGGCCCGGGCAGCACGCCAGGCTGAGACTGAAGAGGTGCCTGTGGTTGAAATTGAACATGTGGAAAAAATCCTGCCACAGTTGGTAAGTCCTTTTCACTAGTCTTCCCAGAATGTCCACTTGTCTTCCCTATTGACCAATTACTCCTTTGTGTGGGACTAGAAAATCCACTGAACATGTCACACTTGTCTTTCAGCTGCTGGATTTCTAGACAACGTCTGGTGGACATACCCTCTGTCTTATTTTGCTTCTGGGCATGGAACATGTTGATGCATCAAACTTAAAAGGGTTAAATGTCATCCAAGGACAAATCTGTGCCACCATCTGGAAGGCAACTGAGTTCTTCAGATCTGCTAAAGAGAATGATGCCCGGGGGGGGGGGGGGGTTGCAGGCAACATTTGGCTCTGCAGCTGTTGGAAATGGGTTGGGTGTGATGGAAGTTGTAGTCTCCATCAGCTAGAGAAGGCAAATTTCGCCTACCCAGCACCCTAGAAATAACTGACTCTGAATTTGTTTAAAGGATGTCATAATTTTATGTATGTATAGCTGTTCATATAATAAGTGTATAATGGGGAGTAAAAGTTCTGGGAGATTATGAATTCAAAGTTTATTACAGTTCAAACTATCACAAAGTGGAGGCATTGTTATTGTCACATTCTGCTGTATGTAGAGCTATAGCCTGAGGGTTGCCTTTCAAATTGACTGCAACAGAAGCATTGTCTGTACAATAGGTGGTATTGTTAACAGCAGCCTGAGCAAGTTGTAATAGCTGTGGAACTGAGCATCACCTAGCAGTGGATGTACCCTTGTTTTATTCAGTAGGTAAAGCTTTACAGCTTGTGTGTTCAGTCAGAGAAATCCTTGAAGCAGAACGATCACTTAAATTAAAGTGCCCCTCCCACATCAATATGCACATCTCGATATGCATAGCAATACTAGTATTCTGAATGTCTGGCGTTATTGTGAAATCCAACTTGTTCCAAGACGCACAGGCAGGCATCTTGCTGCAGAGGCATCTGTACACCTGCGCTGTCAGTCATTTCCTTTACCTTTAAGGTACAATGCAACTCTCCCTTTCCAATCCAGGAGGAGACCGGGATGGACCGCACAGGCACACAGATTTCTCTTCGGCAAGATGTCTGTGCTGATGCCTGCCTGAGTGTATCGGAATAAGTTGGATTGGATAACGCCGGACTTAAGGATAATACTAGTATTGCTATGTGTATCGCTACCTACATAATGATTTGGGGGGACTTTAATTTGAGTGATAGCCCAGCTTTAAAAATCTGAAATGTTGAAGGTACTTAAGAACTATGGTTGAGAAACTCTGTATTAAATGCCAGCTGAGTATTTCGGTTTACTTTTTTGCACAGTAGGAGAAAAACAAAACCAAATTACCCAAATCATTGATTTTAAATGGTGTTTTAACCCCTTAAGGACTGGCGCGCATGGCCGGCACTTGGTGACCACAGGGCTTTTTTTTTTTTTTTTTTTTTAAATCACTTCCGGTTCAGGGCCACACCAGCAGCCCTGAACTGCATGAGGTGCCAGGACCGTCTCTGGTTCTTAAGTGCTGGACTTCCGTGACGGTCCTGGCACGTCATTGGTTGCGAAGGGGTTAAACTTTTGAACTGATTTTCAGTGTGTTGGATACCTCTATAGTATTCAAGATGGTAACTATCCCATTTAAATAAATAGGGATTGTATGAATTTTTATTTCTCCTATATGGTATAGTTGACATGCCCCAGAATCGCCCCAGTTTGCTGTTATACATAAGGCCCCAATGTGTGCTGATGTGATATCCCCTCCTTCGTTTTCCCTAAATAAATAAAATGTTGCTTTCTTGGTGCCATCAGCTTTCATTTAAGGAACTCTAAAAAACACATCAAACATTTCAAAGTTAAACACATCAAGAGCTAATGCCTTGTCATGAGCTTCCGCAGCTCCTCACTGACACCACCCTGGAAGCACTGATAAACACACTGTTACAGTGTCTGCTGCTTTTCCATCAGCTCATCGCCCTCTGCTGCCAAAACCAACTTATTTGTAGAAGTGTGTTGTCACCGCTGTGACTATTATTTACACTGCCCAACGGAGGCTAAACAGCACCCTTAACATAATGAGTTTAACCCTATCTGTACTGGTGCCATGTGTTACTAACTTCTGGCAACAAAAAGTTTGTCTCTGTAGAGGACTAGGCAACCTCTGGCTCTCCAGCTGTTAGACTACAACTCCCATCATCCCCAATCAGCCTGATAGGAGTTGTAGTCTCAAACAGCTGGGAAGCCAAGGTTGCCTACCCCTGTCCTTCAAGGGCCAGAGCTTTGCAATGTGATGAGCACACATGTGATTAAGAGCAATAAACATTTAAAGGGACAGTAATACCTAAATAATAAAAAAAAAAGCTCCAATTGAGCCTCCTATAAATGCTGTATTTCAGTCTTTTCCCTTTTTCTAGTTCAAGAGTAATTCAGTGCTAAAGTATCCTCCTCCCTCCCCTCTGATTTGGAATCCATTCATCTGACTGGACAGAGTGCAGCAAGGGTCAGTCTTCAGGCACTGAAGACTGTCCCTGGCCAGGTGCTGTCCAGCCAGCTCAGAGAGCAGAGCGACCTAAGGGAAAGGGGAGGAAGGGGGATCCTTTAGCATTGGATTACTCTTGAACTACAAAACAGAAAAATTTGAAATACAGAGTATCATGGCTCAGGTTACAGGAGTTTCAATCGGAGCTCCGTTTTTATTTTGTTTTTTCTTCTTTAGCCTCTTTAAGGACCGGCCCCACGCGCATGAACGCGGCGGTCATTTAAGGACCGTGGATCATTCCCCCTCCCCATCAGATTCCGGACTCCTCGAGCGGGGAGCCTGGAATTCCATGACGGTCCAGGACCATCATAGGTCCTTAGGGGTATAACAACCCATGATGATCCAGGACCATCATGGGTCCTTAAGGGGTTAAAGATATCAAATATTTTCTTAAAGGGATAGTAATATTACACTTCTTGCTGCCTAAATCAAGGGAGCTCCTACTGCTGGAAGATTCTCATTTCAAAATAATTATAGCTGTAACTTTCTACGTACACAAAACTGCAGTTTTGTACTGTGGTCACCAGGTGCCACTGTTCCTTTTACTTAACTGTGGAGAGATTTAGTCATTGACTCTCCAATAGACTGTATTACAAAAAATCTTCTCGGCAACATCTGGCGCTTGTTCAAAACGGTTTCATTAAGAAAGAGGATTTTGAGTTGTTATAACTTTTTTGAATTAAAAATCTCAGCAGTAGGATTACTCCTTGTTTTACTCAACAGGATCATCTGCTGCACTCACTCTGGCTCCGCAATTATCTATGATCCTGTTTGCTCTCCTCTTTGACCTTTTATCTAGCAACAACACAAACACTGTAGAGAACAAGTATTGTGTATTACTGTGAATGTTCTGAGCCTTGTTCTAGTCCTGTTTGATTCCTGTTGTGACACTTGACTTGCTTCATCGACCATTCACTGTCTGCACTGACCAAACAGTTAAATGACTGCTATCTGTCTGCACTGGCCCAAGCCTGTTTTAAGACCTTGGGATTCCATTGCCACTGCTCTTGACCCAGCTGCATGCTGTATCGTTAGTCCAGACTCAACCGATGTGTGGGTATTCAACTACCTGTGGTTGGTGCCACTCTCCACTAGTTTCAGTCCAACAGTCACAGCTCACATCATTCTGTTCGAACAGGTAGCACACTAGTCCTGGGCCAATCTCCATATTAACAGGTTGAGTGACTAACCAGTTTTTATGTGTGTTCACAGCACTGTTTCTGTTCTGCTTCCAAGTACAACTACCTGCATTTTGACCCATGACACTGTTCACAGTAGCCAAGGGTTTTTTTTTTTTTCTCTCCACAGCTTAGCACAGCTTCCAGGGCATTTTGGACTGACCCATCTCATTAGGCAGGTAAAGTTACAGACTTGGAAGCTTTCCCCCACCATGTGCACATCCGGAAGTGTCATTCTGGCTCCAGTCCACAGTGTTTAGTTTAACAATCTTCACAGCCTGAGGCTGGCACACTGCCCTTTCCTTTGTACAGCATACAGGTGAGAAAAGGTTAACACATTAATCTTCCAGTTCACAGTACTGTAGATTAAATACTAACCATATTTGTACCAGACTCATACCAAGTACAGTGCAAATAGACTCTCCTGTTTAATTATTTGGTTATTGTGCTTAGAAGGATGCCTCATTAGAATAAGGCAGTGAATCTCAGCTTCGGTCCTCAGGTCACACCAGCACAGTACTGTAGATTAAATACTAACCATATTAGTACCAGACTCATACCAAGTACAGTGCAAATAGACTCTCCTGTTTAATTATTTGGTTATTGTGCTTAGAAGGATGCCTCATTAGAATAAGGCAGTGAATCTCAGCTTCGGTCCTCAGGTCACACCAGCAGGTCAGGTTTTCAGGATACCCCTAATTAAAGGGATAGTAATATACTAAAGTGAAATTCTGAGTCTTCTTTATTCTATTTGTAGCATGTAGCTCTATAGTTCAGTACTAACAGGCTTGTAGTTCAACCGCAACTGAATCTGAAAGGATCCCCCCCACCCCCTTTTTTTTTTTCTGGTGCTGTAAGGCTTAAATTGCTCCAACACTTATATTTTTTTAACTGAATTCTATATTGATACCTAATGTATTATTTTGGTAATTTGATTAAATGCCTTTTCCCTTTGATTGAAGCAGCAGAATTTAATGCAAAAAATTCCAGTACTTCAGCTGAGAACTAATGGATAATGGCTTAAAGGGGAACAATCACCCCAAATAAGCTTAACAGTAATACTATTAGCATACCTGGAAACTCTCCAGTTTTGCCCCGGAGACTTTGGTTTTGACACTGAATTAGCAGGTCTCTAGGACAGAGGCCGATTCTCCGGATGTGGGGAGTTTCTGATGAAACTCATCCCACCCTGTTCCTCCCACTTCTCCTTCTACCCCAGTCTAGTCTAGCTATTTTTTCTGTTTTAGAAGTCCCGCCCCTTTTATGATGCAAATCACGTCATTTCTCCCTCCTCATCAGCATCACAGGGCTCTCCTCCAGGCAGCCCCAACCAAGAAGTTCCCAGGTATGACTATTAGCCTGCATAATTAGCGCATTACTCAGAATCCTACTTCTGCCAAGACTGATAGCCAGGTAACAGCTCTTCAGAGGCATCTGTGCATCCCTTCTAGTACCTAAAGGTACCATGCAACGCCTCCCAGAGGAGACCAGGATTGATAGAGCAGGTGTCTGTAAGCAAAGATGTCTGCGCTGTTGCCTGGCCGTTGCTCTCGGCACAAGTAGGATTTCTTTGTAACAGTCATTTTGCTGGCTATAGCACTATTGTTAAGCTTATTGGTAGAAGGCTAATTGTTAAGGAGGAGACTTGATTTGGGGCGACAGTTTCCCTTTAAATACGGTTCCAGATTAGCAGCAACTGTTTTTACAATACTTTTTAGGAATTGTTAGTTCTCCTTTAAATACGAGCGAGCAGTTTTAAGTAGAGAGACAGATTAGATGAGCCATTGGGTTCCTATCTATCAACATAATTCAACATTTCACAAGGTGCATACTTACTTAGGGTTGCAAATGTGGCATGGGATTAATACAGATCAAAAGCCAGAAGCCGTGATATTACATAACTTTAATAGCAGTCTTACCAGAGCTCAGCAATAGATTATTAATAACATACACTCAATCTTAGTAATGATGTACGGTGCAGCCAACTCCCAACTTGCTTATCTCATCTGCTAGAACATACTGCTCATCATCTTCTAGTCTGGCTATGCTTCAAAGAGGTTTATAAAGAACACTGGCGTGGGGGGAACTACTTGTTTTCAGCAGGGTTTTCATTTTTTTTTTCTAAACATTTCCCATTTGGACAAAATCCTTCTAAGGCAGCCTGTAACTACTAGCCAGCCAGCTCCCTAAAATGTTACCAGGGTAGCTAGATATTGCTGTTTCTTTTCTGAATCCAGTTCCCCCATCCCCCTCCGCTTCTCAAAGCATTTGGAATTCATTAGGCATGAAGGGAAACATTCCCCAGCCTGAGACAAAGACAGGTGCTACTTTGATGCTCCGTTAGTTGATATTAAGCTGTGTTTGCGGAGCGGGGAATGGGGACGGTCACCAGTCGGAAGGTGCAGAAGTTTAATTAACTTTCCACGTGCCTGTTAGCACAGACAGAATTTTATTTAGCAGGTAAACACAAAGGCCAATTAAAGGGGGAGTGTTACTCCAAGGAATTTTAAAAACAATTCTGTTTTCCTAAGATCCCAGTAAGAAGAAAGGAAACCAACATGTGAAGTAGTAATGTAAAAACAGGACACAATTATTGGGCCTTAGTCATCAAGATAAAGATGTACAATTCTGGGCCAACCCAACAGCACCACAGGGTTCAACTAAAAGCTGCAAATTCCCATAAATTTATTTTAACATTTTGAATGCTAGAGAGGTCTTCGACTCATTGCAAAGCAATGCATTGGAGACATCTCTAACATTCAAGGGGTTAAAAGCATAATTTAAATCAGGGCTGTCCAAGTTCGGCCCTCAAGGGTCACCAACAGGCCAAGATGTAAGGATTTCCCTGGTTCAGCACAGATGGGCCAATCAAAATGAATGAGCCACTGATTAACTCACCTGTGCTTAATCGAGAATCTTTAAAGCGGAAAGATCACCCTAAATAAAATACCCCCCAAATAATTAGGCATATAAATAGTACTATTAATGAGCATAAGTATAGCGTTATTAAGAAATCCTTCTTCTTCTTCTTCTGAGACTGACTGGCAGGCTGCTTGCTTTAGAGGCATCTGCGCTCCTGCGCTATCAGTCCCTTCCTTGTACCTAAAGGTACCATGTAGTTCGGGAAGGACAGCGTAGGCAGTCTGTCTCTAAGCCAAGATGTCTGCTTGCATGCCTGGCCACCAGTCTCAGAAGACTAAGGCGTTCTTAACCCTTTGAGTGCCAGAGTGGTACAGAATGCATTGCTGGCACTCAAAGGGTTAATAACGCAGTACTCATGCTCATTAATAGCACTATTTCTAAGTGTATTGCTGTATGCCTAATTATTGGGGGGGGGGGGGCTTTATTTAGGGTGATCTGCTTTAAATCCTGGCCTGTTGAGTGCCCTTGAGGATCGAACTTGGGACACCTCTGATTTAAATCAAATGACATTTTTATTTTCAAACTATGGCCCAACTGGTTTGCTCCAGAATTGCAATTCTTTAGCTTGATGAATAAGGCCCAATGAGTAAGAGAATTGTTGAGGCTGATAGACTATGGAGAGTGGTGATATTCCAGGGCAAACTCGCTGTCCCATACGGAACCAATAAACATCTCCATTTAGACCAAGGTTGTCAAACTGTATTCCAAAAGCGCAGAGAGATACATCCAATATTGCAGTTGTTGTATTCAAAGAGACAGAGCTAATGATTGTAACCCCTGCAATGGTAGCCTTATTCCTGTTGGCTGGTCAGGTGGAGGTGACATTAAAGCACAAAAAAGGTATAGAAACATAGAATAACAGCAAATAAGAACCATTTTTCCTGCTGTAAAAATCTCAACCCTTAGTTGGTCCTTGGTCTTGTCTTATGTTCAGGATAGCCTTATACCTATCCCATGCTTAAATTCCCTCACACTTCAGCTGGTAGGTTATTCCACTTATCTACCACTCCCTCAGGTGAAGTATAACTTACATTACATTTCAGAGTCTGTCCCTCTAGTTTTAGACTATAACCTCTTGGCCTAACATTTCTATTCCTCTGAAGTGTACTTCCATCCTGTGTTTTGCTTTGTTGAATCCCTTTATGTAATTGAAAGTTTCTATCATACCCCCTCTTTCTCTTCTCTTGCCTAAGCTATACAGTCTAACCAGATAATTTAAATCCTGTAAAAGCATTCACAATTTTATTAGCCCTTCTCTGAATTCTCTCCAGAATTTCTATATACTTTTGAAAATGGAGTCTCCAGTACTGTACACAGGTTTAATGAAAGAGCTGTAGAGTGGCATGACCACTTCTTTCTTTTTGCTACTAATGCCTCTAGCTATACAACCCAGCATCCTGCTTTGTTACATTGCCTGCCTCCCTTTAAGTAATCAGAAATAATTAATTATTCCCAAATCCATTTCCTCTGTTGTCTCCGACAGCACAATATCCCTACCCTTGGGTATTATCAGCTGCTTCTCTTGGGGAGGATATATCACAATAACCTGCACCATCTTAGCACTTTACAAATAGAGTTTAACATCCCTCATTTAGGCCTTGTTCACATAGGTGACTAGCGCAACGTTAAGGTTCTGCTTAATGCTGTTTATATGGCCAATATTTGCCTAAGATAAAGCATCATGCTGCAGATTAGATTACCTACAAGTTTCAGATTGGTTTCTTTACATTGTGGCCTATGAGCTACTGTACAGAATATCCAGATGAGCAACACCAGAGGTTTTAGTGCTGTTGACAACTTCCAATGACTAGCCTAGCCCCATGGTTGTTCTTCAGTAATGTATGGTTGATACCCACATTGAGCAGCCTTGTGACACCTTTCTGCCACCCCCTCCAATGCAAGAGTATCACTGAGAGAATATTGGAAATCTGAGGAAAGCAAGCACAGGTAGCTTGCCATGGACCAAAAATGGAGTAAAACCAATTGCCCGTGTACCAAAAGCCTTAAAGTGAAAATAATGAGATTTAAAAAAAAAAAAAAAAAGTTAAAGCTCAGTACTACTACTTCTACCCCTCGAAGTAGCATCATTCAAAACTTGAAGTTCTATTTGTACAGATTTTTTTACAACATGTGAAGTCAAAGCAGCAAACTGGGATCATCAGCTGCTTCTGGAGCTCACTGCACCAGGAGAAGGCATCTTTCCAATGAACAGAAACCCTGCAGAACTAGCACACCTAAAAGATCCCCATTCTCTGTGAGGCAAACCGGAAATAGCCCCGGATCAACATGATTTGGAATTTTAATATTATAATAAAGGTTATTTTTTAACTTAGTATTTTGTCCCTTTTTTCTCCTATTTTACCTCACAGAGAATGGGGATCTTTTAGGTGTGCTAGTTCTGCAGGGTTTCTGTTTTCTACTTCTATACATTACTCAATTATCCCCTGTAGCACCCTTTTATTTCCCCTTTTTCTCTTGATTAGAGGTTATAAGGTGGTCCTGTTTTTGGGTGTGCACAGGAGTATTTGTGTGTTTCTCCAATCTTTCTAATGAAGGCTGTATATTTAGAATGCTGCTACTAACAGAGATGGCAGCAGAAATGATTATCTAGTAAAAACAGTGAACTTTGACACACTCATAAATGTTTTTCCATATTAGTTGCTTTATGGGGCTTTTAATCCCTTGAATGCTCGACAATGCATTGCTTTGCAGCGCGTTGAAGAACTATCTATCATTCATGGGGTTAAAAGCCCTTTTTATCAACTGAAATGTTTATTTGCCCCAAAAGGTGCAGTTAGTTTGCTCCAGAACTGCACCACTCGACATTAATGCACGAGTCTCAGTGAATGCATTTTATTGCCTGCTGGTTCTAAATGCCAAAGATTGTCCCTTTTATCAGATCCTACATCGCGTGTGTGGCTCAGACACAACCTCACTCAGGAGACTGTCCCAACAAAGGACAATTTCAACCCAGGAAAAGCACCAGCCAAGGAAAGCATTGGGTGGAGGAAACGGAGAATGCAGACAAACTCTGGGTAAAAGGACCTTTTCAGTTTAGGTTCCTTGTTGTTGGAGGATGAGTAATTAGTTAAGTCAATACGGTGAAGTGGAAAGAAATCAGAGCCAAGTAAACTTACTTCAAAGCACTTTGGACATTTTAAGTAGACTCCTGCATCGTTAATAGACGGCTGTGTTGTGCCATCACAGGCATCATTTGGGGCCATTACCCAAACCTGTGAGAAAACAACTTGCGAAAGGACATGTTCATCTACGAAAGTTAGTTTTTCCACATAGAGGATGTAACCTCCATTCTAGGATATGACTCGGAGGACTCCTGCCTAGAGGGTCACGTCAGCTGCAATGGAACAGGTCTGTGGGAATCCTTAAGAAAGATCAATGACCCTGGAATTGTTTTAACTTAATAACTTTATTGATACAAGAACATTATTTTTCTCAGTCTTTCCAACTTCAGCACAGCTGAGGCAAGAAGCAAAACAGGAGCATGGCAGAACTTGCATCTGCGTAAGATAATTGGCAAAAGAGGTCACAAGGTCCCATTATCCATCAATATTTAGAGGCCTCCATCAGCAGGAAAATGTTGTATCCAGACGTTATTAATGCAAGCGCCAAAGGGCCGATCAAAACAGCAACTTCACTCATTTCTTCCCTAAGGAAAAAAGTGAGAGATCTCAGTCTACCAGATGCTGGTTCAACAGGTGCAGTTAACACAAGTCCAATACCTACCCTAGAGAATGATGGGACATATGTACGAAAAGAACAGAGAAACGGTTTTGGGGCAAACCAACTACCATATTGCACATGTAAAAATCCCCACTGATTTAAAGGGATAGTAATCTCTTAAAGGAAAATCAAGACCACCTGACAACATACCCCAATTATAATTATCTGGGCAGAAAATCCTAAGGGCAGCTATGAATAAATTCTGGGTGGGCTGGTCCTCCAACATCAGTCTTCAATTTGTACTGGACATTATATTCATGTGATTTTCCTTTTCAACCCTTTGATTGCCATAGGGGAAGATCCATGCAATGTACAGCCCTCTGGCACTCAAAGACTTAAGGACATGGAGTATGTGCAATACGTGGCATACCGCATCCTTAGCCCTTTGAGTGCCAAAGAGGTATCCAACGAATACCCCACTGGCTCTCAAAGGGTTAAATTACTCCATGACCCCTAATTTCTCTTCCCAATTAGTCCTACTATCTCAATATAGGAGGTGGGAGGAGTTTAGGGTACCGAAGAGCAGCTACAAAGAATCGGGTCCACTTCCATGGTCATGTTATCTAGCACTAGATTCATCTTGGGGAAATAAATCAAAATAATTTATTCATAGTGACCATTAGGATTATCTGAACACATTAAGGTAAGTGGGTTTATTCATGCAAGGTGTTCATGTTTCCTTAAAGGGATAGTAATACTTCGTTTTAACTTTATTTTATTTTGTAGGCATTAATAAAACATGAAGAATGATATGTGTTTAAGAGATATTCACAAACAAAGTATCCCTTCCCTGTTCAACCAGATCAGAAGGGAGGTGCGCAGGTAGACTGCAGAGAGGGACAATCTTCAATTAAGAGGAGGGAAAAAGCTGAAAAACTTGTCAAGGGGGGGGGAAGGGCTTTCATTGTTCTCATAGGAAGAAGATTGTCCCCTTCTGTTATCTGTCTGGTCTTACAACCAGATTCACATCTGAGAAGAGATGGCTTACACTAGGTAAAAGGGGCAGGAGGGGAAACTTTGCTTGTGAATCTCTCTCAAACCATAAAGGTTTGAGAGATAAGACTTATATCATTCTTCATGTTTTTTTAATGCCTACAAAATAAAATAAAATTAAAACGAAGTATTACTATCCCTTTAAATGTGCCTTTTAATTCCTTGCATTTTAGAGGCGTCCAGTGCATTGCTTTTCCTCAAGAGCTTAAAAGCCCCACTTAAATCAAATGGAAGTTTTATTTCTTTCTTATGGTGCAGTTGGTTTCCACCATTTTCTTTTAATACATCTGGCCCAATATCACTTATACGCCATTGCTGTACTATTTATTATCCTCCGACTGCTTAGCACCAAACATTACCTGGCAGTTTCAGCCACTTGGGTACTTTGCCAAGATCCCTGTGGACGTGTTGCCGCGAGTCGGACTCCGATTCCTCCTCACTTACAGCAGAGTCTGAGGGTGTTGTATGAACATTCTCAGGGCTGGTGACTGTGAAGTTCTCATGTACTGGGGCTGCAGGAGCAGTCTGAACGTGGGGCATCATCCTATCAGGACAAAACGATATTTCTATGTATATAATACATACAATCCTTCTGCTTCATTCCTTATTATCACAGGTTAAATAGTAATCCTTTATTATGTAAATATATATGGATATATTTTATAGGGTTTTTTCGGCCAAGTAAAACAAGAATGCTTCTTTCAAGGTTTATTACAGTTCATACTGTTTTATATTAAAAGGATAGTAATGTTTCATAAAAACAGCAGCTCCAAATAATCTTCATAGTATTTGGGCCATGGAGAGTGTTATTTCAATACTGTCAGAGATGTAGTTCAAGAGTAATTGAATGATAAAGTCCCTTTTAATTATGTAACATTAGAGCAGCAAGATTGTGCAGATGGATCACAGAGAGGAACAATCTTCAGTGATCATAAGGAAAAACCTGTCAAGGGGGGCAGGGTTTTCCTTATACTCACAGTAAGAAGATTGTCCTTTGCTGTGAGCTGACTGGTGCCAAGACCAGATTCCACATCTAAGGGGAGGTGGCTTACACTAGGTAAAAGGGACGGGAGGGGGATATTTTATCATTCAATTACTCTTGAACTACAAGTCTGACAGTACTGAAATAATCTCCATGAAAATAGGATTTTAGTCTTACCTGTTAAATCCTTTTCTCTTAGTCCATACAGGTTACTGGTAACTTTGGGTAGGTGATCTGCCCCTTTAAGTAGGCAGGAACATTTCTAGAAGTGAATGCAGGGGGGTGGAGCCTACTTCCCCTCCTTGGCTGCAGCTAGCCAATCCATTCCAGTAAGATTTGAGACACTAACTATTGACTAGATAGTTGAAGGGAAAGAAGACTACTGTGCCAATGACCCTGAAGGACCCCAACGGTCTGCCACAGGAGAGCCAAGCATGGTCCCTTGACAGGATGGGAGACCAGTAACCTGTATGGACTAAGAGAAAAGGATTTAACAGGTAAGACTAAAATCCTCTTTTCTCTGTCGTCCAATACAGGTTACTGGTAACTCTGGGATGTCCAACCATTAAGTTTCCCAGAGGCGGGAAGTAAGGCAAGGACCAGGCGCAAGGCCCCCAAAGTCATCAGAGTAGATATGAACTATCAGATCAGAGATACCCCAACAAAACAAATTAAGTGTCAATGGACACTGAACAGGAGTAACAATAAGCCAGGAACTGTTATACAGCATACTGAACTAGAGCCAGCAGGGCTCAAAAGTGAAGGAAGCACCAAAGAACTGAAGAAGATCCTAGCCAGGCAAGACTGCATCCAGGATTTTTCTCCCAAAACTGGTGTCAGCTGATGCCAGCACATCAACACGGTAGTACTTCAAAAAGGTGTGCACAGACGACAAAGTGGCAGCCTTGCACAACTGATCAGCAGAAGCCTGTACCCCAACAGTGCCCAAAACCCCCTGAGCCCCCCCACCACACATAAAACATTAACCGGATGACAGAGCAAGGGCAGACAATTAAAATGAGCCACCTGTGAAGTAGCTACTTTTAGTAGCTGCAGAGATATGTCCCAAACTGTACAGGCTCATAGAAGTGAATGGAGCAATGGCGTCTATGCGGTAAATGCTCGCCTTAAAGGAGCGGAACACAAATTTTGCAAAGTTGAAACTGTGAATTAAAATTACATGAAACATCACTAGAACATGTTAGCAAACCCAAAAAACACTGAACCCAATAGGGAAAGTGCCAATAAACCCCCAAAATATGATAATCCCAATGAGTGCAGGAGTGTGCAATAGGAACTCCAAAGAAAAAACCCTTGTATGGAGGGGCACTGTGGGACATGTAGACCTGCAGCACTCAAAGGGTTGCTCACCTTTCCTGCAGATCTTCTGTCTTCAGATTACCATGTATTAAGAAGTGGCCTCAGTGGGCAACTCCTGAGGAAAGAACTTGAACCCAAGATTTTCCCCCCAGGGCTTAAGGTAAACAGAAAGTACCTGGATACTGAGCTAGCCACATATTAGGGCATTGGCAGTTATGGTAATCCACCTAATGGTGATATTCCATATCTAACAGAAAAATAAAAAATTAGCTAAAACTATAGCAGAACTGTTCTCTTGCCTGCCTCTTCACCAAGGAACAAATCTTAATGAAGCTGATTGGCTAGCTGCAGCCAAGGAGGGAAGGTAGGCTCCACCCCCTGCATTCACTTCTAGAATTGTTCCTGCCTACTTAAAGGGGCAGATCGCCTACCCAAAGTTACCAGTAACCTGTATTGGACGACGAGAAATATTACTATCCCTTTAACAGTGAAGACGTGTTCAGACACTTATTATACAGAATTCTATGGGCCAATGAGCCACTTTCTACAGTTTTCCATTCAGTGAAATAGTAACTGCTCCACTTTGCGACACTCTGAACTTTTATAACTTCTGAATAAAGCAGCTTCCAGAAGTAGGTATACTCTTGTTTTACTCAAAAAGCCATACAATATAAGCTTTTGGTTTCTTTTCATAATAAAATGTTACTGATCCTTTAGGTATATAAACTTTACCTGGCAACTAATACGTCTGCTTGTGATGGAGACACAGGAGCTTGCAGTAGCTGCTGGTGCAGAAAATGTCCTGTAGAAAATATTACAAATGAAACAAAAACTGGTCATAATGACATTGTAGTCAGAGAGAAAATGCTTATTCCTTTGTCTACTCTCTCTTCCCAAACCTGACCGAGTACCACTAATATCTCATGTCTTTAGGATTTCCATGTTTGGCCACTGGTGAGTCTAAGGGCTCAATGTTCTTCAAAAAGTTGTCATCCTATAAAAGGATTCGCTAGGATGTTTGCCACAATGCAGTCGCCCTGCAATACTTAGACAGGTGGCGACTAGCTTAATAATCATTATTTTACCTCTTAAAAGTGCCCCCGAGTAAAGTTATCAGTAATATTCCGAGACTGACGGCCAGGTTAGTGAAGCCCGCAAATATCTCTCAAACCATAAAGGTTTGAGAGATAAGACTTAATAGTTCTACAATACTAAATAAAATTTAAATTGGGTATTACTATCCCATTAATTTTGTTATTCTTTGCTGTACTTTCTCCAGTTTCAGAATATCCTTTTTCAGAACTAGTGCCCAAAACTGCACTGCATATTCAAGGTGAGGTCTTACCAACAATTTCTACAATGGCAAAATGATGTAATCCACTCTTGCTTCAACACCCCTTTTTATGCAAGACAGGGCTTTGTTTGCTTTTGCTACTGCTAACTGACACTGGTCACTGTTTCCAGGTTTGTAGTTTACAAGGATTCCCAGGTCTCTCTCTACCAATGAGTCCACTAAAATGATTACATTAAGTTCATAAGTAGCATTGGGATTTGTTTTCTACCCAAATGCATGACTTTGAACATTCCCACATTAAACTTCATAGTCCATTTTTTTGCCCAATCTGTCACCTAGCTAGCATCCAAGGGGTTAAACGTCTCATTCATTTAAAGACAGGATTTTATTTGTTCCCTATTATGGTGTAGTTGGTTTGCATCAGAACTACATCACTGTTTTCTTTCTACATATGCCCCAATGTTGATCTCACTATAGAAAGTGCTCGGTGGATTTAATCTTTCTGTACATTTTAGTTCCTTAACCCTTTAAGGACCAGACACATAGAATATATGTGTGTACACATTATACATAAAGGGTCCCTGGTTCTAGTCCCAACAGGGTTGACTATCTGCCAACACGCACTGGATCAGCATGTCAGATTACAGTCCATACCTTCATATTGGATTGCTGTGGAGGCATTCATCCTGCAAAAGCTACAGCTTTATATGATAGAGTAGATGAAAAGAAATGGCATCTATTCGACATTACATATATGAGCACTCAAAGGACTTTAAGTGGAAAAATGGATTTTAGTCTTACCTGTTAAATCCTTTCCTCTTAGTCCATACAGGTTACTGGTAACTCTGGGTAGGCGATCCACTCCTTTAAGTAGGCAGGAACAATTCTAGAATTGTATGCAGGGGGTGGAGCCTACCTTCCATCCTTGGCTGCAGCTAGCCAACCAGCTCCAGAAAGATTTGAGACACTAACTATTGACTAGATAGTTGAAGGGAAAGAAGACTCCTGTGAGCACGACCCAGAAGGAACCCCACGATCTGCCACAGGACAGCCAAGCATGGTCCCTTCACAGGGTGGGAGACCAGTAACCTGTATGGACTAAGAGAAAAGGATTTAACAGGTAAGACTAAAATCCTCTTTTCTCTGTCGTCCAATACAGGTTACTGGTAACTCTGGGATGTCCAACCATTACGTTTCCCAGAGGCGGGAAGTAAGGCAAGGACCAGGCGCAAGGCCCCCAAAGTCATCAGAGTAGATATGAACCATCAGATCAGAGATAGCCCAACAAACAATGAAGTGTCAACGGACACTGAACAGGAGTAACAACACCCCAACTGTTACACAGCACACTGAACTAGAGCCAATGGGGCTAAAAAGTGAAGGAAGCACCAAGAACCGAAAAAAATCCAAGACAGGCAAAACTGCCCCCAGGATTTTCCTCCCAAAGCTGGCGTCAGCCAATGCCAGCACATCAACAGGGTAATGCTTCGAAAAGGTGTGCACAGACGACCAAGTGGCAGCTTTGCACAACTGATCAGCAGAAGTCTGATTTTTGTAAGCCCAAGAGGCCCCAATAGATCGAGTAGAATGAGCCATAGCCCTGAAAGGGACAGGCTTCTTCCTCAGCTCGTAAGCCTTACGAATAGTAGACTTGATCCAAGAAGCAAGAGTCACATTGGATGCAGGTCTTCCTGCCCTAGGACACTCAAGAATGACAAACAACGCGTCTGATTGTCTGATAGACTCAGTGCGATGTACATAAAACTTGAGACAACGCACCACGTCTAACAAATGGAGATCCTCTCCTTGTCAGAGGTGGGGTCAGGGCAGAAAGAGGGCACCACAATCTCCTGATTGATGTGGAACTCCGAAATCACCTTCGGGAGAAACTCCGGAGAGGTGCGAAGCTCCGCCTTATCCATGTGAAACACCAAATAGGGTGGTTTACAGGACAGAGCATGTAATGCCATGACACAGCGGACAGACACAATCGCCAGGAGAAAGGCCATTTTCCATGTCAACAGGCGTAGAGGAATAGTAGCCAAAGACTCAAATGGAGGGCGCTGAAGAAAGACCAAAACCAAGTTAAGATCCCATGGAGAAGCAGGAGGAGTATGAGCAACGCCCTGGAAGAAAACCTTGACATCAGGAATGATGGCAATGCACCTCCAAAAGAAAACAGAGAGAGCAGACGTCTGAACTTTAAAGGGATAGTAATGTTTCATAATCAATGCGGCTCTAATTAATCATCATAGTATTTGGACTTTGGAGAGTGTTATTTCAATTCTGTCAGAGTTGTAGTTCAAGAGTAATTCAATGACAAAGTATCCCCCTCCCGCCCATTTTAATGATGTAACACTGCCCAGGCAGACTGCAGAGAGGGACAATCTTCAATTAAGATAATGGAAAAACCTGAAATACTTGTCAAGGGGGGCAGGGCTTTCATTTTTCTCATAGGAAGAAGATTGTCCCCTGCTGTTATCTGTCTGATCTAGCAACCAGATTCCACATCTGAGAAGAGATGGCTTACACTAGGTAAAAGGGGCGGGAGGGGATACTTTGCTTGTGAATATCTCTCAAACCATAAAGGTTTGAGAGATAATACTTATATCGTTCTTCATGTTTTTAATGCCTACAAAATAAAATAAAGATAAAACTAAGTATTACTATTACTAAAACTGAGGCCCTTATCCACACCTTCCTGCAAAAAGGCCAGGACCGTAGACAGATCAAATTCCTGAGACAGGTCCTTGTGAGCACACCAAGATAGGAAGGTCGATCAGACACGATGGTAGATCTTGGAAGAAACAGGTTTGCGGGCACTGAGCATAGTAGCCACCACACCAGAAGAAAACCCTTTCTTCCTCAATATTGAGGATTCAATTTCCAGGCCATCAACGCTAGACGATAAACATCCTCCTTCCACAGGTAACCCTGTAGAAGAAGATCCGGATGGCAAGGGAGCCAGAATGGCTCCAGCACTGACAGATCCAGAAGCTCCGGAAACCAAGCCTAGCAAGGCCAGTACGGAGCAATCAGAATGACTGGACAACGCTACTGACAGATCCAGAAGCTCCGGAAACCAAGCCTAGCGAGGCCAGTACGGAGCAATCAGAATGACTGGACAACGCTCCAGTCGTAATTTCCACAACACCATGTGCAACATGGGGAGGGGAGGAAAGATGTAGGCCAGAGGGAATAACCAGGGAATGGACATTGCATCCACCGCCAGAGCTAGAGGGTCCCTCCATCAAGAGCAGAACCTCGGAACCTTCCTGTTGTGTCTTGTTGCCATCAGGTCGACGTAAGGAAGACCGCCATGATGTTGTCTATGCCAGGAATGTGCACTGCGGATATGGCAGGAACGTGATCTTCTGCCCAAGACAAAACAGCCTTGACCTCTAACCAAGCAGCAAGACTTCTTGTTCCGCCCTGCTTGTTGATGTAAGCCACGGCCGTGGCGTTGTCGGACTCTACCCTAACTGGACAGTCTTCCAGCTGAGAGGTCCAATGACAAAATGCGTGAAATATCGCCCGAAGCTCCAACACGTTGATGGGAAGGAGAGCTTCTTCCGGAGACCACCGACCCTGTGCACTCAGGCGACCCAGGACTGCTCCCCATCCGGAGAGGCTGGCAAACGTTGCACCGTGGTCCAGAAGGAAACTAGGAAGGACTTGCCCTTCAGCAGATTGGAGACGTCGAGCCACCAGGACAAACTCAGTTCCACATGAAAAGAAAGTGACACCGACATCTTCAGAAGGTCCGTCCGACCCCTGCACACCTGGATCACAAACCGATGGAGTTCCCTGGTGTGTGCTGTGGCGAACTGTACCGCCTCTATGGTGGAAATGAATTTCCCCACGAGAGATGACAGCTTCTTGGCTGGAACTGGATCCTGAGCCAGTATCACAGAAACCCTGTGGGCGATCTGGTGAGCCACCTCGCCCGTGAGAAACAGCATGTTCTTCTGGGTATCGAACAGGAGGTCCAGGAAAACTAGACGCTGGGATGGGACAAGAGATCCAGAGAAGCAAGGAGTTCCCCCGGGGACATGGCAGCAATCACCGTCTGTAGAGACTCCTGGTGATAATGAGTCGGGGTCACAAAGGAATTGAGATCCTTCAAGTCCAAAATGGGACGACAACCGCCATGCTTCTTGGAGACCACAAAGAGGTTTGAGTAAAAACCCATACCCTGTCCTGAACTGGAACTGGCTCTAGAACGTCCTTGTCCAGAAGAGCCTGAACAGCGCCGAACAGACGCCGTTTCTCTGCACCCTGAGACGTATGAGAAGGAAAGAAGCGAAAGGGAGGAAGAGAGACGAAAGGGATCCTGTACCCTTCTGTCAACACCTGTAAAACCCATGGGTCTGTCACTGAATCCTCCCAAATGCTGTGATAGTGACGCAGATGACCACCCACAGCAGAGTGCGGACCCGGGATCAGTGAACCATGTCGAAGAAAGCTTGGAAGCCTTGGGCTTGGAGGAGACCTTGGGCTTCCATTGCTGTTTGGGCTTGGAGAAGGTACACGGAGCTGAGGGAACCGTCAGGTTCGCTGCACGTGTCTCATTCTGAAAGGAACGAAAATACTGGTTACGCTTCAGCGGAATTTTCTTCCTAGGAACTAAGGGTAGAAGTGTACTCTTACCCCCTGTAGCCACACTGATGAGATCCTTGAGATCTGGCCCAAGCAAAGAAGTGACTTGAAAAGGCAAGGATAGAAATGCTTTCTTAGAAGCAGTATCAGAAGACCAGATCTTGAGCCAAAGAGCCCTTCTGGCAAGTACAGACATGGTGGAAACCCTAGCTATCAAATGGATGGCATCAAGTAGGGCAGCAGAAATATAGTGCTCTGCCTCAGAAATGTAGGCAAGGAGGCACAACTTATCCAAAGTAGGAGCACCCTGACGGACAGCAAGACTGAGCTGTTCAGTCCAGACCGCAATGGCCCAGTTCACCCATGCTGCTGCGAATGCTGGACGCATAGTAGAACCAGCAGTGGCAAAGATGGACTTGAGGGAGACCTCAAGTTTCTTGTCAGTCCAGTCCTTTAGAGCAGACGCATCAGACACTGGCAAGGCAGTAGACTTGGATAGCCTGGAGGTAGGAGTATCCACTTTGGGAGGATGAACCCACTGAGCAAGCGCTGCCTCAGAAAAGGGATCAAGCTTAGCAAATTTCTTGGAGACAGAAGGCTTTCTGTCCGGAGACTTTCACTCTTCAGAAAGTAAAGGGCTTTTTAGGCTCCTGAAACACATCAGAGGGGTCAGAAGGAACCTCCTGAACTAAGGGAATGTTAAGAGTATTCAAGATAGCCCAAATCAGGCCCTCAGCGGAGGGCTCAGGATCAGCCTCAAAAGGATCCCCAAAAAACTGAGGGGAGCCCAGAGCACAACATTCTCAACATCTGAATCCACCAGGATTTCTGTGCAGAGGAATCTGACACATCAGGTACTCCCTGAGGTTTGGCCAGGGATGACTTGATGGAGGAGGGGGTCTGCCAAGAATGGAAGACCCCCTGTAACTGGGATGGAAAGAGTTGTAAAGTGGACCTGAGGTCCCTAGTAGCAGCCTTGAACTCTTGCACCCAGACTGGCATTAATGCATGGCTGGATGTCCCTGGAAGACTCTTAGGGACATCAGAACATGCTGGGCATAAATTACCTGAGAATTCTCTAGGTAACCCTGAATGACAGGAAGAGCAATGCGCAATAGGGGATAAAGAGACCCCAGCATCCAAGCTCCAATGGTATAGACATTCTCACAGTGTCAATATCCTTACTGTATAAAAAAATCACACAATTATAATTAAAGCTCGGGAACTCAATTTTTACAAAATTGAAGGTATAATATTAAAAGACATGAAACATAACTAGAACATGTTAGGATACAAAAAAAAAAACAGAACCAGTAGGAAAAGTGTCAGAAAACCCACCAAATGAATGCCATACCAGCAGCTAAAGGGTTAAATACCAAATAAACCTGCTCCAAATACCCAACAGACATACAGATAGACCCAGTGAGTGCAGAAGTGTGCAATAGGAACTCCAAATGAAAAACCCGTGTGCAGAGGCGCACTGTGGGACATGTGGACCTGCAGCACTCAAAGGGTTGCTCACCTTTCCTGGAGATCTTCTGTCTTCAGATTACCATGTTTAAAGAAGAAGCCTCGGTGGGCAACTCCTGAGCAAAGAACATGTAGCCAAGATTTTCCTCCCAGGGCTTAAGGTCCACAAAAAGCACCTGGTCACTGAGCTAGCCACATCTAAGGGCATTGTCAGTTATGGTAATCCGCCTAATGGTGATATTTCATTTCTAACACAAACATAAAAAACTTCTAAAGCTATAGCAGAACTGTTCTCTTGCCTGTGTTCTCTTTACCAAGGAACAAATCTTTCTGGAGCTGGTTGGCTAGCTGCAGCCAAGGAGGGAAGGTAGGCTCCATCCCCTGCATACAACTCTAGAATTGTTCCTGTCTACTTAAAGGGGAGGATCATCTACCCAGAGTTACCAGTAACCTGTACTGGACAACAGAGAAAAAGTGTTCGTTTGTCAACATTTCAGCCCCCTCAAGACCCTTGAGGGGGCTTAAACGTTGAGAATAAACCAACATATTTGGGGGAGATGCACTAAGGTGTGATAAAGAGGTGAAAAAGCTGAGAAGACTTAGCAGAGATATCACTTTTCTAATTCCTATGTTTTTATTTGGAGCCAATGCACTAAGATCTTGCCCTGCTTGAGAAGTCTTAGAGCAAAGGCTCCATAGAATAACATAAGAACTGGAGGAGTGATATCACTGGAGAAGTCTTCTCTTCTTTATCACACCTTTGTGCATCTCCTCCAATTTCTTTTTGTATACTTACGCAGAGTACTGAGCTATATATATATATTTATATATCAGGTAGTGAGTTATCAGGACAATAGCACAGCTAATGAGCACTTAGAAGGACTTTATAAGAAAAAATTAAAAGATCTTTATTGTCAAAGTTTCAGCCCCATTACACAGACCTTCCTCAAGACTTGCTCATTAGCTTTGAGATTATCCTGATAGCTCGCTATCTTTATCTATTATTTTGTGCAGCACCAAAAAATATAATAAATATATAAGAGAGAGATTAAGAGAGTGAGATAGAGAAAGACTGAAATATAGCAAGAGAGACTGAGATAGAGTACACTTTTGTCAGTGGAACAGTAAACCCTGACTAGCACAGGGAGAAAACGTACCTCTCTGAGTCTGTGATCCAAAGTGAATAAGAGCGGCAGGGAAGAGTTCAGCCTGGGATAAAATAAGGCATACATGATATAACCCATATAATGTCACGTTTAACTTCCTCTACAAAACTTTAAAGGAACAATAAATCCCAGCACTATTCTACCTAAAATATTTGGCGATATGTCCCAGACTATCACTTTAATAAACACAAATCCAGAACAGCTTGGGCGCAGTGTAAATTATCACAGTTAAAGGAACAATAAACCCTAGTTTAGTCACGTGTCTCAGAATACCACTAAACTATACCGGTAGCTCAGGGGTTAATTCCCTATCCCATGCTGATTCTTACAGGGTTGAGTGAATGGCTGCTCCACTTCCTGCATGATCAGTGACTGGCTTCTATGGGTCACCAAGCAATTGCACAGATCGGAGATTTCGGCTTAGTGCAACCAGTAGAGAAACAGAGTGAGAGATTAGGAACTTTGTCCTTCACAGACTCCATAGGAGCCAGCCACCGATCATGCAGGAAGTGAAGCGCCCATTCACCTGTCCCTGCAAAAATGACAATGGGATTGGGTAAGTGACTGGGTGACTATTAACCCATAAGCTTCCAGACTAGTTTAGTGGTAGTCTTGGAAACATGGCTAACTATGTATGGGGTATACAGATCCTTTAACTGTCCTAACACCACACCCAAACTGTTTGGGTTTATGTTTATTAAAAGCAAAATAAGAAGTAAGGTACAGTCTCATTTTTAACAATGTACATTTTGCCACAGTATGCATTTTTTTTTAACCCTTTGAGTGCCAGAGGGGTACGGAACACACTGCTTTGCAATGCGCTCCATACCCCTCTGGCACTCAAAGGGTTAAACAAAAATAAACGATTTAAGCTTATTGCTAGATAAGGATTAAAATAAGCTAAACTTGTATAGCGGTGGTAGTTCCCCTTTAAGAATTGCACTCGTTTTTCTTTGTACATCAGCAGTTTTGGAGCAAACCAACTGCTCCATAGGGTAAAAATAAAATTCTGCCAACATTCCAGTGATTTAAATGGGGTAATGCACTGGATACCCATAGCATTCAATCAGTTAAAATGTTATGGCTTCTTTAAATGGGACTTTTATTTCATATAGGCCTAAATTATTGGGCTTTTCCTGCAGAGCAAAGCAAGAGCAACCCCCTAATGGCAGGTTCTTTGTTCCAAAGTTATTACAGCCCCATATTCAGTTTTCCCCTGTGGCGTGATGGCTGGCTTTAGGACTGCAAAAGGCCATTAGGTCCTCATTCATCAAGCTAAGGAAGTGCAATCAATTCAGGAGCAAACCAACTGCACTATGAAAGGGGGATGATGAAAAATTCACAAATTCCTGTTGATTTTAAAGGGGCTCAAAAGAGATTTAAATCAAATGGGAATTTTGATTTCCTCCCTATGATGCCGTTGGTTTGCTCCACAATTGCACCTCTTTTTGCTTTTTTGTAAGGCTGTTGGGGTCCAATTCAGAAAGCAAAAGTGGAATGATTCTCAAATACACCAAATCCTACATAAGGGAAAAAATAACATTCTCTTAGATTGAAATATAACTTTGCAATGTGTTGCAGAACTCTCTAGCATTCAGGGAGTTAAAAAGAAAATGTTTAATTAATTGAATTTTGAGGAATTTTTATTTGTCCCCTTTGGTGCAATTTACTTGCTTCGAATTAGGTCTTTAGTCCTTACTGCCTTGGCAGACAATAGGGGAAGATGTACTAAGGAGTGATAAGGCAGAGATGACTTCTCCAGTGATATAGTTTCTCCAGATCCTATGTAACTCTATGGAGCCAATGCACTAAGATTACTGAAGTGGGAGCTATCTTTGTGTATTGGATCCATAGAATAACTTAGGACATTGAGATGTTATCTACCCTTTATCACGCCTTAGTGCATAATCCCCAATGTATCGTAATTTCAGAAACCTTAGTATATTGGATCCATAGAATAACATAAGACATGGAGAGGTTATCTCCCCTTTATCATGCCTTAGTGCATAATCCCCAATGTATCGTAATTTCAGAAACCTTAGTATATTGGATCCATAGAATAACATAAGACATGGAGAGGTTATCTCCCCTTTATCACGCCTTAGTGCATAATCCCCAATGTATCGTGACTTCAGAAATCTTAGTGTATTGGATCCATAAGACATGGAGAAGTTATCTCCCCTTTATCATGCCTTAGTGCATAATCCCCGATGTATCGTAACTTCAGAAACCTTAGTATATTGGATCCATAGAATAACATAAGACATGGAGAGGTTATCTCCCCTTTATCATGCCTTAGTGCATAATCCCCAATGTATCGTAATTTCAGAAACCTTGTATATTGGATCCATAGAATAACATAAGACATGGAGAGGTTATCTCCCCTTTATCACGCCTTAGTGCATAATCCCCAATGTATCGTGACTTCAGAAATCTTAGTGTATTGGATCCATAAGACATGGAGAAGTTATCTCCCCTTTATCATGCCTTAGTGCATAACCCCCAGTGTATCGTAACTTCAGAAATCTTAGTATATTGGATCCCTAGAATAACATAAGACATGGTGTGGTTATCTCCCCTTTATCACGCCTTAGTGCATAATCCCCAATGTATTGTGACTTCAGAAATCTTAGTGTATTGGATCCATAAGACATGAAGAAGTTATCTCCCCTTTATCACGCCTTAGTGCATAATCCCCAATGTATCGTAACTTCAGAAACCTTAGTGCATTGGATCCATAGAATAACATAGGACATGGCAATGTTATCTCCCCTTTATCATGTCTTAGTGCATAACCCCCAGTGTATAGTAACTTCAGAAATCTTAGTCTATTGGATCCACAGAATTATATAGAACATGGAGATGTTATCTCCCTTTTATCATGCTTTAGTGCATAACCTCCAATGTATTGTAACTACTGGCTATAAGCAAACTGTGCCATAGGTTAGCCAATGTATCGGCAAAGAACCCATCCCTGAAGCCTAGTCAGTATTAATGGGTCAGATGGGCGCTCAGAATACAAACCCAAAGAGGAGCAATACACAGTATGGGGGCTTTTAACATTTCCTTTCCAATCTGTATTGTGTAAGGTTGCATGCCATCTGAAAACAAAGACAGCTTTCCGTAAACTTTAATTACAGAGTACCAGACATGGTCAAAGCTCAGAGAAAGAACACTCGCCAACACTTTGATGTTTCCTCTCATCTGTAGGGATTTCACTATTTAGAAAACGACAGCTTAAAAAGGGCCCCTCGTTCCCCCTGGAAACACACTAGCCCCCTTTAAACACAGCATTTCTTTTATGCAGTCTGGAAGCTGGAAAATGAGGTTTGTGTAGCGTGTTAGTGCTGGAATTTTTTAATAACCTCCTCTCTCTCTTTACTCTTCCCCCCCAATTATCGTGGTGAATAATTAACATAGTGAAGGAGATAACTAAATCCAGCATCTCCAAGCTGAAAGATCTTTAGTTCAAAGCGCGTCTTTTTTTTTTTTCTTCTTCTCCTCCGTTCCCCCTGGTGCCGCCACTAAAACTTCCTTGTCAGTCAATCTCTGGGCAATCACTTCAAAGCCTCATGAGGAAAAGGCCCCAAGGGTCAGAGAAAATTCATGGCAGTGAGAACGGGACGCTCATATACCCAGCAAGAGGAACACAAAGGGAATAGAGGAGGCCGACACTTAGACAGAGGTACACAAAGAATTACAGGCCTTATAGTCAAGATAAAGGAGGGGCAATTCTGGAGCAAACCAACTGCGCTTAAATGAAAAATCTGGAAATTCCCACTGATTTAAAGTGCAATCTTGTTTTACTAAGAACGCTGCGCAGCCCCAGACTCATGTCAGCCGTTCAGGATGGCAGAGTCAGAACACTAGCTGGCATCAGTCTGGGGTATAAACAAGGAAGTTGGGGTGCCACAGCCATCATAGACCTTTAGAGCCTTATTCATCAAGCTGAAGAGATGCTATCCTATATAATAATTCGCTAGCATGTTTGTCAGAAGCTGTCATGCGCAGCAGAGACTGCCAGAGTGCACAGAATGCTGGGAGTTCTGTGCTGGGAGCATTCTGTGTGGAATGCTGGGAGTTCTGTGATGGGAGCATTCTGTGTGGAATGCTGGGAGTTCTGTGCTGAGAGCATTCTGTGCTTTCGGGCAGTCTCTACAGTGCATGACTGCATCGGCAGCAAGACCGTCCTCTTAACCCTTTGAGTGCCTCTCTGGCACTCAAAGGGTTAACATCACCCGGACCTTGGCCCATTTACACAGGCTTTTACATTGATTTAACTGGGGATTTAAACCCCTTGAGTAATAGTGATGCAAAGAAATACGATGGAGACCTCTCTAGCACTGAATGAGTTAAATGTCCCATTTAAAATCACTGGGAATGTAATTTGCCCTGTATGATGCAGGTGGTTTGCGCCAAAATTGCACTGCTGTAGCCTGATGGCCAGTGGATGGATTCTGGAGCAAACCAACTGCACTACAGGAGAGAACTAAAAATTCCCATAGTATTAAATGCGGATTTTAACCCTTTGAATGCTAGTGAGGCCTCCAACACCTAGCATTCAAGGGGTTAAAATCCCCATTTAAATCAATGGGAATTTTTGGAATGTTTATTTTTTTCCCCATGGTGCAGCTGGTTTGTTGCAGAATCCCTCTACCTTTCCTCTGAAAATTTGGCCCTCATCGACGGGTTTGGAAGAGCATCACAGTTCAGCCTCGGGACTAACAGAGGAGGATGTGGGGTCTCTTCTTCTCTCCCCTGATGGTCCATTAGGACTCTCAATGCAGTCACGGATTCATTGGCAGGTCTGCTCCCAGTGACAGCTGGGACCTGTGGTGTCCATCTTTATGTAATGAGCATAAAGGGCTAATTATATTTTATTTTAATATACAAAAATGTGAGTGGTTTCTGGTTCACTGTCTGCCCCTCCCTGGAGCGGCAGGGAGGCGGAGATTGACCGCATGCAGCAAATCAGGGGCAACGATTTTCACAAGTGTGGGCAGGGAGATAAACCCCCTGCCCACTTCTATGAAAAACGCCGCAGCGAGACTCACCACCGCAGTGGTCCACTGGGTCCCTGACGTGCACTGTGTGCCCAGAAGCACGGGCAATACTGAGCACCATTCGCTAGTATGGTTTGATTGTAATAACAGAGACATGGTTCAGGGACTGTAATGGGACTGTAATGACTGGGAAATAGCCATTCCGGGATACACGTTGTATAGGAAAGATAGGGCTGAGAGAAGAGGGGGTGGGGTAGCCATTTATGTTAAAGATAGCATAAAATCCACAGCGATCCAGAATTCATGTAAAGAGTTGGAGACTCTCTGGATCTGTCTGCAGAATAAAAAGGGATCAGTTACAAGAATAGGTGCAGTCTACAGGCCTCCGGGGCAATCTGAAGAGCAAGACAACATGCTAGTGGACGAGATTACCCAAATGGCAGTAAAGGGAGATATAGTAGTTATGGGAGACTTCAACATGCCTGATGTTGATTGGAATATCCCTTGTGCGTCCACATGTAGAAGTAGGAGCATCGTAGAAGCCCTGACGGGGATGTCCCTAAAACAGCTGGTGAAGGCGCCAACTAGAGGGGACAATATCCTAGACTTAGTATTCACAAATGGAGACCTGGTATCTGAGGTGAAGGTGGGAGAAAATCTAGGTTCCAGTGACCACCAATGTTTGTGGTTCGGAATCCAGACTGACTACGAGAAATCCCATTCTGCAACCAAAGTATTGGACTTTAGGAAGACGAAGTTTGAGGATATGGGAGAATATGTAAAGAAAGAATTAAAAGGGTGGGATAAAACACCGAGAGTGAGTACTCAGTGGAAGACACTCAAAGAAGTCCTCTTAAAGGCAACAAGATTACATGTTAGACAAATTAGCAAGAGGAAAAGAAAGAGAAATCCACTATGGTTTACTAGAGAGGTAAGAGCTATAGTGAAAGATAAAAAGTCTGCCTATAAGAGATATAAAGAGACTGGAAGTGAAGCGGACAGAGAAGGGTATAAAACTATACAGAAGAAGACTAAACAGATGATAAATGCTGCTAAAGCCTCAAAAGAGGAAGAAATGGCCAAATCTGTTAAGAAGGGGAATAAAACCTTCTTCAGATATATCAGTGACAGGAAGAAGAAAAACTGCGGGATTACAAAAATTAACAACGGAAAAAATCAGTATATAGAAGAGGAAAAGGCGGTCGCTGACCATCTGAATAACTACTTCTGCTCAGTTTTTTCAGACGGCGGCCCTCATAATCAGAAAATGGCTGAACACAGCATTGCCTCTAGTTGTATAATTTTAGCCCCAGTGTTTTCAGAGGCCGATGTTCTAGAGGAACTTGTCCGGCTAAAGTCAAATAAAGCGATGGGTCCGGATGGAATCCACCCTAGAGTTCTTAAAGAACTCCGATCTGTCATAGTTGGCCCCCTGACTAATCTGTATAACCAGTCCCTTCTTACGGGAGAAGTTCCTGATGATTGGAGAATGGCCAATGTTGTACCCATTCACAAGAAGGGTAGTAAAGAAGAAGCTAGTAACTACAGGCCAGTCAGCCTGACATCTGTAGTGGTAAAAATGATGGAGACTCTTCTAAAGAAGAAGATAATTGACCATCTAACAAAAAACAACCTGATGGACCCAAACCAGCATGGCTTCACTGAGGGCCGATCCTGTCAGACTAATCTCATTGATTTCTTTGACTATGTAACTAAAGTGCTGGATGAAGGTGGTGCTGTGGATATCGCCTACCTGGATTTCAGTAAAGCTTTCGATACAGTTCCCCATAAAGAGCTGATAGATAAATTATCAAGAATTGGACTTAACCCCTGGATAGTTCAGTGGATCTGCAGTTGGCTGAAGGACAGAAACCAGAGGGTTGTTGTTAATGGAGTGTATTCTGAGCAGAGACTGGTTACAAGTGGAGTGCCACAAGGATCTGTTCTGGGCCCTGTTCTGTTCAACATATTTGTAAGTGACATAAGGGAAGGCTTGGCAGGGAAGGTTTGCTTGTTTGCTGATGACACAAAAGTGTGTAATAGGGTTGATGTTCCAGGAGGTGTCTGTAATATGGAGAATGATTTGGCACTATTAGATAAGTGGTCAAAACAATGGAAACTTCAGTTCAATGTTTCCAAATGTAAAATAATGCACTTGGGGAAAAGAAACCCTCAATCTGACTATCGTATTGGCAGTTCTGTGGTAGCAAAGACTTCAGAAGAGAAGGATTTGGGGGTGGTCATCTCTGACAGCCTCAAGATGAGTAACCAATGCAACCAGGCGGTGGGGAAAGCAAATCGTATGCTTGGCTGCATAGCTAGAGGTATAACAAGCAGGAAGAGGGAGATTGTGATCCCTCTGTATAGAGCTCTAGTGAGACCACATCTGGAATACTGTGTACAGTTCTGGAGGCCTCATCTGCAAAAGGATATAACTAAAATTGAGCGGGTTCAAAGAAGAGCTACAAAAATGGTGGAAGGTCTAAAGCATAGAACTTATCAAGAACGACTCAGAGATCTAAATATGTATAGTCTGGAGGAAAGAAGAGAAAGGGGGGACATGATTGAAACCTTTAAATATGTTAAAGGACTGAACAAGGTTCAGGAGGGAAGTGTGATTAATAAGAATCTGAATACAAGAACAAGGGGGCACAATGTGAGGCTAGTTGGAGGAAAAATCAAGAAAAACATTAGAAAATATTATTTCACTGAAAGAGTAGTAGAAACTTGGAACAAACTTCCAGCAGAGGTGGTTGATAAATCCACAGTAACACAATTTAAACATGCCTGGGATAAACATGTATCTATCCTAAGATAACAATAAAGGAATACTAAAGGGCAGACTAGATGGACCAGGTGGTCTTTTTCTGCCGTCAATCTTCTATGTTTCTATGTTTCTAGTATATACAGACATATTATATATATATAATATATACACACACATACATACATACATACATACATACATACACACACACACACACACACACACACACACACACACACACACACACACACACACACACACACACACACACACACACACACACACACACCTCAAGCTACTCAAATTTCTTCCCTTAATCCCTTGAACAGTAAAGAAGCAATACATTGGGAATCTCTCTAGCATTAATGTGGTTAAAACACCCATTTAAATCAGCAAGAATTTTAATTTTGGTTTGCTCCAGAACTGCACTTCTTATCCCCTTAAGGACTACGTGATGTACTATGACCGTCATGGTCCTTAAATACTTAAGGACCGATGACTGTCACAGTACGTCACGTACCTTTTACTTACATCGCTCCACCGGGAGCGCTGTAAGTGAAAATGGGGCCTAAAATTGACTGGAGCGATCTCTTTCAGGCTCCAAAGCGGTACGCCGATACACGCAACAGATCACGTGTACCGACACGTCGGCAAAGATCAAAGCGGTCCTTAAGGGACGGAAACGGCCCAGGACCGCTGGTCCTTAAGGGGTTAAACTTGATGAATAAGGCCCAAAGACACAAATTAAAATTAGATCACTGGACAAGCGGGGAGAGCACAAAGTGAAGCAGAAAATAAGGAGGAAAGCAGTCATCTACTGACATTCTCTGTCCGTCACCAAATATATGTTTGTTTCCCTGGACATAAACAGCTCTGATCTGTTAGATCAACATTTCAATCAAGTGTCCGAAAGCTAGTGGGATGTGAAGCATTCCTTCCATCCCAGGATGGGAACTGATTAAAGTGCCACAGGTCTGTTTAGTTTGATGTTTGAAGATCAATAAGAAAAAGAGAACTTCAAAGAGTGAGCGGGAATGAATGGCAAAATCCAGAATGCAAACATTTAGAAAACACATACAAGGATCTGAAAAGGGAAACAAGCTTTGAAATGACGTTAAAGGGCTGAGCGATGTCTTCACAGACGCTGATCAAACGGTTCAAGACAGGAAGGAACCGCCAGGAAACAACAGCTAGGGACCGAGGAGAGAGATCTAGGCAACCGCAAGGACTGCACTGAAAGTACAGGTCTGCAGCCAAAGGATTCATTGAGGAGTATGTGGAAAGTCGAAAGAGGTGCAGTTCTGGGGCAAAGCAAGTTCATTGTAGGGGGACAAATAAGAATTCCTACGGATTTAAAAGGGTTTTTTAACTCTTTGAATGCTAGAGAGGTCACAACGGATAGCGTAGCTATATGCTGGCGACCTCCTTAGCACTCAATGAGTTAAAACCCCATTTTACCACCTAAGGTCCACACACTTAGGGGGCGGGGCGCTCTAGAGGACCACTGCACTTCTCCCCCCCCCAGCGCTGTGTTTTGTGACGCTGTGTTGCAATCACAAAATTCTATGACATGCAAGGACAGTCACTGGTCCTTATCGCCTAGACAGCCATGATGGTCCTGGCAACATCATATTTCATTAACCCCTTAAAGGGATAGTAATATCAGAAAAAAAAGTATTAACTATATGGTAGATACAATTAAAAGAGTACTTGCACTTATTCATATCTCTCAAACCGTTATGATTTGAGAGATATAGGAAAATAAAGTTTTCCGCTCTCTACCCTTTCTGCTTGACGAGCTGTAACGCTGTCAGAAGCAGATTCTGGTTCCTGGATCAGACGGCGGCTCTTCAGCAGTGCCAGCATAGCGATACCTAAAAATAAATACTTCATCGAAATGGTCTACAATGTGTGCTTGCAAACCAGGCACACGATCTAGACTGTTCTGATAAAGTATTTATTTTTAGGTATTGATATGTCAGTGCTGCTGAAGAGCCGCCGTCTGATCCAGGAACCAGAATCTGCTTCTGACAGCGTTACAGATCGTCAAGCAGAAAGGGGAGGGAGTGGAGAACTTTATTTTCCTATATCTCTCAAACCATAAGGGTTTGAGAGATACAAATAAGTGCAAGTACTCTCTTTTAATTGTACCTACCATATAGTTAATACTTTTTTCTGACATTACTATCTCTCTAAGGACCCTTGACGGCACTGGCATGTCATGAATTGGCGAGCCATAAAGACCCATGACGTGCCAGGTCCGTTATGGAATTCAGCCTCCTAGTGCAGCTGCAAGCCATTCGGGGAGCCCTGAACCAGATGCGCGGAAAATAAAAAGAAAAAAAAAAGGTCCGTGGTCCTTAAAGGGATAGTAATACCTAAAATGTAAAAAAAATATGTTGTAGGGTTTTTCCCCCTGAGTAAAAGAAGAGTACTCCCACTGCTGAAAGATGTTTCATTCAAAAGATATTAATTTTCAAAGTTGAATTTTTTAGGTGCAATATCACAGTGGCCTGAAATTGTACAGTGGCGCTGTTGCTACACGATCCTATGGACAGCTCTGGTCTCAGGACCATAAATCTCCATAGGATGGTGTAGCAACAGCGCCACTGTAAAATTTCAGGCCACTGTGATATTGCACCTAAAAAATTCAACTGAAAATTAATATCTTTTGAATTAAACATCTTTCAGCAGTGGGAGTACTCTTGTTTTACTCACGGGGATAAACCCTACAACATATTTTTTTTTACATTTTAGGTATTACTATCCCTTTAAGTGCCGACTGCATGTGCGATCGGCCAGTCCTTAAAGGGTTAAATCAATGGAAATATTTGTTCCCTACGATGCAGTTAGTTTGTCCCAGAATTGCTCCACTTTTTAATTTATGCATATGCCCCTTAAATAATGGGACCCGATTACCATTTTTACCCTTTGAGTGACAACAAGGTATCCAAAGTGATGCGCTGGATGCATCGCTGGCACTCAAAGGATTAATATGGGACACCAATGAAATACAACCACACAGCAGTGCTGAACTATAAGATTCCATTTAAAGGGACAGAAACCCTTTATTTTGACTCAAAATATTCTGTAAACGCATAATATGTAACGTCCAATTGCTTGTACTTCTTGTTTTTGTTACGGTCATCGTCACTTTTTATTCCTCTGACAACAAGTTCCCTGTATCTCTGTTTCCAGATAATTCTTTTCAGTAAATGTACCATCTCAGCAGGATTATGATTCAATGTACCACTACCTCTGCAGCCCTCAGTTCTGTGTATGCTAAACTCTCTAGTTGTATTTATTTATTTTTATAATGTATCTTTTCCATATTATGTCAATATCCCTTTTCACATTCCCAGGAAACAGATCCAGGATGCTGAACATCATGGCTCATTGACTAGTTCTGCCACTGGATCCATTTTCAGAATAAACCATCCTTAAGACCATTGTACAAATCAAATCATTGGTTCCATGTCACCAATATATCCTGAAAGGGGAGGGGGTAAGCTGTGACTATGCCAGGGGCTTTTAACCCTGTCCATGCTAGACTTCTCAAATATATTAGGAAGCAATGAGGTGGAGACCTCTCTAGCTGTGACACAGCACTCAAAGGGTTAAAAATATTGTATACATTGGTGGGAATTTATTTCCCCCCACCACCACGATGCAGATGGTTTGCCCTAAAACTGTCCACTTTTAAACAGAAGCCAAACGACATTATTTATTAAATGATTATTAATTAGCTATGTGTGCTTTTATAACAAAATGGACACCGAAAATATACAAAACAAAAAAAGAAAACAAAAATAAGCCTGGATTCTACTGCAGTTGATACCTTACCAAGGGTTTTATCTACAAAATGTCTACATAGGCTTCAATGGGAATCTGATAGATGAAAACCAGTGATCACTCATCAACTGCAATGGAATCTAGGCCTTACTTGGTAACAAAAAGTAACCAGAGTTATCACTGTGCATGTAACAGAATGGATATTGCAAACCATGGTGAAATCTAGGAACCTGTGAAATAAGCGACCCAAAGGTTTCTGATCCCTGTTCTGTCTCAATGATCCGGCCTTACAGGTACACTAAGCTCCTAATAAGAAACCCAAGCTTACCTTAATCTGGGGAGAAAATCCTAATGGCGGCTATGAAACAATTATAGGTAGACTGGTTTTCCAAATGTAATCTTTAAAGCAGAACCATCACCCAAAATAAAGCCCCCCCCCAATAATTAGTAATATAGCGATAAGCTTAGAAATAGTAGTATTATCCAGCATAAGTACAGCATTATTAAGAAATCCTACTTCATCTGAGACTGACGGCCATGCATTAGCTCAGACATCTTGGCTTAAAGAGATCTGTGCGCCTGTGTCCCAGTCCCAGGTCTCCGATAGGAGGCTTTGCATTGTACCTTAAGGTAACCGTATTGCCCTGACGGCACAGGTGTGTAGATGCCTCTAAAGCAAGAAGCCTGACCATCAGTCTCAGCTATTTCTAAGCTTATCGCTATATGACTAATTATTGGAAGGGGGTCTTTATTTGGAGTGATAGTTCCGCTTTAATTAGAGGAAGCAGACATGAGTCTTTTGTTGCTTCACTCCAGAACCCTCCCACTGGTGGCCTTCTAAGAAGACTTAAGTGAGAGGTATGTGTAGTAGAGGCATCCAATAAGAATAATGTCTGCTTCCGTGGACTTGATATCCAAAACTAGTTAACCCTTTAAGGACGAGAAGATTGTGCAACTCATTGCAAAGCAATGTGTTAAACAACCCTCTGGTTCTTAACCATATGAGTGCCAGAGGCCCATCGGATGCCCGTTTGGTACTCAAAGGGTTAAAAATTAGTTTGGCAGAATCAGTCCTTACAAAACTGAATCAAAGTGGCCATTAGGATTTTCCAACCAGAATAAGGTAAATAAGGGTATACTACGAGAAGTCAGTGGCCCTTAAAGGTAAGTAAAAATCCCTCAAATTCCCTTCGATCTGAACAGACCTTTTTAACCCCTTGAATGTTAGAGAAGCATATTTGGGAACTCTCCAGATCTGCCCTGGAGACGCCAGTTTTCAGGTCTCCGGGAACAGAGGCCGATTCTCCAGCTTGGTAAATTTAGATACGACCCTGCCCACATTCCAGTCTGTTCTGCCCTCTCAAGCTCCATTTCAACCATTTTCCCACCCTTTTTCATGGCAAACTCCTTTCAACGACCCACCGATTAAGCCCCACCCACAATGACATGAAATGCATCATTTGGACATGCCCATCTTCAGCTCTACAGAGTTTATCCTGGAGCTTGGAACAAGGAGGTTCCCAGATATGTAGAGAGATCACCAGCAGGTTGTGGAGCAATGGAGATTTCTCTAGGAATCAAAAAAGCCCTAATTCAGTCAGTGAGAATGTTGGTCTCCTAATGTGCAGCTGCATTGCTTCAAAATTGCTCCTTTTTGCTTTCATACATATGGGCATGATAATTGCTCTGTAGAGTGTTAAAGGGATAGTAATACTTCGTTTTAACTTTATTTTAGTTTGTAGGCATTAAAAAAACATGAAGAATGATATAAGTCTTATCTCTCAAACATTTATGGTTTATGAGATATTCACAAGCAAAGTTTCCCCCTCCCTCCCCTTTTACTGATGTCACACTCTTCAGCCTGAGCAGAAGGGAGGTGGCCAGGTAGACTGCAGAGAGGGACAATCTACAATTAAGATAAGAGAAAAACCTGAAAAGCTTGTCAAGTGGGGCAGGGATTTCATTGTTTTCATAGGAATAAGAGTGTCCCCTTCTGTTATCTGTCCAGTCTATGGACTGCATTCCACATCTGAGAAGAGATTGTTTACAGTAGGTAAAAGGGGCGGGAGGGGGAAACTTTGCTTGTGAATATCTCATAAACCATAAAGGTTTGAGAGATAAGACTTATATCATTCTTCATGTTTTTTTAATGCCTACAAAATAAAATAAAGTTAAAACGAAGTATTACTATCCCTTTAAAGGGAAAGTAGTGAGGAAAATGAAAGGATAGTGTAACAGATGAAATCAACGTCTTCTGGTCCTCAGGTGTTTAAAGCGAGAGAGTGTGGTGATGAGGTGGAAACGAAAGTGAAAGTGAGTGTGGGAAATACGGGAAAGGAATGTAGAGAGGCCTTCCCACTCTGATCGCCTAAGGGGCATAACTGCTACTGGTACAGCAGGGCCCAGGCAATTTTAAGGGTCCACAGAATGTCTTAGAGAGATAGTAATGTCAGGATTAAAGTTAAGATTGGTTATTCATTATGCATGTTTATAATGAACAGTACCTTTGTAAATGTCGATATCATTGTATTCTTCTAATTTTATTTTTAAAGTCCCCCCACTTCCTCCCCTTTTCCCTATGTCATGCAGAGTCTCCTCAGATGTGAAAGCTGGACAGATTGCAACAAGGGACGATACTGTGTCTGTCAGTATAAAGGGGGGCGGAGTTTTCCTTATACGGACACAATATTGTCCCTCGTTGCGATCGGTCCTGAACGGCTTTCAGATCGGAGGAGAATTTGTGTGATGTAGGGAAATGGGGCAAGAGGGGGAAACTTTAAAATAGAATTACAAGACTACAACAATACGGACATTTACAAAGGTACCGTTCATTATTTAAAAAAAAAAAAAAAGTACAATGAATAATGGATATTAAAGGGATAGTAATACTTCGTTTTAACTTTATTTTATTTTGTAGGCATTAAAAAAACATGAAGAATGATATAAGTCTTATCTCTCAAACCTTTATGGTTTATGAGATATTCACAAGCAAAGTTCCCCTCCCCACCCCTTTTACCTAGTGTAAGCAATCTCTTCTCAGATGTGAGTCTGGTTGTATGACCAGACAGATAACAAAAGGGGACAATTTTCTTTGTATGAAAACTATGAAAGCCCTTCCCCCCTTGACAAGTTTTTCAGCTTTTTCCCTTATCTTAATTGAAGATTGTCCCTCTCTGCAGTCTACCTGGGCATCTCCCTTCTGATCTGGTTGAACAGGGGGGGGGATACTTTGTTTGTGAATATCTCTTAAACCATAAAGGTTTCAGAGATAAGACTTATATCATTCTTCGTGTTTTTTTAATGCCTACAAAATAAAATAAAGTTAAAATGAAGTATTACTATCCCTTTAACTTTATATTCTGACATTACTATTTCTTTAAATAGAAAATGCTTTGAGTTTTTCAGTAGTTTTCAGCACATTGGGGGCCTGAAGATTATTTTGCACCAGGGTGCTCATTGGCATAAAATGTGCAGTTCTTTTGACTAATGGGAAAAGAAACAAAATACCCCAAATCAGGATATTGTTGGGATAGGGTGTGAAGTAAAAGCAGAGACATGCAACTGAACTGTTAAAGGGGTTGGAAGATTTTCGTTAAGAAGGACTAATTTAGTGAATCTCCGCTTTAGTCTTCAGGACACAGTAACAGGTCATATTTAACCCTGTGAATGCCAGGTGGTTATGCAACGCATTTCGAAGTAATGAATTGCATATACCCCTCTGGCAGTCAAAAGGATAAGCACAGATAGTACAATCATAATGACAGCCACTGGTTATCCATGTGAACAAGCAAGGAGGTTTTGAAAACACGACCTGTTGGAGTGCCATAAGTACTAACGTAATCTGTGTCATTCTGTACTGTGTATGTTGCAGAAGACTTTGGGAATAGGCAAGTAACATTTGTATTCCCTCCCCTTAGGTAGATATCAAATTAATGCCACTACTGGGTGCATCCCTCTCTGATTCTGTGTCCTAACACAGTGTTACTCACCCCTTTGGCACTCAAATGGTTAAATGGCATATTCCTTACTTTCCTAATCACTGATGTTTTGCAGCACTGTACAGTAGGGGCATGTTAACCCTCTGAGTGCCAGAGAGGTATGCAACACATTGCAAAGCAAAGGGTTAATTGCAAGAAAAGTGACCTTAAATTATAAACCCATACAAATCTATAAGGGCATGTAGGTTTATTAGCATAATCTAAAAGAAGGTTTGGCGGGGGGGGGGGCTCAATGCTGGGGGCAATAGGGGCATTACAGGAATCACATAAAAATTCCCCAAATTTCAATCGATTTCAACACTTGAATGTTAGCGAAATCTCCAATGTGTTGAGAACCAATGCTTTGTGGACTTCTCTAGAATTTAAACGGTTAAATGTCCCACTTAAAGTTAATGGAAGTTTTTATTTGATCTCAATGCGCTGGGGACCTCTATAACATTTAAGGCATCAAAAGCCCCATTACAGCAATGCATTAAGCAACCCTCTGGTCCTTAAAGGGTTAACTCAATAGGAATGAGTATTTGCTCCTTATGGTGCAGTTGGTTTGTCCAAGACCTGATCCACTTTTGTTTTGTATATATGACGTTGATAAAATAACCATACGCCTTAGTAAAATATTTAGTTGTTAATCTCCATTTCAAAAAAGCCCCTACAGCAGAAGCAGAAAAAAACATAATAAATTTAGCAGCCACACAACATTTTTAGCAGCCAATCAGGAGTTTAAGTAGCCAATGTAGGGAAGCATGCATATAGTTGCTGTGCCCAGAACACAGGGTGACCCCCCACAATAATATCAGTGTGGAGGCGTGCGTCAGATTTAAGCATGCCACCCATAGGACCATTCTCCAGAAAGCCTGCCTTTTCTATTACTATGGAGTAGAGGTAGCAGGAGGGATATCTACCGGGCTGCCTGCCTGAATAAAGGGAGACCCTGACCTATTAGGCGAGGTCGCTTTTTCAAGCTAAAATGTTTCAAAAAACCTCACCTTATATTCGAGCAAATACAGTAACAAAGAATGAGTCTGTAAAACAGTCGCAAATCTACACAAGGATACGATTTGTCATCCAGTGCCTCTGCTGCTGCCCTGGAGCTGGGAGCACAGACAGGCTGTGAGCCATCTGGAGCTCCCCGCTCTGGATCAGCCCGTGTATTGTATTATATTATATATTATATATATATATATATATATATATATAGGGCTTATAATTTTAAGTCCTTTGCTACTAGCCAGACCTGAAAAGTTACTCGCCACTGAAAGCCAAAACATACCCACCAGGGCTGAATTTCTACTCGCCAAGGCTAAATTTTCCAATGGCGAGTGGAAATTTTGAGCCCTGTATATATATTATATAAACCTTACTTTACCTCTTTAAAAATAGGACCCGTGGTTGCAAATCTTAGCAACAATTCTAAAACATGCCGTTAAAAATAGTTTTTATGTACACAACCCCATAGGGCCATATGCATAAAATAAATGAGGACCAATTCTGGGGCAGACCGACTTCACTAAAAGGGACAAATAAAATCAAATCCCAAATAACCACTGATTTAAAGGCTAATCCTAACTTTCTACCTAAGCCTGTACAACCCTAAAACATCACAGGTCAGGAGTTTCGAAAACTGAGACCCATTCAGCTGGAACACGACATTGATGCTTGAGATTCTCAGCCATATTCACTGCAGGTTCTGTGCGCAGTGTCCATGGGCGTCCGGAGGGGGGGGGCAACTTGCCCCCCCTACAATTACCCCCCCTCCATATAAATAAAGGGGCTAGATGGGCTGGCCTGGGGGTCATATTATGACTTTGCCCCCCCCCCCCCCCCCCCCGGAAAAATGTCTACGGACACCACTAGCAGTGTCCATAATACATCTGTGTATGGCATTCAAGCATGAAAAGAGACTGGACTAGAGACTTGCAGGACCTACAAGGAGCCTAGGCGACTTTATTCTGAGTTCTGTTTGTGTACTTGGACTCACAATGCGGCCCTGGATTTAATGGCAGGTTTGCTCCCAGCAAGGCAAATCTTCTAACAGTTGCATTTTAAATACCACTTTTTAACTCCTTGAATGCTAAAGGGGTCTCCAATGTTTTGTTTCCATTGTGTTGTAGGCCTATGTTCAGCATTTATGGGGATAAAAATATCAGTTAAATCAGAGGGAATCTTTAGTTTTCCTCTAGGGAACAGATAGCTTATGCCATAATTGCTCCTCATTTTCTTTTTGCGTAATTGAACATCCAACCCATATCTGCTGTTTGTGTACACCTTACTTTGCCTCCTCCAAACCTAAGTACCCCTCTTCCCCAACACACACAGCCTTCTCCAGGGCAAGATGCATCTTGTTGCCCTCTGAGCCCTGAGGAAGGGACCCCCCTCCTCCGGTGACACTTTTATTGAGTGGTTTAAGGATCAGTGGAAGCGCCTCTATTAGGAACAGCAGTCATGGAAACTCAGCCAAGAATAACAGGGCTGCCAGCAAGATGAAAGTATGAGGCAGGAGCCTCCGCTCCTGGAGCATTACAGAGAAGAAAGACCCCTTCACAGGCTGCCAAGAGCTCAGAGCCCCCTCTCCTACCAAGAACCTAGTCCTGGCTGAACACACACAAGCAGGGGGCTCAGGTTACCACTGAGGAGGAGGATGGGGAGCCCCGTACAGCTGTGTGGCACTGAAACAAACTGGTTCCAAACAGAATGACCAGTAGGACTGGGGCAGGGAAGATGTTCATCCAGGAAGATCAGGATGCTTGCAGTAAATAAACACACCGAGCTAGGAGGCTTGAGCTCTACTCAGTGAGGCTGATATACTAAGAAGAACTGGAGCAATTCAGTGTCAAACCAGCTGGGGGGGGGGGAATAAAAATTTCCATTCTTTTAGATGGGGCTCTTTTTAACCCTCTTGAATTCTAGAAAAGTCCCCAACACATTGCTTCACAATGTATTAGTTATCATTGTCAAATAGTGACCCCAAGGACCTCCAACAGGCTAGGACAGGGCTGTCCAATTCAGTCCTCAAGGGCCACCAGCAGGCCAGGATTTAAGCACAGGTGATTCAGTCACAATGAATGATCCACTGATAACGCACATGTACTTAAAAGGGATAGTAATACTTTATTATTACTATCCCCCATATTGTAGATATTTGTAAAATAATGTAATAGCCCCAGGTTCATCTCTCAAACCTTTATGGTTTGAGAGATAACCAAAGGCAAAGTTCCCCCCACCCTCAAGTCAGTGTTGTGCTGACTGCAGGGATATCCGGTCTGACTTTCATCAGGTGGCTCTGCAGCTGAGCCGAGATCCCGTTAGTGACAAAGAAGTATTTCACTGAAATGGTCTTCTACATGTGATTGGTTTGCAAGTACTTGAAGAAGACCGTTTCAGTGAAATAATTCTTTGTCAGTAACGCGATCGCAGCTCTGCTGCAGAGCCACCTGATGAAAGTCAGACCGGATATCCCTGCAGTCAGCACAACGCTGACTTCAGGGAAGGGGGAGGGAACTTTGCATTTGGTTATCTCTCAAACCATAAAGGTTTGAGAGATAAACCTGGGGGCTATTAATTTATTTGACAAATATGTACAATATGGGGGATAGTAATAATAAAGTATTACTATCTCTTTAATCAGGGAAATCCTTAAATCCTGGTCTGTTGGTTGCCTTTGAGGACTGAACTTGGACAGCACTGGGCTAGGACATGAGGATTTTTCAGCTTGAGCTCAGTTATTTTGATGAACTCAGTTGTGTATAAAGAGGAAAACCCTAAATCAGGGCTGTCCAAGTTCAGTCCTCAAGGGCCACCAACAGGCCAGGATGTAAGGATTTCCCTGATTAAGCACAGGTGAGTCAGTCATAATGAATGATCCACTGATTAACTCACCTGTGCTTAATCAGGGAAATCCTTACATCCTGGCCTGTTGGTGACCATGGAGGATCAAACATGGACCTAAAGGCATAAGGCCCTATGTTCAAAAGAGAAGTGGAGGCGCTCTGGGGCAAACCATTTCTACTATAAGGGAGAACTACATATTACCATAGATTTAAATGGGGGATTTAATGCGTTGAAGACCTCTCTAGCATTCAAGGGGTTAAACACCCCCATTTAAGTCAATGGGTATTTTTGGAATGTTTAGTTCTCTCCTATTGGTGTAACCCAGAACTCCTTCACTTTTCTTTAGAACATATGGACCCTAGCCTGGTAGTGAGCCCTGAGGGCGAGGGTTGAAGAACACTGCTCTACAGCATTCAAGGGGTTATACCACAAATCCCACTGACTTAAATGGAGCTGTTAACCCCTTGGATGCTAGATAGGTAACAGAGGCAATAGACATAGCTGACCAGACCTTACCTTTAACCCTCTGCATGCCAGAGGGGTACGCAACGCCCTGTGTACCCCTCTGGCACTCAAAGGGTTAAAATGGGGACATGTGAAAAATACATTCCACAGGGCTATTGTGATTTCAGTGCAGCCTTGAAATAGGCAGATTTCAAAGGTGTGGGGGTTAACCATTTGAGTGCCAGTGAGGTCTCCAATGCATTGGACACATCTCTAGCATTCAAAGGGTTTAAAGGAAGATTTGGCCAGCTTACACTAAGGAATAAAAATCCCCCATATTCAAATTGATTTAAAAGGGGCTATTAACCCCTAGAACACAAGCAGATTAGTTCACTGCAAAAGCAATGAACTTGAAACCTCTCCAGCATTAATGGTCACATTTAAAGGAACACTAAGTCTGGCGTAAGTAAGATAATTTTTTCCGGCAGGCAGGCACCGGCTGGGATCTTGCTGTAGGCGCTCTCTGCACCTGCGCTGTCAGTCCCTTCCTGTGCCTTAACGCACAAGGCTTCCAACTCACCAATCATGGAGTTGAAGGGGACGACGGAACAGCGAAGACATCTTGCAGAGATTGCATCTCTTAGTCTGCACTGTTCCCTGCTGCTCCCTGCCGAAAAAGTTCTATTTCTCACTTATGCTAGACTTATACTGCAAATTAAAAGTATTTGTATGTATATCGCTAACATATTAAGGATTTGGGGCAAAATGTAACTTTGATGAAAGTTCAGCTTTAATGCTGTTTTTTCCCTTTGTGTGGAGAGAGAAACATTAAAGTCAGTTGATTGATTGTGACCAGTGCCCAATGCACTTGAATTGTTATCTCAGCCCATGCACAGTCAACCCTGGACAATGAATGGGAGACCAGGAAAAGGCAGGAATGGCTGCTCACTCACGGCATAGCTATGACTAGATTTTAGGACTCAAAAAACAGAGAATTTATACAGATGCTAGTATGGAGTATTTAGGTGTATACGTTTTTATGTGTCCGTGTTCCTCTTATTCAATAGGAATCTACATTTCTTCACTGTGGTGCAGCTGATTTGCCCTGGAACTGCTCTACTTTTCAGATGAACACAGGGCCCTAAATCTTGCTCCCAGTGCATCAATGAAGACTATGGGCCCTTATGCACAAAAGGAAGTAGGTATAAAACTCGAACAAACCAACCTCAGCATGTGGAAAAATACAACAAATTCCCATTAATTTAAAAAGGATATTTTAACCCTTTAATACTAGAGTGGTCCCCAACGCACCACTCTAGCATTCAAGGGGTTAAAAGATCCAGTTAGATCAGTGCAGGATTTGAATAATTTGTATTTGTCCCCTTTGATTCAGTTGGTTTGCCTCCAAATCGAACCCATTTCTTTTCGGTCTTATGTTCCAAAGGTGTGTGGAGGAATTGTAGAGCAAACCTACTAGGGGGCAAGTGAACATTCCCAACGACTTAAATGATAGTTTTAACCCCCTTGAATGGTAAAGAGGTCTTCAATGCAATGAGAAGCAATGTATTTGGAGATCTCACTAGCATTCAAGGAGTTAAATAATCCAGTTAAAGCGGAACTACAAACCTATATAAAGTCCCCCTCCACAATAAGTAGGCATATGGCGATTAGCTTCTTAATAGTGCTTCTCTCTCAAACAAGTAGTCGGTTCTGAAGTAACCCTTATTCTTATTCTGACAGCCAGGCTTTTTGCTTTACAGCCATCTGCTTTCCTGCTCCATCAGTCCCTTTCGGTGCCTTAAGGCACCATGCAATGCCTCTTAGAGGAGACCAGGACAGACAGCGCAGGAGTCTCTAAGACAAGATGTCTGCGTGCAAGCCTGGCTCCCGGTCTCCAAAGAATAAGGATTTCTTCAGAACCGGATACCTGCACTGTTAAGAAGCTAGTCGCCATATTCCTAATTATTGGGGCGACTTTATATAGGGTGGTAGTTCCTACATAGAATTAAAAAAAAAAAATGCTAATTGCACTCTTTAAAGGGATAGTAATGTTTCATAATAAAAGCAGCTATAATTAATCATCATAGTATTTGGACTTTGGAGATTGTTATTTCAATTCTGTCAGAGTTGTAGTTCAAGAGTAATGCAATGACAAAGTATCCCCATCCCGCCCCTTTTACTGATGTAACACTGCTCAGCCAGATCAGAAGGGAGGTGCCCAGATAGACTGCAGAGAGGGACAATCTTCAATTAAGATAAGGGAAAAACCTGAAAAACTTGTCAAGGGGGGAAGGGCTTTCATTGTTTTCATACAAAGAAAATTGTCCCCTTCTGTTATCTGTCTGGTCTATGGACTGCATTCCATATCTGAGAAGAGATGGCTTACACTAGGTAAAAGGGGTGGGAGGGGAAACTTTGCTTGTGAATATCTCTCAAACCATAAAGGTTTGAGAGATAAGACATATCTTTCTTCATTTTTTTTAATGCCTACAAAATAAAATAAAGTTAAAACAAAGTATTACTATCCCTTTAACTTCCAGCACAAGGCCTTCTTAGGGCAGGGAAGATGTACATAACTGGAGTAATAAATAGAGTGTAAAATCAGGGCAAAACAACATAAGGAGATTATATAACATCAATGTTTTGCAATGGTTGTCGTCCAAATAAGAATTATGTTGCACAGTATGTATAAATAAATTTGCTAACTGTGACAAAGAATAATAGCAGTTTTAGGAGGTTAAATCTTAATGCCAGGCATTCTTAATTGAAGTATACATAATGTTAAACAATAACGGTGTATACAACTGAAAATAATTCAACATATTTATAAAAGTGGCTTTATTCCTATAGAAATACGACCTATCACTCTCACTGGTTGCAAATTTAGAGACATTTATTAAACATACCACTAAGAATGTTTTTTAAAGGTTGCCAAAGTTATCTTATTTACCTGAAAAAGTGTTTGGGTATTGTCCTTGAGCTCTGTCCGTGGGGGCGTGATAACTGCAGGAGGGGGGGGAAAAAAAAGACCAGCGTCACCGATTTACTCCTTCAGTCTCCATGAGCAGTGAAACATAACACTGATTCTTATGTACTAAGAACTACAGCAAATTTGGTACCACCAAGATTTAAGTGGGTCTTAACCCCTTAAGGACGAGCCGCGCACGCACAGTGCGGTCACTTAAGGACCGGGGACCATTTTTTTTTTTCAGAATCGGATTCCGGACTCCCCGAACGGCGTGCAGCTGCACGGGGAGCCCGGAATTCCATGACGGTCCAGGAAAGTCATCGGTCCTTAAGTGAAAACAAGCCATGACAGTCCAGGACCATCATGGGTCCTTAAGGGGTTAAACATGTTTAGTGCTAAAAAGGTCTCTAATTCATTGTTAAACAATGTGTTGGAGAACTCTCTTGTTTTCAAAGGATTAAAAGTCCCATTTAAATCAAATGGAGGATGTTGGGGTGTGTTATTTTTTCTTGGGGGGGGGTCATTTCTCCCACTGTGCAGTTGATTTGTTCCAGAATTCCTGCCGTTCTTGTTAATATATCAGCATTACTAAGTAAAGCCTGCACTGACATTTGTCTTCCTACAACTGTAAGAACGCTATCACTTCCCCTCCCCTCATGTGACTCTTGTCCCTATATTCCCTCTAGATCAGTGGTTCTCAACCTGTGCTCTCAGTGGCTACTAACAGGCCAAGGTTTTAGAATTTCCTTGTTAGAGAACAGGTGAGTTAATCAATATGACTGAGCATCTGATCAACACACTTGTGTTCTAGCAGGGAAATTCCTAAGTCCTGGTCTGTTAATGGTCACTGAGGGCATGAGTTGAGAACCTCTGCTCTAGATTGTATGATCTCATGGTCAGCACCCTCACTTTGTGCATGTTTCTTACACCGTTTTGTTTTGTGTATTATCCTTTTTGGACAGCATCAAGAAATACACTGGTTCCATAAATAAATGATAATATTAATAACTTTCAGAGTTCATTGCTAGAAACATGCTTAGATAAGGTGTAGGCAACCTGCAGTCCCCCATCTATCTTTACACTATAATTTCTATCTCAGACAGAAGCTGGAGGACAGGATGTTGCCCACCACTGGCCTATACTTTGCAACTCTCTGTTAGGATATTTATTGAATCTTGTTCTTGGGACAATTAAAGCATCACTGCTACACAACTACTATATTTACACACTCACTGTGACACGGACATTATGGGCGATATATTGGTAATGCCACTGCTAGATTTCCTGGCCCATTACTAGTAGACTTCACATGCCACTCGCGAAACATTTACACAGTAAACACATCCACTGTCCTCATTAAACATTTTGTTGCATAATGTACTACTGGCAGCACTGGTCCTCGTAAAAGGAGCGCAGTAATGTTTCATTATGAAATATAATTATAATTTTTTATAAAACATGTTTTTCCTGTTAAAGAGGAACTATCACCCAACATAAAGTTAAATTCCAAGAATTACCCATCTGGCAACTAGATGATCAGTAGTGCTAGTCACCAGAAGAATGACCTCATTACAGAGAAATTCTACTGCTTCCGATACTGACAGCCAGGAAACAGCGCAGACTTCTTTGCATAGTGACGTCTGTGTGCCTGCTCCAGATGGTTAATTATTGGGATTTAACGTTATGTGGGGTGGCAGTTCCCCTTTATAGTCCACATTTTTTTTAATGTAATTCTCTAATGTGGTCACAAGGTGGCACTGCTGTTGTCACTTTCTATGGGTAACTACCATCTAAGACTCCCATAGAGAGATATAGAAAATAAAACACCAGTTGATGTTGCTGCACACAGTTGATTTTTTTTAAATAAAGCATTTCCCAGCAGGAGTAATCTTATTTTACTGAGCAGGATTATATTTTCCCCATACAAAAAGTTTCCTGCTCTTTTAGGTTACAAACATGTAAACTACAGAAAAATAAATATTATGTTCGTTTATTAGGTTTGTGTTTTGATTCATGTGCAAATATATACATATTTAAAAGGCCATTAAAATACTTGCATCATGGGCATGTTTGCTGCCTTCCTGCATGAGATCTGACTTTCCTACACAAACAGTATGTATTCTGTGCTCTGGAATTAATCCGCCTTTCATTCACTGGCTAAGCTTACAGCCCTATCAACCCTTTGTGTGCCAGAGGGGAATTTAAGGCCTTGTTTTGCAATGCCTTGGGAACCTCTCTGGCACTCAAAGGGTTGAAGAAACAATTTGGCTACTGGCTGCAGCAGATGCTGCGAACGTACACAGGTAGAATGGCAGCTCCGGATCCTCCAGCTGACTGCGCACAAATTCTCGCACTGCTCCAACTGCAAATTAAAAGGACAGAGATATCAGAATATAACTTACAACATGAATGATAAAGGAGAAAGTAAGTATGAACACGTTTCTGTACCAGTCTCTGTCGGGCGGAAAAATCCCTGCAGGACATACCGATCAGGAAACAGAACCCTGAGAACAACCTGTTAAGAGAGTCAAATTGCAGTTATGCTCTCATACAAATACTGTCCAACCCATAGATAGGGTTACCTACTTGCTCTCTTACAATGTTTGTAGCACAGCACTCCTCAGATAAGTCCTCAGGTACCACTGCAAGGCTGGGATATTAGAATCTCCCTGCTCAAGCATAATCAAGTGGATAAGAAGCTCAGACATTCTGATGCACACAATTGGAAAATCCTAACGTTGAGGCCCGTTAGTGGTACCTGAAGCCATATGTACAAGGAAAAGTAAAACAATTCTGGGGCAAACAAAGTGACCAGTAGGCAACTCCTTCAACTTCTCATTAATTTAAAAATGGGGCTTTTAACCCCTTTAGATGCTATAGAGATCTCCAACACATTAAAAAAGTTGCGTTGGAGATCTCTGTAGCCTTCGTAGAGGTAAAAGCCCCATTTAATTCAACAGGACATTTTATTTGTCGTCTATGGTGTACTTGGGTTTCCCCAAAATTTCTCCAGTTTTCTTTTGTGCAAATGGACATATAGGAAAACTGAATGCAGTACTATATTAGATCTAATCAATGATGTACTGACCGTTTAAGTGCAAAATAGATGACCATTGCATTGCTTTGTAAATGCACTGACACATCTGTAGCAGTCAAATGGTTAAATAATATCACCTCTCTCGCTTGCACCTCCCTCTATACTCCCAGAAACATATAAGCTTAATTCCAAATGGATTACTACTCACATTTTACAGGGTCCATACATGGAATTCCAGATATAAGTTTGTAATTATTTGCAAATACAGTAGAGTTTAAAGGTTCACCTGTGTCAGCCATATCTTACCTTTGGATATCGCTCCAGCTTTTCCTTCATTTGAGCTTCTCTCAATGCTTTGGTCATTAAAGGAGCTTCCTCCAAACGCTGCCTGATATAGGAAGTAAAGCATTAACAAAGATACCCAACTTTTTTTGCCCAATAGTAGAGAGATCTCTGCACAGACAGGAGAGGAGAGGAGCCCACATTTATATTAGGGGGCAGCTCCCCACACTGAGGAAAGGGAAGGGAAAAGGAGAGGGAAGCTCCCCGGCCAGGGAGGAGAGCGAGGGGGAAGCTCCCCGCCCAGAGAGGAGAGCGAGGGGGAAGCTCCCCGCCCAGAGAGGAGAGCGAGGGGGAAGCTTCCCGCCCAGAGAGGAGAGCGAGGGGGAAGCTCCCCGCCCAGAGAGGAGAGCGAGGGGGAAGCTCCCCGCCCAGAGAGGAGAGAGAGGGGGAAGCTCCCCGCCCAGAGAGGAGAGCGAGGGGGAAGCTCCCCGCCCAGAGAGGAGAGCGAGGGGGAAGCTCCCCGCCCAGAGAGGACAGCGAGGGGGAAGCTCCCCGCCCAGAGAGGACAGCGAGGGGGAAGCTCCCCGCCCAGAGAGGACAGCGAGGGGGAAGCTCCCCGCCCAGAGAGGACAGCGAGGGGGAAGCTCCCCGCCCAGAGAGGACAGCGAGGGGGAAGCTCCCCACCCAAAGATGACAGCGAGGGGGAAGATCCCCGACCAGAGAGGAGAGCGAGCGGGAAGATCCCCACCCATAGAGGAAAGCGAGGGGGAAGCTCCCCACTCATAGAGCAAAGCAAGGGGGAAGCATGGGTGGGGAGAGAGAGAGGGAAGCTCTTCGCCCAGAAAGAGGAGCGAGGAGGAAGCTCCTCGCCCAGAAAGAGGAGAGCGAGGGGGAAGCTCCCCGCCCAGGGAGGAGAGCGAGGGGGAAGCTCCCTGTCCCAGGGAGGAGAGAGAGGGGGAAGCTCCCCGCCCAGGGAGGAGAGCGAGGGGGAAGCTCCCCGCCCAGGGAGGAGAGCGAGGGGGAAGCTCCCCGCCCAGGGAGGAGAACGAGGGGGAAGCTCCACGCCCAGAGATGAGGGCGAGGAGGAAGCTCCCTGCCCAGAGAGGACAGCGAGGGGGAAGCTCCCCGCCCAGAGAGGACAGCGAGGGGGAAGATCCCCGCCCAGAGAGGACAGCGAGGGGGAAGATCCCCGCCCAGAGAGGACAGCGAGGGGGAAGATCCCTGCCCAGAGAGGACAGCGAGCGGGAAGATCCCCACCCATAGAGGAAAGCGAGGGGGAAGCTCCCCACTCATAGAGCAAAGCAAGGGGGAAGCATGGGTGGGGAGAGAGAGAGGGAAGCTCCTCGCCCAGAAAGAGGAGAGCGAGGCGGAAGCTCCCCGCCCAGAAAGAGGAGAGCGAGGCGGAAGCTCCCCGCCCAGAAAGAGGAGAGCGAGGGGGAAGCTCCCCGCCCAGAAAGAGGAGAGCGAGGGGGAAGCTCCCCGCCCAGAAAGAGGAGAGCGAGGGGGAAGCTCCCCGCCCAGGGAGGAGAGCGAGGGGGAAGCTCCCCGCCCAGGGAGGAGAGCGAGGGGGAAGCTCCCCGCCCAGGGAGGAGAGCGAGGGGGAAGCTCCCCGCCCAGGGAGGAGAGCGAGGGGGAAGCTCCCCGCCCAGGGAGGAGAGCGAGGGGGAAGCTTCCCACCCAGGGAGGAGAGCGAGGGGGAAGCTCCCCGCCCAGGGAGGAGAGCGAGGGGGAAGCTCCACACCCAGAGAAGAGGGCGAGGAGGAAGCTCCACGCCCAGAGAAGAGGGCGAGGAGGAAGCTCCACGCCCAGAGAAGAGGGCGAGGAGGAAGCTCCACGCCCAGAGAAGAGGGCGAGGAGGAAGCTCCCTGCCCAGAGAGGAGAGCGAGGAGGAAGCTCCCTGCCCAGAGAGGAGAGCAAGGAGGAAGCTCCCTGCCCAGAGAGGAGAGCAAGGAGGAAGCTCCCTGCCCAGAGAGGAGAGCAAGGAGGAAGCTCCCTGCCCAGAGAGGAGAGCAAGGAGGAAGCTCCCTGCCCAGAGAGGAGAGCAAGGAGGAAGCTCCCTGCCCAGAGAGGAGAGCAAGGAGGAAGCTCCCTGCCCAGAGAGGAGAGCAAGGAGGAAGCTCCCTGCCCAGAGAGGAGAGCAAGGAGGAAGCTCCCTGCCCAGAGAGGAGAGCAAGGAGGAAGCTCCCTGCCCTGAGAGGAGAGCAAGGAGGAAGCTCCCTGCCCTGAGAGGAGAGCAAGGAGGAAGCTCCCTGCCCAGAGAGGAGAGCAAGGAGGAAGCTCCCCGTGAGCAAGGAGGAAGAGAGGAAAAGAAGACAGCTCCTCGCCCAGAGATGAGAGGGAAGGGGCAGCTCCCAGCACAGATAGGAAAAGGTGGGGGTAGTGCACCACACAGAGAAGGTGGGGGGTAGCACCTCACACAGAGCGAGGAGGGAGGAGGGTAGCGCCCCATCCAGGAAGAGGGTAGCTCCGAACTCAGAGAGGGAAAGGAGGGAGACCAATCCAGAACAGAAGTGAGAGGGAAGGATGGAGGGAATTTGTGGATTTACATTTCCCCCTTATTGTAAAGTTAATTTGCTCCAGAAATACTCCCATTTAAGCCCGATGAAGATGGTAGTCCCCACAGTTATTTCACCTTTCACTTCTCAGCTCAGAAAACCTTCTCCTCACATCATCCATGGTGACTTCAAAAAAGTCATCTGTCAGCTCCACGGACTCATGACCAATCGTCTCTTCCAGATCCATGTGGCACACGAGTGGCTCTCTGTCTATTGGCTGGAAAACAGAACAGTTTCACACTACTCCAAAGGATTATACTGTAGCTGAAATGCAGGGACAGTTTATCAGATGTACTGCATATAGAGTACACTGGAGTGTATTCATTAACTCTTTGAGTGCCAGAGGGGTACACAACGCATTGCAAAGCAATGTGTTGCGTACCCCCTGGCACTGAAGGGTTAAGCTGAAGAGTTGCAATTCTGGAACAAGCCAACTGAACCTTAAGGGAAGAAAACAAAAGACCCATTTAAATTAGTGGGAATTTCCACCTCTTGAATGCCAAAAAGGCCTCCAGTGCTCGGCTTCAATGCTAGAGGTCTCCAACGCATTGCAGAGCATTCAAGGGGTTAAAAGCCCCATTTAGATGAACAGGATGTTCCTTTTGTTACCTACGGTGCAGATGGCTTGGCCCAGAATAACTCCAGTTTCTTTATACATATAGCCCTATGTTTCTTCACACCTACGGCTGGATTCCACTGCAGGCTATAACTTTATCACTAGGTTTTCTTTCTACATTCCCCCATAGACTTCAATAGGAATCGGAGATAAAACCGATCTCCGGAGATAAAACATTTACATCTGCACCGGAATCCAGCCCTTTGCCAGGTTCAAACACATTGCTACTGTTCTAAAAAGAAATGGAACATTTCTGGAGCAAACCAACTCTACCATCGGGGACGAATACATTTCCATGCTAGTGTGGTCACCAACACTCTGCCTCACAATACGTTAGAGACCTCTCCAGCATACATTGGCTTAAATACCCCTATTTAAATCAATGGCAAATTACAGAATTTTCATTTCTAACCTATGATACAGCTTGTTTGCTCAATAAAAGCATCTCTTTAGCTTGAAGAAGGCCCTGTGGGTTCATAGGGAAAAACTATATATAGCTTTTCAAAATGCAGGTATTAATTAATGCACGTCTACCCACTGACCTCTTCCCTAATGGTGAGAAAAAGGTGAACACAATGATCCATTTCCCATACTCACCTCAGAAATGCCATCCTCCTCCCCATCAGTTTTAGATTTCTTTGGCTTGGAAGGCCCTGGGCTTCGGAGATGTTCTTGAGCTGTGGCACTTGGCACATCTGCATCCGATTGTCTTGCAGGGCCATTGGCACCCCCCAAGCGATGACCACCTCCTTGGAAAGGGATGAAGGAAGTATTCGGAGTATAGGTAGCAGACTGGCCTGACCCAGCAGAGGTGGAAGGCAGAGTGTGATTCTTTACAATACTCTCTACTTTCTTCTCTTCTTCCTTTTTGGCAGTCATGTCAGAGGAATTTGAAAGAGAGTCTTCAGCACCTACTACCCATAGGGCCGCTTTCTCTTCTGAGGCTCCAGAGCCGACAAGGTCCTGACTGGGTCCTCGCTTCTCCTCACTAAGGTCAGGCTGACCTGTCTCTTTATGACTCAGAGAAAAGGCCTCAGACTCTTCTTTACACACAGGGGGCTTTTCTTGTTTCAGGTCTTCTTGTCTGCTTAGCTGCTCTTTATGAACAGGCTGGTCGCACTTCCTCATTACAAACCTTGGGTAAGAAGTCAATAATAAGCAAACACAAATGGTATAACAACCTGCCAGTTATTAATGGGGAGCTGGGAAAGCCTGAATTTACATACCGGATGATGGCACTGCCACCTGTGAGCCCAAGGGACTGGAGGGTTGTCTGCTGCAAAGCTAAATTTCCTGTCACCTGAAGGCCAAAAGAAATGTAGAACAATGGAGAAAGGTCACGAGATGAGAATGCTGTATGAAAAGATAATTCTTTTTCAGTAAAGTAGTGGTCTTACACTTAAAATGGACCTTTTATCCTAAGAGAAGAATTATTGTTTTTAAGAAATCAACCTTTGTGTGTTGGCAGTGTGGCACTTCGTGTACAGTATGCCTGTTAGCTCTGTTGGGGGTCACACTTGTCTCTCGCTGAGCTATTAGACGCTCAATGTGTGAACTCAGCCTACACACATTCATAACACAACGTGTGGCGACATCAGCCTAGCACCGAAGCTTATTAGCATAAGTATGGCTTGCAAGCACATGTTGTAGACCATACCGATGAAATAATTATAGTTATGTATCTCGATGGCAGCGCTCCTGAAGAGCCGCTGCCTGGTCCTGGAAGCAGGAACTCATGACGTCCGCTATACAGCGGATGCATGAAAAGTAGGAGGGATCGGAGACCTTTATTTTATTATATCTCTCAAACCATAACGGTTTGAGAGATGGGAATGAGGGCAGTAAGTATTTTTTAATTGTACCTATCAATTTGCCTTTACTTTTTTCTCGAGATTACTATCCCTTTAATTGGAGCTGCTGTTTTTGTGAGACATTACTACCTCTTTAAAGCATACTGAGGCTAATGTAGAAGAACTGGGGGGAACTGATAACAACACCCAATGATTTAAATGGGACTTGTAACTAGCTTGAATGTTAGAGGGGTCTCCCATGCCTTGAAAGGCTCTCTAGCATTCAGGACGTTAAAAGCCTCATATAACTCAGTGTGACTTGGGGGGTGGAAGGGGGGTGCTTATGTATTCCTTTTAGTGCAGTTGGTTTGCCCCTAACTGAGTGCCACGGAACTATTCACCGCATTGCTTTGGATACCTCTCTAACACTCAAAGGGTTAAACAAACAATCCAGTGAGTCTGATGTAAAGAGAACTGAAGCCATTCTGGGGTAAACCAGTTGCACTATAGGGCTGCACACCCCTCTGGTCCTTAAAGGGTTAGTAATGCCCGCTTATAATTTGATGCTGTATAGTAGCTTTTTAAAAAAAAAAAAAAAAAAATTATCTGGAGCAAGTCCCATCTCTCAACCCCTTATGGTGAGAGATAAAACGTTTTAAAGTTCCCCCCTCATTACCCTTGCTCTGACATCAGACAGAAGGAGATCCCGTTCACGGATCGGCCTGCGGCTCTTCAAAAGAGCTGAAATACTGCAATCTAAAAAGAAACACTTCATTGGACTGGTCTACAAAGTATACCTGGTTTGCAAGCACACTTTGTAGACAGTTCCAATGAAGTATTTCTTTTTAGATTTCGGTATCACAGCTCTGCAGAAGAGCCACCTGCCGCTCCCCAGACTAGGATCTCCTGCTGTCAGCTTTACAGCTGACATCAGGGAAAGGGGAGGGAGGGGGGACTTTAAAACATTATCTCTCTCTCAAACCATAAAGTTGAAGTATTTATTTTTAGGTATTGCTTTGCCAGCGCTGCTGAAGAGCTGCCATCTGATCCAGGAACCAGAATCTGCTTCTGACAGCTCGTCAAGAAGAAAGTGGAGCGGAGAACTTTATTTTCCTATATCTCTCAAACCATAATGGCTACAAATAAGTGCAAGTACTTTTAATTGTATCTACCATATAGTTAATACTTTTTTCTGACATTACTATCCCTTTAACTTGCCTTTTTGTCCTACACAAATACATGAGAGAGAGACACACACAAAAAAAGAGGCACACACACAAACTAAAAGTAGAGGAACACACACGACAGAGAGATACCCACACACAGACATACAAACAAAAACAGAGGCACACACGACAGAGACACACACAAGACAGAAGTTGGGTTTTTTTTAATTAATTAGAGCATAACAATTTTTCCAAAATTCTTCACTAGTAAACTCATCAATTGATATATTTACCCAACATAAACAGACAGACATGCATACATTTACGAGGACACAGAGGTGTGACATCTGGAAACGCACAAGGAAATAAATGACTGTTTGGCATCATGTGCCTGTCGGGTGTAAAAAGCCATGACTACAGGGCAGGAAAAGAGTGTGCACCGTGCCCTTACCTCATCTCTCATATAAATACATACAGGACTATATCCAGGATCCACCTGCTCCAAACGCGTCCTGAAAATAAAGATATTCCACTGAGGTATTATAGCAAGACAGACATGGGAGTATAACAGTTTAAAAGAGTTCCCAGCTGATCAGCTTTGGGTCTTTTGTTCCAGAACAACACTGGCCCAGTTCTGAAGTAAACCAGCTGCACAATAGGGGAAAACTAAAAATCAGTATTGGGAAAGGTCAGGATTTGATGCCCAGACTTCTTTTTGTTTACTCTATATGTGTGTCCAAGATACAGTTCTTGCAGCTCTCCTGACTACACCCATATGTAAATGCTTGAATATAATTGAAAATGCCATTTTGAGCTCACCAGGGACCTGTATATTATATTTTTGTATGTATTTTGGGAGGTTTTGGCTCGTTACCTCTTGGTTGGTAGCTTTATGTATATTCTGGTGTTAACCCCTTAACCACCGATGACGTGCCAGGACCATCACAACGGTTCCTGCTTTAAGGACTGGTGATAGTCCTGAAACGTTATGACTTTTTTTCTGTCCCTTACAACGCTCACTGTGATCACTGGGAGAGCCTAAAACTGACTGCTCTGAGATCGGACCAGTCAGTGTCAGCCTCTCTAGCAGAGAGCCGGTACATTTGATCGCTCACGCTTCCCGGCTCTCCAAACACAATAACTTGTTTGTTTTTGAACCAGGGGAGTGGAGCTTTGAGTCAGGCTGCTTGCCTTTGGTTTATATTTTCTGCCTTTTTTCATAAGTAGCGCCACCCATAGTGTATATTTGTTACAAAAACATGCGTTGGTCCTCCACTGCACCCCACCCGTGGACCACGCAGTCCTTAAGGGGTTAAGGTATAAATATTCCCCTCACAAGGGTTTTACTCATAGTAGAGATGTGGTGGTATCATCGCTTTTTTTAATTGAATTATACTAAACACATGTTCACTTGGATTTGAGGCAGATAAGGATTTGCCTGAATCTAGAGTGTCTTGATGGTTTTGGCCAGAAACATGAAACGACACCCCACTGTTTGTTCTCTATAGCAAGTCACATGTTATTTATTGGCAAGGGTCAGGATTTGATGTGCAGACTTTATTTCTTGCTCACTCTGTATATGTAGCCAAGACATAGTTCTTGCAGCTCTCCTGACTACACACATATATAGCTATCTGGATACTATTGAAAATGCTATTTTGAGCTCATCGGAAACCTGAATAGTATACTGATTTAAATGGGGCTTTAACCCCTTGAACGTTACAGGGGTCTTCAATGCATTACGAAGCAATTCAAGGGGTTAAAAGCTCCATTAAGCAAATGAGGAATTTAAAAGGGATAGTAATACTTTGTTTTATCTTCATTTTATTTTGTAGGCATTAAAAAAACATGAAGAACGATATAAGTCTTACATCTCAAACCTTTATGGTTTGAGAGATATTCACAAGCAAAGTTCCCCTCCCGCCCCTTTTACCTAGTGTAAGCCATCTCTTCTCAGATGTGGAATGCAGTCCATAGACCAGACAGATAACAGCAGGGGACAATCTTCTTCCTATGCAAACAATGAAAGCCCTGCCCCCCTTGACAAGTTTTTCAGGTTTTTCCCTTATCTTAATTGAAGATTGTCCCTCTCTGCAACCTACCTGGGCACCTCCCTTCTGATCTGGCTGAGCAGTGTTACATTAGAAGGGGCAGAAGGGGGACACTTTGTCATTGAATTACTCTTGAACTACAACTCTGAAAGAACTTAAATAACACTCTCCATAGTCAAAATACTATGATGATTAATTAGAGCTGCTTTTATTATGAAACATTATTATTCCTTTAACTAACCTTTTGTGCAGCTGGTTTGCTATAAAACTGGCTCTAACACACACACACAGAATTGAGATGAAGAAACCAACTGGTTAGTTACTATAAACATATCTGTGTGTGCCAGATAATGTTCCTTAGGCTATATGGCACTCTATCACCATTACTTCCTCCCAGCATAAACATTTTCAAGCCACACATCAAAAAAAATTGCAAAATAATTTGAAGAGGGGGAGGAAGTGGTTTACTTAATTAAGAGGTGCTCAGATGTGGTATCCTTTGAAAATGTTGCAAAGAAAATAGCTTGCAACTACACAGCGCATTAACCATGTCGCCGTGATGAAAAGGACGACATGAGAATCTCACCCTGCATCAAAAGCGAGAGATTCTCATGTTGCCTCCTTAAATGTCGCTGTTCAATTCTGCTGAGACGGGCTCTCTCTCCCATTCTCCCTACATACAGAAATATTCCTGCAATTTTCCTTACTTTATCTGAAACTCCGAAGACATTTGATTCTTCTTGTTGGCATGTTGCAGAGCACTGCGCCGGGCTCTCTCTCCCCTTCTCTGCGTGCAGAATGACAGGGTGGAGCATGCAGAGAAGGGGATAAAGAGTCCGGTGCATCGCTTGGCAACAAGCCACATGGTTGGGATCAAGAAGAATCAGATGGTCCTTCATCCAGGTCAAGAAAATAGCAGGAATGAAGATACAGGCACTCTCTTATACACTTCAGTATTATTCACTGTCAAATATGTGACATAACCCATGTTTCAGAGATTATGGTGAAGGATCTATTACCAGGGACTGAAACATTGGTTATGTCACATACTTTTCACTAAAGAGTACTGAAGTTTATAAAAATGTACCTGTGTCTTAATTCCTTCATCCACGTATAGACATATATTTGGCATACTTGAGAAGATTATTTTCCTTAACCCCTTAATAACCCTTGAAGGTCCTGGTACGTCATGGGTAAAAGTGATTAAACGACCCATGACGTACCAGGACCGTCATGGATTTCAGGGCTCTCTGCGCGGCTGCACTCCGTTCGGAGAGCCCTGAGTCGGATCTGTGAAAAAAAAAAAAAAAAAAAAAATGCTCCGTGGTCCTTTAGTGACTGCAACGTGCCTGCGCGGCCAGTCGTTAAGGGGTTAAAAAGAATGTAAGGTCTTAAAAATAAAAACTATCAGAAAACACTTCAGAACCTTAACCCATTAAGGACCCCGATGGATTTGCAGCAAACATTATGAAATAACGTTTATCACATCCTTTTGTTCCTTAACCCTTTGCGTGCCAGAGGGGTATGCAAAGCATTGCACTCAAAGGGTTAAAAGCTTAAAGGAGAGTTGAGTATAAAAAAAAAAAAAAAAAAAAAAAAGGAAGAGGTATTCATGCCACGGGGAGACACTTCATTTACAACTTAATCCGTCACAAAGTTATGGAGCAGCTACCATAACATTATAACTGCTCCATCTCTCTGACTGTTTGAACTGTAACAACTGTTAAATGAAGCTCTGTGATATATTTTTTCTGTAATAAATCTTTATTGATCCTTTAATATGTATAGCTTGGGGTACAGTAGGGAAAGGATATGATTCAAACATATTAAAGGTTTTAATGTAGCTCTCGAGGGAGAAAAGTATCAGAACAAAATGATCATTAGAAAAAGAAAAAAAAAAAAAAAAAAAAAAAACTACTTTATGGAAACAGTAACATATACATTGGATAGCATCCAAGCAGTAGTGACAGGGGCCAAAACAGGAAGTGAATTTAATAACATGAGATACTGGTATGTAATGTTGCTATTAAAGTGTTGCACCGAGTCTTTACGGTTTTTATAATACATAGCACTATAAATAGTTACTTACAGATTTGTAGTTCACTATTCAAAAGGAAAAGATCCTCCTCCCGCCCCTTTCCCTACATCACGCTTCCTCTCTGTCTGGTCAGGATGGAGAGAGGTGAGGGACAGTCTTCAGTAAGCAAAACGAAAATCCCATTCGTCAAGGGGGGCAGGGTTTTCCTTAAATTTACTGAGTGAAGAGTGTCCCTCGACCAGATTGCAGTTCTAAGGGGAGGCGGCCAGAAAGGTTGGGAGGGGGATCCTTTCACTTTGAATAGCATTTAAACTACAAATATGTAAGTAAAGAAATATAGCGCTACATGTTATAAAAAGCATAAAGAAGACTAGGAGCAACACTTTAAAAGAAACATTACTATCCCTTTAAAGGAATAGTAATGTTTAAAAAAAAAAAAAAAAAAAAAAAAGCAGCTCCAATTAATCTTCATAGTATTTGAGCCATGGAGAGTGTTATTTCAATACTGTTGGAGTTGCAGTTCAAGAGTAATTGAATAATAAAGTGTCCCCCTCCCACCCCTTTTACATAATGTAAGCCACCTCCCCTCAGATGTGGAATCTGATCTCTTGACCAGACAGCTCACAGCAAGGGACAATCTTCTTACTGTGATCATAAGCATACCTGGGAACTTTTGAAACAGGGCTACCCGGAGGGTAACCCTGTCAGTGCCCAGAGGGAGGAAAATGACGCGAATCGCGTCATAAAAGGGGTGGTGCTTAGTCGCGGGGGGGGGGGGGGACAAAAAAACCCACAAAAACTCCCTGCAAAATGGCTGTAAGAGGGCAGGGAGTGGGAGAAACTGGGCGGGATGGAGCACAAGTGGGCAGAGTTTCTACTTAAACTCTGCCCACCCGGTGATTCACACATTGCCCCGGAGATCCGGTAATTCACTTTGAAATCCAGAGTCTCCGGGGCAAAACCGGAGAGTTCCCAGGTATGATCATAAGGAAAATCCTGCCCCCCTTGTCAGCTTTTTCAGGTTTTTACTTATGCTCACTGAAGATTGTCTCTCTCAGAGATCCATCCGGAGAGTCTTGCTGCTCTGAGGTGAGCATTGTTACATCAGTAAAAGGAACGGGAGAGGGAAATTTTATCATTCAGCTACTCTTGAACTACAACTCGGACAGTATTGAAATCCATGATCCAAATACTATGAAGATTAACTGGAGCTGTTTTTATTGCGAAACATTACTATTCCTTTAAATAGTTAAAGATATGGACAGACAAAATGGGCCAGTTGGTTCTTATCTGCATGAATTCTTTTGGGGAGACACATTCAAGTGAGATAACTTCCCAGTGAGAGGAACTCTCCAATTCCTGTGTTATTTAGTGGAACCTAGGCACAAAGATTTAGATCTCTCTGACATGAAAAAGAGGCTCCATAAAAAAGCATAGGGATGTGAGTTTTTATCTGACATATATCTCCACTTAGTGCAGAATCAATATCCAAGTGGCTTGCCCCAGAATAGCTTTTGATTTATTGTATGCATAAGACTCTGTTGTTTCTATAGCCTTTGAAGTGCTGAAAAGACAATAAAAGGATAATGTCCCATCCTTGTGTAAAGAGAACACACGTCTATATACGCACACAGCACTGAACTTCTAACAGTGCTTATATCAGGCAAGTAAAATGGCATTCTTTAACCTTTGAGTGTCAGAGGATAACAATCTGGTACTAATAGTGTTAACCCCTTGAATGCTAGAGAGGTCTCCAAACATGCTTTGGAGAGGTCTGTAGTGCCCTAGGGGTTAACCCACTGAGTGCCAGAGGGGTACAGAACACATTGCAAAGCAATGCATTCAGTACCCTCTGGCATTCAAAGGGTTAAAGGGAATGTCTCTCTTATAAAAAAAAGGTCTTATCCATTTTAGTATTATGCCAGCAGTTAAGTATTCTCTTTTGCAATGAGGATTTGAAAAACTGGCATTAAAGGGATATTAATACTTTATTTTAAGAAGAAGCTTTAACCCCTTAACGAACGGCAGATCGGTGCGGCGGGGTCAGTTACGGACCATGGAGCATTTTTTTGCTCCGCTCTTCCGGTTCCGGACTCCCCAAACGGCGTGCAGCCGCACGGGGATACCGGAATTCCATGATGGTCATAGTACGTCATGGGCATACCTGGGAACTTCCAGCTGAGGGCTAGAGGGGAGTCCTCTGTTCGGCAGGGGGTGACAAAAATGACGCTAATCGCGTCAAAAAGGGGCGGGGCTTGACACGAGCGTTGGGGTGCTTAACCCTTTGAGTTTCAGAGTGGTACGGAATGCATTCCGTACTACTCTGGCACTCAAAGGGTTAAAAATGTCACACAGACGGCTGGGGACGGAGGAACAGCGGGAGAAAGAGTGTAAGTGGGTAGAGTTTCAATAGAAACTCCCCACATCCGGAGGACTCAGCCTCTGCCCTGGAGACCCGGTAAATCTCTGTCAGAACCGGAGTCTCCGGGGCAAATCCGGAGAGTTCCCAGGTATGGTCATGGGTCGTTCAGTCAGATCGACCCTTGACGTACTATGACCGTCAAGGGTCGTTAAGGGGTTAATATTGTTCTAATTAAATAAATAAAACAAATGACCTTACTCTTCTTTTCATAACTTGTATAGTTTTCATGAAATATGCCTCTAAAGTTCCCCCCTCATGCCCCTTTTAGCCATGTCAGCGCTCTAGCTGACAAACCTAGATTCTGGTCCTGGGACTGGACGGCTTGTCTGCAGAGCCGAAATAGCATGGCATTCAAAGAGAATCTTCATGAGAACGGTCTACAAAGTGTGTCTGGTTTGATTTTTATCCTGCGGAGTAAGTCAACATCGCTCTCACTGCAGAGAGATGTTCTAGTAAAAAATGACTGCAGCTTAGACTTGGACCTGAAATAATATGGTGGTGGTGTTGCTACAACAACTCTGGTCAGCTGACCATAAATCCTCCATAGGATACTGTAGCAATAGCACCACTGTAAAATCTCAGGCCTTGTATGTACTGCACCCAAAAATGTTTCAGCTGCAATAACCTTTGAATGAAACATTTCTTAGCAGTGGGAGTGCCCTCACTCTACTCAGCAGGATAGATCCTGCAAAGTATATGTTTTCAATATTAAGCATTAGTATGCCTTTAAAGGGGAGGGGAGAGAGGTCTGCAGTGAATTACAAAACCACTGTCCATGCAGAGTCTATTACATGGTGATATAACCACCAGCAGCACAATACAGTTCATTTGATCTTTACAAGAAAATCTAGATTCAACAGCAGCTATTAGGACACAGACTGTGTCTTGTTCTCACCTGGTTTCTGGGAACTGAGAGAGAACATCCAGAAGAGTCTGACTGCAGAGGAACTGGCCCTGCAGTCTCGCCCCATCTTCCAATTGTAATGCTACTCGCACTTTCTAGGAGAGAAAGATACAATTACATTTCACTTCACACACCTTCAGGGACAGGAAAAAAAATGTCAACAGAAACAGTTCTCAGAAGAAATGCACCAGGCAAACAAATTACACTACATGCTTAAAGGGATAGTAATACTTCGTTTTATCTTTATTTTATTTTGTAGGCATGAAAAAAACATGAAGAACGATATAAGTCTTATCTCTCAAACCTTTTTGAGTCTTATCTCTCAAACCTTTATGGTTTGAGAGATATTCGCAAGCAAAGTTTCCCCTCCCGCCCCTTTTTCCTAGTGTAAGCCATCTCTTCTCAGATGTGAATCTGGTTGTAAGACCAGACAGATAACACCAGGGGACAATCTTCTTTGTATGAAAACAATGAAAGCCCTGCCCCCCTTGACAAGTTTTTCAGCTTTTTCCCTTATCTTAATTGAAGATTGTCCCACTCTGCAGTCTACCTGGGGATACTTTGTGAATATCTCTTAAACCATAAAGGTTTGAGAGATAAGACTTATATCGTTCTTCATGTTTTTTTAATGCCTACAAAATAAAATAAAGATAAAACGAAGTATTACTATCCCTTTAAAGGGATAGTAATACTTACTAATTACTAATCCCTATGTTAAAGTCATATGAAAAAGAAATGTATTGCCCCCAGTGTCATCTCTCAAACCTTTATGGTTTGAGAGATAATCACTCCTAAAGTTGCCCTCTCCCTCCCCCGAAGTCAGTGTTGTAGATGACTGAAGGGAAATCCTGTCTTACGATCATCAGGCAGCTCTGCAACAGAGCCGAGATCGCGTTAATAAAAAAAAAAAAAAAAAAAAAAAAAAAAAAAAAAAAAAAAAAAACACAACAACAACAACAACAACAACAACAATCTTTCACTAAAATGGTCTTCTATGTGTGCTTGCAAACCAAGCACACGTAGAAGACCATTTCAATTAAAGATTTCTTTTTTATTAACGCGATCTTGGCTGTGCTGCAGAGCCGTCTGACAATCGTACAACAGGCTTCCCTGCAGTCAGCCAGGAAGCTGACTTCGGGGAAGGGGGAGGGAGAGGGCAACTTTAGGAGTGATTATCTCTCAAACCAGGGGAAAAAATGTAGACCACCCTGTTGCCATCACAGACTTAATCACTGATTTAACCCTTTGAGTACCAGAGGGGTGTCCAACACACTGCAAATACATATGTTGGGTACTTCGCTGACATTCAAAAGGTTAAAGTCCAGTTCTTACCTGCACCCAGTAAAATACAAATTAGGTGGCAACTTCACTTGCTAGAAAAACATGTTTTATTTAAAACGTTAAAGGTCAACTAACATGAAAAAAATAACCTGTTAAAGCTCTGAATTTTACTAGTTAAAGCGGATCACCTCAAATAAAGCCCACCCCCCAATAATTCATCATATAGAGATAAGCTTAGAAATAGTAGTATTATCCAGCATAAGTACAGCTTTATTACGAAATCCTACTTCTTTCGAGACTGATGGGCAGGCATCAGCACAGACATCTTAGCTTAGCGACATATGCGCACCTGCGCTGTCCTTCCCGGTCTCCTCTATGAGGCTTTGCATTGTACCTTAAGGTAACAGGACGGGACTGACGGTGCAGGAGTGCAGATGCCTCTAAAGCAAGAAGCCTGGCCGTCATTCTCAGAAAAAAAATTGTATTTCTTAATAACGCTGTACTTATGCTGGATAATAGTACTATTTCTAAGCTTATCGCTATATACCTAACTAGTGTAAAAGTCCATGTACACGGGCCAAGGTAAGGAACCCTTTGAGTGCCAGAGGGGTATGCAACGCATTGCTCTGCAATGCGTTGTGTACCCCTCTGTCACTCAAAGGGTTAAGCTGCCGCTACCTCATTGCTCCAAGCGATACAGTCTTGTCAACCCATTCATGCGCCTCACTCACGTGATGCAATCACACGCAGTAGCGACTGCCCGAACGCACAGAACTCCCAGCATTCCGCACAGAATACTCCCAGCATTCCGCACAGAATGCTCCCAGCACAGAACTCCCAGCATTCCGCACAGAATGCTCCCAGCACAGAACTCCCAGCATTCCGCACAGAATACTCCCAGCACAGAACTCCCAGCATTCTGCACAGAACGCTCCCAGCACAGAACTCCCAGCATTCCGCACAGAACTCTCCCAGCATAGAACTCCCAGCATTCCGCACAGAACTCTCCCAGCATAGAACTCCCAGCATTCCACACAGAATGCTCCCAGCACAGATCTCCCAGTATTCCACACAGAACGCTCCCAGAACAGATCTCCCAGCATTCCGCACAGAATGCTCCCAGCACAGAACTCCCAGCATTCCAAGCGTTCGAGCAGTCTCTATCGCGCACGACGGCTTCTGACAAACATCCTAGCGAATTATTATACAGGATTATTGGAGGGGGGCTTTATTGGGGGTGATAGTTGCGCTTTAATTATGGTTACTCCCAAGCATGGGGGCAACAGTATTATAAAATGACAGGCCTCAGTGTACATGTCTTCCTTGAGCTTCATCTCCCCAGACTTAGTGCTATGAGCTATAGAGAGGCTGCTTTGCCCTCACACACTTGCACTGCCAATAAGACTGAAGCTGTCACTGGCAGCTTCCTCTCTTGTATGATGTGGGGTGAGAATCTCTGTGAGGACTTGTATAATTAAGCATTTACATTAAGTAGCAATAATTAATTAGATCTTTTAATATTTCGATTTTATTAGCAGAGTCAGAGAGCAACTTAGTACTAGTTGTTTTTTATATCTAATTCAGAGACTTCTTTCATCAAAGGCCATCACAAACAGTGTACCTGTGTTTAATATCTATTTAACCCTTTGAGTGCCAGAGGGATACAGAATGCATTGCTTTGCAATGCATTCCGTACCCCTCTAGCACTCAAAGGGTTAATGTGTACATACAGGATACATTTCAGTTTGCATATTTGGCTAGTGTAAGAATATTCTGACTTTTCTTGAGTGGAAATTAAACAGCAACCACTGGGATAAAGTGCAGTTTTATTACTTAACCCCTTGGACGACACAAGTCTCCAGTGCACTGTGAAGCAATGTGTTGGAGACATCTCTAACATCCAAGGAGTTAAAGGGATAGTAATGTTTCACAAAAACAGCAGCTCCAGTTAATATTCATAGTATTTGGGCCATGGAGAGTTATTTCAATACTGTCAGAGTTGTAGTTCAAGAGTAATTGAATGATAAAGTATCCCCCTCCCGTCCCTTCTACCTAGTGTAACATTGCTCACCTCAGATGTGAAATCTGGTTGCTTGACCAGTCATAACAGCAAGGGACAATCTTCTTACTGCGAGAACAATGAAAACTCTTTCCCCCCTTGAAAGGTTTTTCAGCTTTTTCCCTTATCTTAATTGAAGACTGTCCCTCTCAGCAATCTACCTGGGCACCTCCCTGCTGCTCTGAGCTGATCAGTATTACATCAGTAAAAGGGGCGGGAGGGGGATACTTTGTCATTGAATTACTCTTGAACTACAACTCAGAATTGAAATAACATTCTCCATGGCCCAAATACTATGATGATTAATTAGAGCTGCTTTTATTATGAAACATTACTATCCCTTTAAGATTTAGTAGTTTCTTAACCCTCTGAGTGCCAGAGGGGTACGCAACACATTGCTTTGCAATGCTCTGTATACCCCTCTAGCACTCAACGGGTTAAGTGGCAGACACCTTTAATTGCATCACTCTATGTGCTGCATACATTTCCTGGCTCTGTGACACCAGCACAGTGGCAATTTTGCAGAGGAGTAAAATCTAAGACAGGGGTGGGTTATGGCTGACTGAGAATCATGGGAGCTTTGTCTAACAAAAGCTGTAAAGCTACTGATTATAACAAAAGGAGAGAAAAAAAAAAAAGAAGAAAGAGAGAGGGGGGGGGGCACCGACGGTGCTTTATCTTTGATAAGTCAAAATGACCCGAAATAAAATATCAATATGCACCTCACATGAGCCAGTAGTTAAAGGGATAGTAATACTTCATTTCAAGTTTATTTTATTTTGTAGGTATTAAAAAACATGAAGAATTATATAAGTCTTATCTCTCATACCTTTATGGTTTAAGAGATATTCACAAGCAAAGTTCCCCTCCTGCCCCTTTTACCTAGTGTAAGCCATCTCTTCTCAGATGTGGAATACAGTCCATAGACCAGACAGATAACAGAAGGGGACAATCTTCTTCCTATGAGAACAATGAAAGCCCTGCCCTCCTTAACAAGTTTTTCAGGTTTTGCCCTTATCTTAATTGAAGATTGTCCCTCTCTGCAATCTACCTGGGCACCTCCCTTCTGCTCTGGCTGAGCAGTGTTACATCAGTAAAAGGGGCGGGAGGGGGACACTTTATCATTGAATTACTCTTGAACTACAGCTCTGAAAGAATTGAAATAACACTCTCCAAAGTCCAAATACTATGATGATTAATTAGAGCTGCCTTTATTATGAAACATTACTATCCCTTTAAGAGAATGGCTTCTCTCAACAGAGCAAGCCAGTCTCGCAACTACGCTCACATGAGGTGCATATCGATATTTTATTTCTGATCCCCTCAGATGTGGAATCTGGTCTTAAGACCAGACAGCTTACAGTAAGGGACAATCTTCTTAGTGTGAGAACAATGAAAACCCTGCAAACCCCCACCCCCCCCCATCATGACTGGTTTTTCAGGGTTTTCCCTTATGCTAATTGAAGATTGTCCCTCTCTGTGATCCATCCGGACAGTTTTGCTGCTCTGAGGTGAGCAGTGTTACATCAGGAAAAGGGGCGAGAGGGGGAAAATTTATCATTCAATTACTCTTGAACTACAACTCTGTCAGTATTGAAATAACACTCTCCGTGGCCCAAATACTGTGAAGATTAACTGGAGCCACTTTTATTGCAAAACATTACTATCCCTTTAAACCACTGATTACTAATCATAGTTTATATGCTTCTTGTCTTCTGGAGCCCAGGACAATTTCCAATACCAGCAATAAACAGGAAGCACACAGACATAAGGCTCCCTGCAGGGGGCATCTGATGTATCTGCGATGTTTTATAGAATGATTGCATAACATTGTCTAAAATAAGGCAGCTCTTTCAATCACATTAGGTATGCATTCACTTAAACCACAAAAATCCCATTTTAAAAAAAGTTTCTTAACTGTTGTACAGATGTAAAGATCTAATTATAGCAGAGTTCCCAGAGTTAAAGGAGAAGTAAACTTTTTTAATGAAAACTTATATGATATACAGCTTTTCCTGCTGAGTAAAACAAGGGCACTGTCACCGTTGTTGTTTTATTCAAAAGTTATAAAAGTTCAAATAATCAGGAAGTGAAATTACTCTGCATTTCCTTCCTGAAAGTACTAACCGACCCAGCAGTTTCTAACACATTCACTGGATAGTTGTCAGAAACTTTCTCCTCAAGTTGAATGTAACAAAATAACTATTTGGAATCTGTCCACTGGAAGGCACTATTAATGTTACAAAAAAAACACGAGTTTACACTGTAATAACTATGGCACTATGTATCTCTCAGCAGTGAGAGTACCCTTGTTTTTCTCAACAGGAAAAGCCCCTACAATATCTATTTTTTCATAACAAAAGTTTACCTCTGCCTAAATAAATTTTAAAGTAATTGCATGAGCAGAAAGGGTTGGGAGGGTTTCAGCTGCTATCATCACCAGAGGAGGAAACACTGACAGAAGGATATCTCCCCATTACCATAGCGCAAGTATGTCCAATCAGTCTTTACAATTGCGGGTTCTTAACGTGTTAGTAGTGTCCCATAACATTTTTTTATAGATTTGGAGAGGGTAAAAAAAGAATCTCATTGCCACAAACCCCATCTCTCAAACCGCTATGGTTTGAGAGATATTGGCAAAGTTCCCCCTATCCCTCCCCTTCTCTTGATGTCAGCTGTAAAGCTGACAGAAGGAGGTCCGTATCGGCCGACATGATGAGGCTCTTCAGCAGAGCCAAAATTCCATTATCAGAAAATAACTATTTTGTGGGAATGGTCTACAAAATGTGCTTGCAAACCAGGCACACTTTGTAGACCTTTCCAGTTAAGTAATTCTTTTCTAATAACAGGATTTCGGCTCTGCTGCAGAGCCGCCAGCTGGTCCCCAGACTTGTATCTCCTGCTGTCAGCTAGACGCTGACATCAGGAGAAGAGGAGGGAAGGGGGAACTTTGACTGCGAACATCTCTCAAACCATAGCAGTTTGAGAGATGGGGTTTGTGGCAATGAGATTCTTTTCTACCGTCTACAAATCTAGTATGTCTACAAAGTTAGTATGGGGCATTACTAGCACTAATCTGTTGTCAGAAGGACTTAACTAGGCTGGTGTCTTAGTCATACAGTACTCAGTTATAACTAATTACTGTTTTGTTGTTTCCTCACTTGGACTCTGCTGTAACCTATATTTAAGGCGGATCACCCCAAATAATGCCCCCCCCAATAATTATTCACATAGCGATAACCATACAGCATTATTAAGAAATCCTACTTGATTTGAGACTGAAGGCATATGCGCGCCTGCACCGTCAGTTCCTTCCTGTTACCTTAAGGCACAATGCAATGCCTCCTAGAGGAGAACGGGACAGACAGCACAGATGTCTCTAAGGCATTATGTCTGCACTTATGCCTGCCTGTTCATCTTGATCAAGTAGGATTTCTTAAGAACGGTGTACCTATGCTGGATAATACCACTATTTCTATCCTTATCGCTATATGAATAATTATTGGGACGGGGGGGGACTTTATTTGGGGTGATAGTTCTGCTTTAAACAGTGCCATTGTACTAACTCAAGTATTAACCATTTGGGTTATTAACTATAAATGGGGCTCTCCCTATATGGCTCCAGGCACACAAAGAAAGCTTTGCCCATAATTGTAAAGGACCATGTAAACAATCAGTATGTTAAAATAGCTATGTTTAGTTATAGACTGCAACAGATTTCAAAGGTGAAAAGCAGTAAATACATATACCCAACTACTGTACAAATGACAACAAACCTAGGTCACAGAGTTCGTAAAAAAATCATCTAATTTTGTCCTGGGGCACAATGCCTTTAATAGCCCAGAGACAAACAACATGCAAGATTTTCAGTGTGTCTTAATAAAGGATGGACAACCTGTGGTTCTCCACTTGTTGAAGACTACAATTCCCATCATCCCAATCCAGATCTTGGCTGGCAGGGCATGAAGTAAGTTGCAGTCCTCAACATCTGCTTCTCGGGGTTCCCTCCTCTGGTCTAAATTAATCCACCTTGATTACTACTGCACAATAATGCCATAGCTGGGAACAATCAAACTATTCCAATCCTGAGATCTTTAAAATATTAACCATTAAATTCCTCAGAATGTAGATTCCAGGTGAAATATATCCCTCCTTGCTCTAACTGGGAGGTGCTCTTATGAGTGCTCAAGGAACCCTTAACATGCTGTAACTTAAAGTTTTCACTGCCTGAACATACAAATGTGTCACCCTCTGTCTTTCATAGAAATTGTACAATTTAGGCACTAAATAAGCAGTTATTTAGTGCAGATGAAATATTAGTTTACGCTGAGCTCTCTCACCCTGATACCCTGAGATCTGAGTCAAAAGCCTGAGTCTCAAGGTCAAATCATGACGGTTTCCTGGTACAAATGTAAAATTTAAAGCATGATTTCTGACTAAAAAAAGAGAGGCTTTAAACTTGTATGGAAAACAAACCCTTAAAGCCCAAATAAAGAACTCAGGCCATATCTCACCGTGCTCTCGGCTCCAGCTCGCTGCTGAGTACAACTAACCATCTCCAGCTTGGCATTGTTTGGAAGGTTGGCAAATCTCCACTGAAGAGAAAGATCCAGAACTGTCCTCTGAAATCTGCAGATGAAGCAGAACAGAGGCAAGTGACTGAGGGGAAAGCATACAAAAACTACACAACAGAGGAGTTGCTCTGACCAAACAAATGGGGCCATGTACACAAGGTAAAGTAGAACAATTCCAAGCAAAACAACTGCATCTTAGCTAATAAAAAATTCCCCACAAGTTAAGAGGGGCTTTTAACCACTTGAATGCTAGTGAGGCCTGAAATGCACTGCTTTACAATGCATTGGAGACCTCTCTAGCATTCAAGGGGTTAAAAGCCCCAACTTAAATTGAAGAAGATATGTTTCCCCAGTGCAGTTGTTTTGTACTTGAACATTTTTGCTCATGCTCCCTAAGCAACAAGGAATAATAGAGCACTGGGTCCAAAAGCATCTCCCAACATGTACACATGGGATTAACAGTCCATACAAATAAAACTGCTCAGCAAAATTCCTAAATAAAGAATGATTAGAGAATACAAATATGCACCTTTAAAACTTCCCCTACATGTTACACAGACAACATTTGCAATTTCTTTCTTTTCAGTCAGCCACTAAAAGCTGTCGCTACAGATAATCCATTTGATGCTAAAGACATCTCCAGTGTATTGTTTCACAGATGTTTGTATCATCCAAAGGGTTAATTTTAACTACAGTAGAATTACATGCAGCCTCCTCTCAGTTCACTGTGCAATGCACCTACGTGGAAATCTACTAACCATTACTGGGGGGAAATTCACCAAGCGGTGATAAAGTGAAGCTGACTTCTCCAGTTCCTATGTTAAGTTTTATAGAGCCTACGTACTAAGATCTCCAAAGCTGAAGAGATCTTAGTGCCTTGGCTCCATAGAATAACAAAGAAATTGGAGAAGTGATAAACTGGAGAGGTCATCTCCATTTTATCACCGCTTAGTGAATCTACCCCCTGGAATGTTATCAATAATGTTATAAACACAGAGCGGTGATATGTTGGTACAAACACAAGTAACACAAGTGACAAAGTAGTACAAACAACACAGGGAGCGAGATGTGACAGAGAAGTGACAGGTTGGTACAAACAACCAAGGAGTGAGATGTGACAGAGCAGTGACAGGTTGGTACAAACAACCGAGGAGCAAGATGTGACAGAGCAGTGATATATTCGTACAAACAAAAGTAACACAAGAGACAGAGTAGTACAAACAACACAAGGAGCTAGATGTGAGACCAGTGACAGGCTGATTCAAACAACAAAAGCAGTGACAGTTTGGTACAAACACAAGGAATGAAATGTGACAGATTAGTGACAGTTTGGCACAAACACAAGGACTTAGATGTGAAAGAGCAGTGACAGTTTTGTGCAAGTACACTGCTGGGTATTAGATGTGAAAGGTCATTACAAGGATCTCTGCGGTGAGCTATTTATTCCAAGGCCTGATCAGGTGACCAGGGGACACCCCTTGAGATTAGAGGAAAGGAGGTTTAAACTTCAGCAGAGGAAGGGTTTTTTTACGGTAAGGTCTGTTAAATTGTGGAATTCATTGCCCAGGGAGGTAGTTATGGCAGATACAATGGATACATTTAAGAGAAGATTAGATACATTTCTTTAAAAAGGGGAACGTACAGAGTTATACTATTTATCAGTAGGCTGATCAGGAAGGTCTGATAAAGACTAATTTAATTGGTAGCAGGAAAGCTATAAAATTCTCAGTTACTGAGGTATGAGGCGAAGGTTGAACTTGATGGACTTGTGTCTTTTTTCAACCTAATTTACTACTACTACTAAAGACAGGAACAGTACAGGTATAGAGATGTGATAGAGTAATGACAGACAAATGCAGGCACAGCATATGTACAGATATGTGATAAAGCAGTGGACAACACTGACAGATGTGGGACAGCACAGCTGCCAAGATGTAATATAGAATGACAGGCTAGTATAGGTATAGCTGTGGGTGGGCAGTAAACACTTACTTTAAATCATATTCTCTTGGATTAAAATTCTGTTTCTTGCAGACTTCCTCCAGCACCTGAAAAATACATATTATATAAACTCATACCATACAAATTATTACTTATGTAGTAAGTTACAGGATACAAGGTAATTAAACTGTATGAAAGGGAAAAGCTAGCAATGTAATTTATCAATTTAGAAGTATAGTGTAAACAATTAGTAGAAACTCCTTTGAAAGGTTCTAGGGCACCTTATCTATATTAACCATCTGAGGACCAGAGGAGCTTGCAACACACTGCATTACAAACCCTTCTGGTCCTCAGAGGGTTAATAAGTGAATCCTACAGTCCCAGTGAGAACCCCTTCAGTGTCGAAGTTATATTCCCTTCAGTCAATGAGGCTAAATGCAACAGATGCCCTTCTGAAATAAGGAGTTCAGCTTCAGAAGTGACCCCTTTCAGTAAGTGAATCTGCCTTCTAGATATGCTATTCGATAAATGGGACTGCATCCCAATGAGATCCTGTTCAGCTTGTGGGACTTTCACAAATTAAGACCGTTTCCTTTGGGTGAGACTGCCTCCTTTCTCAGGTGACACTCACCATGAACAGTCATGCCAGGCAACTTTATGCTGCACACTGACAATACGTGGCTATCCAGCTGCTGTTACTTTACAGCTCTCATTATCCTAAACTAACCAATGGCCGATAAAAATGATTAGAGGTTGAATTACATCTGGAGAGCCACATATTGACTACTACTATAGAGTGATAGGCACGCACTACAGCACTCTAGGGTTTTCAGAGCCGGTAGCGTCTGTTACTGTTTGCCCCGGTAATCCCAATCACGAGGAGCACCTGTAGTAACGGGGTCCGAGCTGTCACTTTCACTGTCTGCCGTCGCCCATTGGGGGCCAAAACCGACACCCCTGGCCCTCCAGCAGCCATCTTGCGTGACGACACATAAACTTTCAATCAACTTTATTGGGACAAGAACAAATAGACAAAATGAAATGCATTGTCATGTCAGTAGCAAGCAGCTAGTGGAGAATTTTAAACATTTGCTTTCTGTAGTGGTGCTGTTACTCACATGACAACAATTGAAAAAAAGCATAGACTAGCTGTGTCAGATGTAATATAGGCTAGTCAGAGCCCTACAATCAGCACTGGGACATAAATCTCTATGACCAAATAACAGGGACAGAAACAAGTTAGTCTTAAGGCCATAAATTCAAAAGACCAACTGCACTACAGGGAAATTAAACATTCTTATTGATTCACATTGGGATTTTAAATGAACCTCTTGAATGTTAGAGGGGTCTCCGTTGCATTGCAATGCCTTGGAGACCTATCTAGCATTCAAGGGGTTAAAATCCCCATTAATTCAATATTTCTTTTGTTTTTAATATTTGCTTTCCCCTGTAGTGCAATTGATTTGCCACATAATTCCTCCACTTTTTTGGAACATATTGTCCTTATACTATAGAGCAGGGGCATATACTTTATTAACTCTTTCAGGGCCAGAGGGGGAGGCCACACACACCTCTGGCACTCATAGCGTTAAATTATGGATCACATAATGAGAAATTTGTGTTCAAGGGACACATTAATTATTTTAAAAAGATAGCAATGGTGAATTATAGTCTGTTAGATACTCAGAAATATGGATTTTCGTAGAGGTAATACAGAAGCAGTGTAAAAATGTTTAATCAGCTGTTTTCATGCAAAAGTGCAAATTTATCGTCCTTCTGTTAATCAGTTTTGACCATGTGAATGTGAATACTGGTATTTAACTTTTTTAGTGGATGCACAATTCATTACCTGCACAATGGTAGTAGCAAGCAGGTGGTAAGGACTTACTATCTTCATCATGTCTACTATCTATTTAAATAAAAAAAGTGTTAAAATATCATGTGCACTATATGACGTTAAACAACCAAACATATTTAAAACCTTACTCAGCCTCACATAAATGTAAATGTGATTATTTTGAAGTTCTGTTTTAGGTTTAGACAATGTTTATTTCTCTTCCTGATGACGTGCAGTACTGATTTTTCAGCCAGGTCAGTGACCTTGTACCTTTTTATCTGTGACACATATTTTTTGACAGTTTGCCCACTAAGAATAAGGTGACTTGGTACTAGGGTGACCACATTTCCATTCTGTCATTCAGGGACACTGTTGAGATGAGAGCAGCAGAATAAGTGTCCTCAGTTCTAGGGCAACTATATGAGAGGGGACATTATATATCACTGGACATCAGGGTGCAACCCGCTGTTTGTTCTGAACACTGCTGTGACAGAAAGTGATGCCTGTTTTATGCTACAAGAAAATGTACATCATGCCCAAAGCCTTAGACTAGTATTACACTACAACACAATTGCACAACAGCTCCTGTTTGATGTCAGGATCAAGACTCAGGTTTGTCTCTAATCTTCAGAGCTCTGTCTGGAGGCCATTTTCTTGTAGCTCAGCAGAGGCTTCACTTTGGATCAACGATGGTAATCAGGAATAGAAAAAGAGTTGAACTAGATGGACGCAAGTGTTTTTTCAACCTAAATTACTTTGTTACTTTCTGTCACAGTAGACAATGGGCACTGCTGTGCTCTGGAGTCTTCTTTCTAGGACTTTGTATTGTCCCTGAAGGGGGCTGCCAGGTACATGGGACACACGTTTAAAATCAGGGACTGTCATGGACAATCAGGGACATGTGGTCACCTTACCTGGTATCTTTCTTTTTACAAAATCACCCCTGAATATATATCATCAGGATCTGTGGACTGATTAAATCATACATTCATAATTGAAATGAAAATTAAGACATTAACATACAAGAAAAATTTCAAATTGAGCCGACCCTGAGATCTTTGAAATATTAACCAGTAAAGTTTCCCAGAATGCAGATTTCTGGCTGTCATGGCTTCTGCATTTTTTCCGTCTTTTCCGAGATTTACTGCTCTCCGTCTTGGATTTCTTTGGTCTCCGCCCTTTTGTTACGCCCTTTGTTTTGGGCCTATATCTAGCAACAACACACTTGTTTCGGTGTGCAATCAAAGCGTTTGTGTCTTGTGAGTTCCTGATTCTGTTCCAGCGTTTTCCTGTTTATGATCCGGCTTTCCTCGACCTCGATTCCGTCTTCTGATTTTGCTTAGTATCCTGTCCTGCTCTGATCTGACCCTGGCCAGTTTACGACTATTCTCGTCTCCTGTTTTTGTACAGTATGGTTCGACTTTCCCTTCTGTCTTCTCCTCCGGTTTTGACATTGCCTGCTAGTTACCAATTAGTTGACCATCCTTCCTCCGTGCCTGAGTGCCTAGTCTGTCAAGCTCCTCTACCGTCGGGTTCGACTTCCCTGTCTCCTCAACTCCCAGTCATACTAAGACCTCCTACGACCCTTAGTCATATTTCAGGAAACCTTTGACCCACAGTCGTACTACGGTTTCTTGCATCCCTCAGTCGTACGGTATCCCTGTGACCCCTGTAGCTGCTCCATTCGACAGAAGCTGTCCGTACTACTGGTATGTTTTAAGCTGTTTCCTGACCTGGTGAGTAGCTGTCTGTCTCCTAGGTGGTTATCCAGCCATCAGGCTTCGCGGCCTGCTACCCCACCCGCAGCAAGATCACCTGGGAACAGCCACCGACCTCCAGCAATGCTCCCCACTCCTGCACTCTATCTCCTGGCTCACTGGGGCCTACACAGTATTACATATAGCTTACTGCCTATTATTATTACATTTCGAATCAAACTAGCAGGTTGCCACTCCTATTGGGGTTATCTCCCCTCTAGGGGTTCTCTAGCCACTTACATCTGGGCGCATAAGACCGAGTGTGACACTGTCAATATATCAATGCTTGCTCTAACCGGGAGGTGCTCATATCTGACCTCAAGGAACCATTAATATAATGTAAGTTTGAGTTTTCACTTTCTGAACATAGCGAAGCAGGATGTGTCCCTTTGTCTTCCATGAGAATTTGGTCTTCACCCTGATATTAGAATCAAACCCTGAGGGTTCCTAGGTATGGCCATTAACACCCAGTGTTAATATACTTAGCTAAATGTTTTATGTTACTTCTCATAAGTCATTTTTAGAGGTAAATAGTTTAGAAAGGGAAAAACATCTGTCTAAATGTTAATGTTCAAAGGCAATTAAGAGAGCAGTGGATACAGACTGGCGTCTTCATGTGAATTTTGCTGTCAGTTTGCTGGGAAGTTTGGAGTTCCATTTAAGAAATTTGGAGATTTGTGAAGTCATATATACAGGACCACTCAGAGAAGGATTTTGCATTAGGCAGAGTAGGGATGCCACAACTATGCTGGTCACTCCACTGTGAGGATTTGTTAGTGTGGTCTACGCAATCTCGATGTTCCTCCCCTGGACAACCACTCCTGGTTTATTGCAGCCAACTTACCACAGTATATATTTTAGTATTGCCCAATTTTATTAAACAGCGTCTATATAGAAAAATAGGTGACCCACTTACCTTCCTTCTCCATCGTACAAATAAGTGGTACACACTAATTTTCCATTCTAAATGCTACAGTCGCCTTATCATCCTAAAAAGTAAATGGAACACTCACCTTCTCCATCCTAAAAATAAATGGTATGCTTTCCTTGGGTGTCCTATAAAAATGCTTAGGTTTAAACTGAAATCTGTGCTGGATATCGAGGCTGAATTTTAGTCTAAACCTACACATTTCTGACTTTGTATCAGCTGCAACCAAAGTAGTAAATAAGATATTTAAAGGGATAGTAATATTTAAAATGTAAAAAAAAAAATAATATGTTGTAGGGTTTATCCCCCTGAGTAAAACAAGAGTGCTCCCACTGCTGAAAGGTATTTCATTCAAAAGTTATTAATTTTCAAAGTTGAATTTTTTTAGGTGCAATATCACAGTGGCCTGAAATTGTGCAGTGGCGCTATTGCTACACCATCCTATGGACAGCTCTGCTCCCGGGACCATAAATCTCCATAGGATGGTGTAGCAACAGCGCCACTGTACAATTTCAGGCCACTGTGATATTGCACCTAAAAAATTCAACTTTGAAACTTAATAACTTTTGAATGAAAACATTTCAGCAGTGGGAGTTCTCTTGTTTTACTCAGTGGGATAAACCCTACAACATATATTTTTTTTGCATTTTAAGTATTACTATCCCTTTAAGGGTGAATGGAAGTGTCTTTCCCGTTCTTTTGTAAGATTTGTTTAAGCTCTATTAATTCTGAGGAAATAGGCATGTCCATGAAGCTTTATTTAAAGGGATAGCAATATTTCACAATAATAGCCGCTCCAATTAATCTTTGTAGTATTTGGGCAATGGAGAGTGTTATTTCAGTACTGTCAGAGTTGTAATTCAAGAGTTATTGAATGATAATGTATCCCCCTCTGCCCAGACCCTTTAATGATGCAACACTGCTCACCTTAGAGCAGCAAGACTGTCCGGATGGATCACAGAGAGGAACAATCTTCAGTGAGCATAAGGATAATCCTGAAAAACCAGTCAGGGGGCAGGATTTTCCCTATGCTCACAGTAAGAAGATTGTCCCTTGCTGTGAGTGGTCTGGTCAAATGACCAGATTCCACATGTGAGGGGAGCTGGCTTACACTAGGTAAAATGGTTGGGAGGTGTTCAAATACTGCCCGCCTCCCCTTAAAGCTGCAATTCACTCGTGGGACTGTATGGATGCAGTGAAGGATAAACTTCAGTCAATAAGTATTAGGAAAACCCTGCTCTCTTGACGAAGGAGGGCAAGATTTTCCTTTGCTTGATGAAGATTGTCCCTCTCTGTGCTCCATCCGGACCATGCTTAGATGCTGCGTGACGAGGTCAGAAGGGGTGGGAGGGGGATCCTTTTACATTGAATATCTTTTGAACTACCGAACAGTAAGTTATTAAACATAGCTCAAAGTGCTATAATAAAAAATAGAGAAGACTTGGAGATAAACATTATTGTAGATATTACTATCCCTTTAAGCCCAACATCAGAGACATACCTGGAGCTGGAGTCACATCTCGGGTGCCCCTAACCCCATCCATGGGCACATGCCTGCTTCTCACTTAAACCCCTCACCCACTAACCCCAAACCCCTTTGAACACCAAAGGGGTATCAAACTCACTGCTTTGTATTGTGTCAGATTTCCCTCTGGAACTGAAAGGGTTAACTAGAACGGAACATAACCTTAGTACATCACAAAGAAAATGTTAATGACCTCTATCATTAAAGGGCTTAAAACATTGCTTCATATTCAAAGGGTTAAATAAACTGGCCAGTACAGAGGTACACTAACTGGCAAATAAACCAGGGGTTATGCACTGAAATCAGCTCTCCAATTCCTATGTTTTTTTTTCTATGGAGCCTGCACAACAAGACAGTGGTGAGCAATTCATTTGGCCAGAGGTGCACAACTCTTGGATCAAAATGTTGGCAGAGGACCATGTTATACATAAAATGTGCATGTGTACAAACCCTGACTAATATCTTCTTCTCTTAGTAACCCCTCCTTCCTGTTGAGTTGTGAGTGACACTGGCAAAAAGTTTTGATTGGCTGTTCCTTTTGCTTCTGATTAAAAGCTGTGCTACTGCAAAGATATATCAATTCTAGCACTCGCTGCACTGGTAGAATGATACATTTATATCAAATGTGTGATATTTAATTATAGGGTTGCACTGATACCAATTTTTAAAGACAGAGTGCGAGTACCGATACTTTTTTCAAGTACTCACCGATACCAATTACCGATACCCCAACCCTGGCAACTCCTGCCCCAATACCAGCAGCCCCAAGAAGCGTAACCCCATAAACACCAGCCCCAATCCCAGGAACCCAAGTAACCACGCCCCCAGCCCCAACCCCAGCACCCCCAACAACCCCAACCGCAGCATCCCTAGCTACTTAAATTCCCACAATAATGCTTAATACACGTGTCATAGGTGGCCCTTTAAATGTTCACAATCTAGCAATCACGTGGCAGAATACGTGCGATAGATCAAACAGGAGCCTATACTAGCCCTCTGCAAACCATGAAAAACCTTCATTCCACCGCCCTAGTAACTCTGAGTCTCTGTAAATAAAATACTATTGCCTTGCTCTAAATAATTTATTCTATTACAAAAAGTGTCAATAGGTCATGAAATAACCTAGAAATTCTTAACAATGTCCCGCTCACTAGTCATGCCCCCAGCAACACCTCCTAAAAGAAACATGTCCCTCTTTGTCCATTTGAAATGTAGGGAAATACTTTATTTTGGCAACCAAGTCAACCAAAATAGTTTAGCTGTTGGCTGATGTCCTTTGCTCACTGAATGGGAGCATAGTATATCATCCAATGAAATGCATCCAATATCATCTGTACACCTGTTCCCTCTAGAGATCATTATGACCAATCACCTGGGCCGGATTTCCCATTAGGCATAGTAGGCAGCTGTTGGTGTGGTCAGTGCATTCTCAATGTCCCTGTACCATTTATATATCACTTTACTGGTTATTATTTAAAGGCGCAGTTAACTTTTATTTATGAAAACACATATTTTATAGAGCTTTTCCTGCTAAGTAAAAAAAGGTCACTCCCATCACTGTCAGATGTTTTATTCAAAATGTATACTAGTTAAAATAATCAGGAAGTGAATTTACTGTGTTTACTTCCTGGAAGTTCTAACTGACAGGAAGTGACAGGCAGTTTCTATCAAATTCTATGAAGAACTGTATGTCTCTGACTTTTCTGACTTTCCTCTCCATTAGAATCTAACAGGAAATCTAGTTAGAATTTGACCACTGGAGGGCACGGCTAATGCAAAAAAAAACATGGGTTTAAACTGTAATAACTCTGGAAATATAAATCTCTCAGCAGTGGAGTACCCTTATTTTATTCAATAGGAAAATCCATACAATATATTTTTTCATAAAAAAAAAGTTTACTGCTCCTTTAACCCCTTTGATATTAGAGAGGTATCCAGCACATTGCGAAGCAATGCATGGAGATCTCGTTAGCATCAAGAGGTTAAAGCTTTTTTTTACCTTTGTGTCTATATGTTATAGACTATGGTAATTTTCTGTGCCAGTAAAAAGTGGATGAGCGGAGTTAAGTGTGGAGTAAAAGTAGCCAAGTGCACCTAGGGTGCCAGAGAGGGAAATCCAGCCCAAATATATTGTGGCTCATTTCAGGGCTTACTATATTTCTAAAGATCTGATGATTTATTTGTTTAATATATATGCATGGGGAGGCAGGGGTGTTGAGAATAGTAAACACATTAAATCCAAGCACAAATACAGTGCTTCTTTAAAAAAAAATAAAATAATAATAATAGTTTTATTATTTTTTATTATTACAATTATGGCACAGCTAGGTTGCATTTAAATTTGAACACAATATACCCTCCAATGTTACGAAAATTAAAAAGGTACATGAACAGCCGTTGCCCTTTCAAGGGATAGTAATACTTAAAATCTACAAAAATATTTATTCTACGGTTTATCCTCCTGAGTAATAGTTCAATGGCCTGAAATGTGAAAGCGGTGCTTTTGCTACACCATCCTGTTGAAATTTACAGTCAACTGACCAGAGCTGCCCATAGGATGGTGTAGCAATAGCGCCACTATAACATTTCAGGCCACTGAGCTATTACAGTTGAAAATTTTTAAATTTGAGCTGCGATAACTTTTGAATAAAACTCCTCACAGCAGTGGGTGTTCCCTTTTTTTTTTACTCAGGAGATAAACACTACAACATACAGTTTTTTTGCATTTTGTGTTACTATCCCTTTAACACACATTTTCTGTGTAAACTGATCTAGTAAAAGACAGACACAAACACGCGGGATATGCACAGATATGGTCATATGCATAAAAATGTAATTGTCTTTATATGACATCAGATTTTTCAGTCCTGTAAATACAATATCATTACAGGACATGTATTTGATCACTCTTGTGTCCCACTTTATCTCTGTTACCTGCAGAATGAACCCATCAGTGCTCCCCATGCCTTTTCTGCCAAAAAAGGTACGAAATGAACATGAAGTTCTATAAGGTACAAAAGTACAAAAAAGGTTCAGCAGGAGGGTATGACACAGCAGTACTGTTTACACAATCCATGTTACTTACCTATGATCTTCCTGCCTTCCTCGTACAAGCCAATCGCAGGGTGGGAGGGGAGTAAAACAAACAATGCGTAGGTCCATATTGATGTTCAGCCATACACTTCAGGAGTAGTCAATTGTTGGACCTCCAGCTGTGGAAGACTACAACTCCCATCCATTGAAATCAGCCAATGGGAGCTTTAGTTATCAACAACTGGATAGCAGGCACTTGACAACCACAACTGTGTTACTGGCTGATGTCAGTGTTTGTCCACTATTACACCTTCCTCTAGACTGTAAGCTCTCACGAGCAGGGCCCTCTGATCCTCCTGTTCTCCACATGTGATTGTACTATTTAATACCTCTGTATGTCTATTCCCCAATTGTACAGCGCTGCGGAATTAGTTGGCGCTATATAAATAAAGAATAATAATAATAATATTAACCGGACATTGCAATAAGCACAGCAACATTACAATCTCCCATGTGAACTGTCTGCAGTGCAGTACCATAGACAGCTCTGCAGAGGTTTTGTACAACAGCTTCCCTGCCATCTGCTTTGATCAAAGGAAAGTTGCAACATACTGCATCCCACAACGCAAGTTGCCTTATTGGGGGGAAATACAGTATATTAACAGACAAGTTTACGCCGATGCATCTGTAGAGTACACAATAAAGATACAATTATTATTATTAAAGGGACAGTAATGTCCCACAAAAAATGTTTAGAGTTTTATAGAGATTAAAAAAATAAGCTAAATGACACAAATCTTCTCTCTCAAAGCGCTATGGTTTGAGAGATATCCTCCGTTAAAGTTCCCCTCTCCCTCCTCTTCTCCTGATGACAGCTGTAAGCTGACAGCAGGAGTTCCTGGTCTGGGGACTGACAAGCGGCTCTTCAGCAGAGCCGCAATAGCACAATTTAAAAAGAAATACTTCTTTGGAATGGTCTACAAAGTGTGCCTGGTTTCCAAGCACATTTTTAGACTGTTCCAAAGAAGTAATTCTTTTTAAATCACGCTATTGCGGCTCTGCTGAAGAGCCTCTTCGTGTCGGCCAACACGGATCTCCTTCTGTCGGCTCTACAGCTGACATCAGGAGAAGATAAACTTTAGCGGAGGATATCACTCAAACTATAGCAGTTTGAGAGATAGGATTTGTGACATTTAGCTTATTTTTTAATCCCTACAAAACTCTAGATATTTTTTTATGGGACAATTCTGTCCCTTTAATAACTACATGAAGCCAGGTTTGTTTGTTATTGGTGAGACCGATACAATGCTGTTAGTTACAATGTTTCTTTCTCCCTTATGTTGCTCCACTTAAATCAATGGGAACTTTTTATTTGTCCCCTATTTGTTTCCTATGGTGCAGCTGCACCTCTTTGCCTCATCATATTCATGTTTGGGAGTGTAACTTCTACATTTTTTTTTTATTATGTACTTTTTATTGAAACATTTTTCTAAAGCAAACAACGAAAGAAATGCCCAGATAAACATAGTGGACATAATACAAATAAAATACATTGCATGTATACTACAGTGAGTGTACGAGAACCAGTGTAACAACACCCCTCAGAATCTGAATACAATGTCAGACAAAGTTCAAAAGTTTCTGAGGAAGGCCTGAGATAGGTAAATGCAATGTAACAGTGACCATCAGGTATGTCACGGAACGACAACTAAGGCATTTCCCAGGTGGATTTATCCAATATAAAAGTGCAGATAAAAAGAGCATAACATAAAACACACAACACAAACAGTACAGAATACGGGCATGCACCAATGGGAAGCAGGGCCCCCACCCCAGGCCACCAATAAGATATGACCAGTAAATTCCAATAGCTAAGTCAGGGTTTCCCCCTCATCCATAGAAGGAAACTTTTATACATTTTAATCATTGTAATGCATTGGCTTCATAGAATAACATTGAACTTTTTTTTTTTTTTTTTGCTTTATTTTTGTTGCTCAATTTTCTTGCACAAAGATCTCTTTACTCACACACCCCAAAAGCTGTAGGCATTGGCTCCGTAGAATAACAAAGGACTTGGAGCACCACTCTTTTTGTATAATTTTCTTGCTCCATTTTTTTGCACCTTTTTTAGCTCTGTTTTCTTGTTCAATTTTGGATCTTAATACATTGACTCCATAGAATAATATTGGACTTGGAGATATTTTCTTAACTCTATGGAGCCAATGCACTAAGTCCTATGTTTTCCATGTATTAAGATTTCTCCAAAACGGAGCAGGAAAAAAGAGCAATAAAGGTGCAAAATGGAGCAAGAAAACCTTGCAAAAATGGAGCAATAGAATGGTGCAAAAAAAGAGCTCCAGACTTCCCCGACATTAGAGGTCTTAAATCCTGGTCTGAACCTGGACACCCATGCTCTAGGGAGCCAATGCACTAAGACCTCAAATGTCAGAGAAATATGTAGGCATTGGTTCCATAGAATAACACAGGACTTGAAGCTCCAGTTTTTGCTCCGTATTCTTGCTCCATTATTTGCCCCGTTTTTTTGCTCCATTACGTCCTCCATTTTTTGCTCCATTACTTGCTCCGTTTTCTTGCTCCATTTTCTTGCTCCATTTTCTTGCACTGTTTTTTTGCTCCATTTTATTTCTTTCTCTGTTTTGTTACTCCATTTTGGAGAAATCTTAATACATTGTCTCAATAGAATAAGATAGAGATATTTTCTTTAGGTCTATGGATCCAATGTATTACGTCCTATGTTATTCACTGGAGATCTCTCTAGTATCCAAGAGATTAAATAACAGACTGTAAAGGGTATATCTAACTGGTTCAGAGACATTAACATTGCTCTGTCCACACCCACAATTCAGAATATGGGTGTGGCCAGCACAGCAAAGACACCCCTCAAAATTTGAAGCTCTGGACAGGTGCCTACTCTGCCTATTGGGAAATCCGGCCCTGGCTGCAAATCATTGATCATCATTTCATTATACCTCCATCATCCATTGTTTCATCCATCCATAATTCCATGTACCACCTTTTGCACTATATATGAGTGTACACTACACTTACTGCTGCTACAATAGAAACAGAATAAGTGGCAGCTTAGGGCCCCCACTTAGTTAGAGGGCCCTTCAGCTCCTATACAGTACTGACACCACATGTAAACAAAATCAGATGGCAATGTCATATTAGAAATACCAACGTGGGAGTTTTGACATTTTCGCTTAAGACTCTAAAAACCTAGAGCCTTATCTTTATTTTAGAGATCTTTATCAGGGTTATCAGGATATCACTTTAAAACTGGACACATGAAAAATGTGTGCTGTAGAGGTAATTACTGCAGCAGGAGTTTTCACGTGTCCAGGCATCCATAAAACAGGCATTTTTTATGTGCTCAGTTTTATACAGATGATAAAACAGAATCTGTTGTTTCTTATGAGACACTTAAAGGGATAGTAATACTTAAAATGTAAAAAAATATATATTTTGTAGGGTTTATCCCCCTGAGTAAAACAAGGGTACTCCCACTGCTGAGAGATATTTTATTTTATTAAAAAATTATAATAGCTCAAACTTGACATTTTTAGGTGCAATATCACAGTGGCCTGAAATTGTGCAGTGGTGCTGTTGCTACACCATCCTATGGACAGCTCTGGTCTGCAGACCATAAATCTCCATAGGATGGTGTAGCAACAGCGCCACTGTACATTTTCAGGTCACTGTGATATTGCACCTAAAAATTAAGTTGGAGCTATTATAATTTTTAAATAAAATATCTCTCAGCAGTGGGAGTACCCTTGTTTTATTCGGGGACATAAACCTTACAACATATATTTTTTTACATCTTAAGTATTACTATCCCTTTAAGGGGTTTTTCCTCTGCTGCTACCCCATCTGTTATCTATTGATCAATTTGCTGTATACTTGTGTTGATTCACTGTTTTTAGGGGAAAGCAGCTTACATTCAGTTTAATTTAATATACTAGCACTTTGTTACTGGGGCATGGACTAACACCAGTATCCTTCACCTACTATCATTTACCAGATTTGCTCTGATTGTTGAATATTAAATACTAGTTGAAATGCCCGTGTACACAGGCCACAGCGCCACCTAGCAACCTCGGCTGGTAGCCAGATCCTGCCTTCTTACTGGCCGCTCTGCAGTCATGTGCAGTACTGACTGTCCGAACGTGCCATGGCGCATTCAGGCAGTCAGTACTGCTCATGATTGCAGAGCAGGCAGTCTCTACTGTGCATGACTGCTTTGTGACAAACTTTTTAGCAAATTATTATATAGGATTATTGGCTAGTGCTCATGAGGGATGGCTGTCAGATACAACACTGGATCGGTGGTGGAATGCGGGAAGAAGGCAAATTAACCCTCTGAGTGCCAGAGGGGTACGGAAGAAATGCATTCCGTACCCCTCTGGCATTCAAAGGGTTAAAGAACACAAGCAATAGAACTGGTGCAGATAGCTGCAAAGGTTCTGCCACCCAAGTGAAAGCTCCCTAAGGGCGACTTGTTCAAAAATCATCACAATGGGAAAAAAAAAAAAAAATTGTTGTACCGCGAATTGGTGGTAAAAGAAGGACAATATTTTTGGAAGAAAATCCATCACATTTGAAAATGTGTTGTACAGAATTAAAAATGACGGTAAGAAGATCTTGATGGATACTGCCCTTAAAGCGGAACTTTCAGCTATTACTAAATCTCCATGCATTCATTAAGCACATGGCGACTAGCTTGGAAATCCATGTCTTACCTTTAAAAAAAAATAAATCGCAGATTCTAAAGAAATCCTTGCCGTTTGGAGACTGAGGGGCAGGTTAGTGTGGTCTGCGCGCCTGCGCTGTCAGTCCCTTCCGTTATCTTATGGTACTCTGCAGTGCTGCTCAGTGGAGACCAGGACTGACAGCGCAGGTGCGCAAACAAGATGTCTGTTCTGTATCCTGGGTTCCGTTCTCCAAACGGCAAGGATTTCTTTAGAATCTGCGATTTTTTTAAAGGTAAGACATGGATTTCCCAGCTAGCCGCCAAGCACTTAATGAATACATGACGACTTAGTAATAGCTGAAAGTTTTGCTTTAAAAATGTTAAAATAGCTTTAATTTTGAAACAAAAACATTCAAAGAAACAAAGACATTTTTTGTCTTTAAAGTGGAACTATGACAGATATATAAGTGCCCCTCAATTCATTTTTACTACAGCGGTAAGCATTGGAATATTGTGACCATCTTTATTAAGTGACAGCATTACTTTGAAATCTAAGTTCTTAGGATACTCACCACCAGACAATAGCGCAGACATCTTACCTAAGAGGCATCTGTGCTCCTGCACTGTCCATCCCTGTCTGTATCGTGTGGTACAATGCAACTTCCCCTTAGGTTACTTGCCAGTCAGTGAGGAGACAGGAACAGACAGCACAGGCGCACAAATGCCTCTTTGGTAAGATGTCTGCTTTGTCGTCTGGCGGTGAGTCTCATAACAGCTTAAATTTCTAAATAATGCCGGCACTTAATATGGATTATAACGATATTGCAATGCTTACTGCTATAGTTAAAATTAATTGGGGGGCACTTGTACATCTGTAATAGGTCTGCTTTAAAACAACAAATTTTCAAAGTATTTTTGTACCAGTTAAAGGTTTAGTAATGTCTGATTTTAATAAAATGTAATATTGTAGATATTAAAAAAAAATAATTAACTGGTGCAAGTCCCGTCTCTTAAACATGTATAGTTTGAGAGATATACTCTGATAAACTTCCCCCTTCCCTCACCTTTAACAGATCTCAGCCTCTAGCTGACAGAAGGAGATCCTGGTCCCGGGACTGGCTGGCGGCTCTTCAGCAGAGCCAAAACAGCACTATCTAAAAAGAAATACTTCATTGGAACGGTCTATAAAGTGTGCTTGCAACCAAGCACACTTTGTTGGCGATTCTAATCAATTATTTCTTTTTAGATAGCACTGTTTATGTTCTGCTGAAGAGCCGCCGGCCAGTCCTGGGACTAAGATTTCCTTCTGTCAACTAGAGCGCTGACATCTGTTAAAGGGGAGGGAGGGGGGAACTTTATCAGCATATATCTCTCAAACTATACATGTTTAAGAGATGGGACTTGCACCAGTTAATTTATTTTTTTAACCCTTTGAGTGCCAGAGGGGTATGCAACGCATTGCAAAGCAATGCGTTGCGTACCCCTCTGTCACTCAAAGGGTTAATATCTACAATATTACATTTTATTAAAATCAGACATTACCATCACTTTAACTTCATTTACTGCTTCTTACTTCTGCTAATAGTACTTTAATTTGTCTTCTCAAAGTTTAGACCATTTTTATTTTTTGGAAAACATTAATCAGACAATAAAGTGACGGTAGATTAAACCACGGCCACTTTTAAGACTGCTTCAGGAGATTGTGGAATTGGATGCAAAAAATGAAGGTAATATGTCTGAAAAAAGACGGACTATGGAGTAAGAACATTTTCATTCTGATTCCAGACAATTTCAGTCACCCTTAACCCTTTGAGGGCCAGAGGGGTAACCAATGCATTGCATGAAATGCGTTGAATACCCCTCTGGCATTCAAAGGGTTAATATTCATACTGATTTACTGCTCAGATTAAGGTAAATTGGGGGTTATTATTAGGAGGTGTAAGCAATATTTCCCAATTATTAGGGGTGCACCGAAATTTCGGTGGCCGAAATGTTTCGGCCGAAAATGGCCTTTTCGGCAAAAAGCCGAAATGAAAAAAATGGCCGAAAATCCTTGTCAGCCCGCATCATCACGCGCCCCTGCGGGCCGTGATGACATACAGACAGAGAAGAGGGCAGAGGCACCGGAAGAGAAGCGCTTGCTGCCAGCAGACTGATCGTTACTGTCTGGCAGCAAGCGCTTCTCTTCCGGTGCCTCTGCCCTCTTCTCTGTCTGTATGTCATCACGGCCCGCAGGGGCGAGTGATGATGCGGGCGGGCAGGAGGGAGCTCAGAGCCAGCCAGCCGCGGGGGACCGGGAGAAAGAGAGGTACAAAGGGGGAGAAAGTACATAGGGGAGAAAGAGATGCACAAGTGGGAGAAAGAAGTACATGGGGGAGAAAGAGAGGCACAAGGGGTAGAAAGAAGTACATGGGGGAGAAAGAGGCACATGGGGGAGAAAGAAGTACATGGGGGAGAAAGAAGTACATGGGGGAGAAAGAGGCACATGGGGGAGAAAGAGAGGCACAAGGGGGAGAAAGTGAGGCACAAGGGAGAGAAAAGTACATGGGGAGAAAGAGGCACAAGGGGGAGAAAGAGAGGCACAAGGGGGAGAAAGAGAGGCACAAGGAGGAGAAAGAGAGGCATAAAGAAGTACATGGGGGAGAAAGTGAGGCACAAGGGGGAGAAAGAGAGGTACAAGGGAGAGAAAGAAGTACATGGGGGAGAAAGAGAGGCACAAGGGGTAGAAAGAAGTACAAGGGGGGAGAAAGAGAGGCACAAGGGAGGAGAAAGAAGTACATGGGGGGACAAAGAAGTACATGGTGGAGAAAGAGAGGTGCATAGACCCCATAGTAAAATAATAACAATGATGCATGTTAACTGTGTAAAGTTTTTTATTCTACAGTTTGTCAGGGTTACGGTTTTAAAATATGCATTAAAGTCATTTTCGGTTTCGGTTTTCGGCCAAGTGCATCCTGACGTTTCGGTTTCGGTTTCGGTTCAAAATTTTCATTTCGGTGCACCCCTACCAATTATACTTTGAGCTAGTTTAATTAAGTGCCAATTGGGTAAATTCTGCAAACCTTGCCTGGTAGTTCTCGAGCACTGGATTTGGTGACCACAATAATGAAAGGAGTTGATTAGAACATACTGGGCTGGATTCTATTACAGGTGATGAGTGTTATCATGCAGAGTACATGTGGAATTTAATGGCTAGTTGAATCCAGCCCAGTATTGCAGTAGCAACATTTTGGCCAATGTGTATTGAACTCCAGCTGGGATGTGTTTGTCATGTCTACTTCCAAATAACTCACCAAAATGTGTTAGGGCCCACATGAATATTCATACTATGCTAAATACACTGCAGTCTAAATAGTGACACCTTAGAGCCAAATTCACTAAGCTACTAAATGAGCCAAATCAGCAAATCCACCATAGGATTCTCTTATTTACTAATGGGTTAACCCTTTGAGTGCCAGAGGAGTACACAATGCCTTCTGAAGCAACTGATTCAGTACATGTAACATTTCAAGTGCCACATCCTTAAACCTCTGAGTGCCAGTGACATATCCAAAGCATGGCATTGCCATGCTTTAGACACCCATCTGATATTCAAAGGGTTAAGGGATTCCCCTAACCAGAAAACTGTTTCTCTTTAGTGCAGCATTAAGACAGCTTTCCCTTTAATGCAGGATACAAAGAAGCCAATGCTACCCTATGGTATGTGTGTACTGCATTACCGAAGATATCTTGTCACCTTAGGCATCATATTAGAAACATAGATTGCAATGTCATTAAAGGGATAATAATGTTTCACAATAAAAGCAGCTCCAATTAATCATCATGGTATCTGGGTCACGGAGAGAGTTATTTCAGATACTGTCAGAGTTGTAGTTCAAGACTAATTGAATGATAAAGTATCTCCCTCCCGCCCCTTTTACCTAGTGTAAGCTGCCTCCCCTCAGATGTGGAATATGGTCCTGGGACAGGACAGGTCATAGCAAGGAACAGTCTTCTTACTGTGAGCAGAAGGAAATCCCTGCCCCCCTGACAGGTTTTTCCTTATGCTCACTGAAGATTGTCCCTCTCTGAGATCCATCCAGACAGTCTTGCTGCTCTGAGCTGAGCAGTGTTATATCAGTAAAAGGGGCAGGAGGGGGATACTTTATCATTCAATTACTCTTGAACTACAACTATGACAGTATTGAAATAACACATTCCATGGCCCAAATACCATGAAGATTAATTGGAGCTGCTTTTATTATAAAACATTATTATCCCTTTAAAGAACCATCTGGCGTATCCAGTCGCCTATTTCCCTGTATAATAAAATACACATTCTTCCATACTTCTCATAACAGACTTATGTCTATCCCAGGCATTTTTTGAATTCCCTAAACAGTATTTATTTCTACCACCTCTGTTCCATGAGTCTATCAACCTTTCTGTAAAGTAGTACTTATATTACGTACTTATATTACGTTTGAATTTTCCACCCTCTAACTTTAGATCATGACCTTTTGTTCTAATATCCCTTTTTTATGCTTCACTTCTGAACTACATTAAAGGGATAGTAATACTTTGTTTTAACTTTATTTTATTTTGTAGGCATTAAAAAAACATGAAGAATGATATAAGTCTTATCTCTCAAACCTTTATGGTTTAAGAGATATTCACAAGCAAAGTTTCCCCCTCCCGCCCCTTTTACCTAGTGTAAGCCATATCTTCTCAGATGTGGAATGCAGTCCATAGACTGGACAGATAACAGAAGGGGACACTCTTATTCCTATGAAAACAATGAAATCCCTGCCCCCCTTGACAAGCTTTTCAAGTTTTTCCCTTATCTTAATTGAAAATTGTCCTTCTCTGCAGTCTACCTGGGCACCTCCCTTCTGCTCTGGCTGAAGAGTGTGACATCAGTAAAAGGGGCGGGAGGGGGACACTTTGTCATTGAATTACTCTGGAACTACAACTCTGACAGAATTGAAATAACACTCTCCAAAGTCCATATACTATGATGATTAATTAGAGCTGCTTTTATTATGAAACATTACTATCCCTTTAAATCCCTTAATATATTTAAAGATTTCTACCATATCATGTATCACCCTCTTTTCTTCCAAGCTGTATATAATAAGTTCTCAGAGTCTGTTCTGGTACGCTGTCTCATGAAGACCCTGCACCATTTTGTTGGCTCTTCTGTGAACTACTTCCAATTTATTAATGTGTTTCTGGAGATGTGGTCTTTAGAACTGTACAGCATTCTCCAGCTGAAGTCTTACTAGTGATCTGTAGAGTGGCATCAGTACCTCTCTCTTCCTGCTGCTAATGCCTCCTCCCATAAAACCCAAGAGCCCAGTTTATTTTTCCCATTGCATGTCTACCTTCAGATCATTTGAAATATTAACTCCCAAGTTTCTTTCCTCTGATATTTTTGTCAGCCCTGTACTGTTTAGCTATATTCCACCTCTGGGTTTCTGGTTTCCAAGAATGCTTCACCTTACACTTTCATCATTACATTTCAGACATCAAACTTTTGTCTGTTCCTTCAGTTTTCATAAATCCTGTCCAGGAGGACTACATTTTCATAAAACTTCCAGGAAAGTCTACCCTGTTGTAAGTTTTTGTATGATCTGCAAAAAAGGCACACCTTACCTTGAATACCACCAGTAATATCAATAATGAAAACATTGAAGACTAGAAGCTCTAACTGAGCCCTATGGCACTCCTCTAATAACCCATCATTTCTCTGAATAAATGCCATTGATTATGACATGCTCTTTCCTGTCCTACAGCCAATATTTATCCAGTGAACTACCTTTGAGTCCAGTCCCAAACTAAGCATCTTATGAATCAGCCTCCTATAGTTTACAGCATCAAATGCTTTACTAAAATCCAAATATGATACATTTAATGCTCTACCTAGGTCTACCCCCTCAAATAACAAATCAAAAAATTCAACCAGATTTGTTTGGCAAGATCTTCTTGTCATAAAGCCATGCTGCCATGGATCATGCATGTAATTCGATTTCAAACAATTCTTCCTTTCAGTAGTGTTTTCAGTAACTTCCCCACTACCTGATGTCAGACTCACAGGCTGGTAATTGCCAGAGTCCTCCCTACTACCCCATTTTGCGTAATGGTACTACACTGGCAATTTTCCAGTCAATGGAACTACTCCTATCAACAGAGGTTAGTTAAAAAGCTCAGCTAGAGGTGCTGCAAGTAGAGACCTAAACTATTTTAACCCTCTTTGTTGCAAGTCGTTGGATACCTCTCTGTCACTCAGATGGTTAATACTCTTGGAGGACTCAACTAGACCAACTGATTAATCCCATTCAATTTTGATAACATCAGTAACACATCATCCTCTGTAAACAGACTAGTGTTCACTGGTTTAACATTAACATTTTTCTTTCTTCATGAGGGGTCCCCTTTTTCACAACCTTCTGTAGAGACTGAGCAGAAATTATTATTCACAAAAGTGTTAATTGCTGAGCATACCACTGCTCTAGGATTGTAGTGGTCCATGTACAGTGTTGCAGTATATACAGTATTTCTCACAAGAGGCTGGTATTAAAGAGATTAGGTTACAACCAAACCACTTACCATTTATTTGTGCTATAATGTACTTTATCAGTGTCTCCTGATGTCCTAATGTTAGTCTAACTTATTTGTGTTTTTCATTGAACTACTAGTTAAACAGAACTTTAATACATTAACCCTTTAAGTACCAGAGAGGTATGCAACACATTGCTTTGGCACTAAATGGGTTAACAGGATGATTTACTTAGGTAGAAGCCCTTCATACAGTAGCTGCTAAAGCTACATTTATATTTTTTCATTGTATATATACTTGCTGGTGTATTTTGTTTTATATTAAGGGAGAACCAACAACTAATAATATCCCCGTTAACTATGACCAGAAAATCCTAATGTCCCCATTAATTGTTCCCTTTCCTCTTGACTCAAGAGTTAACATATTCAATTAGTGCTGCATGTCGTGCCCATAGAGGATAACATAAGCGTTACTAGCAGGACCACAGGATGTCAGATTCTGCTCAGTGCTTTACAATGTCATCTGAGAGGTTAAAGGGATAGTAGCAGTTCCTAAATCTTCATAGTACTTGGGCCATGGAGAGTGTTATTTCAATACTGTCAGAGTTGTAGTTCAAGAGTAATTGAATGATAAAGTATACCCCTCCAGCCCCTTTTACTGAAGTAACACTGCTCAGTTCAGAGCAGCAAGGTGGTGACCAAGTGGATCGCAGAGAGGGCCAATCTTCAATTAGCATAAGGGAAAAACCTGAATAACCTGTCAAGGGGGGGCAGGGTTTTCATTGTTCTCACAGTAAGAAGCTTGTCCCTTGCTGTGAGCTGTCTGATCTCAAGACCAGATTCCACATCTGAAGGGAGCTGGCTTACACTAGGTAAAAGGGGCAGGAGGGGGAAACTTTATCATTCAATTACTCTTTAACTACAGTTCTGACAGTATTGAAATAACACTCTCCATGGCTCAAATACTGTGAAGATTAATTGGTGCTGCTGTTTTTGTGAAACATTACTATCTCTTTAAATGGTTAGCAATATATGAAAATAAATGGAGCTCCGGTTCCACTATATAGTTTTTCAGCATGTAGAGCCATTTCAATAGAATATGATTTGTAATTCAAGAGTAATTTAATTTTAAAGGATCTCCTCCCACCCCTTTTACCCATGTCACGCTGCTCTCCAAGCCTATCAGGATGGAGCGCAGCAAAGGATAATCTTCAGTGAGCATAAGGAAAATCCTGCCCTCCCTCGTCAAGGTGGAGTAGGGTTTTCCTTATAATAAGTGCATGAAGATTGTCCCTCTCTGCGAGATATCCACTCCAAAGACCAGATTCCACAATTGAAAGGAGGCAGCTAAGAATAGGTAAAAGGGGCAGGAAAGGGATCCTTTATAATTACATTTTTTGGAACAACAAATCGCATACTATTGACATCCTGCTCTACATGCTCAAAAAACTATGTAGAGGAATCGGAGCTCCATTTATTTTCATATATCACTATCCCTTTAAACAAACTGAGATACCTTTTCCATATTGCTAAATAAGTAAATCACAGGGGTTATGCACTAAGGCAGGGCTGTCCAAGTTCAGTCCTCAAGGGTCACCAACAGGCCAGGATTTAAGGATTTCCCTGATTAAGCACAAGTGAGTTAAATGGATAGTAATGTTTCAAATGAAAGCAGCTCCAAATAATCTTCATAGTATTTAGGCAGTGGAGAGCGTTATTTCAATACTATCAGAGTTGTTGTTCAAGAGTAATTGAATGATAAAGTATCCCCATCCCACCCTTTTTAATGATGTAACACTGCTCAGCTCAGAACAGCAAGGCTGTCCGGATGGATCGCAGAGAGGGACAATGTTCAGTGAGCATAAGGAAAAACCGCAAAAACCTGTCAAGGGGGCCAGGGTTTTCCTTATGTTCACAGTAAGAAGATTGTCCCTTGCTGCAATCTGTCTGGCCATGAGACCAGATTCCACATCTGAGGGGAGGCGGTTTACACTAGGTAAAAGGGGTGGGAGGGGGATACTTTATCATTCAATTACTCAATTCTGACAGTATTGAAATAAAGAGGTGATAAATTGGAAATGACTTCTCCAGTGCTATCACATCTTCAATTTCTATGTTATTCTGTGGAGCCAAAGCACAAAGATCATTCCAGACTGAGATTTCTTAGTGCATTGGCTCCACAGAATAACATAGAAATTGGAGAAGCTATATCAATGGAGAAGTAATCTCTACTTTATCACCTCTTTATCACACTTTAGTGCATAACTCTCATATATCCCTTTAAATCAGACATTTATAAAAACAAACACACAATGTAGGGTTTTACAGATTCCTGTGCAGTCCTAAAGAATGACACTTTCATAAACTTCCCTGATTTAAGGTGATATGTAGTCATACTCATGACTATAATTCTCCTGTTTACTACTATACAGGAATAAGTGCAACTCTATAAATGTTTTAAAGGGATAGTAATGCTTGCAAATTACTAATCCCCATATCGTAGCTTTGTTAAAAAAGAAAGTTATTGCCCCCAGTGTCATCTCTCAAACCCTTATGGTTTGAGAGATGATAGCGCTCAAAGTTCCCCCCTCCCTCCCCCTTCCCTGACTGAACGCTGACTGCAGGGATATCCGGTATTGCTTGCATCAGGCGGCTCTGCAGCATTGCTGAGATCGTGTTTATAAAAAATAAATCTTTCACTAAAACGGTCTTCTATGTGCGCTTGCAAACCAAGAGCAAACCAAGCACACATAGAAGACGGTTTCAGTGAAAGAATGATTTTTTATAAAAACGATCTCGGCTCAGCTGCAGAGCCACCTGATGCACATAAGACTGTCGTATGACAGCTTCCCCTGCAGTCAGCATTCAGTCAGGGAAGGGGGTGGGGGGACTTTGAGAACTATCATCTCTCAAACCATAAGGGTTTGAGAGATGACACTGGGGGCAATAAGTTTCTTTTTAACAAAGTTACAATATGGGGATTAGTAATTTGCAAGTATTACTATCCCTTTAAATAATTTTTAAAGTGGAACTATCACCCTAAATAAAGACCTCCCCAATTATTAGGCATATAGCAATATGCTTAGAAACAGTGCTATTATTGCCACAAGTACCATGTTATGAAGAAATCTTGTTTATTCTGAGACCGCCGGCCAGGCTTGCGCTGTCCTTCCCGGTCTCCTTCATGGTACCTTAAGGTAACAGGAAAGGACTGGCAGTGCAGGAGCGCAGATGTCTTTAAAGCAAGCTGCTTGCCTGACCGTCTCAGAGGAAGGAGGCTTTCTTCATAACGCAGTACTTAAGCACGATAATTGCACTGTTTCTAAGCCTATCGCCATATGCCTAATTATTGTGGGGGAGGGGACTTTATTTAGGGTGATTAATAACTTTCCTGACCCATACAACTTAGTCTATTTAGGTGTAATCAGAGACTAACACAAACAGTAAGAGTTAATTAACCCTTTGAGCGCCAGAGTGATATCCATCAAATCGCTTTCAATGCTTTGAATAATCCCCTGGCACTGAGGAAAATCTATATGGTGAATATTTTTTGGTCTGGCTGGATGTTTTCATTCATCTCTGGATATCAGATATGTAGACACATACTCAGCACCTCCATCTCTAGGACAAATCAAAAGAAAGGAAAAACCTGGAACCCATTATCTGATCACAAATCTAGGTCGGCATGAAAGGGGATCTGCGTGACCTCTATACCCCACCCCCTCTATCTTTTCCCATTAACCCACAACTGCCCGGGATTCTGAAGTCTGCAGTAAACAGTAAAAATCATGCTAACTTCTGTATTTTTAACTCATTGGATGCTGGAGATGGAAACATATCTTGCATACAAGGGTAGGCTGACCAGACCTCACCTTTAACCGGGGACGCATAGGAGAAATGCATACTGCAGGACTGCACTGATTTCAGTGAAGTACTGCAAAATGGCTGTTTCCTGTGTCCCTGGTTAAAGGTGAGATCTGGTCAGCCTATACAAGGGGTTAATAATTATATTAATCCTTAACCTATTAAGGACCAGTGGTATGTGCAACATACCCCTGGTTCTTAACCCTTTGAGTGCCAGAGGGGTACGCAACACATTGCTTTACAATGTGTTGCGTACCCATGTGGCATTCAAAGGGTTAAGGTTAAAGACCAGAGGAGTGTTCAAAACATTGCATTGCACATCCCTCTAGTCCTTAAGGAGTTAAACACAGTGAGGCTGATATACTAAGAAGAACTGCACCCTGGTGGGACAAAAATGCTCACAATTCCCACCGATTTAAAGGGGTAGTAATACTTAAAATGTAAAAAAAATATGTTGTAGGGTTTATCCCCCTGAGTAAAATGAGTACTCCCACTGCTGAAAGGTGTTTCATTCAAAAGTTATTCATTTTCAAAGTTGAATTTTTTAGGTGCAATATCACAGTGGCCTGAAATTATACAGTGGTGCTGTTGCTACACCATCCTATGGAGATTTATGGTCCCGGGACCAGAGCTGTCCATAGGATCGTGTAGCAACAGCGCCACTGTACAATTTCAGGCCACTGTGATATTGCACCTAAAAAATTCAGCTTTGAAAATGAATAACTTTTGAATGAAACAGCTTTCAGCAGTGGGAGTACTCTTGTTTTACTCAGGGGGATAAACCCTACAACATATTTTTTTACATTTTAAGTATTACTATCCCTTTAAACCTTTAAGTGCCATTCAAAGGGTTAAACAGGTATTTTAGTATCTTGCATGCTGCCAAACCAATGGGGTTAAAAGTCCAATTTGAAAATGTAATTGTCCCCTATAGGGCAGATTGTTCACTTCAGAATTACTACATTTCTTAGCACAGCAACTTCAGTATGCAATTTGTTTGTTTGCTATTCCCCAAGGGAGGCAATAATCATGTACCCTTAAACAAAGCATGCAATTTATGTGTTTCATCTTCCCCTCTGCTATATAAAACTCTTAAGTCTTTATCTTACTGCAGTGCTGTAAACAATTCAAGGCCTGCTGGTTCTTCCTCAGGTATCCCCTGATTGGGTCTTTAGAAGAAATCTGTCATTAACCATCTGTCATTAACCATCTCCAGGCTTTTATTTCCTCTCTAGTGTAAAAGCCCGTGTACGCGGGTCAAGGTCCGGGTGATGTTAACCCTTTGAGTGCCAGAGGGGTACGCAACGCATTGTTTTGCAATGTGTTGCTTACCCCTCTGGCACTCAAAGGGTTAAGAGGCCAGTCCTGCTCTGCGTCCTGCTGCCAACGTAATCATGCACTGCAGAGACTGCCTGAAAGCACACAGAACTCCCAGCATTCTGTGCTCCCAAAATTCTGTCCTCCCAGCATTCTGTGCGTTCGGGCAGTCTCTACTGCGCATGACGGCTTCTGACAAACATCCTAGCAAATTATAATATAGGATTAGGAAAACCAGATACATGGTTCTATCAAATATAATCCTCCAAGCAAAAGACTAAAATAATTATTAGGAGATTTTTTAACAACACTACACTAGTTAATTGACACTACATATATGCAGAGCCCAATTTTTCTTGATCATTCACTTTACCAAGAACCTGTAAATAAACATGCAAATATTTTAATGTACAGGTGCGTTTGTACAATCCAGTGAGTGTGTATGTCTGGGATGTAGTTGCTTTGTCGTAGAATTGCTCTATTTTGTATTTACAGCTAAGGTCCAAAGTGTGTCATGATGCTAAAGCAAAGCATAGACATTGCCAGGGGAGGGCTGGCCTGGGGGGCAATTGCCCCCTGGGCTGGCCATGTGTCTGGGCTGATGGGCCAGTGCATCACTCAATCTCCCACTTGCTGCTGTAAATGGAGCTACACTAGTGATACCACAGAACTTATGAAATGAATCTATATGCAAATGATATGGCAGAGCCACAATCCAAACATAGCTGCAGTAGTAGCATAATCCGTTTCCCTTGCAAGCTCTACGGCATCACTATTTTATCTTTATTTAATCCTTTGAATGCCAGAGGGGTACGTAATGCATTGAAAAAGCAATGTGTTGTGTACCCCTCTGGCACTCACAGGGTTAAATTGTAAGCACTGTAGTATCACTAATGCAGCCCCATTTCAACAGTAAGCTCTGTGGTATCACTTGCTTTAATTCACAGCATTAAGGACAATTTTAAAATTAAGGAAACAGGGGTGGGCTGGGACAATGGGCTTGGACAATAGTAGATATGGGCCACTTAATTGTATTTGCCCCCCTGGTCCATATGTTGCCAGCCCTCCCCTGGACATTGCAGCAAGTTCTTACAACTTTCAAGGGTGAAGGCAACGTTTCTAGTGATTCACAGTTTTTCCTCAGCTTCAGGGGAGGGCTGGCAACTTGTGGCCTGGGGGGCAAATACAATCAAGTGGTCCATTTCAACTATCGTTCCAGCCCACTATCCCAACCCATCCCCTTTTGTTTATTTTAAACTTGTTATTAATGCTGTGAAGTAAGGCAAATGATACCACAGAGCTTACAACTGGAATAGGGCTACACTAGTGATAATACAGAGCATACAGTTGAAATGGAGTTACACTAGAGATAACACAGAGCTTACAATTGAATGGAAGCTAGACTAGTGATACCACAGAGCTTACAATTTAAAGCTACACTAGTAATACCATAGAGCTTACAATGGCAATGTGTTATGCTACTAGAGGTACCACTAGCTCAGTGGTATCACTAGTGCAGCTCTGTTTAAATTGTAAGCTCTGTGGTATCACTAATGTAGCTTCATTTCAATTGTTAGCTCTGTGGTATCACTAGTGTGTAGCTCCATTTACAGCAGCAAGAAGGAGATTGAGTGAGGCAGTGGCCAACCAGCCCAGACCTATGACTGGCCCAGGGGCCAATTGCCCCTCTGCCCCCCATGTCAGCCCTCCCCTGCTCAGCTTACAGGTTAGCATAGTATCTGAGCTCCGTTCCTTGGGACACACTAAAAAATCAGGTTTTAGGAATATCCCCAGTTAAGCACTGGTAGCTAAATCAAGATGACTGAGCCATTGAATTAGTGATCTGGGATCAAACAGGGATATCCTGAAGTCATGTACTGTTGGTGTGTCCAGGGAATCACTGAGATGACGTTAGTTTATACGTGGGCGGGTGACTGCAGGTTAATGAGTGTCAGATGTTCCATTTCACAGCCCTCTGAAACCTATTTTAGAGCAAGAGGGGTGTACAGCCCATTGCAAAGCAACGCGTTGGGCACCACTTTGGTACTCGAAAGGTTGTTTAGCATCTCCCATTGATCAAAATGTTGTAACGAAAACCATCCCTGGCTTTAACAGGACTGGCTCGTTGTTGCAGATAATAACCCGTACTGTCGATGTGACAGTGCTTCTTGCGTTTGTAGTGGGTTCCTCCCCCCGATCCTTCCTCTCTCCCCTCCCCACTCTATTAGTAAAATCATCTCCATGATCTCCTCTCCTCTCTGATTCCATGTCCGTCCCTCCCTCCGGAGTCCTCCTCTTGATCCCAGTCCTGAAGCTCTGAGACGGATGTGGGACGCGCTGATCTAATCTGCAGGAGTTCAGTCCTTTGAAACTTTTAGTGCCTCTCAAATTACTTCCCATTTACCCGCAAAAGACCCCTAAATGGCTTTACATTGATGACTTTAACGGCTCTTTAATGAGGAAATGGCAGGCTAGCCTGTGGCAGGGGGAGGTCCGGGCTAATCTGAAAGGGTTAATTTAAAACCCACTCCTCCCAGTTTCTTCAAATCCTGACTTTGCACTGTGAGTTCCACACTCTGATCTCTGAGCCCTGCAGTCTTCATCTTTTCTCTGTAGTAGGTGCCACTCTGTGACCCCATTTTCTCTGTATCTGGAGTGGCTGTTAGTCTGGGTCCCCACTTTCTACGGTATATCTACTGTGGCCTCTAGACCTTTTGAACTGGTCTGTGCCTACCTTGTCCCCCTTTCTGGAGTTTGTTTTAAGATTCTCCCGTTTTATCTCTAAAGTGACTTTCCTTGTGTCCCATCATATTCTCTGCCTCTGGAGTGGGAATCGCATTGCCCCGTCTTCTAGAGTGGATATTGTTGTTTTACATCTACAGTGGGAATAACTGCACCTGCTTCGGTCCTACGATAGTCACTGGCTGCACTGGATTGTCTGTCACTAAAGGGTTCATTCAGGACACGCGGGAGAGCAGAACTGAAAAAGGACATTTGCAGGACATATTGGAGTCTAGAGACCTGCAGTCTCTAAGGTAATTTTATGAATGGATGTTACCTCAAACTTGGATTGTGTGGGTGGTATTGCGATCTCTTAGCTAATCAGTGCAGACCCTGAAGTAATGTCCTAGTACACACTATTACTCATGTATGTAGTCATCACCTAAGTCTGATGTTGTCGAACTGCATTAACCCTTTGAATTCCAGAAGGGTATACAAGGGGTTAATGTATCAGCAAAGGTGGTGTGCAGTGAAACACAATTAAAGAGTAGCAGCAGTAGGACTGCAAGGTGGAATCATTAAAGGAGAACAAACAACTCCTACCCCCCCCCCCCCCCAAAAAAAAAATACTATGGCAGGAAAATCCTAATGTCCTATATGAATTGTGCCTTTCTATTCAGTCAGTCCTGGATGCCGTGTCCATGAGGCAGACATAACCCTTTAAGGATCAGAGTGATGTGCAATGCATGTCAAGGCAATACACTGCACACCCATCTGGTCCTTAACTCTCTGCGTGCCAGAGAGGTTGGATATCTCTCTACCACTCAAAGGTTTAAGATTACCATGTGCAGTGATTAATGCTTTAGGTCCTATATTCCTTCTAGTAACTGTCATGGGTTCCACCATGACATACGACATTGAAGATGTTTTTTTGAAGAAAAGAACAACTTCAAAATTCTTAGAGGCCATTAGGATTTTCTAATCATAATAAGGTATATGGAGGGGGGATTAGGAAGTGTTACTTCTCCTTTAAGGAAAAATATGCCATGTGGATGCAGTGATTATCCATGGAGGAGGAAGGAAGCTGGATGGGTGCAGTGAGAATGGCTGGCTGGATGCAAGGGCAAAGCAGCACAGGGGGTTACCAACTGCCCCCACACCCAACCTTCAAATACATTAAGGGCTTTAGTAAAGTTCAGGAGGATCTATTTTATTATATTTATCTTTTTACAATAATGATGATGGATAAATGGAATAGCTTCCCAGCAGAAGTGGTTGAGACTAAAACAGTAAATGAATGGTAGAACCTGTGGTATAGACGTATGGCTATTCTAAGACTGAAATGAGACTGGTAGAGTGAAAATGATACCTTTATTAGCTAACGGAGTGGCTTGATGTGCAAGCTTTCAAGACAACTAGGTCTCTTCTTCAGTCGTAATAAATGTCTTGAAATCTTGCATCCTACAGCCACTCAGCTAATAAAGGTATCATTTTTACTCTACTAATCTCCTGCATTTTCTGTGACTAACAAGGTACCATGCGTTACCCAAGAATAAAATTAAGTCTGTGCTAACTAGATAGGAAAATGGGCAGACTTGATAGGCCAATTGGTTCTTATCTGCCATCAAATTCTGTTTCTTTTTCTGCTATAATATCAGAGACGCCTGTAGCTATATAATGATATGTTTGCTTCTGTTTCACAAATGGCTTGCGCTAGAGGGGGGAAATCTGCAGCCCCAGCTGCTGATCAAGGGCTAGATTCTATTGCAGGCGCTAAATGTTAATACCCGTTTTATCAAACATTTTCCTATTCAAGTCTATGGGGAAAACCGGAGATAAAAGCAGAGATAAAATTAGCACCTGTAATAGAATCTAGCCCCAAGGCAGCAGAGGATGACTGGAATTGTAGGGTGCTTATTCTCAGGAACACACAATGGTGTTTGAATGCAGAATGACAGAGAAGAAAACACACTTGCCTAGGTAGGTGTCCATTCTATAGTAGTCGGGTACATCTGTGAACTTGACTGCAGTAGAAAGGATTCCTACCTCGGTGTCCGATACATCTATGTAGTCTGAAGTTTCCTGTATATGGAGATTTTTGTTGAGATCTGGTACACACATCCTCACAGCAAACAGTAGGGTTCAATAGACCTCAATGGATCATAAGGGATACAAGTTATTAGTTTTTAGCAGATTGTAAACAGAAACAGCCAGCAGTTCACTAGAGCTCAAATGCTGAAAAATAAACCATATAGATGGGAGTCCTGTATGAAGGAGACCGACCCACCCAGGCAAATCATTCTGGCACTCAAAGGGTTAATATTAAGGCTAATGAGCCATATGCACAAGAGAAGAGGAGCAATTCTGGAACAAACCAACTGCACCATAGAAGTCAGATAAAACATCCCATTAATTTAAATGGGGCTTTTAACCCTTTCCGTGCTAGAGATGTCTCCAGCACATTACAAAGCAATAAGTTGGAGACCTCTTTAGTATTCTCATTTAGCTCAATGGGGTGTTCTGTTTGTCACCTATAGTGCAGTTGGTTTGTTCCAGAATGGCATTTCTTTTGTGCACAAGGAGCACTGACTGAACAGTAGGCATGTGGTCTGGGTGAACCAAGGATAAATACAGTAAATGATCAATGGTAATAACATGTGGTTGCAGTAAGGATGCTGTCTGCACAGTGAGGGAGACTTAAAGGGGAAGTATGCCCTTAGAATAAGTGGCTTTTAATTTGCTGATCATGGAGACTTGCCTGGATAGATGTCCTTCAAACATCAGTCCGTTATTCCTGTTTAGGTTTTTTATTTGCGCTTGATTTCTGTTTTAGTCTCCTGATAATTGTTTCCATCTGAAAAGAACTAAGATCCCTTACTAAACATTCAGTTGTACTGAAAGCCATCGTTTGCTGAGAGGAGGCGTTCACTAGAGACAGACTTCAATAGAGATTCCTACATACAGGAATTAGTCAACACACCTGACCTAGGTAATTCAGCGAGGCTGATCTACTAAGTAGAATTGGAGTAATTCTGGGAGTAAACCAATTGCACCATAAAGGGCAAATGAGCATTCCCAAAATGTAGTGATCAAAATAGGGCTTTTAACTCCATGAATGCTAGAGAGGATCCCAAAGCATTGCTTCGCAATGTCTTGGCGACCTCTCTAGCATTTAACCCTTTGATTGTCTGGCACTCAAAGGGTTAACAGGATGAAAGCCCTATTTAAATCAATTGGACTTTTTATTTGTCCCCCACGGTGCAGGTGGTTGAACCCAGAATCACTCCAGTTCTTCTAATCAGCCTCAATGGGGGGGGGGGGGATGCATTAACCCTTTGAGTGCCAGAGGGGTATGCAGTACATTTGAGGCTGTTTTCACATGGTTATAAACTGCACAAATATGTAAAGGTATGTGCACTTAAACGCTCTTTGCACCATGTGCACAAAGTTTTATGGCAAACTTTGTGGCCACGGCTCGAGTAAGAATTTGGTCACAAGACACTTTTTGCCCCTAATTTCTGCTCCACCATTTGTTTGGAGTAATAACAGCATTGTTACATTTTGTAAAAGTGATACAGAAAATGTCACAATGCTGGAAGAAAAGTCATAGGAAAATCACAATTAAAGGGATAGTAAAAATATATATATATATAAGTACGTGATAGGATTTATTCTCCCGGGTAAAACAAGGGTACCCCTACTGCTGAAAGGTGTTTTATTCAAAAGTTAATACAGCTCAAACTTGAATTTATTAGGTGCAGTATCTTAGTGGCTTGAAATGTTACAGTGGCACTGTTGCTATAACATCCTATAGAGACACTGGTCAGATGACCATAAATCTCCATAGGATGGTTTAGCAACAGCACCATTGTACAATTTCAGGACACTGAGATACTGCGCCTAAAATATTCAAGTTTGAGCTGTAATAACTTTTTTAATAAAACACCTCTCAGCAGTGGGAGTTTCCTTGTCTTACTCTGGAGAATAAACCCTACTATATAATATATAATATAAAAAAAAATATATATATAACGTTTTAAGTATTACTATTCCTTTAAGACTTTTTATTGAGCTTAGTAGGCATGTATAAAACTCATGTAAACATTTATGCATGTGATCTAGCACAAACCCCACATATTTTTAAACACCTCTCCCAATGTGCTAAACAAACTGAGTAATTTCTTCTTAGGGTTATAATTCACCTTTTAAAGGGATAGTAATACTTTATTATTACTATCCCCCGTATTGTAGATATTTGTAAAATAATTTAATAGCCCCCAGGTTAATCTCTCAAACCTTTATGGTTTGAGAGATAACTGAAGGCAAAGTTAACCCCTCCCTCCCCCTTCCCTGATGTCAGCGTTGTACTGACTGCAGAGGAAGTCTGTCGTATGACAGGCTTGTGGCTCTGCAGCTGAGCCGAGATCCCGTTACTGACAAAGAATTATTTCACTGAAATGGTCTTCTACATGTGCTTGGTTTGCAATCACACATAGAAGACCGTTTCAGTGAAATAATTATTTGTCACTAACGTGATCGGGACTCTGCTGCAGAGCCGCATGATGAAAGTCAGACTGGATATCCCTGCAGTCAGTACAATGCTGACTTCAGGGAAGGGGGAGGGAGAGGTGAACTTTGCCTTCGGTTATCTCTCAAACCATAAAGGTTTGAGAGATGAACTTGGGGGCTATTAAATTATTTTGCAAATATGTACAATATGGGGGATAGTAATAATAAAGTATTACTATCCCTTTAATATGTGACCATAAAGCTGATAAGGATGAAATTTTGAGGCAGAGAAGAAGCTGAAATGTCTTGTTTCTTTGGTAATGAATTTAAACCCTTGACGACCAGAGGATTTGGCTTTCACCCTTCTGATCCTCAAGGGGTTAAATACTGTTATACTGCCATGCATGCCATGAAGGAGCAATGTGGATGCAGGGAAAGTGTAATAAGGCTCCTGGGTTCTTATTGTAAAACAATGGAAAGGTATCAGGTCACCACATTCTGTAATGGTGAATTGTTTTACTGGTCATCAACTTGGAATGACCTAGCTGAAAATAATCCTGATGTGTTGTGGATGCCCTGCAGTCATTGTCAGTCAGAGTTTCCTTTGAAATGCAATCAGCAATCCCTTTTGAAGGTTTTGACAGAGCCTTACAAATACAGTATGTGTCCAGTGACAAAGCTCTGAGTAAGAGTACTGGCTCGGAGCTGTGAGCAATCTGTTCAGGAGCTGTGAGCGTGCTGTTTGATTGTAGTGTAGGACAGTGAGCGTGCTGTGTGATTGTTGTGCAGTAGCAGGGAGTGTGGTGTGTGATTGCTGTGCTGGAACAGTGAGCGTGCTGTGTCATACCTCCCAAGTGTCCCTCTTTATGACCCAAATCCCCCTCTCCCTCATTCCCACCCTGATGTCCCTCTTTTTAGGGAATCGGACTTTGTGGTGTGCATATAAATGTATAATTTTGCTCAACAGCAATAAAACTCATATTATTGTTTGTTTAAACTTCAGTATATGTATTTATAAATGAGTCTGTGTAAATAAACTACTTTGGTCTTATTATAAATAATTTATTAAGTTAAACAAATAGGTGTTGATAGGTCATGAAATAACCTAAAATTTATTGGTAATGCCCTGCCCACCCGCCAGACACCCACATCCACTACCTGAAACAAAAGTGTCCCTCTTTAGCCATTTGACATGTTGGGATGTATGCTGTGTGGGAGCAATGTATGTCTGAGTGCAATGGAAGTAGCCTTTACCGGTTTATATGTGACTCCTTGCTCCAACTTTGTTTAATTGCCTGTGGTTTAGGCTGACCAGACATCACCTTTAACCGGGGACACACAGGAAATAGGCATATTTCAGGACTGCACTGAATCAAAGCAGCCTGCAGTATGCATTTTTCATGTGTCCCTGGTTAAAGTGGAGGTCAGGTCATCCTACTGTGGTTGTATTATATAGATTGCTGCAGCCATTCTCAAACCTGTCCTCAGGAGCAACAGCCCAGGCTTGAGAATTTCCCTGATGGAGTAAAAGTAAGTCCATCAGAGGTGTGGTCATGTTTATTTGCTCACCTGTGTTCAAACAAGAAAAACACATGGCCTTTTAGTGGACCCTGAGGACAGATTTGAGAAACTTTGCACTGAAGTCCTATGGTGAAAGGGCACACTATAATGGACAGACCTCAGTGGGTACAAAGTGATGGGATGGATTAGGTTGTTAGAAGGTGTGAATGAGGTGTAAGAGATTATTCGGGTGGAAGCAGATATTCTTGGGTTCCTTTTCACTTTATCCAGGGTATGTTCTCTTGTGAGACTAATGTTAATAGTTCACTTTGGGGCTTATGATTTCGAGCTATTTGCAATCCCTGTTTTATTTGGTTTCTTTGAAAGTAAGGGTGATGCAATGAGGCAATGTGGTGCAATTCTGGGGCTAGCCTAATGCATAAAAGGGACAAATAGACATTTCCCATTGATTTAACCCTGTGAGTGCCAGAGTGGTACGCATCGCATTGCAGAGCAATGCGTTCCGTACCCTTCTGGCACTCAGAGTTAAACAGGCCTTTAAAGGGATAGTAATACTTAAATATTCCTAATCCCCATATTGTAGCTATGGTAAAAGAACTGAATTGTCCCCAGTGTCATCTCTCAAATATGGTTTGAGAGATAACCGAACGCAAAGTTCCCCCCTTCCCTGAAGTCAGCGTCGTACTGACTGCAGGGATATCCGGTCTTATTGTCATCAGGCGGCTCTGTAGCTGAGCCGAGATCGCGTTAGTAAAAAAATAATTATTTCACTGAAACGGTCTTCTACGTGTGCTTGCAAACCATGTAGAAGACCGTTTCAGTGAAATAATTATTTTTTTACTAACGCGATCTCTGCTCTGCTGCAGAGCCGCCTAATGCAAATAAGACCGGATATCCCTGCAGTCAGTACAACGCTGAGTTCAGGGAAGGGGGAGGGAGGGGGAACTTTGCTTTCGGTTATCTCTCAGACCATAAAGGTTTGAGAGATGAACCTGGGGGCAATTCAATTCTTTTAACCATAGCTACAATATGGGGATTAGTAATATTTAAGTATTACTATCCCTTTAAATTCCCTTCACACTACTTTGAATATTTCTCTTGCATGCAGTTGGTATATAACCCTGTGAGAGGGCTGTCTAATGCATTGCAAATTAATGCATTAAATACTCCTCTGGCACTCAGGTTTAAACCTTGCAATGCATTCAGTAGCCCTCTGACACTGAAAGGGTTAAACCCTCATTTAACCCTCTGAGTGCCTGTAGGGGTGCCCAACACATTGCAAATCAATACATGAGTCAGCTTCCCCCTCGGCACTCAAAGGGTTAAACTGTAGGGACTTTTAAGAGAGTTTGTTCCCTAGCTAGGATGTACTTGGTAGGCTTCAGAATTGCACTTTCCTTAGTATATCTATGCCTGAATGTGTCTGATAGAATAACAAATATCTAACGTTCCTCTATTCAAAGAAACTGGAGCGTTGATTCTGGAGCCAGCCGACTGTACCTTAATGATCCAATAAAAACCATTCCCGTTAATTTAACCCTTTGAGTGCCAGAAGGGTACGCAACACATTGCAAAGCATACCCCCCTCTGATGCTCAAAGGGTTAAATGAAGCTTTTAACCCCATTGAATGCTTTTCAAGGGGTTATAAGACCCATTTAATTAAATCAATGGGAATATTTTATTTGTGCCCCTATGTTACATTTAGTTTGTCCAAAAAAAATGATTTTCAGCAGGTCACAGAAGGTCGTGCCAGGCTGATGACCTGGTACATTTTTTTTTTTTTTAACTGTATATGCAAGACCAGAGTAGCATTACACCATTATCTGACACCAGCAGGAGAAAACACAGAGTGAGGTGAACTGGCACCTTTTCCTCTTATTAAAGGGATAGTAAAAAAATAAATCCTTCAATAGATTCTTTTTTTGTTACTATCCCTTTAAATTACAGAAAGAACACAAACTGGAGGTCCTCATAGGGTTAATAAGTTCAGGGACTTGTACTTGAATATAGAGATATATAAGATGCACTCACATGTGATCGTGACCACTGTATGAACACTTGCGGCTTCAAAGGCAAGTGGGGGATATTACACTGCCCTTCACGCAGATAGATTCAGATCAGCAGCTCTCTTAAAATCCCCTTCTAAACAAAGGGGAAAGCACAGGAAATTGAGATACATCAAAAGGGGCGCTGTCTAATACATATCAGATTTACAAGATTGTAAATACACCAATTACAATTCCATATGAAACAGTTGGGTTCTTCACAATCGGTTAAAGCTACAGGGGATTTATCAACCTGCCCCTGTACAGGAGCTCCAAAATTTTCCGTTTTGAGATGTATTTAAAGGGATAGTAATACTTAAAATGTAAAAAAAATATGTTGTAGGGTTTATCCCCGAGTAAAACAAGAGTACTCCTACTGCTGAAATGTGTTTCATTCAAAAGTTATTAATTTTCAAAGTTGAATTTTTTAGGTGCAATATCACAGTGGCCTGAAATTGTACAGTGGCGCTATGGTCAGCTCTGGTCCCGGGACCATAAATCTCCATAGGATGATGTAGCAACAGCGCCACTGTACAATTTCAGGCCACTGTGATATTGCACCTAAAAAATACAACTCTGAAAATTAATAACTTTTGAATGAAACACCTTTCAGCAGTGGGAGTACTCTTGTTTTACTCGGGGATAAACCCTACACCATATTTTTTTTTACATTTTAAGTATTACTATCCCTTTAAATCCAAATAAGCAGTAATCTGTTAACCCCTTAATGATTGCCTGATCGGTGCGTCGCGGTCACTTAAGGACCACAGAGCATATTATTTTTTTTTTTTTTTTTTTTTTTTTTTTGCGATTTACAATTCTGAACTCCTCCAACGGTGTGCAGCCGCGGGGGGAGCCCGTAATTCCATGACGGTCATAGTATGTCGTGGGTCGTTAACTCAGATCGACCCTTGGCATACTATGGCCGTCAAGGGTCGTTAAGGGGTTATAAAGGGTAGTTTATTAATAATACAAATTAAAACAACAAAAAAAATTTGTTTTAACCTGTATTATTAATAAATTACCCTTTTTAACAGAGTACTGCTTATTTGGATTTAAATACATCTCGAAGCGGAACGTTTTGGAGCGCCTGTACAGGGGCAGGTTGATAAATCCCCTGTAGCTTTAACCGATTGTGAAGAACCCAACCGGTTCATATGGAATTGTAATTGGTGTATTTACAATCTTGTAAATCTGGTATGTATTAGAGAGCGCCCCTTTTTGTGTATCTCAATTCCCTTTAAATTACTCCTGGTTTGCCCCAGTATTCTCAAATTTTCTTTTAAGCATGGGTTGCTTTTTATCACCATCAGTACATAACCCCCTTTTGTGCAGCGGATACTCTGTGCCTGCATTTACCCTCTGTTTTGCCATTGGCTCCATCCTCAAAACCGTGCTTGTGGTTTTGAGAAAAAACAAACTGCAAAAACAGTGGAGATCAAAGAGTAGCGGGAACACCCAGAACCACAAGGAAAGGAGGGGGGGGGAGTGAAAGAGGCTGAAGTGGAAGTGACAATTGCATGAAAGAGAGGCAATGGAGAGCATGCAAACCGCCCAATGTACCTCTTTAGGACCCAGATCTCTCTGCCCCTCTTACCTACCCTGGTGCCCCTCTTTTAGATCATCATGTTTAGTGTGTGTGTTTATCACTTTGCTCCATAGCAATAACGCTCAGTCATGTTTGTTTAACCTTTTGAGTGCCAGATAGCTGGGAAGTGAATTGCAGAGCAATGTATTGCTCACTCCTTGAACATTTTACTGCACACTTCTCTGCCATTCAAAGGGTTAACCTCAAAGCAGAACTATCATGCATATTAAATTGCACCCCCAAATAATTTTTAACATATATTTTATTATATCGTTAAAGGGGGAACATTCACCGCTTAAAAAGTTTTTATCATATGTTTAGTTATTAACCCCTTCACGTCATGGCTGGCCAGCACTTAAAGGGATAGTAATACTTAAGATGTAAAAATATATATGTTGGGTTTATGTCCCCAAATAAAACAAGGGTACTCCCACTGCTGAGAGATATTTTATTAAAAAAATAACAGCTCAAACTTGAATTTTTTTAGGCGCAATATCACAGTGGCCTGAAAATTTACAGTGGCGCTGTTGCTACACCAGCCTGTGGAGATTTATGGTCTACAGACCAAAGAAGTCCATAGGCTGGTGTATCAACAGCACCACTGTAAATTTTCAGGCCACTGTGATATTGCACCTAAAAAAATTCAAGTTTGAGCTGTTATATTTTTTTTAATAAAATATCTCTCAGCAGTGGGAGTACCCTTGGTTTACTCAGGGGGATAAACCCTACAACATATATATTTTTTTACATTTTAAGTATTACTATCCCTTTAATCAGAATGCTCTAATCATTGATGGCAGGCAGTTATGTATGGCTGACAATAATGTGGGACGCCCCTATTCACTGCAGAGCATTCCTCTCATTGCAGTCAGCTTGCAGGGGGAGCACAGTGTACTGAGCAAATAGGGACATGAATGATTCTGATGTGTGAACTTGGCCTAAAGGATCTTCTTTATTCTAATGAATTCATTGAACCCACGGAAAACCAGAGGGGTGTACAACGTATCGCTTTGCAATGTGTTGCACAAGCTTCCGGTCCTCGGAGTTGGAATATTGTTTTTCTTTAGCAACTGAATAATGTGCTTATTTGTTGGGAAATACATTTTGCCTTCTTCACACTTGACTTTTAAAGGTCCTTGTATTTCACCTTGTAATGGCAAACAATAATTACTAATAATTATGATACTAGTGTAACCACCTTTCCATTCTGCCATTCAGGGACACTGTAGTGATGACATATGATACAACATATATTTTTTTACATTTTAAGTATTACTATCCCTTTAAGGACCAGTGATGGTCCTGGCACGTCATGGAATTCAGGGCTCCCTGTGCGGCTGCACGCTGCATGGGGAGCCCTGAATCAGTTCGGCTAAAAAACAAACAAACAAACAAAAAAAAAAAAATGCCCCGTGGTCCTCAAGTGCCAGCCGGTCATTAAGGGGTTAAAGTAGCATTAGGAAACATGTAGGTTTTTTTTCTTTTTTTTTAATTTACGTACTTTTAAAGATATTTTAAAGATATTTAAGCTGTGCACTTCTGCAGGACGCTGAATCTTCAGCTTTTCATAACTTCCCAGTGCTATTTCATTCTCCTCCCACCTCCTTCTGAGCTGCCCAAGGGGTGCGTTCGCACTTCCCTTTGGTGTGGTGTGAATCGCTTTTATCGTTACAGCAAGCTCCAGTTATCATTATACTTAGGTTGCAACCTCTGTATAATGATAACCGGAGCTTGCTGTGACGATAGAAGCGATTCACACCACACCGAGGGAAAGTGTAAACGTGCTTCCTGGGGTAGCTGGGAGGGAGGTGGGAGGAGAATTAAGTAGCACTGGGAAGTCATGAAAAGCTGAAGATTCAGCGTGCACGGCTTGAAGATTAAATACAACACTTTTCCTAATACTACTTTAATAACTAAACATATGGTAAAACTTTTTTTAAGAGGTGAATGTTCCCCTTTAAGCATATTGATACTTTTATTATCCCTAGTAAGTCCTGCATTATTTAGAAACTAGTTGAACAGCCCGTTACACGGGCGACAGTCCAACTGCCACCACTGTGCGTGACTGCCCCGTGACCGGGAGACTGCCCGCACCACGGCTGAGCCTCTGTATTAGCCGCGGCTCGGGCAGTCTCTACTGCGCATGTCTCAGCGTTACACACGTTTTAGCGAATTATTATATAGGATGTAACTTTGGAGACTCACTGGCTGGCATCTTGACATAGAGGAATCTTTTCACCTGAGCTGTTTGTCCCTTTCTGTATCTTAAAGTAGAACTATAAAGTCGCCCTGCTATAATTAAGCAGGTAGCGACTAGCGTCTGAATATATATTTTACCTTTCAAAATTGGCCCAATCAAAAGAAATCCATCATTGAAGGAGACTGATGGCCGGGATAGCACAGTCTGCTTGCCTGTGATGTCAGTCCCTTCCGGTAACCATATGGTACACTGCAGTCTACACAATGGGGACCAGGACTGACAGCTCAGGCGTGAAGACAAGATGTCTGCTCTGTAGCCTGGGTTCCGGTCTCCTTCAGTGATGGATTTCTTTAGGTCAGACTACTTTTGAAAGGTAAAATATATATTCAGAAGCTAGTTACTACCTGCTTAATTACAGCAGGGCGACTTTATAGAGGATGAAAGTTTCGCTTTAAGGTGCAGTATGACTCCCCCTTGCCAATCATAGAGGTGACAGAGATGGACTGTGCAGGCAAACAGATGCCTCTTCAGCAAGATGTCTGCTCTGTCTTCTGCTGTAAGCTACATTTCTAAATAATGGCGTACTTACTAAGGATAATTAAAGGGATAGTAATACTTCGTTTTATCTTTTATTTTATTTTGTAGGCATTAAAAACGAAGAACGATATAAGTCATATCTTTCAAACCTTTATACAGAATACACATTTGCACACAAAGGCCAGGGGTTGGAAGCATCTTTGAATATTCCGCTTCAACCCCTGGCCATTCCGGAGCCTGGAACCAGCTAACCAGTCTTGGCCCAGAGTGTCATGACCTCCTCGGCCAATCAGAATCTTTGGGCGGGCAGTTAACTGACCACTCCCAGGGTGGCCTACTTTCCCTATGCAAAGTCAATGGAGGCCTTTTAACTTGGGCTAGCCAATCAGGAGCCAAAAGGTGCTTGAAATTAAGGTGGCCTGTATTATTTCTTTCTGGCTCTTGTTGGCCAAGTGAATTCAGTCTTTTCTGGGAGAGGGCGTTTTGTCTAAACCATAGCAAAGTTTCCCAGAAACGGCCTATGGCCCGTTACACCCCCTTCCCTTTCCCTGACGTCAGCGCTCTAGTTGACTGCGGGGGAATACGGTCCCAGGACCGTCGGAGGCTCTTCAGCAGAGCTGAGATTGCATTATTGAAACAGAAATCCTTCACTGGAACGGTCTACAAAGTGTAGCTAGGAAACTGGGAGGGAGGCTGGGGACTTTGGTCCCGAATATCTCTCAGACCATAAAGGTTTGAGAGATGGGACTGGACCCATTTAGTTTTATTTTTTAATGCCTACATGATTAATGTTTCTGAAATAGTGGCAATACTATCCCTTTAAGTGTATATATGTATGTTTAAATTAATCTGCATAAATAAAGAGGTGTCAGTAGGTCATGAAATAACCTAAAAATTCTCTGTAATATCCCGCCCACCAGCCATGTTCCCAGCAACACCAGTTAAATTAAAGGGATAGTAATACTTAGTTTTATCTTTATTTTATTTTGTAGGCATTAAAAAAACATGAACGATATGTCTTATCTCTCAAACCTTTATGGTTTGAGAGATATTCACAAGCAAAGTAATCCCCCCCCCGTTCAGCCAGAGCAGAAGGGAGGTGCCCAGGTAGACTGCAGAGAGGGACAATCTTCAATTAAGATAAGGGGAAAAGCTGAAAAACTTGTCAAGGGGGGCAGGGATTTCATTATTCTCTTAGGAAGAAGATTGTCCCCTTCTGGTCTATGGACTGCATTCCACATCTGAGAAGAGATGGCTTACACTAGGTAAAAGGGGCGGGAGGGGGAAACTTTGCTTGTGAATATCTCTTAAACCATAAAGGTTTGAGATATAAGACTTATATCGTTCTTCATGTTTTTTTAATGCCTACAAAATAAAATAAAGATAAAACGAAATATTACTATCCCTTTTAAGTGTACCTCTTTGGCCGTTTGAACAATTGGGAGGGATGAATAAGTGATGAGAGGATGGGGGCGGGGAAGAGGGAGAGAAATGGATTGAAATCAAGAGCAGGAGGGAGAGAAACATAAATATACTTTAAAGTGTTAGTAATGACTGATTTTAACAAACTGAATCTCCTTCTTTCAGCTAGAGGCTGGCATTCAGAGGGTTAATAAGAATGTCTGGATCAAACAACTCAACCATAAGGGACATATATACACATTCCCATTTTTTTTTTAAATACGCAAAGGGCTACTCAACAGAATTGTACAGAGTTCTACAAATCATGGTGAAAGGGTTAAAAGCTCAATTTCTATCAATATGAATATTTTGTTCCCTGTGGTACAATTTAATTTTGCAGTCTTCAAGGGGTTAAAAGTCCCATTTGAATCAGTCATGCCAGGGAGGATGCACTAAGGAGTGATAAAGAGATGATGAAGTGGAGATTACTTCTCCAGTGATATCACTGCTCCAGTTTCTATATTAATCCATGGAGCCAATGCACTAAGATCTCTTCCCACCTGGGAAATCTTAGTACAAAGTCTCTACAGAAACCAAAAAGTAGAGATGACTTCTCCAATTTCTATCACCTAATTATCACTCCTTAGTGCATAACCCCCAGTTCTTGTTCATACATTGGCATCTCCCACTGCCCAAAGGTGTTTTTATTCAAAAGTTATTACAGCTTAAACTTGGAATTGTTTAGGTGCAGTATCATAGTGGCCAGAAATTCTACAGTGGCACTGTTGTTACACCTTCCTATGGAGATTTATGGTCAATTGACCAGATCTGTCCATAGGATGGTGTAGCAACAGTGCCACTGTACAATTTCTGGCCACTATGATACTGCACCTAAACAATTCCAAGTTTAAGCTGTAATAACTTTTGAATTAAAACCTCTCAGCAGTGGGAGTAGCCATGTTTGACTCTGGGGATAAATCCTACAACATAGTGTTTGTTTGTTTTATTTATTTATTTATTTTTACATTTTAAGTATTACTATCCCTTTTAAGAACTGGAGCAATCCAAACATTTCCATTGATTTTAAATGGGGATTTTAAGCCCATGAATGCGAAAGGGGCCTTGCAATGTGTTGAAGACCCCACCAGCATTTAACCCTATGTGTGTCAGAGGAGGTATGCAGGATCCCTCTGGCACTCAAAGGGTTAAGGGTTTAAAAGCTACTTTTAAATCAATGCAGTTTTTTGACAAATGTCCATTTGTCCTTAAAGGGATAGTAATACTTCGTTTTAACTTTATTTTATTTTGTAGGCATTAAAAAAACATGAAGAATGATGTAAGTATTATCTCTCAAACCTTTATGGTTTAAGAGATATTCACAAGCAAAGTTTCCCCTCCCCGCCCCTTTTACCTAGTGTAAGCCATCTCTTCTCAGATGTAGAATGCAGTCCATAGACCAGACAGATAACAGCAGGGGACAATCTTGTTACAGTGAAAACAATTAAAGCCATGCCCTCCTTGACAAGCTTTTCAGGGTTTTCCCTTATCTTAATTGAAGATTGTCCCTTTCTGCACTCTACCTGGGCACCTCCCTTCTGCTCTGGCTGAGCAGTGTTACATCAGTAAAAGGGGCGGGAGGGGGATACTTTGTCATTCAATTACTCTTGAACTACAACTCTGACAGAATTGAAATAACACTCTCCAAAGTCCAAGTACTAGGATGATTAATTAGAGCTGCTTTTATTATGAAACATTACTATCCCTTTAAGGTGCAGTTGGGTGGGTGCAGAATTGTATCACTTCTATTTATGATGCCGTTGATTGACTCCAGAATAGTGCTTTCTTAGCTACTGAATATGGCCCTTGGCTTCAGATGAAATTCCCATTTAATTCCGTGGGAATCTTAGGAATCTGTATTAGTCCCTGATAGTGCAGTCTGTTCACTCCAGAATTGCTTTAGTTCTTGGTACTTCAGTCCCTTAGAGAGGATTGTATTATATCTGGAGCGTGTAGAGGTACTTGCTGTAATGTATGGAATGTGGGCATGGAACCTTTCAGATCAGTTGATGGGGGCTGTGTGAAGGAAACGGTGCCTTGCCTGGCAACATGAACTGCCCTGTGGCAAGTCTCCTGTGTATTTTGTAAGAGCGAACATTTTATAATGGTTTTCAAAATCGCCTACATTTGTTAGCCATTGTTATTTAAAGGGATAGTAATTCTTAATTATTACTAATCCCTATATTAAAGACATATTAAAAATAAATATATTGCCCCCAGTGTCATCTCTCAAACCTTTATGGTTTGAGAGATAATAGCCCTAAAGTTGCCCTCTCCCTCCCACTTCCCCGTAGTCGGCATTCTAGCTGACTGCAGGGAAGCTCGTAGTACGACTGTCAGGCGGCTCTGCAGCAGAGCCGCGATCTCGTTAATAAAAAATAAATCTTTCACTGAAATGGTCTTCTACGTGTGCTTGCAAGCACACGTAGAAGACCGTTTTAGTGAAAGATTTTTTTTTTATTAACGCGATCTGTGCTCTGCTGCAGAGCCGCCTGATGATCGGAAGACCGGATTTCCCTTCAGTCAGCTACAACGCTGACTTCGGGGAAGGGGCAACTTTAGGGCGATTATCTCTCAAACCATAAAGGTTTGAGAGATAACACTGGGGGCAATATATTTATTTTTAATATGTCTTTTAATATAGGGATTAGTAATAATTAAGAATTACTATCCCTTTAAAACTATAGTTTAGGCAATGTTTAGCTTTATTGTTCAGTTGATAAAAATTAGTCAGGACCAGCTAGAATAGCTCTGGGGGGGGGGGGTGCACCAAGTTATGATAAAGAGCAGATAGCTTTTCCAGGGTGAAAACCTGTCCAGTTCTTGTTATTCTATGGAGCCTATGCACTATGATCTCTCTAGTTGTAGACGTTTTAGTATACATGCCCCACAGAATAACACTGGGACTGGAGAGTTTATTACAATGGAGACATAATCTCCTTTTTATCACATGTTGGTTCATCTGCCCCTGGTGTGTCCGATTCTAACATTCTTCTCCCAACTATCACTTCCTACACTAAAGTACTGACTAATTTGTTTAAACTTACTAAATATCTCAAACTATTGTTTTACATAAAAATGCCTAAGGGGTGAACATTTACAAAGTGTCATTTCCAATTTAATAAAGGTGCAACCAATCTCTGGAACTCCATCTGTTGGGAAGTACAACTCCCATCATCGACAACCTGCTGGTTGGGGATGATGGAAACTGTAGTCTCCAACAGCTGGAGGTCCAAATATTGGCTACCCCTGATTTAATCCATTTTGAGGAGCAGCATGATAAAAAGAGAACAAACTCCTTGTAAACTCCCCAACTATAGCCAGTAAATCTGAACTAGTCCTATTAATGTTTCCCTTCTTCCTTAGTTCAAGGAATTCTGTCCATGGAGGCAGACCTAATAGTTACTAGCAGGACCACAGGACCTCAGACTCTGGTCAGTACACATGGTAATATTTACTGTTAAAGTACTGAAGGAACACACACACACACTGTCCTTTTTTAAAGGCTTAAAAATGTCCCTGCACTCTGCCTGCTTCATTTAGGAAAAAAAAGCTGCCATCATCTGTCATGTCTGACTCCATGAACATGGCATTCAGGACTGAAGGGTGGGGTGATGTATAACACTTCTTTAGGGATGGACTGAAAAGAACAATGGGGCATATGTACAAGGACAACAGTGGAGGAATTCTGGGGCAGACCATCCACATCATAGGTAACAAACAAGCATGATACTGACAAATAGAAGGGTTCTGGGTCCATGACCTAGACAAAAAGGAGTCCGCAAATCCAGTTCTTCAGGTTAATAGTTGTGATTTTATTTACACACATAAAACTTTATATTTCTTCAGTCCCCATCTAACCCCAATTCAGAATCTCCTCCTGTGTCTTGGTCACTTCTGCTGACAAAGCAAGAACTTGGAAAGCCATCTCTGAGCTTCTCTGTGGAGGGTTTTTTAGCTTGCAGCCAAAAACAGCCAGTATGTTGACATTTTGGGTTTAAAAATGTTTGTATGGGATAGTGTAACATAAATTCCTTATCGTGGTTCAGGCCACAGTTCAGTGTGTTAAACTTGGTCATCAAACTATACTCTCAGATCTTTTTGTCTGTCTGAAAGTTTCATATCGGTACAGTCACCCTGAGAATCTATGATGTGGTGTCCAGTTTTGCAATAATGTTACTAGCTCCAGTAAATACAGTGTGTAGAGAGTTTGTAAATTGCAGCCAAAAATGGCCAAGTATATTAACTGTATGGATTAAAGTATGTTTATTCTGTGGAATAATGTGACATAAATTCCTTGTCACGGTTCAGGCCGCAGTTCAGTGTGTTAAACTTCGTCATTAATTAAACTTCTAGATACTTCTGTCTTTCTCTGTTTGAAAATTTCTCATCCGTGCAGTAACTATGAGATCTTTGATGCTATTTTTGCAAAAATGTTCACCCGCTGGTGTATCTCTTTTCTTGTTCACACTGAACGTATGAAAATGCATCTGTTTTCTAGGTTTGTCCTGTCTCACCTTCATATAATCCTTGGTTCGGAACATTTCACACACACGAAGTGGAAAACACTTCTATCATGATACCACCTTTTTCTACTATTAGGCTTGGCATAATAACCCTAAATGGATAGAGGGAGATGCAGGATTTGCTGTTCAGTACTTGGGGAAAGGAGGCTTGGTTGTTATCGGACAACAAAGGTCCAAGGAGGTGGGGGTGTTGCCCTGGCCTCTTCTATCTTACCAGCCACAAGAATTGGCCTCCTAGAACTATATGGAGTGGACAAAGGGCTGTAGAACTCCTTTTTCTCAAAAATTGTGGGGAAGTTATTACAGGGTTTACAACTTCTGACTCTACTGCTGTTGTGGAATTGTAGCTCCCATCATCCTCACCAGACCATTGGGTAATAAGTTCTGTTTGAGGCAAACTTATCAAACTCTGTGCTTTCAGAAATACCCCATGTATGAGCCCTGTCTAGATTCATCTCTCAGTGTGTAATAATTTTGATACAACAGACAAGCTAATTACCATAAAATGCCCTTCTGTGCCACCATATAAAACTTCATTTTTCAAAGACAAATTGTGTTACAGAAAATGGTTAATATGACACAAATAACATTTTGAGTTCTCTTTAAAACAAACTAAACTTTTTAGGATGATGGGTCCAATTTAACATTACATCAATATCAAATGTATTTGAATGGTAACTAAATTATTTTCTAAAATTATATGATAAGCTACCAGGTAACGGTGTCTGATAATTATTGTACTCTTAGAAAGATTTAGGTTATAATTCATTTTACAGCAAAGATCTATTTCTTACAGAAAACAAAATTCCATTGTATTTCAGTCTTCTACACATTGACCGGTAGTCACAAAGCTAAACATGCCCTGTCTCTCTCCAGCCTTGTTCCTCCATTTCTTACTGTCCTAACACTGGGACAAGGGGAAGCAGGGATATTGGGAGACCCTGGTATAGGCAGTGGTGGAGAGTCAGTGTGCTTGTTCAAATAAAGGTTAAACCCAGCACTCTGCTTTGTAGTACTAAATGTCGCTAATATGTTTCACTCATGCAGTTATGTCCATGCATAACACAGGGTTCCCTATGCAGAGACTTCCCCAGGTCTCAGGCACAGAGAATACAATTTCAGCTCCATGGTCAGTACCAGGATTGAGGTTAACAGCGCTCAGAGACCAGCCTCGCAGGCTAGCAGTCAAAGTACCAGGTAGTCTGAATTTTTTTTTCTCTGAAATTGTGATCTAGCCCTCTGGACAATGAACCTCAATCTAGGAGGCTGTCAGGATTGAGGGGATTATCTAGAAACACAATGGAGAAGGAGAGATTGAGCCAGCCAGTATTATGCAAGTGAAGTTGTCAGCAAGCCTTTAAATAGGTGCTTTCCAAGCCAGAAACTTGGCAGCAATTCTCTCATTGGCTGGTTTAGATCTCCCGTGGTGTAATTCTCCTCCTGATTGGTTTCCAGACTTTGAGGGGATGAGGGGTGCAATTTGAACCAGTGCCCATAGTAGAGTTCCATGGCTGTGTAGAAGGAGAAAGGCCAGGATCTGCACTGTATTTAGTTGTTCTTGTTCAAGTTTTGCAGAGTGGGTATGAGCTCCGGCCGTACTTTGACCTCTCATACTGTGTTATTTGTGCTGAAATATTTTCTGTGAGAAGATCAGCCCATTTTGAATTTGTTTCTTAATCATCAGTAAAGAACCCATTATAGAGTACTATTCATGCAAGGGAGCCTCATCACATTTAAATTTGTTCAATAGAATCTCTCTTACTACTTCAAGGAATTCTGGGGTTATAAAGTGCACTGTTTGGAAATCACAGACTAAAACAAAAGAGATGTGTCAAAACAAAAGATGTGTCAAGTAAACCTAATGTATAAAGCAAGGAGTAGGCAAATTTTGTCACTCTAGCGTTTGGAGACTGCATCTCCCATCATGATGGGAGTCATAGTCTCCAAAAAGTTGGAATGTCAAAGGTTGCCTATCCCTAGATTAGAGTGTTTTTAAAAACCTTCTAGTCAACAGTGTTCAGGCAAACACAGTGGTCCAAGAGAATAAGATGGACAATGAGTTGTAGACTTGGCAGACAGAATGTCATTTGAGAAGAGTGAGTGGGAGAAGAACAGAGACTTTCAGTGCCTGACAGATTAGTAGATAAGTGAGATTTGTTCCTATCATTCTAAATATTTCAATTAAAGAACCTCAAACAATCCAGCTGTAAAGATGTTAAGTGAACTCTGTGAAGGTTTAGTTGTACTTGTACTAAGTCTACAGAACAAAGAGTATGTGGGGGTGTAAGAGACCAGATGCTCCTTCAAGTAGATGATGTCCTGTTATGCAAAGCTTTAATCCCATTAGATGCTGGAGATGTGTCCAATGCATTGCTTTGCAAAGCATTAGATTCTTCAGAATCCATTTGGACTAAATGTCAACATACAAATGCTAAACCTATTCACAGTACTGAAAGAAATATAAGGTTGTAACAAAGGAGGGTCTGGTTATTTCATTCAGAATTTAGTAGCCAAGTTACTAACTAAAGATTTTGCTGGTATTTTTCAAGAAATGTATGCCTGCCAACTGTCCTAGTCCATAACCGATGTAGACAGACCTACTGATGTATACAATATGTAATTCACATTCTTGGTGTACTATGCACTTCCTAGTATATGCTAATGTGTTATATTTTCCAATGATTTTATATTCTCTCATGTATTCTATGTAAAATATGTGTTTTTGCCAATATGGTGCTACAGAGTATTCTGGCATTTTTAGTGACATGCTAAGAGCTCTTCAAAATCCTATTTTCTAAATGATAAAAAAGATGCTGAAAAGCTTTCCTCCTCGTTGAGCTGCTGAGTTTTTATTTACTAATCTGTACAGTAGGCCTGGCTACCAAATGTCAAGCATAGGATGTCATCAAATCCATAGATTTAACAGCTCTTTGACCAGCTAAAAAAAAATTGATAATTCAGTGGGATTGATAAACATGACTTATTAGCATAATGTAATGTGACAATTGGCATAGAGGGACATATGCTCTAAATCAGGGCTGTCAGAGTTCAGTCCTCAAGGGCCACCAACAGTCAAGGATTTTAAGGACTTCCCTGCTTGAGCAAAGATGAGTCAGTCAAAATGAATAAGCCAGTGATTAACTCACTTGTACTTTATCTGGCAAATCCTTACACCGTGGCATGTTGGTGGCTCTTAAGGATTGATCTGGGACAGCCCTGCTCTACATCAATGACTTTCTCCTCCATCTGAACACAACTATAGAATTGACACCAATACAAATGTATTTTGCATAGCTCTTAAATTTAACCCCTTAACGACCCTTGACGGCCATAGTATGTCATGGGTCGATCTGAGTTAACGACCCATGACGTACTATGACCGTCATGGAATTCCGGGCTCTCCCCGCGGCTGCACGCAGTTCGGGGAGCTCGGAACCGCAAATTGCAAAAAAAAAAAAATTCTCCGTGGTCCATAAGTGACCACGACGCACCGATCGGCCAGTCGTTAAGGGGTTAATAAGGCCATGTTGTTCCTTCTCAGTTTATTTTTTTTTTTTATGCATCCTGAAAGCATGAACTTCATTTAAGTTGCCCTTGTTATAGCAGAGAACCACAAAAAAATAGGGACCCAGTAGTACCTTATCACAGAATATATCTTCTAGGAAACAAAAGAAAACCTTTAGAGGCACTCACTTGGTACAATGGTTGAAAGAGGCTTATACTGTTTTCAAACTATTATCATAGGTGTGCTGACCGGCTTTTCAGAAGTTAAATGGCCGTTTCGGCATATTAATGCGGCTGCGGCACCAGCTTTATACCTTAGCCGCTTGCCACGGCTATCTGCTGCTGACTGCTGTGCTTGGGGAGACCAAGGGGGGCGGGACAGGCACTCGGGCACAAATGCTGCAAAAGCATGCATGAGCCTTCCCTCCTTCATTGCGGCGCTGAGAGGAAGTGATGTCACTTTCCTTTCAGCGCTCATTACATTGGAGGAAGGTGTCAGGGAGCGAACAGCGGGTGAGGAGGCTGCAGGCACTGGCACTGACTCTGCTGTGAGACAGACACCCGGCTGTGAGACAGAATGTTTAATGTGTGTGTGTGTGAAAGATAACTTACACCTTATCATTTATTTAGCAAACACACACATATATATATATATATATATATATATATATATATATATAATATATACTCACACATGGTGTGTTTGTGCTTTTGGGTGCACACCCTAATGCAATTGGCTGTGCACGCCTATGACTATTATCGTCATCATGAAGAGATCAAAGACCCGTCTCTGCTCTGGTACTCACTCTGACTGTAAGGACTCTCCCACATCTTCAATAATGAACATCACTTTATTCTGTAAAATCGATAAATCTAAAAATTGATATTTTATACTTACTGATTTTAAGAATAAAGTGATTTGAATGAATGAAGATGTAGGAGATTGTTTACAGTCCGAATGAGTACCCGAGCAGAGACGGGTCTTTGATCTCTGCATTCTGATAATAGTTTGAGAACGGCATAAGCCTCTTTCGATCATCAAACCAAGTTAGTGCATTCTGAATATTTTTTTCTATAAGATATATATTGGCGGAGATGCAGTAAGAGGTGATAAAGTGGCGATGACTTCTCCAGTGATATCACTTCTCCATTTCCTATGTTATTCTATGGAGCCAATGCACTAAGATTTCTCAAGTGGGAGTTTTCTTAATGCATAGGCTCCATAGCCTACCATAGGAAGTGGAAAAGTGATATCACTGAAGAAGTCATCTCCATTTTTCTTCTTTTGTTATGTTTTATACTTTTTATACTTTTTGTGACTGTCCTTCTCATGAGATGTGAGGAGCCACTTATCGATGACGTACACAAGATCGAGAGACCATATACTGTTGTTAGAGCACTTCTCAAATCATTCCTGTATGATTCACTGAGCAACATATGTATTTAGCTCAGCCATCTTTTTGTGGGTAGATACCCTAGAGGTGGTGTTGGTGAAGTCATTAGTATCTACTCCTTATTTGTATTTGAATGTATAGATTATGAGCACTTTTTTTTTCTCTTCCTATTTATGGACTTTTAACCCCATTGAATGCTAATGATGTCTCCAATGCATTGAGACCTTGCTAGAATTCAAGGGCTTAAATGCCTCATTCAAATTTTGGGAAAGATTATTTATCCTCTTTTGATGTAGATAATTTGCTGAAAAATTGCACCTGTTTTGCACAACATGCCCTAAATTTCAGTCTAGTTGGTTGGTTTGTTTTTGTTTTTTTTTTTTTTTGTTTTTTTCTGCAATTACATTATGTCAGAATTGAAAAAAGATGTGAAAAGCTTGGGAAGTGGATATCATTTACAGGAGCCAGATGGGAGTTGAGAGTTGCGTGTAATTTTGCCAAGCTAAGTCTTCAACTACCTGGCACTCATCCAATCTAGAAATCCATTGAAGTTTGATACTGGAGTTTTTAGTGAAACAGTTTAATCCCTTGGATCCCAGAGGCGTCTCTGACTAATTGCTTTGCAGTGCATTGGAGACATCAGTAGCACACAAGGGAAAACGGAAAAGATAAAGTTGCACCATCGGTAATTCAGTGATAATCTAGGCAGGTGTTTCTCAAAACTAGTTCTCAATTACCACTATCAATACAGGTTTGAAGTATCTCCTGTCTAGACACAGTTCAGCAAATCAGAATGGCAATCAACTAATCCATCAGGTAATTCTTTACGACCTGCACTGTTAGCGGTACTAGAGGACCATGGTTGAGAATCATTAGGCCGTGTTGTCTTGTAAGTGTACAATGTACCGCTAAAGCTCAGTGGTGAAAAAGCTAACATACCAAAAGATCCAAGTACAGATTTAGTGCAATGAAGAGACTAGCATGAAAAAGGATAACAATTACAAACATAGCAGATGATACCGTAGGTGAGGGCTGTCCAAGTACAATCCTTGAGGGCCATCAACAGGCCAGGCTTTAAGGATTTTCCTGATTAACTCGCCTATACTTAACCAGTGGCTCATTCATTGTGACTGAATCACCTATGCTTAATCAGGGAAATCCTTACATCCTGGCCTGTTGGTGACCCTTGAGGGCTGAACATGGACAGCCCGGCTGTAAGTATATAAATAACCCCTGTACTTGCTTTGGGTCACAGTGGATTTGTGATCCATACATGGGGCATCTGTATAGTAATAACAAACTAGTTGTCTTTAAACTTTTGAGCGGCAGAGTGGTATCCAGTGCATTGCAATGCTTCACATACCTCTCTGGCACTCGATAGGTTAAATTTCTCCAGAGTTCGAATAGACACTGTAAATTGCATGACAAGAAATAGCCTCAAATGCATGTACACTGCAGATTATTGTAACTATGGTACCTGCACTCATTACAATCTCATGTTCCATCCTGTTAACTTCTGCAAAGAGATCAAGGAGTTATACCGCATATTGGTCCTCTCCAAAAATGCCCTTACTTAAAGGGATAGTAAATTTTCATAATAAAAGCAGCTCTAATTAATCATCATAGTATTTGGACTTTGGAGAGTGTTATTTCAATTCTGTCAGAGTTGTAGTTCAAGAGTAATTCAATGACAAAGTGTCCCCCTCCTGCCCCTTTTACTGATGTAACATTGGTCAGCCAGATCAGAAGGGAGGTGCCCAGGCAGACTGCAGAGAGGGACAATCTTCAATTAAGATAAGGGAAAAACCTGAAAATCTTGTTGGGGGGGCAGGGATTTAATTGTTCTCATAGGAAGAAAATTGTCCCCTTCTGTTATCTGTCTGGTCTGTGGACTGCATTCCACCTCTGAGTAGAGATGGCTTACACTAGGTAAAAGGGGCGGGAGGGGGAAACTTTGCTTGTGAATATCTCATAAACCATAAAGGCTTGAGAGATAAGACTTATATCATTCTTCATGTTTTTTTAATGCCTACAAAATAAAATAAAGAAAAAAACGAAGTATTACTATCCCTTTAAACAGAGACCTGTCATGCTGTAGAAGGTTCTTTTACCTGTATGGGGATCTGAGATGGCTTCAGGAATGATGTTACTTGTCATCAATGAATCATTCCTTGCACACATAATTTTTTCCTGCTATCATGTTTTTTTATCTGGGCACACCAAGGAATCCCACCTTATAAAAAGTTTTTAATAATACCTACAATTAGATGGAAGGAAGAGACTAGAATTAGTTTTGTATAAAGCTAAATCCAAAAATCATTGTAGCTGGATGAGCAAATAATGGGCTATAAGCAACTCTTCTAGTTGTTGTTGGACTACAGTTTCATCATCTGTTACCCAGCAGAGAATGATGGTAGTTGTACACAAACAACTGCTCGTGGACTGCAGATTTCCCACATCTGGCATATATTAAAATGCAAATATTTCTCATTATTCTGATGCTAAAGCTTTCTCTGATAGCATACCTCCCAATTATCCCTCTTTGAAACCCAAATCCCTCAGTCCCTCTTTTTATGAGATCAGATTGTGTGGTGTGTATAATTGTATCACATTGCTCCACAGCCATAAAACTCACATTAATGTTTAACCCCTTAGTGACAATGGACTTACCAGGCAAGTCATAAAAAAATGTCACTTGGTGACAGAGGACGTACCTCGTAAATCCAGGAAGTCATTCGCTATAATGGAAAAAAATAAACACCTGTCATTAAGTTCCGGCCACGTGTGCGCGCGGCCAGTCACTAAGGGGTTAAAGATCAGCATGTGTTTGTAAATGTGTCTGTGTGAATAAATTATTTTGGTGGTGCTCTAGATCCTTTATTAAGTTACACAAAGAAGTGTCAGTAGGTCATGAAATCACCTATAAATTCTTGTTAAAGCCCTGCCCACCAGCCACACCCACAGTAACACCCCCTAAAACAAAAGTGTCCCTCTTTGGCCATTTGAAATGTTGGGAGGTATGTTATAAGGGTAGAAGAGTACAGCTTGGTTTGCATACCTACAAAGTGTCCCTCTTTAGGAGAAATAGTCCCTCTTCGAAACACAAATCCCTCTGTCCCTTTTTCCCACCCTGGTGTCCCTGTGTGGTGTGTATCACATTGCTTCACAGCAATAAAACTCACATTAATGTTGGTTTAAATGTCATTATGTATTTATAAATTAGTCTGTGTAAATAAAATACATTAGTCTTGCTCTAAATCATTTATTCAATTCCACCAAGAGGTGTCAATAGATCATGAAATAACCTATATATTATCAGTAATACCATGCCCTCAGCAACTCCACCTAAAACAAATGTCCCTCTTTGGCCATTTGAAATGTTAGTAGGTGTGGGTTTACCGTATATTTGCTCACGTCCAGTCTACAATGACAGCTAGCCATGCAGGTTTTTAAGATTTCCCCTCTATATAGCACTGGCTTGTCGATTTTAGTGCATTTTATATTAATGACTAGTTGAAGAGCCTGTGTACACGGGCCACAGTGCCACCCAGCAACGGCTGTGGTGCACTCATGCGCAGTAGGGACTGCCCACGCCACGGCTGATAACGGAGTGGCCTGCTCCAAATTCAGACCATAGTCGGTGCACAGAGAGGACTATGGTCTGAATTTGGAGCGGGCCGCTCCGTTATCAGCCGCGGAGTGGGCAGGTTCTACTGCGCGTGACTGCAGCGTACACAGCCAACTGGACTGCACATGATCGCTTCTGACAAACAACTGTAGCATTTTATTATACAGGAGTCTGTTATTTAGACTTTTTCACCTGTGTTCATGAACTGGCACCCTTAAATTCTGCATTATTAACAGTCCATGACAACTTCAGGTGAGCAATATCATACTGTTGTACCACTCCTCTTCCTGACTAGAAGGTCAACCAATGTTATTGGTTGACAAGACATGTTTTCTGTTTGATTTCAATGACTTTTAAATGATCTACCTAGAGAAATGAACAACTTCTTTCAGCAGACCTGGAAAATATTCTTGTCTGCAAAGAGCACTGAACGTTTTTGGAAAATATTGGCCAGTTAGATCAAAGGAGCATTTTAGAAGGTTTCTTGGCTCTGAATCCACATTATAGACAATAGAGCATATAGTCCTTGAATGACTTGCTGATGTTCTATCACGTCTAAAGCCTAGTTCACACTGGTGACTTTGTTTAAGCAACTTTGTTGCAACAAGTTTCACAGAATAGGTGTAATTGTTGTCTGTGGGACAGTTTCCATGGGCGACTTCTTCAGCTGAAGTCCTCTTCGTGTATTACTTTGCAGCGAATTGGAGACATCATTGGCATCCAAGAGGTTAAAGCATAACTATCACCCCAAATAAAGTACCCCTCCAATAATACATATAGCGATAAGTTTAGAAATAGTAGTGTTATCCAGCATAAGTACAGCATTATAAAAGGGATTGTAATGTCTAAAAAATATATATATATATCACTGGGTCTTCTTTATATTTATTAGAAACACATTGCTCTATTTACAATTACACAAAAGTGTTTTTAAAGTTATGAAGTGGAGAAGAAGGGTGGGTGAGAGATCCTTCTCCACTTCATAACTTTTGAACTACACAAAAGTAAGTGTTTTAAATAGCGCAATGTGATTCTAATAATATAAAAAAGACACAGCGATTATAGTTTTTTAGATATTACAATCCCACTAAGAAATACTACTTCATATGAGACTGACAGGCAGGCCTCAGTGCAGAAGACATCTTGGTTGGAGACATCTCCGCACCTGTTCTGTCCATCCCGGCCTCCTCTAGGAGGCGTTTCATTGTACCTTAAGGTAAAAGGAAGGGACTGACCCTTCCACCAGTGAGACCATTATCTTCTGCAAGATTTAGTATTTAAAGGGGCACTAATGTCCCATAAAAAATAGTTAGAATTTGGTAGAGATTGAAAAAATAAACTAATTGCAACAAACACTATCTCTCAAATTGCTATGGTTTGAAAGATATAGGGATTCAAAGTCCCCCCCCCCTCCCTTTCTCCTGATGTTAGCGTCTAGCTGACAACAGGAGATCCCGGTGCGGGAACCAGCAGGAGGCTCTACAGCAGAGCCGAAATAGGGTTATTGCAAAATAATTCATTAATTGGAAAGGTCTACAAAGTGTGCCTAGTTTGCAAGCACTCTTTGTAGACCTTTCCAGTGAATTAATTATTTTTAAGTACCACGATTTCGGCTCTGTTGCAGAGCCTCCTGCTGGTTCCCAGAGCGGGATCTCCTGCTGTCAGCTAGACGTGACATCAGGAGAAGAGGGGGGGAACTTTGAATCCCTATAGTGGTTTGAGAGAGAGGGTTTGTTGCAATTATTTTATTTCTTCAATCTCTACCTAAATCTAAATATTTTTTAGGGACATTACTGACCCTTTAATTAGCAAAGCAGCTAAAAATTTCACATGAAGTCAATAACCATATACCAATGATTGGATGGTGACTGCCATCACAGAAAAGGTGGCAACCCTATCTGCCACACAGAGTATTGACTAGTGTTGTGTGTGTGTGTGTGTGTGTGTGTGTGTGTGTGTGTGTGTGTGTGTGTCAGCTGTCTCTGGCACACACAGACCTGATTGGTGTTCTGTTGTAGTGGTCAGTCAGTTCAGTTACACGTTACAATGCAAAGGCTCCATGTTTTGAGTCTTCTGCCCTGATTTTGACTTTGAGCCAACTTGGTGCATAGTACCTCCCCATTTTTCTTTTGACATCCTTCTCATCTAATTGATTATTGATATACTAGTTGAACAGCCCGTTACACGGGCCACAGTGCCACTGTCACTCGGTCGCGGGGCAGTCACGCGCAGTGGAGACTGCCCGCGCCACGGCTGATACAGAGCTTGACGCTCCTTCGGAATGCCCAGCTCTGTATCAGCCGCGGTGCGGGCAGTCTCTACTGCGCATGACTGCAGCACGCGCAGCAGTGTCTACTGCGCATGTCGCGGCGTTACACACTAATTAGTGAATTATTATATAGGATGCATTTAACCCCTGAGAGAGAGATCTCCCATGAGTTGCTAAGCAATGGATCATCACCAAGAATTTGTTGTAATGATGTTATTTTACAGCTGCCTATGTAACCACCTCAAACGAGTGAATGAATTGTTGAGATGTTAAAGGGATAGTAATACTTAAAATGTAAAAAAAAATATGTTGTAGGGTTTATCCCCCTGAGTAAAACAAGAGTACTCCCACTGCTGAAAGGTGTTTCATTCAAAAGTTATTAATTTTCAAAGTTGAATTTTTTAGGTGCAATATCACAGTGGCCTGAAATTGTACAGTGGTGCTGTTACTACGCCATCCTATGGACAGCTCTGGTCCCGGGACCATAAATCTCCATAGGATGGTGTAGCAACAGCGCCACTGTACAATTTCAGGCCACTGTGATATTGCACCTAAAAAATTCAACTTTGAAAATTAATAACTTTTGAATGAAACACCTTTCAGCAGTGGCAGTACTCTTGTTTTACTCAGGGGGATAAACCCTACAACATATTTTTTTTTTTTTTACATTTTAAGTATTACTATCCCTTTAATCAGAATGCTCTATTCATTGATGGCAGGCAGTTATGTATGGCTGATAATAATGTGGGACGACCCTATCCACTGCAGAGCATTCCTCTCCTTGCAGTCAGCTTGCAGGGGGAGCACAGTGTAATGAGCAAATAGGGACATGAATGATTCTGATGTGCGAACTTGGCCTAAAGGATATTCTTTATTCTAACGAATTCATTGCACCCACGGAGGACCAGAGGGGTGTACAACGTATCGCTTTGCAATGTGTTGCACAAGCTTCTGGTCCTCGGAGTTGGAATATTGTTTTCCTTTAGCAGCAGAATAATGTGCTTATTTGGGAAATACCTTTTGCCTTCTTCCCACTTGACTTTTAAAGGTTCTTATATTTCACCTTTTAATGACAATCATTACTAATAATTATGATACTAGTGTAACCACCTTTCCATTCTGCCACTTAGGGACACTGTAGTGATGACATAAGCAGAGTATGTGGGAGGGGTCACTGGACATCTGTGAGTAGCCTGCTCTTTCTCTGACGCACAACAGAGTTCTAAACACTAGGGAGAGAACTGCCCATTGACTGCTGTGACAGAAAATTATGCCTGGGGTGGGCTACAGAAAAATGTACAGCACAACCAAAGCCTTAGACTAGCATTACATATTGCACTGATGTCAGGATCAAGGCACAGAGTTTAGAATTCTGTCTGGAAGCCATTTTAATGTAGCCCAGCAGAGGCATTAATTTTTGTTACAATGGGCAGTTTAGAACTCTGTGCTCTGGAGTCTTCATTCTGGGACATCGTGTTGTCCCAGAAGGGGCCTGGTCAGCACCTGGAACACACATTAAAAAATCCAGGACTGTCCTGGGCAATCCAGGACATATGGTCAACCTATAATGCTTGCCTTCCAGAACAGTATGATCCCAGTACTAAAATACGGCTTGTGCACTTCCTGAACACAAACCGATGGCTGTATTCATCAAGCTGAAGAGTGCTATTCTGAAACAAATTGCAACATGAACAATTTTAATTAAGTGAAACTTTTAACCACTTGAATGCTAGAGAGACCTACAACACATTTCTTAGCAATGAGTTGGAGACCTCTCTAGCATTTGAGGGGTTGAAATCCCCATTTAAAGGACTGTAATGTCCCATAAAAACATTTTATAGTTTTATAGAGCCTTAGAAAATAAGCAGAATGATGCAAACCCTATCTCTCAAACCGCTATGGTCTGAGAGATATAGGCATTGAAAGTTCGCCCCTCGCTATCCTTTTCCTGACGTCAGCGTCTCGCTGACAGCAGGAGATTCTGGTCCGGGGACCAGCAGGCGGCTCTACAGCAGAGCAGAGATTGCGTTATCTTTTAATAATTCATTCGTTGGACATGTCTACAAAGTGTGCTTGCAAACCAAGCACATATTGTAGATCTTTCCAATGAATGAATTCTTTATAGATAACGTGATCTCGGCTCTGCTGCAGAGCCTCCTCAAGTCGTAGGACTCGATTCTCCTGCTGTCAGCTTTACAGCTGACATCAGGAGAGGGGGAGGGGGAACTTTGATTTGAGAGATTATAGGGATTCATAGTGGTTTGAGAGATAGCGTTTGCACCATTCTGCTTATTTTCTAAGGCACTATAAAAAGTTTTTTTGGGACATAACTGTCCCTTTAAATCAATGGAGATTTGTACAATTTTTACCCACCCTATGATGCAATTGGTGTGCTCCAGAATTTATCTCTTCAACATAATGAATGCGGCCCTAATTGAGCGTTAAGTGATTGAGTACCACTTAATGGGGGTTATGCACTAAGGTGTGATGGGAAGGTGATAAGGTGGAGATGACTTCTCCAGTGATTTCACTTCTCCAATTTCAAAGTTCTTCTATGGAGCCAGTGCACTAAGATTTCTCCAGCTCTGGATATCTTAGTGCATAGGGTCTATAGAATAACATAGGGATTGGAAAAGTGATATAATTAGAGAAGTCCTCTCCATTTTATCACCTCTTTATCACTCCTTGGTGCATAATCCTAAGTGTTCTATGTGCTTTAGTGTCTAAACCAGGATGGTAGTGATGTTCCTGAGGGCCACAGTGTTGTGATTCTTATTTGATGATGTGTTTTGCCGTGTTGTTTGTTTGGACAATTCTGTTGCGAACGCTTTCAAGGGAAAGAAAATCCAAATGAAAGCGATGGCAATGTGCTTCATTATTTCTTTATTGCAATGCACTGTGAAGAAATAGTATAACTTGATGTCTGTCACACTCCTTAATTCTCACTAGTTATTTCATTTTTATGATCCTCATGTCTTCCTTTTTCTCAGATGTCAACAGATTCTCCTGAGAACCGTCTGGTTGCCATGACAACATGATCATATGTCTGTGGGTAATTTCGATGCATCCCGAGTACTGACTAAAGCTCAGTCAGTGCATAGGAGGCATTAAAACTACTCTGACAGAAACTAGTGTCTCTGTATGAGTGAAAGCTGAATTGTCATGGCAACTGAACAATCTCATCAGCCAGCTTCCTTGCTAAGGGAAAAGTTGTTTGTTTTTTTTTCAGGGAAGAGGAGGCATAAAAAAAAATAATTTGGTTAGGGAAAAGGCACGGGTTGTAATAAAGAATATATAGGGTGCATTGCTACTATATATAGTATTTTCCATACATTTAATCAGTTCTTGTTAATTGCATCTAGCACATTCAGTTTTATGTCACTTTATTCCAAGTGTTCATTCTATTTTGTATGTTTAGGAAGTGTTTTACCAGGAAGAATACACTGAGATTTCTCTCTCCTTTTCACTTTTTCAAGTATGTGTATAAGCAGTTAATCTTGATAAACACATGTCCTTACTACTATACTACAAATCTGTATTATTTTTTTTTAACCCGATCCGGGGCTGAGTGTCAGTTAAGGACCATTGCACCTCCTCCTTCTCCTCCTTTTTCTTCTTCTCCTCTCTCTTCCTTCTCCTCATCTTCCTCTTTCTCCTCTTCCTCCTTCTCCTTTTTTTTTTTTTCTTTTTTTTTTTTCACGGTGCGATGCACCTGGCACATCACTGGTCCTGAAGGGGTTAAAGGAGAGCTAACACCTCCTAATTATAACCCCTTCTTTCCTTACTCTGACAAAAAAATCCCTATTCTGACCAGTTTCGACATACCAAAATGGACACAACAAGAACAACAGAGCAAATCTCTTAACCCCAACTTCTACACTCCCTCCGCAGGAACTCCAAAGCAGCCACAGGCTTGGGTTCTCTCCTCTTAGCCCTGGAGGCCAGAGGGCCAGTCTGGAGGCAATTTACCTACTTGAGATCCAAATCAAACAATCTTGAAGCTACAGGCAGACAAAGGATTTGAAACCACCCACCCCCTCCAGGTTATCCTATATGTCTGATAAAGCTCCAGGGAGTGAGGCATTCATCCGATGGACTCCTGCACATGATCAGAGACAATGTTCTGAGTATGTGCAGACTAGCTGATGCCTCAAGATGCACAGTTCTGTTATGAAGGGGTGTGTATCCAGGCTCAGCACTGTCCTAGGTGCTGAACCTGTGGTCTCCAAAGCTACAGGCTCAGTAAAATTAACCAGGGATGGGGGTAGAGGTTGGTTATGGATGAGGCAGAGGGTAGTAGGGAGATTGGTTTAACCTTACTGTTGATGGCACACTGGCTCTCTAATGGGTGACCTTATAGTACAAATGGACACACAATAATGTCCCAATAAAAGTTAACTGAGGTCCAGGAATGTAAGAAGGTAGTATTCCATCACAAAGAGGAACTATCATCGTCCTAATATTGCCTCCCAATACATTATAGCGATGGGCAAAGGCATACTTGTATTATGCTGAATAAGTCCACGTTATTGAAGTAATCCAGCTTCTGCAGGTATCCAGCGGACAACAGCACAGACTTCTTAGAGGAAAGTTACCTCCGAGTCTGCGCTGTCTGTCCCGTGCACTGCCCGGATTGGTGGTGACGTTCGTTGGTTACCTTAAAGTAATGGAAGTTGCTGCCTGTGCAGTCACACAGAGCTTATCTTGTAAGCTCTGTGCCCTGGATGCCTGCAGAAGAAGCTGGGTTACTTCAATAACACAGACTTATTTAACATAATAATTATGTTAAATAACAATAATTAACAATATTATGAAGATGATAGTTCTGCTTTAAGTGCATTCAGAGGCAAGCTAGAAAAGGAGTTTGTATATTGGGTATGTTTGTGCATTGTAGTAGTTAGACAGAAGACTTCTCTAACCTCTTCCTTTGTACTTTTCTTAATATTTCTTCCCAGTATGGCTGATGTTGGACAGCCTTCCCTACCACGTGTATTAGGGTGCCTTTTATCCATTCTGACATACCATTTCCAGTACATAGGTTTTGTAAGCTAGGAATGGAAATGATATCTATGGCCTTAGGGTAATCTATACCATGCTTACTTTATCCTGTTGTTAATTGGGCTGTGATATGATATCTTTGAAATATAATTTTTCATTGCTATTTTGCAGATGGGAGGCATCTATTTTTTTTTTACGTCTCCAGATGTTGAGAACTACAGCTCACATTATCCCAAACTAGTCAATGGCTGTTTTTAACAATAGGGCAATGTCAGGGCCGGATTTCCCAATAGGCAGAGTAGGCATCTGCCTAGGGCTCCAGATTTTGAGGTGCTCCTCTCCTGGACACGCCCACATTCTGAATTGTGGGTGTGGTCAGAGCAATCTCAACCCTTTGAGTGCCAGAGGGGTATGCAATGCCTTGCAAAGAAATGCGTTGCACACCCCTCTGGCACTCAAAGGGTTACTGTCTCTGAACCAGTTACATACCCCTTTACAGTCTGTTATTTATTCTCTTGGATACTAGAGAGATCTCTAATGAATAACATAGGACTTGGTGCATTGGCTAAATAGACTGAGAAAATATCTCTATCTTATTCTATGGAGCCAACGTATTAAGATTTCTCCAAACGGAGCAAAAAAATGAAGCAAAAAAGTAAAATGATGAAAATAATGGATCAAGTATAAGAAGCAAGAATCCAGGCTAACAGGCCAGGATTTAAGACCTCTAATGTTAAAGAAATCTGTAACTTTCTTTTTGCACCATTGTATTGCTCCATTTTTGCAAGGTTTTCTTGCTCCATTTTTTGCTCTATTTTGCACATTTGTGCTCTGTTTTCTTGCTCCATTTTGGAGAAATCTTAATACGTTGGATCCATGGAAAACATAGGACTTGCATTGGCTCCATAGAATAAAGAAAAGATCTCCAAGTCCAATGTAATTCTATGGAGCCGATGTATTAAAGGGATAGTAATGTTTCATAATCAAAGCGGCTCTAATTAATCATCATAGTATTTGGACTTTGGAGAGTGTTATTTCAATTCTGTCAGAGTTGTAGTTCAAGAGTAATTCAATGACAAAGTATCCTCCTCCCACCCTTTTACTGATGTAACACTGCCGGAGCAGAAGGGAGGTGCCCAGGTAGATTGCAGAGAGGGACAATCTTCAGTTACGATAAGGGAAAAACCTAAAAAACTTGTCAAGGGGGGCAGGGCTTTCATTGTTCTCATAGGAAGAAAATTGTCCACTGCTGTTATCTGTCTGGTCTATGGACTGCATTCCACATCTGAGAAGAGATGGCTTACACTAGGTAAAAGGGGCGGGAGGGGAAACTTTGCTTGTGAATATTTCTCAAACCATAAAGGTTTGAGAAATAAGACTTATATTATTGTTCATGTTTTTTAATGCCTACAAAATAAAATAAAGACAAAACAAAGTATGACTATCCCTTTAAGGTCCAGTGTTATTCCATGGAGCCAATGTATTAAGATTTCTCCAAAATGGAGCAAAAAAACCCAGCATTTTTATCCACTTTTGGAGAGTTCACATTACTGTGGAGAAGAAATCTATTAATGGGTTTGGCCACAAAAGAGGGTGTGGTTAGTAGTGGGACCAAGGTGGGGCTAAGGGCACCAGAGGGTGATGGACTAGGGGTGCTTGAGTTGTAAATCTGGCCATGGGTCCAGTTGGGATGCACTGTGCACAAATAATGCATTAGGTTGGCGCAAACTCAGAGTCTTTTTTGGAATCTAGCCACACCCTGATGTAGGCATTGGGTTAATCCAGTGTTTCTCAACTCCTGTCCTCAGGACCCACTAACAGGCCAGAACTCAGGGATTTCTCTGCTAGAACAGAAGTGTGTTGATCAGAGGCTCATTCATATTGATTAACTCACCTATGCTCTTACAAGGAAATTCTCAAATCCTGGCCTGTTAGTGGGTCCTGAGGACAGGAGTTGAGAAACAGTTGGTTAAACCTTTGTGTGCCAGACAGGTATCAAACGGTTGGATATTTTCACCTGCAATAATTAATGGGCAATGTGGTCAGTTGTTGAGGGCCCAATGAAGGTAGGTGGCTCCCACAATCAGTAATTCTGATTCCTATACTTGAAAGTTAGTAACTCTGTGGATCTCCCTATCCCCAGCGATCTGGGGCACGCAATACAGCCTGCCCAATGTCTGAAGCCAGGAGTGAAAACCTAGGTATAGATGTGAAAATGCATTATTTGTTAAGCTACAGTAGGTGTAAGCTCTTATCACTATGGGGGGCCTGGGTGTGATCTCACCATCTTGTAACCCTTTGAATGCCAAAGGGGGGGGGGGGTCATTGAATCCCCTCTGGCACTCAAAGGGCTAAATTGTATTTAAAGCAAGATCAAAATTGTGTTAAGGTGGACCTGTTACATTTAATGAAATTTAAAGCTGTATAAATAAGTATATGAAACCTGTGTTTTTGTATTGCAGTCAGGTTAATGGGGGGTTTTTTAGATTTTTTTTTTAATTGGTAGTTGTGGAATCTAAACTAAGCAGAGCTTTGTTCTCCGACTTGGTCAGATAAGCCTTCATAATTACTCGCATGTCTAGAAAATCAATTCTATCCACCTGCTTAGGCTCCTAAAACTTAACCATCCCCACCAGAGGAGTTGAATAAGTTGACAATGCGGAATGATCTGGCAAATTCTTTCAAGATGGAAGCTCCCACTCCTCAGAGCCCTTTGGTTGGGGATGATGGCAGTTGTAGTCCAGAATATCTGCTGATTCAAAGATTCACTCCCTCTGGTTCTACTGCTTTTTGTTCTCTCCAAGCCTCGTTCCTATCTTAATTTGGTATTTGGTAATCTCTTCCTAGTGGAGTTTTTAGCATTCAATATACATGTAATAGCACTATCTGTTTCATGAATAAAGGTCATTTTGTGCAAAATGTATCAAATCAAACTGGAGCATCTCTGGAGCAAACCAAAGAAACCATAGGATTTAACCTCTCAAGGACCAGGGGTTTTGTACAAAGGAGGACCAGAGCCATTTTATTCTCTGGGCCGGGGCATGTGGGCGATCACATGTACCGGCTCGTCAAGGGAGTGGCTGGAACTGACTGCTCCAGTATTGGAAAAGTCACTTTCATCCTCCTGGCATGATCCTTCAGGTGCGCTGTGCTCATTTAACTCATGAAATGCCAGGACCATCACCAGTCCTTAAAGGGATAGTAAAACTTAAAATGTAAAAACATATATGTTGTAGTGCTTATCCCCCCTGAGTAAAATAAGGCTACTTCCATTGCTGAAAGGCGTTTTATTCAAACGTGAATTTTTTAGGTGCAGTATCAGTGGCCTGAAATTGTACAGTGACACTGTTGCTACACTGTTCTATGGAGATTTATGGTCAATTAAACAGATATGTCCACAGGATGGTGTAGCAACAGTGCCACTGTACAGTTTCAGGCCACTGTGATACTGCAGCTAAACAATTCAAGTTTGAGCTGTAATAACTTTTGAATAAAACACCGTTTAGCAGTGGGAGTACCCTTGTTTTACACAGGGGGATAAACCCTACAACATATTTTTTTTTACATTTTAATTATTACTATCCCTTTAAATCTCATATCACATACTGAAAATATATTTTATGGGAATAGAAGTATACAAGGTCAAATACTGTAGGGGTGTTTTCACTAAGGTGTGCTAAAGTGGAGAAAGACATATCTAATGTTATTAAACTCTCCAGTTCCTATATCATAATGTGCAGCCAATGCACTAACACAGTGATCTTCAGCTCCAGTCCTCAGGACACATCAGCAGGTAAGATTTTAAGAATATCCCTAATTAAGCACAGGTATTGTAATCAAAATTACTAAACCACTGATTACCCACCTGTGAACAAGCAGAGATGTACTGAAAACATAACCTGTTGGTGAGAATCATTGCATAAATTTGTTTAAAGGGATAGTAATACTTTATTATTACTATCCCCCATATTGTGCATATTTGTAAAATAATTTAATAGCCCCAGGTTCATCTCTCAAACCTTTATGGTTTGAGAGATAACCGAAGGCAAAGTTTCCCCCCTCCTCCTTCCCTGAAGTCAGCGTTGTACTGAATGCAGGGATATCCGGTCTGACTTTAATCATGTGGCTCTGCAGCAGAGCTGTGATCGCATTAGTGACAAAGAATTATTTCACTGAAACGGTCTTCTATGTGTGATTGCAAACCAAGCACATGTAGAAGACCGTTTCAGTGAAATAATTCTTTGTCACTAACGGGATCTCAGCTCAGCTGCAGAGCCGCAAGCCTGTAGTACGACAGACTTCCCCTGCAGTCAGTACAACGCTGACTTCAGGGAAGGGGATGGGAGGGGGGAACTTTGCCTTCAGTTATCTCTCAAACCATGAAGGTTTGAGAGCTGAGCCTGGGGGCTATTACATTATTTTACAAATATGCACAATATGGGGGATAGTAATAATAAAGTATTACTATCCCTTTAAAAGTCCAGATGTTAGTGCAAACCAAGCACACGTAGAAGACCATTTCAGTGAAAGTTTTCTTTTTCATTAACGCGATCGCGGCTGTGCTGGAGAGCCACCTGAAAGTCGTACGACTGGCTTCTCTGCAGTCAGCTAGAACGCTGACTACGGGGAATGGGGAGGGAGAGGGCAACTTTAGGAGCGATCATCGCTCAAACCATAAAGGTTTGACAGATGACACTTGGGGCAATACATTTATTTTTAATAGGACTTTAATATAGGGATGGGTAAAACTTAAAGGGATAGTAATACTTTTTTTTAATTTTATTTTGTAGGCATTAAAAAAACATGAAGAATGATATAAGTCTTATCTCTCAAACCTTTTTGGTTTATGAGATATTCACAAGCAAAGTTTCCCCCTCCCACCCCTTTTACCTAGTGTAAGCAATCTCTTCTCAGATGTGGAATGCAGTCCATAGACCAGACAGATAACAGAAGGGGACACTCTTATTCCTATGAAAACAATGAAATTTCTGCCCCCCTTGACAAGCTTTTCAGGTTTTTCCCTTATCTTAACCCCTTAGTGACGGCCGCGTGCAGACGCGGCCGTCACTTAACGCCCGTCTAACAATTTTTTTTTTTTTTTTGTAAAAGAATCCGGAGTCCCGGAACGGCGTGCAGCCGCGCGGGGAGCCGGATTTCCGGGACGTACATGTACGTCCTCTGTCACTAAGTGACAGCCACACAGGACGTACATGTACGTCCTGTGTCACGAAGGGGTTAATTGAAGATTGTCCCTCTCTGCAGTCTACCTGGGCACCTCCCTTCTGCTCTGGCTAAACAGTGTGACATCAGTAAAAGGGGTGGGAGGGGGACACTTTGTCATTGAATTACTCTAGAACTACAACTCTGACAGAATTGAAATAACACTCTCCAAAGTCCAAATACTATGATGATTAATTAGAGCTGCTTTTATTATGAAACATTACTATCCCTTTAAGTATTACTATCCCTTTAAGGTGTAGAATTTATGACCACAAAACAGAACAAGTTCCCTTTCACACAGGCCAAATCTATGGTGAGATGCTTTGATGGATCTGTCACCTGTAATGAAAGGTAACATTGCTGGAGTACGGTGCCTTTCACATAGCTGATTATCTTCCATGTCAACACACCAGAATATAGCATTCAACAACTTTTCTGCATTTTCTCAGGAATGTAGTAAAATAAAAATAAAAATTGCCTATGGAGAAGCACATGGACCTTTGTTTTCACATAAGCAGAGTTGAAGGATGCAGTCCTCTCCAATATCACCAGTGAATTACGAATCCATGTGAGCGCCAGTCAGCAACATTGGCTGGCACTCATGTGGCACGGCCAGAAGACATATGCCCCTCCTACATTCCATCCAGATCAGCAGTGGAACGGTTTTGTCACCAGTCTAAAACACTGTAAAGCAGTGGTTCTCAACTCCTGTCCTCAGGACCCACCAACAGGCCAGGACTTAGGGATTTCTCTGCTAGAGCACAGGTGTGGGGATCAGAGGCTCATTCACATTGATTAACTCACCGGTGCTCTAACAAGGAAATCATCAAATCCTGGCCTGTTAGTGGGTCCTGAGGACAGGAGTTGAGAACCACTGCTGTAAAGGGATAGTAATGTTTAGATCTTCATGCATACATACCTTTCTAACTGCTCATAATGTTGTTGTCTTTGTTTTATTTTAATCATGTCTTCCTCCAGCCCTTTTTCCATATGTCACTATGCTTCCCCTCAGAGCAGCGAGCCAGTCCAGAAGGATCACAAAGAGGGACAATCTTCTTGCAGCAGAAGTAAAAACCTCTCTGCCTTTGTCAAGGGGGGGCAGTATTTTCCTTATACTGATAGAAAGGAAGATTGTCTCTTGTTTAAACATGTTGGATTGTAATTGTTATACTGGCCCACATGATGGGAGAGAAAGCTATATAATGTACAAGTTCGGAAAGAGACACTACATTTGGAAATATAGAATTCCATATACTATTATTAATTGCTCTTTAAAGGAGTAATAACCTATTATTATGAAAAAACATGTTATGATTTTTCTTATGCTGTGTAAAGCAAAGATAATCCCACTGCTGGGAGATTTTCAGTTAAAGGTTATTACATCTGAAACTTATTTATTTATTTTGGTTTGTTTTTTTAACCTCTCAATGACTGCCCAATCCAGCGTGTGGGTGGCCATTAAGGACCACAGAGCTTTTTTTTTTTTTTTAATTTATTTTTGTGCATATTATTCTGGGATGGCAGAACGGTGTTCTGCCACACTGCTGTCCCAGCATTCCGTGATGTGCCAGGACCATCACTAGTCCTTAACGGATGGGACAGTGGCACATTATGTGTCCTTAAGGTGTTAATCAACAGAACCAACTAGGGTCCAAAAGATTACTTTTTATATTCTACTCTATGGAAGAGCTTGAGTCACTGACTACAGCTTCCTTTAGTAAGTGACTGAACAGCTCCACTTGGTGACCAGAAAAGAAAACTGCAAGATTTTTTTAATAAAAGTAGTGGGGGAGTACTGTTCTATTACTTGAAAGGAAAAGCCCTACAACATAAATTTTCATTAATGAAAGGGTTACTTTTCCTTTTACCCTTTGAGTGACAGAGGGGTAGGCAACGCATTGCTTAGCAATGCGTTGCCTACCCCTCTGGCACTCAAAGGGTTAAAATAAATGCAACATACTTTAAACACTGACCATTTAATTCTTGGACTCTAGAGACGTCACAAATACGTTACTCCGCAAAGCGTAAGAGACGTGTCTAGCCTCCAAGGGGTTAAATACTTGAGTGAGGCATTCTAAAATGCTTTTAATATGCTGCATCTGTCTGAATACTAAACCACTGAGATTATTACTAATTGGAACCTAAGTATTCCCCCAGAGTTAAACCTGATATTTAGCTGGAAGTAATATGTCTAGTATTGCTTCCTTCCGAATTAGCTCACCAATTTTTTGACAGACGCCAACTTCAAGGGATCAAGGATTTTCCCACTCCTTCTGTGAATGGTAATCCCGTATGGCCATGTCCCAGTCAGAAGTCTCATTATATCAGAACTAGGTAATCAAAACCAAATTATTCCTTCTCGTGATCTCAATTAGTTCAGGGCATTTATTTCCTAACATTTGAGCTTTTGAACATAGCGGATCTGTGGCTAATTTCTCTCTGCTGCACACGTAACACACAGTACCATATACTCTCATTCATGTAGGTATGATTAGGAAATGATTGGGCATATAGGTGCACAGTATTACCAATGGGCAACAGTGGCTGTTTCAACTAAATGTGCCATTTAGTTGCTTAAAGGGATAGTAAAATAATGGTACTCCCACTGCTGAGAGTTGTTTAATCCAAAGGTTATTACAGATCAAACCTGTACAGTACAGTGGCTCTGTCATGACAGCACTGGTCAGTTGACCATAAATCTCCATAGGGTGGCGTACCAACAGTACAGTACAGTTTCAGGCTGCTGGGTTACTGCACCTAAAAATCAGGTTTGATCTGTAATAACTTTCGAATAAAACACTTTTGTGCAGTGAAAGAATCCTTGTTTTAGGGAGGCTAAACACTACCAACACTACTATATATATATATATATATATATATATATATATATATATATATATATATATATATAATATATAAATATAGGTGTGGGTGTGTGTGCATACCTCCCAAGTGTCCCTCTTTAGGAGAGACAGTCTCTCTTTCCCACCCTGATGTCCCTTTTTTGTAAGATCAGACTGTATGGTGTGTATATAAGTGTATCATATTGCTCTAAAGCAATAAAACTCACATTCATGTTTGTTTAAACATCAGTATATGTGTTTATAAATTAGTCTGAGTAAATAAAATACTAAAGTCTTAGTATAAGTCATTTATTAGGTTACAAAAGTAGGTGTCAGTAGGTCATGAAATAGCCTAAAAATTCTTGGAAATGCCCCACCCACCAGCCATGCCCCCAACAACGCTCCCTAAACCACATGTGTCCCTCTTTGGCAATTTGAAATGTTGGGAGGTATGGTGTGTGTATGTGTAATATAATATAATATATAAAATCTATGCTTTAAATGATTGGCACTCTCTGATTTCTTACACATTTTTTGCCTGGTCTGTTTTTAAGAAATCTGAGACTGCCAGTCATTTAAAGTGTAGATGTTTATATTGATAAAGGTTTGAGCACCGGGTTCAAAGAATATTATAAAATACTGAGGTGGAAGGAGTGCGTTCCCAGACAGCTAAAGTTTGAGATGGATAGACAGATATATATATATATATATATATATATATATATATATATATATATATATATATAATATAATATAAAATATGTATCTATTAGATAGAGAGAGAGATACAGGATATGCACTAGTGCTGAATCCAGAGAATAGGTACCGGGTGCACTTGAATAATTACTTGAAGACAAGCTGCACACTCTCGGATTTTAAAGTTCAGTACTACCAACATGTGTTACCATTAAATGTTTGTAGTACTAAACTTTAAAATCAGAGAGTGCGCAGCGTTTCTTCAAATATGTGTGTGTGTTATATTACTATATATAATATACATTTTTTTTTTTTTTGTACATTTTAAAAAGGGGAACTATCACGTACATATAATTTGACCCCCCCAATTAATTGTTAGTATACAGGTAATCATGAAAATAGTCTTATAACACTTGTTAAGTGCCGGCATTATTTGCAGTCGTAAGTTCGTATGTAACTCGCATCAACACAACAGAGCAGACATCTTGGCGATGTGGAATCTGTGCCCCTGCGCTGTCCTTCTCTGCCTGTACCATACAGTACAATGCAACTCCCCCTTTGGCAAATAACCTATCGGTGACAAGACAGGGACAGACTGCGCAGGCACACAAATCCCACTTTGCCAAGATGACTGCGCTGTCATGTTGATGTAAGTCCCATAAAAAGTTATGATTGCAAATAATGACGGCACTTAACAAGCATTATAACACTATTTTCATGATTTCCAGTATACTAGCAATGAATTGGGGGTCAATTAAATGTCCACTTTAAATATTACTATCCCTTTAAAAGAGAAGTAATACCTTTTTAAAGGGATAGTAATACTTAAACCCTACAACATATATTTTTTTACATCTTATGTCCCCGAATAAAACAAGGATACTCCCACAGCTGAGAGATATTTTATTAAAAGATAACAGCTCAAACTTGAATATTTTTTTTTTAGGTGCAATATCACAGTGGTCTGCAAATTTACAGTGGTGCTGTTGCTACACCATCCTATGTAGATTTATGGTCTACAGACCAGAGCTGTCCATAGGATGATGTAGCAACGGTGCCACTGTAAATTTCCAGACCACTGTGATATTGCACCTAAAAAATTCAAGTTTGAGCTGTTATAATTTTTTAATAAAATATCTCTCAGCTGTGGGAGTTCCCTTGTTTTACTCACGGGGATAAACCCTACAACATATATTTTTTTACATTTTAAGTATTACTGTCCCTTTAATAATACCCTCCACTTAACCTTGTGCCTTTTACAGCCAAGAACATCTTCAATTAGTCCTGAATATCATGTCCATGGATGCAGACATAACAGTTTCTAGCAGAACCGCAGGACACAATCATACACCCACTGCACATGGTCACCTTAATTAGGCTTGTGCACTCTGCCTGCTTCAGTCTGGAAAAACTACCAGAAGCCGTAATGTCCGCTTCCATGACCTGACACACACAACTGTAAAGGCACTAGGGAAAAAATCCATAGGGCCATTAGTCGTTTCTGGCTAGAGGACAGTAAGTGGGGGTTATTGTTAGGAAGTGTTAATTCTGCCTTTAAAGGATCAGTAAAGTGTGTTTTTTATAAAGGGGGGGGACAAATATGTTGGGGCTTTTCCTGCAAAACAATGGTATTCCCACTACTGGGAGTTGCTTTATTCAACAGTTTCTACAGCTCAAACTGTCACAAAGTGTTGGAGCTGTTACTATTACATTTAGGGTTGCCACCTTTTCTTAAAAAAAAAATACCAGCCATGGCATTCTCGCCATAGACTTAACATTGGACAGAAGCCAATTTTTTACCGGTCTGCCGTTAAAATACCGGTTGGGTGACAACCCTAATTACTTTCTATGGAAAACTGTAGCACGTGGCTCACCTCTTCCATATAATGCATAGAATAACTGTCTGGATACTGGTGTGTGTGTGTGGTGGTGGGGGGGGGGCGGTGCACAATGGGCTCGTTAAGAGGAGATAACTCTTCCTATGTTCCATGCAGCCTATGCACTATCATCTCTCCTTCTTGAGAGATATTGGTAAATAGGCTTCACAGAATAACACCGGAATGGGAGAGTGTTACAATGGAGACATCATCTCCTTTATCACATCGTGGTGAATCCCCCCTTAGGTGAATTGTAGGTGACAAGTCCATGAACATGAGGGGTTATGCACGAAGGTGAAATAAAGAGGAGATAGACTCTCCAATCCTTATGTAGCATATGAACTAGAGAATTCATCTCACCGGAGAAATTATCTCCACTTCATCGCACATTTAACTCCTTAATGACCTCCTGATCGAGCTTGTAGGCATCCGTTAAGGATCACAGAGCTCTCCCCCCCCCCCCCCCCCGCGAATTGATTTCTGGGATGGCACCGCGGCATGCAGTTGCGTTGCCATCCCAGAATTCCATGATGTGCCAGGAACGTCACCGGTCCTTTAGTGTCGGAACCAGCGTGACTATCGTCCTTAAGGGGTTAACACACTTTAGTGCATCTCCCCACAAGGATGCACTAATAAATAAATAATCTATAAATATGGCTACTGAGCAAAAATGAAAATCTAAACCGATTGCAGGAGATACCACAGAGGTTTATATACACAGAAGAACTGGATGATTTCTGAGGCAGACTGCCCTATGGGGCAAAAACATTCGTAAAATTTGCATTGATTCACAATGCTTTGAAAATCTGTTTAGCATTCAAGGGGTTAGAAGTTCCATTTAACCCTGCAATGTGATTTTGAAAGGGCTTTCAAAATAACCTTTTTATAGTGACTTTTTTTAAATGTATCTGCCCAATTTGCATAAACCTGTCTGACATGCCAACCAGGTATTATTATTTCACATTACTCCCAATCCCAACTGCCACTCCTGCCAGCCAAGACTGAATCATTTACACAATCTGACAAATAAATAAAACTAAACATATTAAACTATTGATTGAAATAGAAATTGTATTAATGAATTCTAGTCAATGAGAAAATATGGTCAGGTCAAGAAGTGTGTTACAGGAGGCTATGACTGTGGTAATGGAGGAGTATATTTTTGGAAGTTGAAATTGGGCGAGCATATTGTAAGAGACTGAGGCTTTTGATCTGTGGACATGATGTAGGAGGCTATAGTTGTGTGGGAGGGGTGATGTAGGAGGTTATGGTTGAGAGGAATTTTTTTGGAGGCAGTGGTGAAGAGGAACATGCAATTGTAAGCTGTGGTGGGGTAAGGGCAGGCAGGTTGTAGGAGGCTGTGGAGGACTTGTGTTAGGGGCCTTAGACTGTGAGGGTTATGATGTAGGAGACTGGAATAGTGGTAGTTAGGGAAATATTTTGGACCATGCTGTGGTGGGGGTAAGGTGGCGAATTGTAGAAGACTAGGGGCTTCTTTTAGGGCTGTGTGTCTTATTATTAGGGCCATATTGTAAGAGGTTGTGGTTGTAGGAGGTTGAAGTGGTGGTGTAAAGGAGATATGTTGTACAAGAGTGGGGTAATGCATGATATAGGAGGCTGTGGTGGGGGCGTTTTGTAGGATGCTATTGTGGAAGCTTGTTTGGGGTGGAGGGACATTTCTGTGTGGTAGAAGAAGGGGGTGCCTTTACGGTTTGAGAGATATTCACCGGTAACGTCCCCCCCCTTCACCTGACATCAGCGCTCTACTGACAGCAGGAGATCCCAGTCCTGGCACCAGCCGGTGGCTCTGTAGCAGAGCCGAAATAACGATATTTATTTAAAAATAATTCCTTCATTGGAACGGTCTACAAAGTGTGCCTGGTTTGCAAGCACACTTGTAGACCGTCCCTGACATCAGGAGAAGGAGGGGGGGAACTTTAGCGGCGAATCTCTCTCAAACTGTAAAGGTATGAGAGATGGGACTTTCTCCAAACACTTTATTTTTTTTTAACATCTACAGTACTGCATCAACTTAAAGACAGGCATTACTAACCCTTTCATCACTTGGTATCAGAATGCTGTGTATAACTGGTAGTCATGTTGTTCAGCAGGGTGGCACTCAGTGCCTGGCATGGCTGGATGGATGTGTATAACTCTGCTGCTCCTGCTCAGTGGCATTCCCGTATGGAGCAGAAAAACCTGGAGAAGACGTGGGCAGCAGTTGGTACCTAACAGCCGGGAGAGGAGTGAAGCTGGAGGAGAGAGCTTCCCATTGGACTTTACTGCAGTGGAAGGAAATATGGACAATTTCATGGCTCAGATAAAGAGCCTGGCACAATCTCTGTACCCCTGCTCAGCACAGCGATTGGATGAGGAGATGAAACTTCACCTGCTGCACAACCAGTCTGTGACTTGTAATGATGGAAGCCCAGCTGGGTACGTAGGGCGATGCCAGGGAAGAGAGAGGCTCATGTCATAGACAGTGGAAAACAGTGGGTCACTGCCAACTTTGTGACCCAATTAGAACCAATGTTGAGGGAAAAGCATCTTTTGGCTTCAAGCTGTTGGACTAAAATACCCATCATGCTTAGCAGGCCAAAGGTTGATGGAAGTTGTAGTCCAACAGCTGCTGCAGGCTCATGTTTTCAAAGTTGTTTGCTCCCTTCCTTAAAGGGATACTAATATTTCACAAAAACAGCAGCTCCAATTAATCTTCATAGTATTTGGGCCATGGAGAGTGTTATTTCAATACTGTCAGAGTTGTAGTTCAAGAGTAATTGAATGATAAAATATCTCCCTCCCGCCCCTTTTGCCTAGTGTAAGCCACCTCCCCTTAAATCTGGAATCTGGTCACTTGACCGGACCGGTCACAGCAAGGGACAATCTTCTTACTGTGAGCATAAGGAAAGACCTGCCCCCTTGACAGGTTTTTCCTTATGCTCACTGAAGATTGTCCCTCTCTGCAATCCATCCGGACAGTCTTGGTGCTCTGACGTGAGCAGTGTTACATCAGTAAAAAAACGCAGGAGGGGAATACTGTATCATTCAATTACTCTTGAACTACAACTCTTACACTATTGAAATAACACTCTCCATGGCCCAAATACTATGAAGATTATTTGGAGCTGCTTTTATTGTGAAACACTACTATCCCTTTAACCCTTTGAGCTGCAAAACAGTGTGCATTGCAATGTGTTGGATACCTCTCTTGGAGTCGAAGGGTAACAAAAACATTCATTGGCCACTGTCACATGGTAAAGACCAGATAAATAGTTCACTATTTATCAACACTGTGGATCACTGACACCTCCTAATAATATGTATTGCTTACCCCTCTGCCACTCAAAGGATTAATCTGGGCGGAAAATCCTAGCGGCTACTACGAATCAATTCTTTGTGGCCTGGACAAATTCAATTTTTAGTTAGTACTGCAGATCAGGTCCATAGAGGTGGATATGTTTGTGACTGCAGGATTCCTGGAGAAAAACTCCTCCTCCCACTGAACTCTTCCCAGGAAACCTACAGTGTGAGGAGTTTGTCCATGAGGCCTACCAAAAAGAATCATGTCTGCCTCCTTATACCTACTATTCAGTACTAATTAGTGATTCATTTTTGAGAACTACTTAATGTAGAATTGATTCATAGTTTCCATTATTATTTTGTGTCAATGTTAAGATAAGTGGGGTTTATTACAATGTGTTGGTGTTCTTCAATGTATTTTAAAGGCATAGTAATGTTAAATAATACATTAATATACGATTGTTCCATTTCATTTTTTATAATGCATATTATCTTTTTAAAATAATTTACCTGCCTATGCTTCTTGAAAATCCAGTTTAAAAGGTCCCCCTCCCGCCCCTTTCCTTTAAGTCCTAAAGAGTACATTCTGATCCGAAAGCTGGTCCAGACGGATCACAACGAGGGACAATATCTGTCCATCCCGGTCTCCTCTGGGATTGATGAAGGGGAGTTCCATTGTACCTTAAAGGAGCAGTAAACTTTTTCTTTTTATGAAAAAATATATGTTGTAGGGATTTTCCTACTGAGTAAAATAAGGGTACTCCCACTTCCAAGAGATTCATAATTCCAGAGTTGTTACAGTTTAAACCAATATTTTTATACATTAGTAGTGCCCTCTAGTGGTCAAATTCTAATTAGTTTTTCCTGTTACATTGTAATGGAGAGAAAAGTCAAGAAATTCAGTGATATACAGTTCTCCATAGAATGTGATAGAAACTGCCTGTCACTTCCTGTTAGTTAGAACTATCAGGAAGTAATCGCAGTAAATTCACTTCCTGACTATTTGAACAGTTATACATTTTGAATGGAACATGTGACAGCAGTGGGAGTGCCCTTGTTTTATTCAGCAGGAAAAGATCTATGCAATATGTGTGTTCATAAAAAAAAAAAAAAGTTTACTGCTCCTTTAAGGTATGGGAAGGAACTGACGGCACATGCGCGTCTACAGCAAGATGCCTGCGGTTGAGTCTCCAAACAAGTTGTATTTCTCAATAACACCGGGCTTATTCAGGATAATAAAAGTATTTATATGATTATCGCTATGTGTATAATGATTTTGGGGGGCAATTTAATTTTAATGAACGTTCCGCTTTAACTGGATTTTCAAGAAGGATATGCAGGTAAAAGATTTTAAAAAGATAATATGCTTTATAAAAAATGTAATAGAACAATCGTATATTGAGTTATTTGGAATTACTATCCCTTTAAAACTCTTAACTGTAGTCCATCCATCTTTAATTTCTCACCAGGACATGACCTGGTTCCTCAGGATAAATCTCTGACCACCTATTACCTCTATCTAAATGGTCATTTCCTGGCCATCCTCAACATCCACTGTTCTTTTGTACTGACTGCATCTCCCTCTTTCCTTTCAGTTACTACCTTAAGGAGTCCAAGGGGAGTCGGCGGTGGCTTGTCTTCCTGGAAGGTAAAAATTCCTTCTTGTTTTATGATTTTGAATCTCTGCTGAGCAATTTAGGCATTCGGCCAAATTGGAGGAAGTTAAAATAAATAGTTTGTGGTAAAAGGGCAGGAGAAGCCGAATCTGCTTCCAAAATACGTCTTTTGATGAATGTCCTATCAGTGAAACCAAGGGTCAAAGGTCAAGATCATACTCTGAATATAAACATGAATTTTGTCATGGCTCGTTATACTGAGTGCCTTTAGATTGCCTCAATGTTTACAGACAAAACTTATTTCCTTCCTGAAGCTGTCTGCTTTTCTCTTTCATGCACATGTATCATGTGTCTCTCACCCTCTCTTTCATGTGTCTTTCCCAATCTCTGGTCTCTTTCATCTCCCCCACACTAATCTCTATCCCTGGTGTCTCACTATTTATTACCTCCCTCTCTAAATCATGTCTCTGTTTTTCCTTCCTTTTTTTTTTCTCCCTTTTTTTTTCGTGTCTCCCATGTCTCACGCTTTGTTCATGTTGCTTGTACCTACTCAGGGGGTTGGTACTGCATTAGCCGTGAGAATTGTGACCTACGCTATGACACTATGAGGCGGCTAATGAGCTCCAGAGGATGGCCTGCTACTAAAACTGGTGAGTGACCTCAGCCCCTCTGGGTGACAATAACTGCAAACTGGCATTTCATACACCCTCCCAAGCAAACTTCTATGGACAAGTCTATACAGTCTCCGAACTGGCGGCAGATTACAGCCATACAGTGATCGGTTGGGTGGGGGCAGTTAAAGGGATAGTAATGTTTGAACATAAATGCAGAGTCCATTATTTTTGGACCATGTAGAATGTTATTACAATTCTGCACGATGTGTAGTTAACAAGTAATTAAATTATAAAGTGTCCCACCCTCACCCCTTTTACCTACGTAATGCTGCTCTCCTTGGATCAGCAAGACCATCCAGATGGATCGAGACAAGGACAAGCTTCTGTGAGCATAAGGAAAAACTTGCCTTCCTTCATCAAGGAGGGCAGGATTTTCTTCATGCTCGCAGCCAGAATATTGTACCTCTCTGCAATCTGTACGGTCCAATGATCGGATTCCACATCTGAGGCACCTTACAATATGTAAAGGGGGCAGGAGAGGGACACTTTATAACTTAATTACTCCCACCCACTGACTGGCAGTTCATGTGGCAGGAGGCACTTAAACACAATAGCACTTACTCCTTCTGTATCAAACCTACCTTCCTCTAGACTGTAAGCTCTCACGAGCAGGGCCCTCTGATCCTCCTGTTCTCCACATCTGATTGTACTATTTAATACCTCTGTATGTCTATTCCCAATTGTACAGCGCTGCGGAATTAGTTGGCGCTATATAAATAAAGAATAATAATAATAATAATACTCATGAACTACACATCTTACAGAATTGTAACTGTGCTCTACATGGTCTAGAAACTGAGGAATAATTGAAGCTGCATTTATCTTCAAACATTACTGTCCCTTTAAAAGGACATGAGTATGTGACCAGTTATCTACACAATCTTCTCAGTTCATTCCAGATCACTTGCTCAGTTCAACATACTAAAAAATGGAGCATGTTCTATGGAACTAATGCCTACAGATTTCTGAAACATTAGAGGTCTTAGTGCATTGGCTCTCTAGAGCATGGGTGTCCAGGTTTGGTCTTCCAGGGCCACTAACAGGCCAGGCTTTAACCCCTTAAGGACCGGTGCGCGCACGTGAGGCCGGCACTTGAGGACCACAGGGCTTTTTTTTTTTTTTTTTTTTTAATTCGGTTCAGGGCTTCTGGAGCGGCGTGCAGCTGCGCCGGGAGGCCTGAACTCCATGCCGTGCCAGGACTGTCAGTGGTCCTTAAGTGCCGGACTGCCTTGACTGTCCTGGCACGTCAATGGTCCTTAAGGGGTTAAGATCTCTAATGTTGGCTAAATCTGGAGATTTTCTGCACCATTGTTTGCTCCACTTTCTGCTCCATTTTGCATCTTTTGTGCTTCATTTTCTTGCTCCATTTTGGAGAAATCGTAATACATTGGCTCCATGGAAAACATAGGACTTAGTGCCTTGGCTCCATAGAGTAAAGAAAAGATCTCCAAGTCCAATGTTATTCTATGGAGCCAATGTATTTAACTTTTTCCAAAATGGAGCAAGAAAACAGAGCTTAAAAATGATGCAAAAAATGGAGCAAGAAAATAGTAAAAAGAAAATGGTGCTCCAAGTCTAATGTTATTCTACGGAGCCAGTGCTACAAGTTTAGAGGTGTTAATGCCTTGGCTCAATAGACTAAAGAGATCTTTGTACAAGAAAATTGAGCAACAAAAATAAAGCAAAAACAAACAAAAACACAGCAAGAAAACTGAGCAAAAATGGAGTCTGAAAATGGTACAAAAATGATGCTCCAATTCCAATGTTATTTTATGGAACCAATGCTTAAAGATTTCTCCAACATTAGAGGTCTTAGTTCATTGGCTCAAAAGAGTAAAGAAAAGATCTCCAAGTCCAATGGAGCCAGTGTATTATGATTTCTCCAAAATGGAGCAAGAAACATTCTGGAAAAGTTCACATTACTGTGAAGAATAAATCTAAAAATGGGTTTGGCCACAAAAGAGGGTGTAGTTAGATGAGGGGGTGTGGTTAGTTATGGGGCCAAGGTGGGGCTAAGGGCACCAGAGGGTGCTGTGAGTAGGGGTGGTTGAGATGTAAATCCGGCCATGGGTCCAGTTGGGATGCATTGTGCACAAATAATGCTTTAGGTTGGTGCAAACCCAGAGTCTCTTTCGGAATCTAGCCACACCCCTGATGTAGGCATTGGGTTAACTCTTTGTGTGCCAGAGAGGTACCAAACAGTTGGATATTTTCACCCGCTATAAAGTCGCCCTGCAATAATTAAGCAGCTAGCGACTAGCTTTATAATAGATACGTTGCCTCTGAAATGTAGCTGATAATAAAGTAATCCTTTATTGTAGGAGACCGGAACCCAGGCATCAGCGCAAACTCTTGTCTGTGCACCTGCGCTGTCAGTCTCAGTCTCCATTGAGAAGCACTGCAGCGTGCCACATGGTAACCGGAAGGGACTCAGACGGCACAGGCGCACAGACTGCAATAACCTGCCCGTCAGTCTCCTACAATAAAGGATTTCTTTATAATCCGCTACATTTCAGAGGTAACATATCTATTCTAAAGCTAGTTGCTACCCGCTTAATTATTGCGGGGCGACTTTATAGTGAGTGCAAGTTCTGCTTTAAAGTGATAGTAATGTTTCATAATAAAAGCAGCTCTAATTAATCATCATAGTATTTGGACCTTGGAGAGGGTTATTTCAATACTGTAAGAGTTGCAGTTCAAGAGTAATTGATAAAATATCTCCCGCCCGACCCTTTTAATGATGTAACGCTGCTCACCTCAGAGCAGCAAGGTGGTGTTCAAGTGGATTGCAGAGAGGGACAATCTTCCAATAACCTAAGGGGAAAAACCTGTCAATGGGGGCAGGGTTTTCATTGTTCTCACAGAAAGAAGATTGTCCCTTGCTGTGACCTGTCTGGTCTGTGGACCACATTCCACATCTGAGGGGAGGTGGCTTACACTAGGTAAAAGGGGTGGGAGGAGGAAACTTTATCATGCAATTACTCTTGAACTACATGTCGGACGGTATTGAAATAACACACTCTATGGCTTAAAGGGATAGTAATACTTCATTTTAACTTTATTTTATTTTGTAGGCATGAAAAAAACATGAAGAATGATATGTCTTATCTCTCAAACCTTTATGGCTTATGAGATATTCACAAGCAAAGTTTCCCCTCCCCGCCCCTTCTACCTAGTGTAAGCCATCTCTTCTCAGATGTGAATCTGTTTGTATGACCAGACAGATAACAGAAGGGGACAATTTTCTTTGTATGAAAACAATGAAAGCCCTTCCCCCCCCTTGACAAGTTTTTCAGCTTTTTCACTTATCTTAATTGAAGATTGTCCCTCTCTGCAGTCTACCTGGGCATCTCCCTTCTGATCTGGTTGAACAGGGGGGGGGGATACTTTGTTTGTGGATATATCTTAAACCATAAAGGTTTGAGAGATAAGACTTATATCATTCTTCATGTTTTTTTAATGCCTACAAAATAAAATAAAGTTAAAACGAAGTATTACTATCCCTTTAAATACTATGAAGATTAATTTGAGCTGCTGTTTTTGTGAAACATTACTATCCCTTTAACGTTTGCTTTTTGACCAGTTTCATTCTGGACAGGTCTCCTGCTGATTTACCTTTGTGCTGAGGCACATAGATTGTTCTTACTTATTAGTGTTCAAAACTTTATACTGCTGCTCAGCCGTGCACAGATCTATCCTTTGTACATCTATCCCTATGTCTGTCTTCCAGTATATTCAATATCCCGTTCCATCAATGTCTCTATTCTTCTGAAACTCTCCTATTGTTTTGTTTTTCAGCTTCAGGGATTTTGTCAACTCAGCCAGAAGAGAATCCTCATTGGTGGAATGCAAACATGGTGTAAGCGTTGTGTTTTGATTTATACCACGTTTCTTTAAGCCCTTGAAAACCAGAGCGGTGGGCAATGCATTGCATAACTCTCTGGTTCTCAAGCAAGTTAATGGAGCAGTAAATATTTTATTTAAAAAATATATATACTTTAACCCTTTGAGTGCCAGAAGGGTACACAATGCATTGCAAAGCAGTTCGTTGCTTAACCCCTCTGGCAGTCAGAGGGTTGTTTTTTTTTTTGTTTTTTTTTTTTCTTGCTGAGTAAAAAAAGGGTATTCCAACTGCTGGTAGGTATTTCATTCAAACATTATTATGGCATAAACTTGCAATTAAAATAAACTGCATTTTTTTGTGGACAACAGGTGGTGCTGTTCCTATTGCTTAGTATGGAGATAATAGTCTTTGAGGTTGATGAGCTAAGAGGAACATGAGCAAAACAACGACACTATAGGGGACCCCTGTATTCAAAGGGTTCAAAACCCAATTTAAATGAACAGGAATTTGGGAAATTATTATTTGGCTCCTATGGTTCAGTTGCCGTTCTCCATTTCTTCCTAGTGCGTCAGTCTGTGACTCGGGCTCTGGCATAGAATGCTCCATGTAAAATAGCGTTTTGACCACCAGATGGAGCTGTTGCTATTTGATTTACCCTTTGAATGCCAGATAGGTATGCAACGCATTGCAAAAGTTGTGCATCTCTCTGGCACTTAAAGGATTAAAAAATTGAGCTGCAATAACATTTTAATTAAAAAAAAAAAAAACACAAACAAAAAATAACATCCTTGCATCTGAAGGGTTAAAGTGTGTTTTTGTGCTCCCTACCCTGCGTGTGACCTCTTACCTCATTCTCTTGCAGATTCATCCCTTACTGTTCTAGTGATGTCTGGAGTGGCTCTTCACCCAAATCAGAGAAAAGTGAGTACTTGTCTTTTAGTTCCTCATTATAGGGTTGTATATAGGACTGGCGCTGGCTCCCTCTAATTACAGGGCCGGACTTGACTGTCTTCTAATAATAGGGCCAGTTCTGACTCCAGCACGGACTCTCCCCTCATTATAGGGTTACATTTAGTGCTAGGATGGTCTCTCCCCCTCATTATACCGTTGTATTCAGAGCCAACACTTACTCTTCCTTGAGTCAAACATAGAATTTGACATCAGATAAGAACTAATTGGCTGATGTAGTCTGTCTGTTTTCACATCTACTTAAAAAAGCTCAGACTTCTTTAATCTTTGCCTTTTGGGTAGTCATCTGTGCTTCCCATGTGTTCTTAACCCTTTGAGTGGCAGGGGGGTATGCAAGAGCAATTGCATACTCCTCTGGCGCTCAAAGGGTTTTGAAGGGGAACGTCACCTATGTATAGAACTTGTCACTTTCCTGTTCCTTTTAAGGGGATAGTAATGTCAGAAAAAAAGTATTAACTATATGGTAGATACAATTAAAAGAGAGTACTTGCACTTATTCGTATCTCGCAAACCATTATGATTTGAGAGATATAGGAAAATAAAGTTCTCTGGCCCCTCCCCTTTCTGCTTGATGAGCTGTAAAGCTGTCAGAAGCAGATTCTGGTCGTGCGACCAGATGCGGCTCTTCAGCAGCGCCGACACAGTGATGCCTAAAGACAAATACGTCATTTAGAATGGTCTACAAAGTGTGCCTGGTTTGCAAGAACACTTTGTAGACCGAACCAATGAAGAATTTATTTCTAAATAGCATGATTTCAGCTCTGCTGAAGAGCCTCTGTCTGGTCAAATGACCGGAATCTACAGTTGTCAGATAGATGGCAGACTTGAGTGAAACAGCCAGGAAAAGGTAACTTTAGCAAGTTATATCTCTCAAACCATAAAGGTTTGAGAGATAAGACTTACATTGATGTTAACCTTTTTTTAATGTCTGCAATATTAAATCAACTTAAATTAACCATTACTATCCCTTTAACACAGTTTGTAGCTGGACCACTCGACTACTCCAAGCACTAAGACCTTTTGTATCAGTCTCTCACTTCCTATAGATTTTTAAGCCCTAGCGAGCAGGGTCCTCGTATCCTTCTGTTTCAAATGCCTTTTAATATTAATTGTAAATATGTTTTTATATTTGTTGTATTGTCTGTTTAACTACTGTACAGTTATGCAGAATCTGTTGGCACTTTATAAGTAAATAATAATACTGACCTCTTGACATCATTTTAGGGACAGAATTAACATTAAATGGCAAGTACTGATTTCTTCCACACTATAGAGTTGTATTTAAAGCTAGTAACTTAACACCTCTCCTATTTTAGGTGAATATGCCTTTATGGGATCCCTCATTATACAAGAAGTGGTAAAGGAACTCCTTGGGAAAGGGTTGGACAGTGCTAAGGTTCTGCTGCTGGCAGGGAGCAGGTACGTGTTGTGGGTGTTGATGATCTGTGTACATACCTGGGAATATCTAACCTCCCTTTTCTTTGTGACTTTAGAAGTGCTGGAGTAGGAGTGTACAGCTGACATGATATGCATTATAATGGGAGGAGATGAGGGAAAGGAGTAGGTGGGGTTTGAGACTAAAGTGGATGGGTATGGGGCAGAAGAACTCTCGAGTCAGAGGCTCATTCCCCAGAGATCTGGAAACGAATAGGGGAAGATTTAGATCCCACCATGATCTGTGGTGACACCCAAAGTTCTTACATGACTGTGCCTGGTACACAATATAACCTCTGCTTAAAATACAAACTGGAAAAAGCTCATACCCCTTGGATGCTAGAGTGGTCTCCAACACATTACTTTCCAATACACTATAGACAACTCTAGCAACCAAGTGGTTGAATGAAGTGACCAGTAGAGAGGTATTTAAACTACACAAACTAATATATTATCTGAACATTATAACAATTTGTAAACTGAAGAATACACTGTCCATCATAAATCAGGAGCAAGTGTCTGAGGCCAACACAATCCCATTCCTACTCCAGACTGTTTTCATGACCAACAAAGCTGAGCTGAACCTTCATAATGTGGCATCTCTAAGTGGTTTCCTATTCTACCTAATCTGAGCATGTAGTGTGCTGACACATCATGTACATAATAGTCAGACAAGACCTTACATGGGCATCTCATCCTCTCTCCAGTGCTGGTGGAACTGGGGTCCTTCTGAATGTGGACCTGGTGGCTGATCAGCTGGAGGAGTTGGGTTACCCTGGGATCCAGGTACGAGGACTGTCAGACTCTGGCTGGTTCCTGGATAACAAGCAGTATAGGAGGACAGACTGTACGGATATAATCACGTGTGCTCCTACAGAGGCCATCCAGAGAGGAATCAGGTACTGTTGGGGGTGAGAAGCAAGGTTCTAGGTGAGGACATTACACTCTGAGCAAGGAGATTGATAGAAACAAGCTGGGTGCAGGGAATACATTAGGAGCTGGTTAATAGAAGGGAGATAGATGAAGGGAGATTGCCAGGACAGGGTGATATAAAGGTTTGGGGTGCAGGGAGTGCTCCAAGGGCGGGGAGTTGGTAGTGAGCACGAGCTAAGATAGAAGCATGCTGGATGTAGGGAGTGCATTGGAGGCAGGGCATGCACAAAGGGCAAGGGAGATAGATGTAGTCTGGATGCAGGGAGCATGCTAGGAACAAGGAGATGGAAGGGATCTGAATGTCGGGGGGGGTAGGTGCAGGGAGGTGGATAGAAGGTAGCTGGGTGCAGTGTAAGTGAGAGATGGGGATATGTAAGTGTGGGGTGAGAACAGAACCAGTTCAAGGTGTGAACAGTGAACTAGAAGCTCCCACACTGGCAATACAAAGCCCTGACCTATATCCACCTTGTTTTTCTGACATCAGGTACTGGAATGGGGTTGTTCCTGAGCGGTGCAAGCAGCAGTTTAAGGAAGGAGAAGAATGGAACTGCTTCTTTGGCTATAAGATCTACCCAACCCTGAGAAGTAAGTAAAGGAATCTGGGGAAAAGAGTAAAACTCAGGAGGGAGAGTCAGTACCATGGGGTTGGGCGAATCGGATTGTATTCTTATTATTATATTTTATTAATAAAGTGGCAACAAATTCCACAGAGCTGTGCAAATGTATAACAAGACAAATGAACAATGTATAACAGATAAAGGGTTAATCCCAATTGTAAATATCCTTAAAGGGATAGTAATACTTCACTTTAACTTTATTTTATTTTGTAGGCGTTAAAAAAACATGAAGAACGATATAAGTCTTATCTCTCAAACCTTTATGGTTTAAGAGATATTCACAAGCAAAGTTTTCCCCCTCCCGCCCCTTTTTCCTAGTGTAAGCCCTCTCTTCTCAGATGTGAATCTGGTTGTAAGACCAGACAGATAACAGAAGGGGACATTCTTCTTACAATGAAAACAATGAAAGCCCTTCCCCCCCTTGACAAGTTTTTCAGCTTTTTCCCTTATCTTAATTGAAGATTGTCCCTCTCTGCAGTCTACCTGGGCACCTCCCTTCTGATCTGGCTAAACAGGGGGGGGGATACTTTGCTTGTGAATATCTCTTAAACCATAAAGGTTTGAGAGATAAGACTTATATCGTTCTTCATGTTTTTTTTAATGCCTACAAATTAAAATAAAGATAAAATGAAGTATTACTATCCCTTTAAGGACCAGAGGGTTTGCAATGCACTGCAAAGCAATGTGTGGCATATGTCTTAAAGGGTTAAATGGTGTTGGAAACAAAAGGATAAGAGGGCCCTGACCATTAAAGCTTACAGTCTATAGATGGACTGTTATTGGCTGCTGAGCATGGTTTACATACAGCTGAGTTAGGGTGACCAGGCCTCACCTTAAACCAGGGACATATAGGAAACAGGCATTTTTCAGGAGAGCACTGAAATCAAGCAGCCCTGCAGTATGCATATTTCATATGTGTCCCTGGGTAAAGGTGAGGTCTGGTCAGCCTAAGGTGAGTGGATAGCTGGTTTAACCCCCTTGAATGCTAAAGAAGTATGACTGTACATCACATTGAGAAGCAATGAAATGGGGATGTCTTCAGAGTCCAGGGGGTTTATAATATTGAAGTCTGCATTCATTATTTATTTCAATTTAAATCTTGCTCAACCTTTGACCCCCAGCATTTGCCGACCATTAAACCTTTCAGTACCAGAGAGGTATGCAACACATTGGTATGCAATAATTTGCATACTCCTCTGGCTCTGAAAGGGTTAAATGAGAGCTAACACCTCCCCACTTACCTTACTATGGCCAGAAAAGACAAATGGCCCTCATGAATTTTACTCCAATCAGTCCAGGATGTCGTACCCATGCAGGCTGACACGACAGTAGCTAGAAGGACAACAGGACACAATCTCCATCCACTACACATGGTATTTGTAATCCTTTAACCCTTTGAGTGCCAGATGAGATATGCAGCCCAGTGCTTTGCAGTGCGTTTCCTACTCCACTGGCACTCAAAGGGTTAAGGACCAGAGGGGTGAGCAACACATTATTTCACAATGCACTGTCTTTCCTTCTTGTCCTATAAGGGTTACACAGGCTCGTTCAGTCTGCCTGACTCCATATAAAAAACCTGCCGGCAACTGTTGTCTACCTCCATGCACAAGGCATCCAGGGCTGACTGATGAGGTTATGTCCTGTTCAGAGGCCTAAAGGCTTAATTCATAGGGGCCATTAGGATTTTCTGACCATAGTAAAGTAAGTGAGGGTTTATTATTAGTAGGTCCCCCTTTAATCCCTTAAGGACCAGAGATCTGAGAAGGGAGCTCCCATTAAGGACCAGACAGAGAAGTTCGGCACTCTGTCGCACGTCACTGATAACATGTGCCGGAGCACCGAGCAGGGGTCTGAGAGAGACCGCTTTGGTTTTGGAGTGGACAGATTTCAGACCCCGTTTTTACTTACAGCTCTCCTGCAGGAACACTGTAACTAAAAAGTATGTGACGTGCCAGGGCTGTTACCGGTCCTTAAGGTAAAACATTGGAACGGTCCTGGCACGTCAGTGTCGTTAAGGGGTTAATGGTTGAATAAAGATGGTGGGAGTCGTAGATTAAAGCTGAACTTTCATTCAATTTAAAGTGCCCCCCAAATCATTATTCACACAACGATACACTTACCAGTGCTTGTATTATCCTGAATAAGTCCGGCATTATTGAGAAATCCAATTTGCTCGGGAGAGTCACCAGCAGGCATCCCAGTCTCCTCTATGATTTTAAACAGCACCAAAAAACAGAGGGGAGAGTCTCATCGTGTAGATAACTTGTTCAACAACAGGAGTATAAACAATAGAAAATATACTCACAATGTATGTATGTCACGGATATTGAATCGCAGTGACACACAGAGCTTGTGGAGGATATTATACTTCCTCCACATAGATATCCTGGATCCTTCACGCTCGATCCTTGAATAACCACCACTTCCCAGCGGGGCTTAAAGGGAAACACAAATAGAAGATACAAGGAGAGCTCTTCTGTTCAAATAAAACAGTATACTTAAAGCAGAACTTTCAGATAATAGCAAGTCGCCATGCATTCATTAAATTCATGGCGACTAGCTTGGAAATAGATGTCTTACCATAAAAAAATACCTGTGTCTAAAGGAATCCGTCCCGTTTGGAGACCAGAACTGAGGCTGGAGCGCAGACATCTTGTCTGTGCGAATGCGCCATCAATCCCGGTCTCCATAGAGTAGACTGCTTCGCACCATATGGTCACCGGAAGGGACTGATGGCGCAGGCTCACAGACCGCACTAACATGCCCGTCAGTCCCAAAACGGGACGGATTCCTTTAGACACATGTGTTTTTTTTACGGTAAGACATCTGTTTTCAAGCTAGTCGCCATGCATTTAATGAATGTATGGCGACTGGCTATTATCTGAAAGTTCCGCTTTAGTGCGAGATATAATCAGATATCTTACTGACATGAAATCTCTACCCGGTTATAATCATCCACAACCAATTATTTTCTAAAAGGAACCAAGAAAAAAATGCTTTCTCAATTGAATTGATTCGCTAATCATGTGATAACACTGTATACATTTAAATATAGATATCTCATATAAAACTTCAATGCACTGTATACATAACTGTATCAATACAAATTGTATCACAGAAAAAAGGTAATTAAAAATATATGGTGATGAATTCTGACCGCGTCAGTTTCAGCTGTACCGTAAATATCTCTTGACTCATATTTCAATAACATTTAATGACATTTAACCCCAACAATTCCATACGCGGGATTTAATTGGTCTCCTCGACCCTCCATCAGTGCATTAATTTAATTCACTTTATACAGGTGAATCAGAAGTACCCCCTAGTGGTGGAAGGATATATTGCTGAGTAGAAGAGTGATGGCTAACTGTAAGGCACAATTTAGATGCAGGGGACGTTGCTATGTGCTGGGTTGTATAGCTAGTGGCATTAGAAGCAGAAAAAGGGACTTAGTCATGCCACTGTACAGGCTCTGGCTAGACCTCACCTAGAGTATTGTGTACAGTACTGGAGGTCCCACTTCCAGAAAGATAAAAATATTATGGAGAAAATTCACATAGTGGCTACTAAAATGGAGAATGGTTTACAGTATAAACATAGAATCTGGCGGCAGATAAGAACCATTTGGCCCATCTAGTCTGCCCATTTTCCTACCGTACAAACCTCAAACCTTTTTTGGTCCTTGGTATTTTCTTATGTTAAAGACAGCTTTATGCCTATCCCATGCATGCTTAAATTCTGTCACTGTATTAACTTCTACCACTTCTGCTGGTAGGCTATTCCACTTAACTACTACCCTCTCAGTGAAGTAAAACATTCTTACATTACATCTAAACCTGTTTCCCTCTAGTTTTAGACTATGGCCTCTTGTCCTAAAATTATATCAGGATGGACTATAGGAATTAAATATATATAGCTTTAAGGATGTAACAAAGTACAGGAGGGAAGTACATTGCAAAGGAGTAGAAATGTTAGGACAAGAGGTCATAGTCTAAAACTAGAGGGACAGAGGATTAGATGTAAAATAGTTTTAGTTCACTGCAAGAGTAGTAGATAAGTGAAATAGCCTACAAACAGAAGTGGCAGCAGATAATACAATGTGGGGATTTAAGTATGCATGGAATAGAAATAAGGCTATCCTGTAAATAACACAAGACCAAGGATCAAATAAGGTTTAAGGTTTTTACATTAGGAAAAATGGGCAAAATAGTTCTTATCCGATGTCAAATTCTATGTTTCTATGTATTGGTTGGGGGAGCTAAAGTCCCAGGTCACATGCTTAAAGCAATGGATCTTGTTGCCATCTTGAGACCTGTTATGGTGCTAATCTTCCTACTAGTAATGGTGCAATTGGACTGCACAATGCACTAGTAATGCATTAGGTTGGCTCCCACCCTGTTCTTGGTAACCTAGCAGCTGCCCTGTTGTGACAAAAGGCTTTGGCTGAAGATGAAAGAAAGTTTCTACCTCTTGGGTTTAGCTGCTGGAGACTCATTTCTCCCCTATTTCTTAAAGGGTTAAGAAAATGTATTGCATTTCTCCGCAATGCACTGCTCATCCCTCTGGTCCTTAAATCTCTAGGGGTTTGTGGAATTTGTATTTGTTCACTTTGGCGTAGTTGGTTTGCTCCAGAAATATCTGGCATCTCATATATCATGCCTGAAAGCAATGGGTCTTCATCACAGCCTGTCATGTTGATGCAATAAATCTGTTCTAGCCTGAATACCAGTCCACCTTGGTGTACTGTGCATTCGTTACCTCATTCTGATATTGAATAGGACAAAGCTACTCTGACTCACACTTGTGTATGTTGTGTTTCTAGGTCCTGTATTCGTGGTCCAGTGGTTGTTTGATGAAGCACAGCTGACAGTGGATAATGTCCATTTGAGTGGGCAGCCAGTACAGGAGAGTCAGTGGCTTTATATCCAGAACTTGGCCCGAGAACTGAGGAACACTCTAAAGGATGTTGGGTGTGTATCATCTTATGGTGATTAAGCTCTCTGTTAGTAATTGTTCTCTAATAATGCATTCATTAGGCCCAAACCCCATGTCTTTTAGGAACCTAGAAACTCCTAGTGTGGGTATAGGTTTCAGGGTGGGGAAGGTCCTGGGCAACTGGTACCTAGAGAGTTGGACTCTGGGGCAATTGATACATGGGCCTCTCATCTCTGTCTGAAAGAGATCTTGCATGAGGTCACTGTCACTTTACTCACTGTGATATACACGAAACTGTAGCAAGTGTGCCCTTTTATAGGCACTAAACCCTATGAGCTCCAGAGGGGCACGCAACGCATTATAGAGCAATGTGTTGCATACCCCTCTGGCACACAAAGGGTTAAACAATTAGCACATGAATAGTAATAAGGAGGAGCTATTATGAAGATGTAATTAATGTCTGTTTAGGACCAGATGCAGGAAAATAGCTGCTATCTCATGTCCTGCATAAAGCACATCTGCTGAACGTCTTAGTATTTGGCACTTTTTATAACCAGGCCCGCTTTTTCTGAGCTCTTTTCAAACATGTGCATACTGTTGCTAGTTGAGAAAACTGGAACACAAATTAAAAACAATTGTGATTCATTGTTGGAGTTTTTCTGTATTGTTCCACAATCTGTTTTTTGATTGTGCTTATTAATTGCCCTATGACTCCATCTGTTGAGGACTACAATTCCTATCATCCCTGCCAGCCAGCGGCTGGCGAGGTATTATGGGAATTGTAGTCCTTAACAGTTTGAGGGACTTAATTTTCACACTGCTGATTTGGCAGGCCCCAGTCCAGGCTTTTGTTAATGTCCTGAAGTCCACACTAAACTCGTTGTCTTTCTTCACAGTGCAAGTTTTGCTGCTGCATGTCTGTCCCACGAGGTTATCACACGCAGGTAAGTCTCCATGCCTCACCTCCGTACACCCCAATACTCTCACTGTGTTCTCAACTCACCACGATAACTACCCCCCACCCCCCAATTCCCTTTATCTCTGCACCTTCTATCCTTTCACTACAGGTGTGGGAAGCCATCAGGTAATAACATAAGATACTGACTGTGAGAGCTCAGCCTTACCATTGTGGCCCCTTGGATTTTATAAAGCTCTATACCTCACAGTGCTCTATTACAAGACCCTATACCTCACAGTGCTGCATTGTAACTCCCTGTGCTCCCCCATACATTGTTAGTTCAGCCATTTGCCTCGCAACACTCAATTAGGTGGATGTCTGCCCTGCTATGTGGTCCCCTGCCTCACTGTGCCCCATCATGTGCCCCTGTCTCTTAGCGCCCAATCATGTGTTTCCCTGCCTTACTCCACTCCATCATGTGTCCCTCCTGCTTTGCTGCTCCCCGTCATGTGTCCCTCCTGCTTCGCTGCAACCCTGTCATGTGGCCCTCTGTTCTTAAGTGTGCCAATTTATGGCCTCTCTGTCCCACAGCATTCTGTTGTTTGATCCTCTGTGCTTCATTTTTTGGTCCTCTGCTCCTCGGTACCCCGTTATGTAGCCCCTCTGCACCAGAGCACTCTACTTTGTGGCTGTCTGCCCCTCCGTGCTTCATTCTGTTGTTGTCTTTTGTACAGCCCTTTACCCATAAGAATGGGGAGTGCAGGGTCACTAGTAAGCACACACAATGTGATCTGTCCAACTCTGTCTTCTTTCTTCTTTTCATTGCACTCTGCTAGGATGAGGGTATGTACAGTGTGTATCTTGTGTGTTTAGTGGGAATGTACATTGTATTCACTGCATGTAGTCTGTAGTACTAAGAGGAACTGGACCAGCTGCACCAAGTCCTGGTTAAATGTCTGGGAATTAGGGGGATTTGTATTTCTCCCCTATGATGCAGATGTTTTTCTCCAGAATTATCCTAGTTCTGTTTAGTACATCAGCCTCATTATGTGGTCACAGCATGTATACTATGCTCCTTATTCACATGATGTATATAATATGGTCACTGTCTGTACTGTTATATGGTGTGTGATGTATATCATGTGGTCAGTGTCTGTACTGTTATACGGTGTGTGATGTGTATAATATGGTCACTGTCTGTACTGTTATACGGTGTGTGATGTGTATAATATGGTCACTGTCTGTACTGTTATACGGTGTGTGATGTGTATAATATGGTCACTGTCTGTACTGTTATACGGTGTGTGATGTGTATAATATGGTCACTGTCTGTACTCTTATGGTGTGTGTGATGTGTATAATATGGTCACTGTCTGTACTGTTATATGGTGTGTGATGTGTATAATATGGTCACTGTCTGTACTGTTATACGGTGTGTGATGTGTATAATATGGTCACTGTCTGTACTGTTATACGGTGTGTGATGTGTATAATATGGTCACTGTCTGTACTGTTATACGGTGTGTGATGTGTATAATATGGTCACTGTCTGTACTGTTATACGGTGTGTGATGTGTATAATATGGTCACTGTCTGTACTGTTATATGGTGTGTGATGTGTATAATATGGTCACTGTCTGTACTGTTATATGGTGTGTGATGTAAATCATGTGGTCACTGTCTGTACTGTTATATGATGTGTATAATATGGTCACTGTCTGTACTGTTATATGGTGTGTGATGTAAATCATGTGGTCACTGTCTGTACTGTTATATGATGTGTATAATATGGTCACTGTCTGTACTGTTATACGGTGTGTGATGTGTATAATATGGTCACTGTCTGTACTGTTATACGGTGTGTGATGTGTATAATATGGTCACTGTCTGTACTGTTATACGGTGTGTGATGTGTATAATATGGTCACTGTCTGTACTGTTATACGGTGTGTGATGTGTATAATATGGTCACTGTCTGTACTGTTATATGGTGTGTGATGTATATAATGTGGTCACTGTCTGTACTGTTATACGGTGTGTGATGTGTATAATATGGTCACTGTCTGTACTGTTATATGGTGTGTGATGTATATAATGTGGTCACTGTCTGTACTGTTATACGGTGTGTGATGTGTATAATATGGTCACTGTCTGTACTGTTATACGGTGTGTGATGTGTATAATATGGTCACTGTCTGTACTGTTATACGGTGTGTGATGTGTATAATATGGTCACTGTCTGTACTGTTATACGGTGTGTGATGTGTATAATATGGTCACTGTCTGTACTGTTATACGGTGTGTGATGTGTATAATATGGTCACTGTCTGTACTGTTATATGGTGTGTGATGTGTATAATATGGTCACTGTCTGTACTGTTATATGGTGTGTGATGTGTATAATATGGTCACTGTCTGTACTGTTATATGGTGTGTGATGTGTATAATATGGTCACTGTCTGTACTGTTATACGGTGTGTGATGTGTATAATATGGTCACTGTCTGTACTGTTATACGGTGTGTGATGTGTATAATATGGTCACTGTCTGTACTGTTATATGGTGTGTGATGTGTATAATATGGTCACTGTCTGTACTGTTATATGGTGTGTGATGTGTATAATATGGTCACTGTCTGTACTGTTATATGGTGTGTGATGTATATAATATGGTCACTGTCTGTACTGTTATACGGTGTGTGATGTGTATAATATGGTCACTGTCTGTACTGTTATATGGTGTGTGATGTGTATAATATGGTCACTGTCTGTACTGTTATATGGTGTGTGATGTGTATAATATGGTCACTGTCTGTACTGTTATATGGTGTGTGATGTGTATAATATGGTCACTGTCTGTACTGTTATACGGTGTGTGATGTGTATAATATGGTCACTGTCTGTACTGTTATACGGTGTGTGATGTGTATAATATGGTCACTGTCTGTACTGTTATACGGTGTGTGATGTGTATAATATGGTCACTGTCTGTACTGTTATATGATGTGTATAATATGGTCACTGTCTGTACTGTTATATGGTGTGTATAATATGGTCACTGTCTGTACTGTTATATGGTGTGTGATGTGTATAATATAGTCACTGTCTGTACTCTTATACAGTATGTGATGTGTATCATGTGGTCACTGTCTGTAATCCTATATGGTATGTGTGACTTGTACATCATGGTCACTATATATACTCCTATATGGTGTGTATTTGTACAGTGGTGTTAAAAGGAAGTGACCTTCTTTCCTCCAGTTGGTTGTCAGGTGCTGCAAACCTCCAAAAAATCCACAAGATTAAAGGCAACTATCCCATGTACAATGCTGGAGCTTGAGGGGAAGCTGAGGCTGTGCACTGTGCATCCTTCTGGTCCTTAAGGGGTTAATACAGGTTTTGCGGCACATTACAGAAATGCCAGTTTGGTTTTCAATAGGCTGAATGTACAAAATCGTACTGGTGTTATCCTGCAATGCCACTGGCGGCACTCCTGGGTATGCACTAGTGTCTGATCTCTGTAGTACATACCAACACACACACTTCATCATCATTAGGACTTAAAGGGATAGGAATGCAGGGTTTACCCTCTGAGTAAAACAAGGATACTTCCACTGTTGTTCTATTCAAAAGTTATTGAAGCGCAGACTTGCATTTTTGGGTGCAGTACCACCATAGACTGAAAGGTTATAGTGGCGCAGTTGCAACAGAAGTCTATGGACAGCTGTGTTTAGCTGAGCATAAACCTCCATAGTATACAGTAGCAACAGTGACACTGTCACGTTTCAGACCATGGAGGTAATGGAACCAAAAAGTGCTAACTTGAGCTGCAATAATTTTGGATAAAGCCTCTCACAGCAGTGGGGATTTCCTTGTTTTACTCTGCAAGATAGACTCTGCAATATATACTTTCCAGTCTTAAGCATTACTATCCCTTTAAACGCCAGCAAGCTCCTTACTCCTACCTAGGACATGTGCTGTAAAATGGAGTGAAGTTGCTCTGGTTAATACATATTGGTTAAAAAAAAAAGGACTAAAGGAGAGGAACTCCCCAAAATGTCTATAAACTGCCCTTCCCTTGGTGCATGTAGCATTAACAAACAAACAATAATAATTCGGCTGCACTTGAACGTAGCCTTCAGACACAATGTAACCAAGTAAAAGCAACTGTATCTTTATTGTAGTCAAAAAATGCGCAGCATCAAATTCAAAGCATCCAGACAATAAATAAAAGTTACAGACCGTGAGATGTCTTCATGGGCAGGTGTGACCTAACCGATCAACGCGTTTCACGTGTAATAACGCTTAGTCACTTTAACAGATGAGATCCCTCTCATGAAGTACTGAGTTATCAACTGACATTAAATCCAAGAGTATCTGGGATCCTAATGAAATCCAAATAGCCTCAAAGGTTGGTCACATAAAAATAGGAGCAGAGGGGGTATTTTCCCCCAAAATTATTGGGTAATAGACACCCCCTAGCATGCGACCCTAATGGCTATGGATAGAAGTGTATTAAGTATGAGGCGCCTACAGCGAGCAGATACAGAAAACTTTAGACATCAGTATACGGACATTGACACGTTCTCCATTTTATTACAGCTATAATACAAGTTATACTTTATTTTTTTTTTTAACCTTTCATTGTACTCAGTCGTTAATATCGTTACACCAAGTGTCCCTATTTCACTGTGCTGTGTATGGGCTACCATTTCTTTAGTTTTGAGCTGCTTATTGTTGATTTTGCCCTAGCACATTCCCTTTAGCCTTTGAAGCACTTCTTACACCCATTAGGGTGATGCACCGTATCGTGTACCACTGTGTTCAACCTCCAATAACTGATCAACATATGCAATTCAGACACCCAGGCAAAGTAGCAATTATCAAGTGTGCGTGTATGTATGTATGTATGTATGTGTGTGTGTGTGTGTGTGTATATGTGTGATATATATATATATATATATATATATATATATATATATATATATATATATATATATATATATATATATATATATATACACACAAAACAAGATGGTGGACAGCACTCTCTCTGGTAGTCCAATTTACCCAGGTGCACAATCCCCTATGTAAAAGGCATAAAGATAAAGAATTGGGCAGCACCCGTGGGTCTTGTCTATAGAACTTTTATTTCACATACAAGGCAAAATACATGGTCAAAGTTTCGGTCCAAACAGGACCTTTCTCAAGGTCCTGTTTGTACCGAAATGTTGACCGTGTATTTTGCTTTGTATGTGAAAATAAAGTTTTATAGACAAGACCCACGGGTGCTGCCCAATTCTTTATCTATATATCTATATATATATAATATAATTATAATTCTATATGTTCAGATCTAACTTTCTGATTACCCTTTGACTGCCAGAGAGGTATCCAAGGCAAACCTCTTTATGATGTGACTTGGTGAAGGTATACCAGGACTGAAGCTGCAACCTGGAAGCTACACTAGTGTTCTTCTAAAAGAGCTTAAGGATCTTTAGTATCTTTTCCCCCCTTTGTTTCTGAACATATTTCAGCAAGACTGAATACTTTAACTGGGGTATTCTAGACCTTCAAAAACGAATTATGTCTTTAATGTTGGAATTAAGTAGGGGGCTTTTTACTCACATAATGAAAAAAAATCTTAATACATATTTGTGGCCAGCAGTGGGTTTTATTCTTAATGTGAACAAATAAGTTATATTTAACTTTAGTGAGTATTACACAATACAGTATATCCAATTCCAGAATAGTGTTTAACATATTTACTAGCTATACAGGTTCCAGCTGAACTCCATTACCATTCGCCGTCTCATGTTAAATCAATTTTCTTTGTCTCAACCTATGGAAGCATCAGTCAATTATATGTGGCTGAAGCTGGCATAAACTGACCATCAGTCATGCCCTCAACAGCCCCTCCCCCAGCAAATGGATCTCCAGTGGAATACACAGCAGGGCAGATAACTAACGTCAGTATTTTCTACTGAAGTAAAATTGCATCTCCATAGAAGGTTCCAGTGTGAGCATAACCTAAGCTGCATACTTGCAAAATCCAGTCAAACCATCCTATGCATAATGTTAACTGAAAAGCTAACAAATGCTTTAGGCCAAGGGTCCTCAGGTCTGTCCTCTGGGACCACTGACAAGCCATGCTTCAGGTTTTTCCAGCCTAACCATTTAAAGGGATAGTAATACTTCGTTGTATCGTTGTTTTATTTTGTAGGCATTACAAAAACATGAAGAACAATATAAGTCTTCTCTCTCAAACCTTTATGGTTTAAGAGATATTCACAAGCAGTTTCCCCCTCCAGCCACTTTTACCTAATGTAAACCATCTCTTCTCAGATGTGGCATGCAGTCCATAGACTGGACAGATAACAGCAAGGGACAATATTCTTCCTATCAGAACAATGAAAGCCCTGCCCCCCTTGACAAGTTTTTCAGGTTTTTCCCTTATCTTAATTGAAAATTGTCCCACTCTGCAGTCTACCTGGGCACCTCCCTTCTGCTCTCTCTGAGCAGTGCTACATTAGTAAAAGGGGCGGGAGGGAGATACTTTATCATTTAATTACTCCTAAACTACAACTCTGACAGAATTGAAATAACACTCTCCATTGCCCAAATACTATGAAGATTAATTAGAGCTGCTTTTATTATGAAACATGACTATCACTTTAAGGATGAGCAGGTTGTGCAATGCGTTGAATACCCTCTGGTCCTTAAAGGGTTAACACAGATGATTGAATCAAAATGACTGAGCTTTTGCTTGACTTATCTGTACTCAAGCAGGGGAATCCTTAAAGTGATAATAATATTTCACAAAAACAGCAGCTCCAGTTAATCTTTATAGTATATGAGCCATAGAGAGTGTTATTTCAATACTGTCAGAGTTGTAGTTCAAGAGTAATTGAATGACAAAATATCCCCTTCCCGCCCCTTTTACCTAGTGTAAGCCACCTACCTTCAGATGTGGAATCTGGTCTTAAGACCAGACAGCTCACAGCAAGGGACAATCTTCTTACTGTGAGAACAATGAAAACCCTGCCCCCTTGACAGGTTTTTCTCTTATGCTAATTGAAGATTGTCCCTCTCTGCGTTCCACCTGGACCCCACCTTTCTGTTCTGAGGTGAGCAGTGTTACATCAGTAAAAGGGGTGGGAGGGGGATACTTTCATTCAATTACTCTTGAACTACAACTCTGACAGTATTGAAATAACACTTTCCATGGCCCAAATACTAAGAAGATTCATTGGAGCTACTTTTATTGTTAAACATTACTATCTCTTTAAGTCTTTGTCTGTAAGTGAGCCATGAGCACAGGTTTGAGAACCACTGCTTTAAGTCAGGAATTTTCAGTTCTTCTTCAAATACCCTCAGTAAACAGAGACTTAAGGATTTCCCTGATGGAGCACAAACCGGTGATTTTTATTCATTCACTTATGCTTAGAGATGGTAATGCTTCAGATTTTCTGCTTTTTACTTTTATGATTTTAGTGTGTTCCTGATAACATTCACTCTTTATAAGACACTTCCATTCATGAGAAAACTTTGTTTTAAATTCCCCTTTCCCTCCCCATTTGGTGACGTCCGTTCCATCATTCAGAAGTGGCTACCTCTGGTCATTTGAGTAAATACTACCCATGGTGCTGCAGTAATTATGGCAACCCTACACTGCATTCACACTGAAGGAGAATTTTTCCTCATCCACTGCTTGCACTGTGTGCTGAACACCAGTTACAACAAAATGTAGTGTTGTGATAGTGTTCTCAGTGCATGTGTTGAGATGAGGGCAATATCTTCCTTGGTATGTATGCCTATGAGGGTTACCATAATTACACTTGCTCCACGAGCAGAGTCTGGTTGATCAACCAGATTCAGCTTCTTCTGAATGATTGAGTAGGCATCATTGAAAAGGGTGAGCGTGAGGAATTTAAAATTCAGTTTTCTTGTGAACAAAAGTGTTATATGGAGGGTAACTGGTATCAATCACTCTCTAAAAACATATGCTATCAGTTAAAAGATTAGAAGAAAAGTAGCAGCGTGTTTTCCTTCCTCCCTATGACATCAACCCCACCAACAGCGTGGCACAAATCTTAATGTGGGGCTGACAGGACGGTGAATTAACCATCCATAGATAAAAATATTCATATGTTCTTAAGCACGGGTTCCCAAACATGTCTTAGAGTACTATGAACAGGCCTGAATTTTAGGATTTCCCTGCATAAAGCAATTCACCGTCCTGTCACCCCTGCATTTTATGCACATAAAGATTTGTGCCACGCTGTGGGTGTGGTTGATGTCACAGGAAGGAAGAAAAACACACTGCTACTTCTAATCTACAGGGAAAGCAGTGCACAGGCTGTCACTAGAAGTACAGCGAACAGCAGTTGTGCAGTTCTCTGCTGCCACCTTGAGGTACATCTCAGGAACTTTAAGTGCTACTGACAGTCTGTGCTTTGATATCCTTCCTGGCTGATTCTCATCCACAAAGTGTTATGTGTCTGCTTGTATTGTTGACTAACTTATTACGTTGCAATGCATTGGATACCTTTCTGGCACTCAAAATGTTATTACACTGTTTGTTCCCTGCCCAGTGCTTTTTCAAGTTTAAAGGGATAGTACTGTTTTACAAAAACAGCAGCTCCAATTAATCTTCATAGTATTTGAGCCATAGAGAGTGTTGTTTCAATACTATCCAAGTTGTAGTTCAAGAGTAATTGAATGATAAAGTATCCCCCTCCTGTTCCTTTTACGTAGTGTAAGCCGCCTCCCCTCATATGTGGAATCTGGTCTCTTGACTGGACAGGTCACAGCAAGGGACAATACTCTTACTGTGAACATAATGAAAACCGTGCCCCCATTGACAGGTGTTTCAGGTTTTTCCCTTATGCTGATTGAAAATTGTCCCTTTCTGAGATCCATCTGGACAGTCTTGCTGCTCTGAGGTAAGCAGTGTTACATCAGCAAAAGGGGCAGGAAGGGGATACTTTATCGTTCAATTACTCTTGAACTACAAATCTGACAGTATTGAAATAACACTCTCCATGGCCCAAATACTATGAATATTAGTTGCAGCTGCTTTTATTGTGAAACATTACTATCTCTTGTATACACAGTCCTATCTGCATGTAGATCAGTTTCTTGAAATAAGTAATTTAATTTTTACATTTCTGCAAATGATGCCCAGAATGATCACGTTTCAGCAGAGGATAATACAAGGTTACGGCTTGGCATCTCATTATGTACAGCAGTAGGGATAAGGACTGTAGTGACGTAGCTAAAGATGAGCCGTTCTGGAGCAAACCATCTACACTTTGTGGAGCAAATGGACGCCTCCATTAAATCAATGGGAATGTAGAAAATGTTTTTGTCCCTTACGCTGACGTTGGTTTGGTCCAGAATTAGTTCTCTTTATCTTTTTAAACCCTGATATCTGTTCAGTGCTCTTTACGTAATACAATTAATAGCTTAAAGGAGCAGTAAACTTTTTTTTTTATGAAAACACATATTTTATAAAGCATTTCCTGCTTAATAAAACAAGGGTACTCCCATCGCTGTCAGATGTTTTATTCAAAATTTATAGCAGTTTAAATAATCAGGAAGTGAATTTACTGTGTTTACTTCCTGAAATTTCTAACTGACAGGAAGTGACAAGCAGTTTCTATCATATTCTATGGAGACCTGTATGTCTCTGACTTTTCTGACTTTCCTCTCAATTAGAATCTAACAGGAAATCGAATTAGAATTTGACCACTAGAGGGCACTGCTAATGTAAAAAAACGTGGGTTTAAACAGTAATAACTCTGGAAATATAAATCTCTCGGCAGTGGGAGTACCCTTATTTTACTCAATAGGAAAATCCCTACAATATATATTTTTTTCATAAAAAAAAGTTTGCTGCTCCTTTAATGTCATGAGTAGTCAATACACAACAATATAAACATGCATTAGCTTTTTTTAAAGAAATGTATCTAAATCTTGGGTGGCGGTATCAAAGGCTTTCCAGCTGCTGTTGGAGTACAACGCTCATAATCCTTTCCATGCCCATCTGCATTTACAGTTGGGTTTATCTGAATAAGTACTTCCGAAAAAAAAACAGAATAATGATGTCAAGACTGTGCAGAAGCAAATATACAATGTATATTCAGCTTTGAGTGCTCAACGCATTGCTTTGCAATACCTTTTAACACCCCACTGATGACTTAGCTAGGTAGGTGCCCTTCATACAGCAGTCACTTGTCTGTCTGTATATTTTATGATTTATATCAACAGTTTCCTTTAAAAGTGATCTCTATTGAATCCTCACAAAAAAGGGAAACTCTCACCTCCTATAAAGTAATCTTTTTTTTTTTTTTTTTTTACTTTCTGTCCCCAATACAGCTGGAATCCCTTTTCTTTTTTTCTTTTTTTTTTTTTTTCAAAATCGATAATTTTATTGAGCTCTAATCTTATAAAGTGTTAGCAGATGATGTCACGGCTGGCCTCGCTGCAGTACAATTCTGTACCACGCAGCTGTCAATCTTTTCCTCCCCTGTTGCACCTCATTCCCTCCTCCTCGTCTCATGCTTGAATTCTCCACGTGACCTGGTATGCTCTCTTCCCAATGAGAGTGCACCCAGAGCTGGATTTACATCTCAGGATCCTGTAGGCACAGAAATCTGAAGCGCCCCCCCCCCGGGCCATCTGCACTGGACACCTCCACAATGCTCCTAATCTCCACGTTGCCCCCCATCATCTCCATATTGCCCTCACATTTCCTCCATCATTGCCACATTGCCCCCCATTAGCTCCAACTTGCCACCATCAGCTCCATATTGCCCTCATATTGCCCCCATCAGCTCCATATTGCCCTCACATTGCCCCCCATCAGCTCCATATTGCCCTCACATTGCCCCCCATCAGCTCCACATTGCCCCCATCAGCTCCATATTGCCTTCACATTGCCCCCTTCAGCTCAATATTGCCCTCACATTGCCCCCATCATCTCCATATTACCCTCACATTGCCCCAGTGTCCGTTTCTTACCTCTTCCCTGGTGGTCCAGCGGCAAGAGAGCTCTGTGCCTCCTCCTTCGGCACAGTGCTGTAGCTGCTGGAGCTCCCACGCGGTCTTCAGTAATGCAGAGTGCTGGGAGATGTCATCTCCATGCACTCTGTGTTACTAAAGAACCGGGACAGCACAGCAGCTACAGGTCTGTGCCGAAGGAGGAAGCACAGACCTGTCTTCATGGTGCCGGCGGGGAGGCGAATAATAAAAAAAAATCCCACCACACACATGCTCGGATGTTCCCAGTGACAGGCGCCCCTTTGTTGGGTGCGCCTGTAGGCAGATGCCTACTCTGCCTAATTATAAATCCGGCCCCGAGCGCACCTGGTCACATGGAGGATTCACTCATCAGACTAGGAGGAGGGAACAAAGCTCAACAGGGGAGGAAAAGATTGACAGCCATGTGGTACAGACCTTACCGCAGGGAGGCCAGCAGTGATGTCACACCATAACATTTTATAAGCTTAAATCTCAATAAAATAACAGATTTGGAAGAAAGTAAAGGGACTGAAGCTGTACTGGGGACAGAGAATAAAAAAGAATTACTTTAAAGGGGGTGAGAGTTCCCCTTTAAATGCAGGATGCTTATGAAGAACACTCAATGCAGTGTTGCACTGATTCTTGTGCTTCCTGCAGAATGAAATTATCATATTATATATTAATATTATAGTTATCCTTGAGTAGCACAACAAAAAAAAGGCATCACTGAACAATATTGGTGCAAATATGGGGGTAACCAATGGCAAAATAGTGGGCAGCTAAAAAGTTTTGTTTTTAAATGGGTAGTTTAACCCCTTGAATGATAGATCTCCAACTCATTGCAAAGCCGTGCATTGTTTTGATATTTCTCATATTCCAGAGGTTAACCCTTTGAGTGCCAGAGGGGTACGCAATGCGTTGCATACCCCTCTGGCACTCATAGGGTTAATAGTCCACTTTAAATCAATGGGAATTTTAGGAATTTGTATTTGTCCCCTACGGTGCAAATTGTTTGCTCCAAAATTGCACTGCTTTTCATTTGTGGATTAGGCCCACAGCTGGGTGTAGGGATGCCGGCATCACTGCTGAAAAAATACACCTATTTTTAGAGGCCTGTAAGAGGCAGCGATAGTCTGCAGATTCCATGTAAATACCCTCTGATCACGGCATTCCAGCAATTCAAACAACATCTCAAAAATGGAAAAGAATGTAAACTATGTTAATGTCCTTTACTTTGTGTTTTTTCAGTATTTTACTGACATTTCAAATATTTTTACTGACTTCCAACTTTAGCTATTTTTTTTAATGGCTGTCAAGATTAGACAGTTGTCAGCTTTGTGTTTTTGCTTTTCTGATCAAAAATCGGCAGTCTGTTAGTTCATTGTACATAGCAGAATTTCCAGAGAGTTATTTCCAGATAATAAAATAAAGTATGGAACGAGAGTACACAGTGCAGCAGTGGGCAACCTGAGGCCCTCCAGCTGTTAAGCTTTACATTCCCATCATCCCCTGCCAGCCATGTCAGGGATGATAGGAGTGGTAGCCTTCAACAGCTGGAGGCCCTCAGGTTAGCCACCCCTGTCTTAGGGCCGTTTGTTAACCCTGTAAGGACCAGAGAGGTGTGCAACACATTGCAAAGCAACGCACTGAATACGACTCTGGCACTTAAAGGGTTAAAATGTGACAAATACATTTACTTTTTAGTCTGCATGTACAGTCTATTACGCACACGGGGGACTCAGGGTATTATTCATCAAGCTAAGGAGGTGCAATCCTGGAGCAAACCAACAGCACCACAGGGGACAAAGTCTAATTTGCTAAATCCATATTGACTTAAATGGTCATTGTAATCCCTTGAATGCTGGAGAGGTCTCCAAGGCATTGCTTTGCAATGCCTTGGAGACCTCTCTAGCATTCAAGGGGTTAATGAGCCTGATTTAAAGTATTGGGAATTCACATTTCTCCCCTTTTGTGCAGTTGGTTGGCCCCACACTTTCACCTCTCTAGCTTAAAGAAGAAGGTCCTTAGAGTTCTGGATCCTGTACAAGCCACCAGACTGGGGCCGCACAAACCTCATTCTGACATGTTGGGGACTTTGCTAATCAAGAGAGATACTGGTGAGGTCACAAATACATCTCTCCATCCTTGTAGTGTAATACACTGAAGTGAGAGAGTGCTAAACCTCCCCACCCCCCAACACACACACACACACACACACACCCCACATATCACTGCTTTTAACCTTTTGAGTGCCAGAAGGGTACACAATGCATTGCTTTGCAATGTATACCCTCTGGCACTCAAAGGGTTAAGGCTACTTTTTTTTAGTGCAACTTTTTTGTAGCATCTGAAAATTTTGGTGCATGTTCGGTGCTACAGTGTTGCAACATTTTTTCCCAGAATCCCATTCTCTCAATATCCACAGAAGTGACGTAGTCTCAGGAAAAATGAATCTACCAGCCATAGTAGTGTAATTTCAAAGTGATTCCAATGAAACCCATAACTACCAATTTGTACACACGATATTGCACTGTCAGAGGAAAATTGCAGCAATATCCGCACACGATGCCTGCATGAAATACACCATATGAAACAATGATTTGCAATTCCATGCATTTTTTAATGCATTGCTGTTGCTGCAACAAAGCTGCCCATGTGAAAGGTGCCTTAAAGCGGAACTACCACCTGGCCTAAAGTTGCTCCCAAAGAATTATCCATCTGACGGCTAGCTACTCAATAGTACTAGGCGCCAGAATTATTACCTCGTTATAGAGATTTCCTACTGCTCCCGAGACTGACAGCCAGAAAACAACACAGATGTCTTTGAATAGTGACGCCTGCGTGGTCAGTCCCTTCCAGTACCATTTTGGCTCCTAGCAACGCCTCTTAGAGCAGACTGGGACTGACAGTGCAGACGTCACTATGCAAAGATGTCTGCGCTGTCAGTTCCGGGAGCAGCAGAAATTCTCTATAAAGAGGTAATAATTCTGGCGACTAGCACTACTGAGCAGCTAGTCGCCAGATGGGTAATTCTTTGGGGGCAACTTTAGGCGGAGTGGTAGTTCCACGTTAACCTTCCTAACCATGAGTTTTGTTTTTTTGTTGTTTTTTTTTTTTTAACTTCCAAAAGCTCACTGTCAGGGGATATAAGAATAGTAGATATTGATGAGTATATATTTATATATAATATTTCTGCATTAAATGGTGGCACTCACAGGGTCCTTTACAGGAGAATCTCAGGTGTGTTTATTGAATCAACTTTTCAGTCAACACTGTGGCCAAAACTTTGATTTCTATGAGTGCTATCTTTCTACACAGAACTGTGTGTATATGACATTTTGTGATGTGCACCCAGCAAATTTATTTCCATAATAGTGAGTGCATCATATAGTGACTGTATGTAGATTGGATAGAGAGATAGAGATGTGTATATATAGATGTATACAAACAGAAGCACAAAGAGGATGATCTAAAAGTAGGGTTTTATTTTAAAGGGATAGTAATACTTTGTTTTATCTTTTTTATTTTGTAGGCATTAAAAAAACATGAACAATATAAGTCTCATCTCTCAAACCTTTATGGTTTGAGAGATATTCACAATCAAAGTTTCTTCTCCCGCCCATTTTACCTAGTGTAAGCCATCTCTTCTCACATGTGAAATGCAGTCCATAGACCATACAGATAACAGCAGGGGACAATCTTGTTCCTATGATAACAATGAAAGCCCTGCCCCCCTTGACAAGTTTTTCAGGTTTTTCCCTTATCTTAATTGAAGATTGTCCCTCTCTGCAGCCTACCTGGGCACCTCCCTTCTGATCTGGCTGAACAGTGTTACATCAGTAAAAGGGATGGGAGTGGAATACTTTGTCATTGAATGACTCTTGAACTACAGCTCTGACAGAATTGAAATAACACTCTCCAAAGTCCAAATACTATGATGATTAATTAGAGCTGCTTTTATTATGAAATATTACTATCCCTTTAAACATTCATATGAGCAATAACACAAATGCACGTACAGGATAAAAATAAGATGAAAGCTTATCTCTCTTTGTAGTTATGCCACTGCATCTGCATCGATCACCCCCTCTCCTCCATAGATGTAGCAATTCATGTAGAAGGAAGCAATAGATGTATTAGGCGCTTGTTACATATACACAAACAATGCTCTTTTATATAGACACTGTTCACGGAGTTACTCACAGACCTGATATTACAGGATGACTTCGGACCTCCGCATCAGTTCGTAGATGTCAGAGCTACCCTTCCATTATTGATTTTCCAACTATATCTATATAGATGTGTGTATGTAATAAATATGTATATGTTTAATATATATAACAAAGTAGATGCTAGCACTCCACAATTTTAGGGTACCAGGGTAAGACTTGTATCGACAATGAAAGAATGGCTTGACACTCGCAGGTTTTTCATACAATGGGGGTTATGCACTAAGGCAGTGGTTCTCAACTCCGGTCCTCGGGACCCACTAACAGGCCAGGATTTGATTATTTCCTTGTTAGAGCACAGGTGAGTTAATCAATGTGAATGAGTCTCTGATCACCACACCTGTGTTCTAGCTGAGAAATCCCTAAGTCCTGGCCTGTTAGTGGGTCCCGAGGACAGGAGTTGAGAACCACTGCACTAAGGTGTGATAAAGAGGTGATAAAGTGGAGAAGACTTCACTAGTGATATCACTTCTCTAATTCCTATGTTATTCTATGGAGCCAATGCATTAAAATTTCTCCAGCTTTGGACATATTAGTGCATAGGCTGTATGAAATAACATACTGGAGAAGTAGTCTCCATTTATCACCTCTTTATCACACCTTAGTGCATACTCTAAATGTGTATAGGTGTGCGAATCCAAGATCCACTAAACCCATAGTGTATTGACTGGGTGCTAGTTGTTATTATCACTAGTTTAAAAGCCCGTGTACATGGGCCACAGTGCCACCCAGCAGCCTCAGCTGGTGCCCGGAGCCTCTCTGCTCACCAAGTGGTCCCAGGATGGTGAGCAGAGAGGACTCCGGTCCGAATTTGGAGCACTGCTCCATATCAGCCGCGGCACATTCAGGCAGTCTATACTGCCCTGGTCATGTCTGCAGCACACGCAGACTGCACATGACGGCTTCTGACAAACATCCTAGCCTTTTATTATATAGGATTATTCTTTATTTATATAGTGTCAACTAGTTCTGCAGCGCTAGTTGGTGATCTACATACAATGGAGAGGCAGTCAATGCACTTGCAGGTTATTCTTCTTGTGCAGTCAGATGATGTACTGAATCAACGTTTAGGCCCTCTGTATATCTATGTATATATAATATTAGGTGCAAATGTCCTAAGGTATATGATGAATGTGTTTTCGTATTGATCCGTCTGATTATACAAGCCCTTAAAATAATAGGAGACAAGAACTGAAAAGGGCAGGGTTCTAAATAAAAATTATGCAGTTTCAAACCAATAATGTTCTTACAAGTTTAGGATTAGATTTTAGGGGATCTAACCTAAAATAACTTTTACAGATGCTAGGTGGAAATACATGATACATACCTCACAACATTTCAAATTGTGTTTTAGGGGGTGTTGCTGGGGGCGTGGCTGGTGGGTGGGGCATTAATGAGAATTTTTAGGCTGTTTCAGGACCTACTGACACCTCCTTGTGTTACCTAATAAATGACTTATAACAAGACCAAAGTATTGTATTTAAGCAGACTGATTTATAAACACATATACTGACGTTTAAATAAACAATAATGTAAGTTTTATTGCTGTAGAGCAGTATGATACACTTGTATACACACCACACAATCTGATCTCCTAAAAAGAGGGACATTAGTGTAGGAAAGAGGGACAGTGGGATTTGGGTCTAAAAGAGGAACTGTCCCTCCTAAAGAGGGACACTTGGGAGGTATGATGATATTTAAAAGTATCTAGAACAATTCCATTTTTAAGTTTGTGTTCCTTTAAGGACTGCCCTTTCCACCTGATGTACAGCTGCCCATAGCCACAGTGTAACCCAGCTTGCTCCTCTATCTGACACCACTTATAGGGCAGGAGATGAGTGTGAACCAGCTTGTCATGCATCTTGGCTTCCATGTGCAGGAAATGGACAATTTGTTCTAATCTTCCATCAAAGTCTCTGTCCCTCCAATTACTGGTGCAGACTAGGGGTGGGGAATTATTTTGGCTTGAGTGACATCTCTTTCTTTAATTTTTAACGAGGGCCATAGTTGTATTCCACCTGCAAACAGCACAAAGTGAATTGTATTAGTGTTAAAATATTAATACATACATACAAACAAACAACCCCTGTCTACCAGTTCCCCACTAGTAATTACCTTTCTGACTGGTAAAAGTGAAATGTGTGTGTGACAGAGAAAGAGGGAGCTAAGAGAATGAGTTTGACCGTTATGTCTGGTTGATTGATTAAACAGAATTGATGCATTCTCAGTGCAACTGTGAATGTATCAATTCAGGGTCACCCTACTGTGTGAGAGTCGAACACTGTATCAGTATTGTGCTTAGTTTTGAGAGGTGGTGTTCTTTCTTTTCAGAATTAGATTGTTTTGTTTTAATTCTTTGAGTGCCAATGCATTGCTTTGCAATGTATTCAGTACTCCTGTGGAACTCAAAGGGTTAACAGTACTACTGTATTTGTACAGCCAGCCAGACCTATGTGCCGGGGGGGGGGGGGCGGGGATTGCCCACACAGTTTGCCTTTGCCCACACAGTTTGCCTTTGCCCACACCTTTAGGGAGTTGTATTTACGTCCTTGATTTGAGCAGTGTTGTTGAAGTGCAAGGCTGTTGTGTATCTATATGTTGTCGAATGACCATATTGCTGTTGTGTGTGTGTCATTGTGTTCTTGAATATGTTTGTGATTCAGTGTATTGATGTTTGGCCTTTGACCCATGTAGCTACTTGGCTCTAACTTGCCCCCTTTGCTTTCCAGCCATTGGACAGAGGTGCAGATCCGCGGCACATCTCTCCCACGCGCACTGCATTGCTGGGATCGCAGTCTGCATGACACCAATAAGAACAGCAAGACTCCCTTGAAGGGATGCCCCTTCCATCTGATGGACAGCTGCCCCTGGCCACAGTGTAACCCAACCTGCCCCTCCATTCGAGACCACTTTACAGGGCAGGAGATGAGCGTGGTCCAGTTTCTCATGCATCTTGGCTTCGATGTTCAAAAGATGGCCAGTCAGCAGGGCATGGAGCCAGGCAAGCTGCTGGGGGTGCTGAGCAGCTAGGGTAGGGTGTGTGACAGTAAGGGGAGGGATCTGGTGTTGATGGGAGGAGTCTTGTAAAGGGTACAAGCCTGAAAGTGAGGGAGACTGTTAATAGGCAGGGCCAAATAGCCAGGGGGAGTCTTTTAATGAGCCACAGAGGAGTTGTGGTAGGGAAGGGATATGAAAGGGGGATTAGACTTGTAATAGATGGATTTAACCATTTTGGATAAGTCTAGTAGTGGGGGGAAAAGGACTGATGTGCAGACCAAACCAACCACTAGAAATGCGAAGCAGCTAGGGTGAGCCTTAGTAATGAAGAGCTTGAACCATCTAATGAAGAATTCTGATAAAGGGATGGGGTGGATAGGGGAGCCACGCAATCTGGGAGAGACCAATAATGGGGCCTGTATATGCACATGGGTTGAGAGTTTTAAATAAGTAACACTGCTACTAGTAATCACATTAACCCTTTGCATGCCAGAGAGGTATCCATTGCATTGCAATGTGTTGGATGCCTCTCTGGCACTGTAAAGGTTAACTACCTTTTTGGTCAATGGTATTTTTTGGGGACTGGATGATGACTGGACATTCAAAGCACAGGCCAGGGTGTAGGGAGTGTGTCCTTTTTGTAGTATTTAGGGCCCACATAATTGGGATCTATACCCCCATTTTAGTTGGGGTGCACTTGTATTCCATACTGAAGTCAGACTGAGGAGACGCACATGCGGACTCCCCATTTCCTTCCCCGGCTCCACACGGTCCCCCGCCCACTTTGCGTATTGTGTCGTATGACGTGACTAGAACCTGCCCTTCTGTATAGTGACTTTTTTTTACTCGACTAAAGATAGAAGATATGAGATTTTGTAAGATATTTTTTTATAAAATGAAGCAAACAAACCCCAGACCTGGGGAAGCACCGTTATTTATTGGACTCTGTAAATCCTATTTATGAATGGGGGCAGGAGAGCTGTCCTGTGTACAGATGTAAATAGCTACTGCATGTTCTGTATCAAGGAAATGATTCCCTTATTAAAGAATACCTTTCTATTCAGTGTGTCCATGTCATTAATCCAAGAGTTGGAAGTGTTTGGATGCTTAACCCTTTGAGTGTCAGACGGGTGCACCAGGGTTGAATAACATACAATCCATCTCTCTCTCTGTCTGTGGACATCTTTGTCTTGGTCTGTAGATGCCACACACTTTTTCACAAACAGAAATAACAAAAGTGGCACTACTGGTGCACGGTGAATAGAATAGATCAGTCATGCCTAAACTCACCGCCTCTGATGTTCATCCAAGAGGCACAGGTTGCCGGAACAGCTTATTCCCATTACATTAATAGCAAAGACAAAAAACATCACTGACATAGTGAAGGTCATCTTGAGAGTAAAAAACTGTTTATTAGAGAATATCATAAAATATATATAAATATACATAATTTATATGACACTTGGTGAGACATCCCGCACATCAGTAGTGACCCCTATTGTATCTATATAGCAGTGGCTTTCATTCTTTTTTCGCTTGGGGCACTCCTAACACGTAATCTAGAACATTTGGGGCACCCCTAACATTTTTAATGTAATTTATCATGGGCATAATGAAGGGTACTATACATAAATATACAGTTATTATTAGGTCTTACAATCATAATAACAAAACTAAACATATTGTGCATAACAATTTCTATAAATCTTTATTTAAAAGTTCATCGTTGTTAGTCTTTATAGAAAATAAGGGCACCCCTAGTTGATGTCTGTGGCACACCAAAGTGTCACGGCACCCTGGTTGAGAATCACTGCTATATAGCATGAGCCACCAACCCCGGTACTCCAGAACTACCAACGTGGCATGTTTTCAGGACTTCCCAGCTGGCGCACTGGTGGACTGATTCAGTCATTAGTGTGCCTATGCTCATTCATGGAAATCCTGAAAACGTGCACTGTTGGTGGTTCTTGAGTACCTGGGTTGACTACCCCTGTTGTAATGTTTTCTAGTGGGTGTACTGGATAAGTTACCTTCTTTAACCCCTTAAGGACCACAAGGTGGGGGGTGGGGAGCTCTAGAGGACCACTGCCCTTTTTTTTTTTTTTTTACTGATGCCTGCTGTGCAGAATTCTATGACGTGCCAGGACCATCGCGGTCCTTAACATCCGGACACGTGTGACAATCCTGACATGTCATACGTCGTCAAGGGGTTAAAGAATTATACAATCACTACTGATTGGTTCCCCAGATGAAATTAATCAAAGCAATACATTGCACATTCTGGTACTCAGAAGGTTTATATAAGGACTTGCTTAGGAGTATGTCCTGCATCTGTTTACTGTTGTGTTTGCATCTGAACTCTTCTGTAGTCTATAACTGAACATGGACATATTACTGTCCTGAGGAGGTTCTCATGTTAGAATTATTGCTAATATAATCCAGACTGATAATCTACTGTTTACTGGGTAAAGGTAAAAACTTAATATAGAACCTAAAATGGTACACAGCAAATACAGACAACTGCAGATACTATGCAAAAAATATATAAACAGAAACTGTATATGACTTTCTAGGTAAATTCTTCTGTTAAACACTTGAAAAGCCACTTACTCTTACATGTATAGTTCCTGTTAAGCAATTCCATTGAGAATTCCGGTGGAAAACAACTGACTAATAGTCATGAGGTTCTCACAGGTACGCATTCAAAGGAAGAAGTGAGTCCTGTGTTTGAATCTTTCTTTCTGGCTGTCACGGGGCAATTCTGGATGTCCAGAGACAGGTTAAAATACAATAAATATTCAATAACCACGCCTAAAATGAATTTTGTGCAATTCAGTATCCAACAGTCATCACAGATTTCTTTGCATAGACTAGGGGTGAGATAGGTACTAAGGTGAGAGAAAGCTGAGAAACTCTTCAATTCCTATATTATTCTACAGCATGCAAAGCAGGATCCATAAAATAACGAAGGATTCCAGGGCCTTGACACCAGTTAGTTTCTCCCCTTATACCCCTCCCTCCCAAAGAGTGGGCAACTTATTGCCTCCAGTGGGGGAGATGCTGTAAACTTCAATAATGGGCCGGTTTGGTGTAACTATAAGGGTCGCAACTGTGACTGGTCCCGTTACTCCAGGGGCCCGACCGCCCTCTGCGACCCCTCCACCTGTTGCCCACAATCTCCCTCCAGCGCTCTAGTAATGCAGAGTGCTGGGAGATTACATCATCCTAATAAGAATATTATTTCACATCCATAACTATCACTTTATACTTCCATTAACCCCTTAACAACCCGTGATGTTCAAGGACCGTCATGCCTGTTTCAGCAATTCAGAACCAGTGAAGGTCCTGGCACTTCATGGAATTCCGCTCTTTGACCCAGAAATCCAATAAGCAGAAGAAAAAAGAAAATAACTTGTGGTCCTTAACGGCCATCAGCATACCACATCGGCCTGTCGTTAAGGGGTTAAAGGGATAGTAAGGTTTCATAATAAAAGTGGCTCTAATTAATCATCATAGTATTTGGTCTTTGGAGAGTGTTATTTCAGTTCTATCAGAGTTGAAGTTTAGGAGTAATTCAATGACAAAGTATCCCCCTCCCGCCCCTTGTACTGGGAAAAACCTGAAAAACTTGTCAATGGGGCAGGGATTTCATTGTTCTCATAGGAAGAAGATTGTCCCATGCTGTTATCTGTCTGGTCTATGAACTGCATTCCACATCTGAGAAGAGATAGCTTACACTAGGTAAAAGGGGCGGGAGGGGAAACTTTGCTTGTGAATATCTCTCAAACCATAAAGGTTTGAGAGATAAGACTTATATCGTTCTTCGTGTTTTTTTAATGCCTACAAAATAAAATAAAGAAATAAAACTAAGTATTACTATCCCTTTAACAACAGGTTATACCTACAACTGTGTTTATTTTTGGAGCAATTAGCGACTGTCTTCATACATACCTTGTGACACAGTTCTTATTTGGACAAGAACATTTCTACTCCACTTTTAAAAAAAAAAAAAAAAAAAAAAAAAAAAAGAGACGATTTAGTAGTTAGTGAGAATTTTGCTTAAAGGGATAGTAATACTTAATTATTACTAATTCCTATATTAAAGTCGTATTTAAAATAAATGTATTGCCCTCAGTGTCATCTCTCAAACCTTTATGGTTTGAGAGATAATCGCTCCTAAAGTTGCCCTCTCCCTCCCCCTTCCCCGTACTGAGCATTCTAGCTGACTGCAGGGAAGTCTGTCTTATGACCGTCAGGCGGCTCTGCAGCAGAGCCAAGATCGCATTAATAAAAAAAATATTTCACCAAAATGGTCTTCTACGTGTGCTTGGTTTGCAAGCACATGAAGAAGACCATTTTAGAGAGAGATTTTTTTTTTCTGTTAACGCGATCTTGGCTCTGCTGCAGAGTCACCTGATGATCTAAGACCGGATTTCCCTTCAGTCAGCTACAACTCTGACTTCGGGAAGGGGGAGGGCAACTTTAGGAGTGATTATCTCTCAAACCATAAAGGTTTGAGAGAAGACACTGGGGGCAATACATTTATTTTTAATATGACTTTACTATAGGGATTAGTAATTATTAAAGGGATAGTAATACTTCGTTTTAACTTTATTTTATTTTGTAGGCATTAAAAAAACATGAAGAATGATATGTCTTATCTCTCAAACCTTTATGGTTTATGAGATATTCACAAGCAAAGTTTCCCCTTCCGCCCCTTTTACCTAGTGTAAGCCATCTCTTCTCAGATGTGGAATGCAGTCCATAGACCAGACAGATAACAGCAGGGGACAATCTTCTTCCTATGAGAACAATGAAAGCCCTACCCCCCTTGACAAGCTTTTCAGGGTTTTCCCTTATCTTAATTGAAAATTGTCCCTCTCTGCAGTCTACCTGGGCATCTCCCTTCTGCTCTGGCTGGGCAGTGTTACATCAGTAAAAGAGGCGGGAGGGGGATACTTTGTCATTGAATTACTCTTGAACTACAACTCTGACAGAATTGAAATAACACTCTCCAAAGTCCAAATACTATGATGATTAATTATAGCTGCTTTAATTATGAAACATTACTATCCCTTTAAGTATTACTATCCCTTTAACATTTCTATATATCTCTGTGTTGCTTTGCAACAATTTTAAAGACACTTTTATTACTCTAGCTTTATACATCTGCCCCTTGGAATGCAAATGCCAAATAACTGCAGGTTTTACCAGGAATGCTCCACCTGTTCAGCTGGGTACAATGTTTTCAAATTCCTTAGAAAAGCTAATGGAATTCCAAGCCAACCCACTACAAATAAAGACTAATTTTTCATAGGCCTCATCCTCAATGATGGTACAGAGATACTCAGTATGTTGTCTGCTTATCCAAACAAGGAAAAGGTTCAACAAGGACAAGGTTCCTGCACACCATTGGTAGATTGTGAGAAATTCAAGTTGATTAGAAATTTAAAAGGATAGTAATACTTAAAATGTAAAAAAAAATATGTTGCAGGGTTTATCCCCCTGAGTAAAACAAGAGTACTCCCACTGCTGAAAGGTGTTGCATTCAAAAGTTATTAATTTTCAAAGGTGAATTTTTTTAGGCGCAATATCACAGTGGCCTGAAATTGTACAGTGGCGCTGTTGCTACACGATCCTATGGACAGCTCTGGTCCCGGGACCATAAATCTCCATAGGATGGTGTAGCAACAGCGCCACTGTACAATGTCAGTACACTGTGATATTGCACCTAAAAAATTCAGCTTTGAAAATTAATAACTTTTGAATGAAACACCTTTCAGCAGTGGGAGTACCCTTGTTTTACTCAGGGGGATAAACCCTACAACATATTTATTTTTACATTTTAAGTATTACTATCCCTTTAAAATCAGTATATGATACTCCTGACGTTATTAGGGCTGAAAATACAAATACTAAAATAGTGGTAGGGTTTAATGCAATGCAATAAGTTGGATACTGTACCTCTCTGGCACACAAATGGTTAACCCCTTAGTGACCGGCCGCGAGAGCACGCGGCCGGCACTTAACAACGGGGTTTTTTTTTTTTCCCATTAAAGTGAATGACTTCCGTGACTTACCAGGTACGTCCTTTGTCACTAAGTGACATTTTTTCGTGACGTACCTGGTAAGTCACTTGTCGGGAAGGGGTTAAACGAACCTTTTATTTTGACTTTACATATTCTGCAAGATCATTATTTGTTAAAGAGATAGTAATACCTAAAATGTAAAAAAAAATGTTGTAGGGTTTACCCTGCTAAGTAAAACAAGGGGACTCGCACTGCTGAAAGGGGTTTTATTCAAAAGTTATCACAGCTCAAACTTGATTTTTTTTAGGTGCAATATCACAGTGGCCTGAAATCTTAGAGTGGTGCTATTGCTACACCATCCTATAGACAGCTCTGGTCAGTTGACCACAAATCTCCATAGGATAGTGTAGCAACAGCGCCACTGTACAATTTCAGGCCATTGTGATACTGCATGTAAAAAATTCAACTTTGACTTGTAATAACTTTTTAATAAAACATCTTTCAGAAGTGGGAGTACCCTTGTTTTACTCAGGGACATAAACACTACATTGTTTTTATTTTTTTTATGTTTTAAAATATAAAGCAATATCAGCACTGGCTTTATTAATTTTCTCCACTACCTAAGCGTGGAGATATAAATCTTTGAAATATGCCACTTCCGGGTCTGCGGCACCATGTATGTGCGGCATGGAGCTGAAGGACTTCCCACCTCCCTCCCAGCAGCCCCTGGGCCGTGCATTCTCGTTTCTCTTTGGAGCTGCAGGGGCTGCTGGGAGGGAGGGGGAAGTCCTGCCGCTCATACACGGTTTCCCAGAGTGTGGAAATGCCACATTTCAATGATTAATATCTTCTTCTTAGGCAGTGGAGAAAATAAATAAAGCCAGCGCTGATATTGCTTTATATTTTAAAAGCGGTAGTGGAAATCTTTGGGGATGTGAATGTTCCCCTTTAATTCCTCTATACATTCACCTGTATTTTTTCATATGGTGTATGTGTCCACTGACTACTATACAATCTTCCTGCAGTGTATGGTGTGTGTTGTCTGTACAATCAAAATGCACTGTAATTATGGCTTATGTTCCCTCCGACTCTGTACAATCACTCCCAATCGTCCACGAACATCAGATTTAGTTTTATCCCATGTAAATCTGAGAGTTATGTATGTGAATTATTTGTCCACATATGGACAAATAATTCACATGCTTGACTCACAAGTTTACATGGAATAAAACTGAGTCTAATATTCATGGGCGATTGGGCATGATTGTGCACAGTCAGAGTGAACATAAGCCATAATGCCAGTAATGCCTCATTACAGTGCATTTTGATGGACGAATAATTCACATACATAACTCACGTTTACATGGGATAAAACTGAATCTGATGTTGTTCATGGACATCTTCATACTAATTGGGTCACAAAGCTTTGCACTCCTCAAGAGTAAAGAAATACAATGTTGTGGGATGAAAAAGAGTTGGACCACAGCTGTTCTTTTCCAGGACTCATTTCATAAAGCTGTAGTTGTAACATAATTAAAAAAAATTCCAAGGGACACTTTTCCAGAACAGTCACATTATTACAGAACATCACCAGTAGTTCATAGTACTGTGTAGGATGACGCTGAAAGAAAATCTTCAACAGCAGACTTAAAACTACACATCTACAAAAGAATAGATATTCCTCACACTTCAACCAAGCACACTTTGTACATGGTTCCAGTGAAGGATTTATTTTTCAATAATGTGATCTCAGCTCTGCTGAACAGCTTCCGCCGGTCCCGGGACTGGATTCCCCTGCAGTCAGATAGAGCGCTGACATCAGGGAAAGGGGAGGGAGGGGGGAACTTTGACAGTGAATATCTCCCAAACCATAAAGGTTTAAGAGATGGGACTCTGGGCATTTAGTTTAAGTTTTTAATAACTACAAGATGAAGATTTTTAAAATGATGTATTACTATCCCTTTAAAGCTCAATATGATTGGAATGGTTCAGAATGTGTGTAATATAATGCACATACACCATTGTTTAATCAAAATGTGACAAATGCTTCAACACTAAAGAGTATCCACAGGTGTTAATTTCCACCAGCTATGTACACGTCAATTCAATATGGTAATAAGATTAACCCCTACATATTATTTAATTGTGGCAAAATTATAAACCAAATTGTATATCAGTGTCAGCAACCTGTGTGCGCGTCCATACCTCCCAAGTGTCCCTCTTTAGGAGATATTAGGGGTATATACCTCACGCATGTCCATCTTTAGGAGATATTAGGGGTCTATACCTCCCAAATGTCCCTCTTTAGGAGATATTAGGGGTCCTTACCTCCCAAGTACCCCTCTTTAGGAGATAGTAGGGGTCCAAACTTCCCAAAAGCACCTCTTTAGGAGATATTAGGGGTCCTTACTAGTGATGAGCGAGCATGCTCGGCCGAAGCTCGGTTCGGCTCGAGCATCGCTCTGCTCGGCACATGGCGGTACTCGTACGAGTACCGCATGTGCTCGCCCGCCATGTTCGGGTCTCCTCCCCGCACGTTTCGCGGCTGCTGCGCAGCCAATAAACGTGCGGGGAGGCTCTGACATCAGTGTAATGCCAGCAGCCATGTTGGCTGCTGGCATTACACTGATTGGCTGGCCAGAACCCGTGATCGGGTGCTGTATAGCACCTGACCAGCGAGTTCGGCTCAGTCTTAGCCAGGGAGAGATGAGGATAGGAAGGGAAAGTCAGTGTAGGGAGAAGAAAAGTGTGTTTGAACAACATAAAGACCCAAAAGTCCTTTTTAGGACTATTGTGTGTGGGGGCAGCAGTTATATTTTGTTTGGGGGGGCAGAGATTTAAAAAAAAAAACGTCACATATTCCGTTCACTGTGCCTAGCCGCAGATTAGCAGCACATTCTGTTTAGTGTGCAAAGTTGCAGATTAGCAGCACATTCTGGTTAGTGTGCAAAGTTGCAGATTAGCAGCACATTCTTTTTAGTGTGCAAAGTTGCAGATTAGCAGCACATTCTGTTTAGTGTGCAAAGTTGCAGATTAGCAGCACATTCTTTTTAGTGTGCAAAGTTGCAGATTAGCAGCACATTCTGTTTAGTGTGCAAAGTGTAAAAAATAAAAGTCACATATTCCGTTCACTGTGTTTAGCCGCAGATTAGCAGCACATTCTGTTTAGTGTGCAAAGTTGCAGATTAGCAGCACATTCTGTTTAGTATGCAAAGTGTAAAAAATAAAAGTCACATATTCCGTTCACTGTGCCTAGCCGCAGATAAGCAGCACATTCTGTTTAGTGTGCAAAGTTGCAGATTAGCAGCACATTCTGTTTAGTGTGCAAAGTGTAAAAAATAAAAGTCACATATTCCGTTCACTGTGCCTAGCCGCAGATTAGCAGCACATTCTGTTTAGTGTGCAAAGTTGCAGATTAGCAGCACATTCTGTTTAGTGTGCAAAGTGTAAAAAATAAAAGTCACATATTCCGTTCACTGTGCCTAGCCGCAGATAAGCAGCACATTCTGTTTAGTGTGCAAAGTTGCAGATTAGCAGTACATTCTGTTTAGTGTGGAAAGTGTAAAAAATAAAAGTCACATATTCCGTTCACTGTGCCTAGCCGCAGATAAGCAGCACATTCTGTTTAGTGTGCAAAGTTGCAGATTAGCAGCACGTTCTGTTTAGTGTGCAAAGTGTAAAAAATAAAAGTCACATATTCCGTTCACTGTGCCTAGCCGCAGATTAGCAGCACATTCTGTTTAGTGTGCAAAGTTGCAGATTAGCAGCACATTCTGTTTAGTGTGCAAAGTGTAAAAAATAAAAGTCACATATTCCGTTCACTGTGCCTAGCCGCAGATAAGCAGCACATTCTGTTTAGTGTGCAAAGTTGCAGATTAGCAGCACATTCTGTTTAGTGTGGAAAGTGTAAAAAATAAAAGTCACATATTCCGTTCACTGTGCCTAGCCGCAGATTAGCAGCACATTCTGTTTAGTGTGCAAAGTTGCAGATTAGCAGCACATTCTGTTTAGTGTGCAAAGTGTAAAAAATAAAAGTCACATATTCCGTTCACTGTGCCTAGCCGCAGATAAGCAGCACATTCTGTTTAGTGTGCAAAGTTGCAGATTAGCAGCACATTCTGTTTAGTGTGGAAAGTGTAAAAAATAAAAGTCACATATTCCGTTCACTGTGCCTAGCCGCAGATAAGCAGCACATTCTGTTTAGTGTGCAAAGTTGCAGATTAGCAGCACATTCTGTTTAGTGTGCAAAGTTGCAGATTAGCAGCACATTCTGTTTAGTGTGCAAAGTGTAAAAAATAAAAGTCACATATTCCGTTCACTGTGCCTAGCCGCAGATAAGCAGCACATTCTGTTTAGTGTGCAAAGTTGCAGATTAGCAGCACATTCTGTTTAGTGTGCAAAGTTGCAGATTAGCAGCACATTCTGTTTAGTGTGCAAAGTGTAAAAAATAAAAGTCACATATTCCGTTCACTGTGCCTAGCCGCAGATTAGCAGCACATTCTGTTTAGTGTGCAAAGTTGCAGATTAGCAGCACATTCTGTTTAGTGTGCAAAGTGTAAAAAATAAAAGTCACATATTCCGTTCACTGTGCCTAGCCGCAGATAAGCAGCACATTCTGTTTAGTGTGCAAAGTTGCAGATTAGCAGTACATTCTGTTTAGTGTGGAAAGTGTAAAAAATAAAAGTCACATATTCCGTTCACTGTGCCTAGCCGCAGATAAGCAGCACATTCTGTTTAGTGTGCAAAGTTGCAGATTAGCAGCACGTTCTGTTTAGTGTGCAAAGTGTAAAAAATAAAAGTCACATATTCCGTTCACTGTGTCTAGCCGCAGATTAGCAGCACATTCTGTTTAGTGTGCAAAGTTGCAGATTAGCAGCACATTCTGTTTAGTGTGCAAAGTGTAAAAAATAAAAGTCACATATTCCGTTCACTGTGCCTAGCCGCAGATAAGCAGCACATTCTGTTTAGTGTGCAAAGTTGCAGATTAGCAGCACATTCTGTTTAGTGTGGAAAGTGTAAAAAATAAAAGTCACATATTCCGTTCACTGTGCCTAGCCGCAGATTAGCAGCACATTCTGTTTAGTGTGCAAAGTTGCAGATTAGCAGCACATTCTGTTTAGTGTGCAAAGTGTAAAAAATAAAAGTCACATATTCCGTTCACTGTGCCTAGCCGCAGATAAGCAGCACATTCTGTTTAGTGTGCAAAGTTGCAGATTAGCAGCACATTCTGTTTAGTGTGGAAAGTGTAAAAAATAAAAGTCACATATTCCGTTCACTGTGCCTAGCCGCAGATAAGCAGCACATTCTGTTTAGTGTGCAAAGTTGCAGATTAGCAGCACATTCTGTTTAGTGTGCAAAGTGTAAAAAATAAAAGTCACATATTCTGTTCACTGTGCCTAGCCGCAGATAAGCAGCACATTCTGTTTAGTGTGCAAAGTTGCAGATTAGCAGCACATTCTGTTTAGTGTGCAAAGTGTAAAAAATAAAAGTCACATATTCCGTTCACTGTGCCTAGCCGCAGATAAGCAGCACATTCTGTTTAGTGTGCAAAGTTGCAGATTAGCAGCACATTCTGTTTAGTGTGGAAAGTGTAAAAAATAAAAGTCACATATTCCGTTCACTGTGCCTAGCCGCAGATAAGCAGCACATTCTGTTTAGTGTGCAAAGTTGCAGATTAGCAGCACATATTCCGTGTAATATGAAGAAGGCGGGTAAAAAGGGACGGGGAAGTGGACGTGATCCTGATAGTTCAGGGCGCGGGTCAGGACGTGTAGAAACTGTGCCTGGTGCCAGAGCACAAGAAAGAAAGACATCCACCATACCTAGCTTCATGTCTCAGTTTACAGGGCGTCGCAGGACATCACTCTCGAGGTCAGACCACTGCGAACAGGTGGTCGGTTGGATTTCAGCTGATACTGCTTCCAGTCGGTTAAGCACCACCCTGTCTTCCACCAAGTCCACTCTCAGTAGCCAAGAGTCTGGTCAACATAATCCTCACCCTGATCATCCTTCCTCCCACCATAGAGGGTCTGGCCAAAGAAGTGATCCCACACTGGGATATAGTGAGGAGCTCGTCTCATCACCAATCCTTCATTTGAACCTCTCTCCAAGCACGCTTGCAGAGGAACATGACATCTTGTGCCCTGATTCACAACCTCTAGAGGGTACCCAATCACAAGAAGATGACAGAGGGGAACGGCATTTAAGGTCAAAGGAAGTGGATGATGATGATGAGACACAGTTGCCATCAAATCAACCACTATTACTGTCTCAAGACCTTGATGAGGAGGATGATACACAGTTGTCAATGACTGAGTATGTGGTGGGATCAAGAAATGAGGAGGATGATCAGAGTGAGGAAGTGGAGGAGGACTTGGTGGACGATGAGGTGACTGACCCCACCTGGGAAGGTGGAGAGCCGAGCGATGACAGCAGTCCTGAGGGTGAGCCATCTGCAGCACCGCAACAGGCTGGAAGAGGCAGTGGTGTGGCTAAAGAAAGAAGGCGGACCGCACCAAACCGGCCCGCAAATGTTCCACGGAGCACCCCCTTGCGTAAATCTCCCTTGCCAAGGGCTAGGTGTTCCGCGGTATGGCGTTTTTTTAAGGAAAGTGCGGACGACAAAAAAATTGTAGTTTGCAACCTGTGCCACACCAGAATGAGCCGAGGCATGAACACTAGAAACCTCACCACCACCAGCATGATCCGACACATGGCATCCAAGCACCGTAATAAGTGGGAGGAACGCCCGGATCGCCAATCTGTGTCTGCAGGCCACACCACTGCCTCCTCTTCCCCTGTTTTCGGTGCCGGCCAATCGCCTGTCGAAGGCGCAGGCCCGCATACCTCCCGCCCTGCACCTGTACCATCTGAAGCACCATCAGCGACCACATCCACTTCCCTGTCCCAGCGCAGCGTCCAAATGTCGTTACCCCAGGCATTTGAGCGCAAGAGAAAATACCCAGCCACCCACCCACAGGCCATAGCACTAACCTCACACCTTTCCAAATTACTGGCCATCGAAATGCTGCCATTTAGGCTTGTGGAGACTAAGTCCTTCCGCAGCCTGATGGCAGCAGCTGTCCCTCGGTACGCAGTCCCCAGCCGCCACTACTTTTCCCGGTGTGCCGTCCCCGCCTTACACCACCATGTGTCCCGTAACATCACCCGTGCCCTGACCAACGCAGTTACTGGGAAGGTCCACTTAACGACTGACACATGGACAAGTGCTTGTGGCCAGGGACGCTACATTTCCCTGATGGCACACTGGGTAAATGTCGTGGAGGCTGGGAGCGACTCGGACCCTGGGATGGCACAGGTGCTACCCACGCCGAGGATTGCGGGCCCTACCTCCATCAGGGTTTCCGCCAGCACCTACGTTATTGGCTCCTCCTCCTCCGTTTCCACCTCCGAATTCTCTGCGCGCAGCGCCACTCACCCATCAGCCGGTAGCTGGAAGCAGTGTAGCACTGCAGTGGGGAAGCGTCAACAGGCCGTGCTGAAGCTGATCTGCCTTGGGGACAAACAGCACACGGCCTCAGAGCTGTTGCAGGGGATTAGTCACCAGACCGAGCAGTGGCTCTCGCCACTCAACCTGCAACCAGGCATGGTTGTGTGTGATAATGGGTGTAACTTGGTGGCGGCTTTGGAGCTCGGCAAGCTCACACACGTACCATGCCTAGCGCATGTATTTAATTTAGTGGTTCAGCGATTTCTAAAAACCTACCCCAATTTGCATGATCTCTTGACCAAGGTGCGCCGCGTGTGTGCACATTTCCGTAAGTCATCAACAGCTTCAGCCGGCCTGTTGAAGCTGCAGCAGCGCTTACAATTGCCAGCTCACCGGCTGCTGTGTGACGTGAGCACGCGCTGGAACTCCACCTTCCACATGTTGACCTGGCTTTGTGAGCAGCAGAGGGCAGTAGTGGAGTACCAGCTGTTACACGGTCGTCGCCTCTCCGTTCAACTTCCTCTAATCAGAAGTGAGGAGTGGGAATGGATGTCAGACCTCTGTGAGGTTTTACGCAATTTTGAGGAATCGACACAGATGGTGAGCGGCGATAACGCTATTATCAGTGTAACCATCCCACTTCTGTGTCTACTGAAACGCTCGCTGCTCACAATTAAAACCGACGCTTTGCATGTGGAAAAGGTGGAAATGCGGGAGGAAGAGCTTACACAAGGTGATAGCCAGAGCACCCTCACTTCGTCTTCTCAGCGACAATTGGAGGAGGCGGAGGAGGAGGAAGACACGGTTGCCTCCGCTACAGAGGGTAGCCATGGAACTTTAGTTCCATCTCTTCAGCGTGGGTGGGCAGAAGAGGAGGAAGAGGATGAGGAGATTGAGAGTCATCCTCCTGGTGAGGACAGCGAAATCTTGCCTGTTGGTACTCTGGCACACATGGCTGACTTTATGTTAGGCTGCCTTTCCCGTGACCCACGCGTTATACGCATTTTAGACAACACGGATTACTGGGTGTTCACCCTTCTGGACCCCCGCTACAAAGAGAATTTCTCATCTCTCATTCCTCCGGTGGAGAGGACAAGCAAAATGGTGCAATACCAGAAGGTTCTTGTCGAAAAATTGCTCCAAAATTTTCCATCTGACAACGCTGGCGGCAGAGTACGTGCTACCTTGGCCAACCGAGAAGGGGAGAAAAGGGGAGCACACAGCAGTTCCGACAAAGGCAGGGCAACACTCTCCAAGGCGTGGGACACCTTCATGACACCCCGCCAGCACCCTCACCCTGATGCGCAGCCTAGTGTCACAAGGAGGGAAAAGTTTTGGAAGATGGTGAAGGAGTACATAGCAGACCGTGTCAGCGTCCTCAATGATCCCTCTGTGCCTTACAACTACTGGGTGTCCAAGCTGGACACGTGGTATGAACTGGCACTCTACGCCTTGGAGGTGCTGGCCTGCCCTGCCGCCAGCGTTCTGTCTGAGCGGGTATTTAGTGCTGCTGGTGGCATCATAACAGATAATAGTATCCGCCTTTCCACCGAAAATGCTGATAGGTTGACACTTATAAAAATGAACAAGGCCTGGATTTCCCCTGACTTCTCCACTCCACTGGAGGAAAGCCCCGGGTGAACATAAAGTGACTTTATATATGTTATTTACAATGATGGGAATACTCTGTATTCCCATTCACCCCTTCCACCCAAAAAACGGGTATATGGTTGACGCTCTTCCATATACCCTGTGATATAATTTTTATATAGGGCCAGCTCACCAGCGGGCCCTGTGATATAATTTTTATATAGGGCCAGCTCACCAGCGGGCTCTGTTTGACAATTTTTATATAGGTCAGCTCACCAGCGGGCCTTCTTATATAATGTTTTATTGGGTCAGCTCTCTAGCGGGCCCTCTCATATAATGTTTTATAGCGTCAGCTCACTAGCGGGCCTTCGCATATAATGTTTAGGATGGTCAGCTCCGCAGCAGACCCTCACCCATAATGTTTTAGATGGTCGGCTCAGCGCACGTTTCCCTCTTAATCATGGCCCCAGTTCAGAAAAATCGATGAAATTTTTTGCAGAATTTGCCTCTGCGCACGTTTCCCTCTTAATCATGGCCCCAGTTCAGAAAAATCGATGAAATTTTTTGCAGAATTTGCAGATGATATACAAGTAAATATACAGCAAATACTGTTTGGTAACAATTTTTCGCCTAAAGTCGTTTTTATCTTCCTTTTTGTGTGTTTTACGGTCAGTCTGTAAAAATGGCGTACTACGGGCGAAACATCGTTCCCAGCAGCGACGTTGGAGTCCAAGATGCATCCAGACATCCTCCCTATGCTGTCCCTGAACCATTTCTGTGGTGTTTCCATCATTTTCTGCCCTTTTCCTATGGACCAGGCACCCTCCCCTCATCAGAGCAGGGGGTGCCTGGTGTAATGCTCGAGTCCTCCCATTGACTTCAATGGGGCTCGGGTGCTCGGCCGAGCACTCGAGCCTCCGGGGGTGCTCGGCCAGAGCACCCGAACACCCGAGCATTGGGGTGCTCGATCATCACTAGTCCTTACCTCCCAAGTGCACCACTTTAGGAGGGACAGTCCCTCTTTGAGATCCAAATACTTCTGCCCCTCTTTCTCCCCCTTTACTTGCTCTTTTTTTCAGGAGTTCAGACTGTGTGGTGTATATATACATAAATGTGAGCCACATCAGAGAAACACGTTAATGTTTGTTTGTTTAAACTTCAGTAAATGTGTTTATAACTTAGTCTGCGCAAATGGAATACTTTTTCCTGTTCTAAATCAGTTAATTATTTAAATAAATAGGTGTCATCAGGTCAGAAAATAACCTAGACCTATAACACTAGAGGGGTGTGCAACACTAGAGGGATGTGCAAACTGCTAGTATATATATATATATATATATATATATATATATATATATATATATACTTAAAAAGTGCAGATCTAGTGTACCTTTGTGGAGTCCCTCTAGCTTTAACTCTTTGAGTACCAGAGGGGTATGCAACGTATTGCAAAGCAATGCGTTGCATACTCCTGACACTCAAAGGGTTAAAAGGGATAATGCCGATTGGTCCTAAATAATATGCAGAAGTGATGGTCCAGCCCCACACAGGAATATCTCCTGCTGCTTGATAGCAGCCCGCCAGCCTAGAAAATTGGGTGCCCTAGGCCAGTGCCTAGTTGGCCTCTTGATAAATCCAGGCCTGCATGATGCCCAAGGGATTAAACTGATAACTTGCTGAGAAAATGGGGCTATGGGGAAGGCAGGTGAGGGCCACCTTGAACATGATGTCCCCTGGCTAAAATTGGGTACACCCATGCATTGATATGCCAGTTTAGAAATGCTGCAAACATACCAGTGATTAAAGCTGAACTTTCACTAAAATTAAAGTGCCCCCCAAATCATTATTAACATAACAATACGCATATAAATACTTTTATTATCCTGAATAAGTCTGGCATTGAGAAATACAACTTGTTCAGCAGGCATCAGCGGGCAACAGAGCAGAGATCTTGACAAAAAGGCAGAGATGGATTAAGGCTCCAGAGGGCCCTAGACAGGTACCAATTTAGGGCCCCTCATCTCTTGATCTAGTCCTTCTGACACAGAGTGTTGCCAGGGCCGGATTTTCCATAAGGCAGAGTAAGCATCTGCCTATAGGCACATCCTACAGAGGGGCGCCTGCCATTGCAATGGATATATATATATATTTTTTTTTTAAGTGGAGTGGCGTGGCATGCTGCACCGCCCGCCGCAGTGTAAGCTGTGCCTCACAGACCTTTAGTTGCTGAGCTCTCCCGGCGCTTTAGTAATTACATCATCTTCCAGTGCTCTGCATTACTAAAGAGAAGACCGCGTGGGAGCTCCAGCAGCTGCAGGTCTGTGCAGAAGCACAGATCTCTCCTGCCGCTGGACCACCAGGGAGGTAGGAAACGGATGTGGGGGAGAGAATGTGAGGCTTAATTTGGAGATAATGGTGGCAATGTGATGGGGATAATGGGGGGCAAGCAATGTGGAGCTGATGGGGGCAATGTGGAGCTGATGGGGGCAATATGGAGTTGAATGGAGCAATGTTGAGATGATGGGACAATATGAGGGCAATGTGGAGCTGATGGGGGCAATGTGGAGCTGATGGGGGGCAATGTGAGGGCAATATGGAGTTGAATGGGGCAATTTTGAGATGATGGGGCAATATGAGGTCAAATGGAGCTGATGGGGTCAATGTGGAGCTGATGGGGGGCAATGTGAGGGCAATATGGAGGTGATGGGGGCAATGTGGAGATGATGGGGACAATGTGAGGGCAATATGGAGATTTGGAGCATTGTGGAGATGGCCAATGGGGGGGGGGCGCTTCAGATATCTGTGCCTACAGGCTCCTGCCCTGAGTGTTGCTAGTAGTTACTGACATTTTGGCTCTAATGGAAGAGGGAGCAACTGGATGTTGCTGGTCTCTTTGAACAAAAAGGGCGTCTGACACAATATGTTTACGGCAGCAACAGCAGGGCCTCTGTCTGTGACCCATCACTTATAGCCAGGGCCCCTCATATTGGCATGGGCCCTTGGCAGCAGCCTAGGTTGCCATAATGGATGATCCGGCTCTGCAAAAAGGCAACTGTGAGTCTGCGTGTCTGTCCCGGTCTCCTCCAGGATTGGTGAATGGAGTTCCATTGTACCTTAAGGTACAGGAAGGGACTGATGGTGCAGAGGCACAGATGTTGTAAAGCAAGATACCTGCCTCTGATGCCTCTGTATTTCTCAGTAATGCCGGACTTATTCAGCATAATAAAAGTATTTATATGTGTATCGCTATGTTAATAATGATTCTGGAGGCACTTTAATTTTGATGAACGTTCTGCTTTAAAGTTGTGAACACAGAAACCCATCTCTTTCCCTCCTCCCAAATTGACAGCTATAACAGATGGGTGACCTACAGCTCTCAAAGTATGATTAAGTCCACAATTCCTGTAGTAAAACTCCATTTTCCAATGGCTGGCTAAGTATTATGGGAATTGCAGTCCAACAATCACCCAAAGGACAAATAAACAACAGCCAAGTTCTTAGAGACTCCTTAGCTATACTGGCCACACCCACAATCTGAGTTGTGGATGTAGGCCCAAAGTTTCTAGTGCTCCTGGTTTGTGGAAACCTGTTCATTTACCAGTTTACAGAACCCTTTACTGACTAAAATTGAACCCCTTTGATGCTAAAGAAAAGTTATTCAACGTATCGCTTTGTAGTGCATGGAAAACCTTTCTTGCAGCCAAGGAGTTAAAGGGATAGTAATGTTTCATAATAAAAGCAGCTCTAATTAATCAGCACAGTATTTGGACTTTGGAGAGTGTTATTTCAATTCTGTCAAAGTTATAGTTTGTAACACTGCTCAGCCAGATCAGAAGGGAGGTGCCCAGGTAGATTGCAGAGAGGGACAATCTTCACTTAAGATAAGGGAGAAACCTGAAAAACTTGTCAAGAGGGGCAGGGCTTTCATTGTTCTCATAGGAAGAAGATTGTCACCTGCTGTTATCTGTCTGGTCTATGGACTACATTCCACATCTGAGAAGAGATGGCTTACACTAGGTAAAAGGGGCAGGAGGGGGAAACTTTGTCATTCAATTACTCCTGAACTACAACTCTGACAGTATTGAAATAACATTCTCTGTGGCTCAAATACTATGAAGATTAAATGGAGCTGTGTTTTTGTGAAACATTACTATCCCTTTAACCCCTTAACGACAGGCCGATGTGGTATGCTGATGGCCGTTAAGGACCACAAGTTATTTTCTTTTTTCTTCTGCTTATTGGATTTCTGGGTCAAAGAGCTGAATTCCATGAAGTGCCAGGACCTTCACCCATTCTGAAGTGCTGGAACAGGCATGAAGGTCCTTGCACATCAAGGGTTGTTAAGGGGTTAATGGAAGTATACAGTGATAGTTATGGATGTGAAAAGATAGTCTTATTACTGAATTTTCTCAGGATATTCTCAGGTAGACATAGTTATAAACTTCACTTTACTTCTTTATCAATATGACTTATTCATTTGAATTTTACTTAAATGTAAAAAAAAAAAATGGTGTAGGGTTTATCCCCAAGTTGAATTTTTAGGTGTAATATCACAGTGGCCTGAAATTGTACAGTGGCGCTGTTGCTACACCATCCTGTGGAGATTTATGGTCTGCGGACCAGAGCTGTCCATAGGATGGTGTAACAACAGCCCCACTGTACAATTTCAGGCCACTGTGATATTGCACCTAAAAATTTCAACTTTGAGCTGTAATAACTTTTGAATTAAACACCTTTCAGCAGTGAGAGTACCATTTTTTTACTCAGGGGGATAAACACTACAATATATATTTTTACATATTAAGTATTGCTATCCCTTTAAGAGCTTTCTTTGTACTTATTTGTTATAGGGTAGAAACCTTTCATGTGACAAGAAACAGTGGGTGGGGTTAGAGGGTGGAGTCTTATGAGAAGTGGGGGAGTGGCCATGTGTGTGTGTGGCAAAGGGCCCCTTGGATGCTTTTGCTTAGGGGTGCCTCAGATGTAAATCTAGCCCTGCAAGTGTATTCCCAGTTGGGGGGCACATGATCAATGAGCGTGATGTACTCTGGAGAAAATCAACTGCACCGTAAGGGACAAATAATATTTCCCCCCATGAATGCTAGAAAGGTCTCAAACGCATTGCTCTGCAATACATTGGAGACTTCTCTAGCATTCAACGGTGATAAAATTTCCATTTATATCAATGGGAATTTGTCCTCTGAGTGCATCAACCTTTACGTGTTGCTTCTGTGCTAGAAGAGTTGGGGCTTTGTGTGTGTGTGTGTGTACAGTAATGTGGACTCTGATGACACTTTATAAACAAATAATAATAATGATAAAATGATGGGTGCTGAGTCTGTTTTGCTGTCAGCTCTAGGTATTTGTGGACTGTGACAGGTGGACCTGTGGAATGTTTGACTGTAACGAACACCAACTCATCCCATCTCAGCCAAGTGCTGAACCCAATCCAGCTCTATAAATACAGCCTCCTATTTATACCCAGGGCAGGCTCCAAACTGTGAGAGGCATTGCGGGCCCCAGACTAGTGACAGAAGCAGGATCAGTGTATGACTGGAGAGATCTGTCCTTGGGATTCCTTCCTTCTGGTGTCCAGCTGATTTCTTTCTGCTCATCTGGTTGCAAGATGGAAAGCTCTGGTGGTGCTTATCTGAACGTGCAGGCTATATGGTCCAAAGTGGGGATTGTTCGCTGCCTGCAAATGTTACTTGGATGTGCCACGTTCAGCCTGGTTCTGCACCGTGCTGGATTCAGCGCCGCTTATGGGACTTTCTGTGTCTTTGTGTGGTGCTTCTGCTTTGCCATCACCATCATTATTGTCACCTGCGACCTGACTCGGCTGCAATCATGCCTGCGCAACCTATCATGGGGTAACTTCACTGCAGCCTATGCCATGCTGGCTACTCTTATGACTCTTACCGCTGCTGTCATTTACCCTCTCTACTTTGTCTCGTTGAGCTGCTACTCCACTGAATGTGTCACCAGGAATTTCCGTTTGGCTGTCAGCATTTCTGCAGCATTGTTGTCTGTGGCCTACGCTGTGGAAGTGTTCCTGACCCGTGCCAAGCCAGGACAGCCTTGCAGTTACATGGCGACTGCCGCTGGCCTGCTGAAAGTTGTCCAAGCCTTTGTGGCGTGTATTATATTTGGCGCTCTGGCAAGCGAGAGTCAGTACAAGAAGTTTGTGGCTACTCAGTGGTGTGTGGCTGTGTACAGTTTCTGCTTTGTCGTGACGGTGGTGGTAATTGTGCTGAATATCACTGGACGCACGCTTACTCTACGCTGCCCCTTTGAGCACTTTGTGGTGATATACACAGTAGTGGCCATATTGATGTATATGAGTGCTGCTGTCATCTGGCCTGTTTACTTCTTTGACAGTAAATATGGGTCACCGACAAGACCGTATCGTTGCAACTGGGGGCGCTGCCCGTGGGACAGCCAGGTGGTTGTCACAATATTCACCCATATTAATCTGGTACTGTATATTGCAGACTTGATATATACACAGCGATTGAGGTTTGTAGCCCAGCGCTGAGTATGACAAAGGAACAATGGAGTGAGGGAGCTGGGGACCAGTGTTGTGACATTATTGGGAAACTGACTGGTAGAGACAGAAACATATCATTTCACAGAATCCACCCAGTTGGCAGGTTTAATATCTGTCGTTAACCCACTGAGTGCCAGAAGGGTCTGCAACACATTGCGAACAAATGTGTTGCAGATCCCTCTAGCATTCATTGGATTAGACCTTATTATTTTCCCTTGGCCTTTAACCCTTTGAATGTCAGGGTGTGTGTGCAAAGCATTGCACAACCCTTTGGCACTCCGATGGTTAACCCTCTGAGTGTCAGAGAGGTAACCAATGCATTGCAACACAATGAATAGGATACCTCTCTGATACTCAAAGGGTTGTTATTGAAAGTAACTTCAAGTCTGTAAAACCTTGTTGCAGTAACATCAACCACCTCTGCTGAGTGGCATTTCCAAGAATCTACCACCCAGCTTTGGTGTTTGCGCTGTAACCAGTAGCAACGGTCTGTATCTCCAGCACTCAGCCCAGGAGACTTGGAGAACTGGGGCATAGCAACTGCCCCATAGTGGAGAAATTAAAAGGTCCTCAAACTCCTAATGATTTAATGTGGCTTTTAACCCTTTGAATAATTAACAAGGCATTGGAAATGGTCCAGTTGCTTTTTTCCCAAAATAGGCCCATTACCACTTAGTGTATCAGCCTCAGGGGTTAAAATGTACTCAGCTCTGAAATTAACCTTGTGGTTCTACAAAGAAATGGCCTCACAAAATGCTCTTTATTTATGAAAAACCAAGGGTCTGTTCCACGAAATAAAAGAGGTGCAATTCTGGTCTAAACCATCTGTGTCACAGGGAAGGAATTGAAATTCCATGGAGTCAAATTTGGCTTTTTAACCCCTTGATTGCTAGAGAGCTCGCCAAAGCAGTAAGTAAACAAAGAGAATTTTATGTAGTCATTTTGTTTTGTAGAATTGTAAGGCTAATTTCCCAACATAATCCTTTAAGTACCAGAGCAATGCATTGCATGCCCCTCTGGCACTCAAAGGGTTAAGCCAAGAGCTACAGTACTGGTGCAAACCAACAGCACCATAAGTGTAAGAAAGAAAATTCCCAGTGGAGGTTTTAACTCCACCAACATTCAAGGGGTTAAAAGCCCCACTTCAAACATTGCGAATTCAGGGGATTTCTATTTACCTCTCTTACTGAATATGACCCTAAGAGAGAAATTCAGTGAGCACAAGTAGGAGCATGAACAGGAATCCAGTCATGAATGATTCAGTATGAGCAAACTTGTGCTTTGTTTCCATTCATACTGCTCTGTTTCTAACCCAGAGTGCAAAAGGGGTACGCAATGCATTGCAAAGCAAAGGGTTATGTCCCCATAGGCTTACACACCTAGCAGAGATGCGTAGATTACAAAACCACACCTTGCTAGGTCTCTAAGGGCTGTATGTTCAAAACAAAATGGAGGCATTCTGGGGCAAAACATTAGCAGTCTAGAATTCCATAAACTGATTTTAAATGGGGATTTTTATTATATGACTGAAAATGTATCTCCTTGTTCTCTATTTGTGAGTAAAGAGCAAATTATCATATATAATAATTCGCTAATGTATGTTTGTCAGAAGCTGTCATGCGCAGTACAGACTGCCAGCGCTGCGGCTGATAATGGAGTGGGGCATTCGGTGTGCTGAGAGGACTACGGTCTGAATTCGGAGTGCCCCGCCCCGTTATCAGCCGCTGCGCGGGCAGTCTCTACTGTGCATGACTGCACCACGTCCATTGCTGCCTGGCACTGTGGCCCATGTACACTGGCTGTTCAATTAGTCTTTTACTAAATCTCTGCTTTGATTCTGGATTCTATTACCTTTGGAAAAAAATCCATCCTTACTTCAACAGACTAGAGTGAGAATTTTGGAGATAAATCCCAATGATGTTTTACTAGGTAATGGAATTTAGCCCAGCCACAGAAGTATTTGAGCAATGTCAGCAATGTGTCTCTGATGGGCAGGATTGTGTCTCAGTAAAAATATCTAATGTTACTCTACTCTCCTCTTCCACAGCTAGTTCTGGGCTACTCCCATTACCTCCAGCCTTTGTACAGCGACACAATGGGGACGATGAACTAAGGTGTGGTAAAGAGGTGATAAAGCGCAGATGACTTCTCCAGTGATATAACTTCTCCAGTTCCTAAGTTATTCTATGGAGCCAATGCACTAATGGATATATTAGTGCATAGGCTCCATAGAATAACATAGGAACTGGAGAATTGATATCACTGGGGAAGTCATCTCCATTTTATCACTTCTTTATCACACCTTAGTGCATATCCCCCAATGTGCCATATGTACAAAGCCAAATGTGGAAAAATACTAGGACAAACAAAATATACCATAGTGGACCAGGGGTAATTTAACCCATTGTTTACCAGAGCGGTATGCAACGCATTGCAGAGCAATGCATTGTGTACCCCTCTGGCTCTCAAAGGGTTAAAACATGGGCGTACCATGGGGCCTTCCACTTCAGAGGTACAATGACTACATATCCTTTTAAATCAGGGACCCTTTTGAAAACATTCTGCAGGACTGCACAGGAATCAGTGATACCCTGCAGTATGTGTTTTTTATAAGTGTCCATGATTTAAAAGGATGTGTGGTCACCTTATTCTGGGATCTCACCTTGGGTTCCCAACATTCACAGTTTTATGAAGGTCAGGAAGGAGAGAGGCTGTTCGAAGTGCACGACACATAAATATGGCTGATCTTCCCATAAACAGGAATGGAAGAAAAAGGTTACAGCTAGGATCCTAAATGTTAACCTATATTTGGGGCCTCATTAATTCTTAAAACTCCTCTGTAGCAGACAAATACAAATTCTCATTGATTTAAATGTGGCTTTTAATCCCTTGAATGCTAAAGAGGTCTCAGACACATTGAGGAGCATTCAAGACGATAAAAGACCCATTTTCATCTACAGAATTTTTAGTTGATCCTGTCCCTTTAAATCAGGTATGCTTATCACAATGTCACACTCCAGGACTGTACAGTAATCAATGCAGCCCTGCAGTGTGTGTTTTTTTACAAGCGTCCCTGAACTAAACAATGCACTGCGTACCCATCTGGCACGCAAAGGGTTAAATGCCCCCATTTAAATTGGGGGGGGGGGATTTAGGGAATTGCTAATTGTGATCTGTGGTGCATTAGGCTAACCTTATATTTATTCTTTGTTTCTGGGTACCTATCACACTTTGTTTTTTAGTTACATTGCATGTCGACCCATTTAGGGCCAAAAGGTTGTGGAATGCATTGCACACTGGCCCTCAATGGGTTAAATATAATATGGTATCTGACCCATGTTATCATTTGTTCTTGGAATGCAATCACTGGGAACCAGCTGATTTAGGGAATGGAGGAAACCATCTTTGGAATCTCCCTGGAATGAGCAGGTGAAAAAAGCAATGTAGTTGAAATTCTCCTAACACCTGAATATACAGTCCAATGACAATGGGAGGTAGCAGACTGGCTGCACATTTTCCTTACTGGCATACAAACCAACAATTTTAAAAGTGATTGTTGCAAACCAAGACATTATTACATGCTGAGTGCTCTTTGGACTGGTGTTCAATCTTGAGGCAGTATATACAATGTAAGGGAAACTTCCCAGCTGCATCATGGGAGACAACACTTCTCCAAATTGCCATTGATATAAAAGGGGTTTAATCCACTGATTTCCAGAGTGAACCAATTGTACCATTGTGTGCGTGGGGGGAGGGGAAGAAAAAAATTGCCATTCATTTAAATGAGGTGGAGAAGACTCAAACATGTTGCCCCACAATGCACTGGAGAAATCTCTATCATTAAAATGAACAGGAATTTTCATTTTTCCCCAATGATACAGGGGGTTTGCTCCAACAGTATTATTCTTGTGCATTTTGCATACAACCATTGAGCTCTAATTCAGTAAGCTACAGAGTTACAATTCTAGGGCAGTCCTACTGTACCACAGGGGGACAAATGTAAACGTATGATCAAACGTGAACTTTTTTTTGAGCATTATCTCAACGGCCTGAAATTGTATAGTGGCCCTGTTACTACACCATCCTATGGCAGTTTATGGTCAACTGACCAGAGCAGTCTATAGTATGTATAGCAACAGCGCCACTGTACAATTTCAGGCCATTGAGATACTGCACCTAAAAAAATCTAGTTTGAGCTGCAAACACCTAAGAATAAAACACTTCTCAGCAGTAGGAGTGCCCTTATTTTACTCAGGTGAGTAAACCATATAAAATGTATATATTTTTACATATTAACTGTTACTATCCCTTTAAATGGAGATTCTTAACCCCATGAAGTGCATCTTAATATGTTTAACAGGACTGGTCTAGGTAGCAGTCTTGTATATCTATGTTCTGTTTGTTGGCATTTAAGGTTAAAGGGATAGTAATGGTTACATTTAAGTTTATTTAAAATTGTAGCCATTAAAAAAGTAAGTACAACAATGTAAGCCTTGTCTCTCAAACCTTTATTGTTTGAGAGATATAACTCGCTAATGTCCCCCACTCCAGGCTGTTTCTGCTCTCTATGGGACAGCAGCAGATTCCGGTCATTTGACCGGACGGCAGCTCTTCAGCACAGCTGAAATCCTGCTATTTAGAAATAAATACTTCATTGAAAACGGTCTACAAAGTGTGTCTAGTTTTCAAGCACACTTTGTAGACCGTTCCAATCAAGTATTTATTTCTAAGCAGCGTGATTTCAGCTCTGCTGAAGAGCCACCAGCTGGTCCCGGGACAAGAATCTCCTGCTGGCAGCTAGATGGCAGACTTGTCTGAAACAGCCTAGGGGGGAACTTTAGAGAGTTATATCTCTCAAACCATAAAGGTTTGAGAGATAAGATTTACATTGTTGTGTTTATTTTTTTAATGCCTACAATATTAAATAAACTTAAATTTAACCATTACTATCCCTTTACAGATCTTTCTCACTGGTAGAATGACATAATACCTCCCAAGTGTCCCTCTTTGAGATCTAAATCCCTCTGTCCCTCTTTCTACCCTTTTGTCCCTCTTTTCTGGAGATCAGAATGAGTAATGTGTATCACATTGCTCCACAGCAATAAAACTCACATAAATGTGTACTTAATCTTCAATACATGTGTTTCAAAATTAGCCTGTGTAAATAAAATACTTTAGTCTTGCTGTAAATAATGTATTCAGTTACACAAAGAGGTGTCAATAGGTCTTGAAATAACCTAAAAAGTCTTGGCAATGCCCGTCCCACCAGCCACAACCCCATAAACACCACCGAAAAAAAAAGCGTCGCTCATTGGCCATTTGAAATGTTGGGAAGTATGTGACATTTTTTACGTGTAACTTTTTGATGTCAGTGTAAAATGCTCCATAGTGCACAATGATTCCCAATATATGAGTTTTTTCACTTGTTGCTCATGCTGAAACAGTCACCTTTTAAACGGATAGTAATGTTTCAAAATAAATGCAGCTCCAATTATTCTTTATAGTTTTTGGGCCATGTAGAGCATTATTTTTATTCTCTGCGATGTGTAGTTCAAGAGTAATTGAATGATAAAGTGTCCCATTCCCGCCCCTTTTACCTGCTTTAAGCCATCTCCCCTAAGATGTGGAATCTGGTCGCTTTAACGGACAGCTTGCAGCAAGGGACAATCTTCTTACTGTGAGTATAAGGAAAATCCTGCCCTCTCACTGAAGGAAGTTGGCAGGTTTTTACTTATGCTCACTGAAGATTGTCCCTTGCTGTAATCCATCCGGATGTTCTTGCTGTACAGCTTTACATAGATAAAAGGGGCGGGAGGAGGGACACTTTATGATTCAATTACTCTGGAAATACACATTGTAGAGAATGATAGTAACACTCTACATGGCCTAAAAACTATAAAGAATAATCTGAGCTGCGTTTAATTTGAAACATTACTATCCCTTTAAAATGACCTTATAGTTCATTGATAATTTCTGTGTACAATTTGATACAGACCACTGACAAGTATGACTGAGTTCTATTGAATACCATTGTTTGTTGTCAATAGGTGGGACTTACCATTTGAATGCCGGAGAGGTATCCAACCCATACCTCTCTGGAACTCAATGGGTTAAAGACAGACTTCAACAGAGATTATTAGCTAGATCAGTGTTTCTCAACTCCTGCCCTTGGGACCCACTAACAGGCCAGGACTTAGGGATTTCTCTGCTAGAGCACAGGTGTGGTGATCAGAGGCTCATTCACATTGATTAATTCACCTGTGCTCTAACAAGAAAATCATCAAATTCTGGCCTGTTAGTGGGTCCTGAGGACAGGAGTTGAGAAACACTGAGCTAGATCAATAGCTAGATATACCTGATTGCTGTGTAAAGGATTCCTGCCCATGTTAAGTCAATATTTTAACACCTTGAGGACCAGATGGTGTGTAAAGGGGTTGCTCACCCCTCCAGTCCACAAATGGTTAAAAAAATTGAGCCAATTACATACCTACCAAGTGTTCCTCTTTAGGAGGGACAGTCCCTCTTTTAGACCCAAATCCCTCTGTCACTCTTTCCCACCCTGATGTCCCTCTTTTTTGGAGATCAGATTGTGTGATGTGTATATAAGTGTATTAAATTGTTCTACCGCAATAAAACTCACATTATTGTTTGTTTAAACTTCAGTATAGGTGTTTATAACTTAGTATGTGTAAATAAAACACTTTGGTCTTGTTATATATATAGGTTACACAAGGAGGTGCCAATAGGTCATGAAATAGCCTAAAAATTCTCGGTAATGCCCCACCCACCAGTTGCTCCCCCAGCAACACCCCCTAAAACACAAGTGTCCGTCTTTGTAAATTTGAAATGTTGGGAGGTATGCAATTATTCCTTAGGTTCTATCAGGCCTCTCATTTAATGCAGGACGCTTGAATATATGAAGAGGAGTCTGTAACTCACATTTATACTACTGTAAAATAGGGTGACCAGACCTCACCTTTAACTGGGGACACACATGAAAAATACATACTGCAGGGCTGCTTTGATTTCAGTGCAGTCCTGAAATATGCCTATTTCCTAAATGTCCCCGGTTAAAGGTGAGGTCTGGTCAGCCTACTGTAAAATCTCACGTATAGTACTCACAATTTTGCCCCTTTTTACCTTATGTGAAGTGTGGGGGGGTGTATTATACACAAGAGAAAAAATATATATATTTTCAAGTCTGCTCCCGTCCCTCTGCCTCAATATGCTCCCATCTTCCCTCCCTCTACTCAGCCCCTCCAGAGGCATCTGCAAAATGGGCGGTATGCTTGCATTTGCCTCCCACTTCCCTCATCTCCCTGTGAGGACCTGGCTAACTGAAGAAAATTATAGTACTCTTTGAGGACCTGAAGGTCCTTGCAGGACACTACTGTAGTTTACGTGCACAGAGATCTATGCATTGGATCTATGGTAGTGCCATGGAAGGACCTATAGGTCCTCAAAGGGCACGCCCTTTATCTTGAATTAAAACAGGTCCTCAAAAGGGGATGCAGGAAGCGGATGGCAAATACAAGCATGGTGCCAGCTTCTCAGATATCCCAGATGCCATCGGAGGGGTTGAGTAGAGAGAGGGGAAGGTGGGAGAATATTGAGGTTAGAGGAGGGAGGGAAGCAGACAAGGAGCTGATGTTTTTTTTGGGGGGGGGTGTAGCGGGAGAGAAATCAAGGGTGTGTATTATACATAGGCACTTTTGCTTTCCCCTAAAATCATGGGTATAATTTATTCCTGCGTATTATATATGAGATTGTACGGTATATTTGTCTGTATGCACTTTGTGTGTGTGTGTGCATACTATGTTTACACTCACATCTTCCTATGTGTGTGTAGGGGTTTCTACACATCTGTGTGTGTCTGTTTGTCTGTCTGTGTGCCTGTTTATAAACCTTGTATATAAAAATGTAGGTCAGCTAGGATTAGTGCTGAGATTTGTGGTTGACCCTAACCTGGAGCCTCACAGGTTTCCCACCCCGGCTTTAATGCATGATCAAAATGAACCCTTCCAGGGCAGAGAAGTGCACAATGCACTGCATACCACTCTGGTCTTTAATGGGGTCTTTAATTGATGATATGGTTTGTTATGTGTAGAGAGCAATATTTCAGTAGCTGTCTTTACTAGATCAGTTTTCCTCTCTCATTAACCCTTTGAGTGCCAGAGGGGTACACCACGCATTGCTCTGGAATGCGTGGTATTCCCCTCTGGCACTCAAAGGGTTAATACACTTGTATTTTATTACTATCTTACTCCTAATTACTGCAGCAAGGAGCCTGACACATGCTCAGCATGTATGAGCTTAGTACATACCATAGAGGCATATATCACCAATCAAATGAGTGAATGAGCTATTAATAATATTAAGCACTAAGTGTTCCGGGAAAAGTCAGGGAAGGGTGGCAGGACGCATATAAGACACAGTCCTCTCTGCAAACGGAGGTCACAGTGACCACACATGGCACTATACAGGAAAATGTACACAGTGGCTGATTGTACTAACTACAACTACACCATAGTGAACTAATAATTATTCCACTACTTTTTTTAGAACGTCAGTCCCAGAGTCATACACATAAAGACAATATTGGAGCAATTCTGGGGATAACTAATTGCATTGTGGGAAACAAATAACTAAAACTGTCCTCGAATACTAGAGTGATCTCCAATATAATTGTAATGAGATTGGCTGGTTAAGGATGATGGGAATTAAAGTCCAACAACAGCTGAATGGGAGTTCTTGTACAATATGGACAGTTTTCTCATCTCTGATCTAGGCAGGGGAGTGCTGGCAACTTGTGGCCTGGAGGGCAACTACAATCAATTGGCCTGATTTTACAATTGTTCCTGCCACTGTCCCAGACCCCTCCCATTTGTTAATTTTAAAATTGCCATTAACCCTTTGAGTGCCAGAGGGGTATGCCACAAGCAATGCGTGGCATACCCCTCTGTCACTCAAAGAGTTAGTGTTGTGAAGTAAGACAAGCAATACCACAAAGCTTACAATTGAAATGGGGTTACACTGGTGCAACCACAGAGCTTACAATGTAAGTAAAGCTGTACTAGTGATACCATAGAGCTTACAAGATAAATGGGTTATGCTACTAGTGTAGCTCCACTTGCATTGTAGCTCCATTTCAGTTGTAAGCTCTGTGGTATCACTAGTGTAACTACATTTGCAGCAACAAGCTGGAGTGGCCCACCAGCCCAGATATATGACTGGCCCAGGGGGCAATTGCCCCCCTGCCCCCCAGGCCAGCCCTCCCCTGGATCTAGGGCTGAAAATTCATCTAAGCAGCCCTATACTATGCATCTTTCATAACCCTTTGACTGCTGGAGAGGTGATGGACAGCCCTCAAAGGGATGAAATGATGGTGTCTATCCTAAGCATATGTATCATGTCAAAAGTACAGAGCATTTTTTTTTAATGTGCAATGGATTCCGGGGTCGCTGACTGGACAAGTCAAGGATCCTTAAGGAGCTAAAGAATTAAAGGGATAGTAATAGTTTATTATTACTATCCCCCATATTGTAGATATTTCCAAAATAATTTAATAGCCCCCAGGTTCATCTCTCAAACCTTTATGGTTTGAGAGATAACCAAACGCAAAGTTTCCCCCTCCCTCCCCCTTCCCTGAAGTCAGCATTGTACTGACTGCAGGGATATCCGATCTGACTTTAGTCATGCGACTCTGCAGCAGAGCTGTGATCGCTTTAGTGACAAAGAATTGTTTGACTGAAACGGTCTTCTACATGTGCTTGCAAACCAAGCACAAACCAAGCACATGTAGAAGACCATTTCAGTGAAATAATTCTTTGTCACTAACGGGATCTCGGCTCAGCTGCAGAGCCACAAGCCTGTCATACGACAGACTTCCCCTGCAGTCAGTACAACGCTGATTTCAGGGAAGGGGGAGGGAGGGGGGGAACTTTGCCTTTGGTTATCTCTCAAACCATAAAGGTTTGAGAGATGAACCTGGGGGCTATTACATTATTTTACAAATACCTACAATATGGGGGATAGTAATAATAAAGTATTACTATCCCTTTAAATGAGGCTTTTAACCTCGTGGATTTTGGAGATTTTTCCAAGACATTGAGAAGTAATGCTTTGGACACATCTAACATTAAAGAAGGTAAAAGCGCCATTTAAATCCATGATAATTTGGGGTATATTATCTGTCCTTTCCGGTACAGATAATTTGCTTCAGAATTGTACTATTTCATCTCAGTACATCATTCTCAGATATCCTGTTAGCCAGATCTATATTTTATGTTCTGAATGTATTTATAAGGTTTATTTATGACATAAATGATAATAAATATATCTCTGCTTTTGCAGTGTTACTACCTGTTGAAATAAAATGGAAGTCTTATTTGTACACGCTTATGAGTCCTCGTTTGTGAGATACTTGGTATTTGGGTTGGTTATGATCTTGATCTGGAGTTCTAGATCAGGGCTGTGCAAACTCCAGGACTGGCTGGCTGGGGATGATGGGAATTGTAGTCCTGAACAGCTTGAGGACCACAGGTTACCACCAATGCTCTTGGTCAGTGATTCTCAAGTTCCCAGGGCACACCAACAGGTCAAAAGATCAGTACATCCTTTCTTGTACACAAGTGGGTAGTTGAGTAATCAGTAGCTTAGTCACTCTGTTTGCAGTACCTGTGTTTAATAAGGGATACCATAGACTGGAGCTGAGAATAACTGCTCAATATACATCTATATACATAAAAATGAAAGTCACGTGATCTGTTCCTGGATCCATACTGGCCACACCCCAATACTTTTTTTTAAGTAGTACTTTGCTATAGGGATTAGTAATACATAAGTATTACTATCCCTTTAAGTCCCTCCCCAATAATTAGGCATATGGCGATTAGGTTCTTAACAGCGCTAAGACCTGTTCTTCAAATATTCTATGCAAACACTTATCTTTACATTTGTGAACTGACAATTATCTTTGATATATATGAACTAAATGTCACTTGTCACAGATTTATGTTTGTTAGTGAAACTTTTGTATAGACTCAAGGATATCTAGATGAATTTTTAACTTTTCCTATACTTTGCATGTTAAGAAACTGTATAAATACTGTCCCAATTCTAAGCAGAATTAGACACTTCCTGACCCACCTCTGTGTAGATAGGTCGGTGTCTCCAGCACTGAATAAAACTCATCTTCAACTCTCTGAATACCGGCTGAGAAGTTTTCTTGCCAGCGAATTTCTTCAACAGACTATAGGTCCTCTTTAAAAATAAAGAAAATGGTGCATCTTGGAAAGAAAAAAAATTCAAGGTAGACTATTCATTTGTAATTAAAGGGTTAGTAATATATTTTAGTAATAAAAAGTAATATTGTAGATAGTCAAAAAATAAATCCATCGATGCCAATCCGATCTCTCAAACTTTTATGGTTTGAGAGATATACGGTGATAAATTTCCTCCCTCCTTGCCCTTTCACTGACGTCAGCCTCTAGCTGACAGAAGAAGATCCTGGTCCTGGGACCGGTAGGCGGCTCTTCAGTAGAGCCAAAATACCGCAATCTAAAAAGAAATACTTCATTGGCACGATCCACAAAGTGTGCTTGCAAACCAGGCACACTTTGTAGACTGTTCCAATTAAGTATTTATTTTTAGATTACAGTATGTCAGCTCTACTGAAGAGCAGCCTCGAGTTGCACGACTCGAATCTCCTTCTGTCAGCTTTACAGCTCACATCAGTGAAAGGGGAGTGAGGGGAGAACTTTATCACTGTATATCTCTCAAACCATAAAGGTTCGAGAGATCGGACTGGCATCAATGGATTTATTTTTTGAATATCTACAATTTTACTTTCATTAATAAAAGACATTATTAACCCTTTAATAAGCAAAACTGTTTATAAAGTGATAGGTCCACTTTAATAGTAAATTGGTAGGCTAAAATATATCAGTTAAACGGTCAGTAATGTCCCATAAAAAATGTTATTATTTTGTATAGGTTAAAAAATTAAAATATATGCTACAAATCCTATCTCTCAAACTGCTATATGGTTTGAGAGATATTCGCTTTCAAAGTTCCCCCCTCCCCTTCTCCTGATGTCAGCGCAGTGCTGACAGCAGGAGATCCCGGTCCAGGGACCAGCCAGCGGCTCTGCAGCAGAGCCGAAGTTGCGTTATAGGAAAATAATTACTTCATTGAAAAGATCTACAAAGTGTGCCTGGTTTGCAAGCACACTTTGTAGACTGTTCCAATGAAGTAATTATTTTCCTATAACGTGATTTCGGCTCTGCTGAAGAGCCTCCTCAAGTCGCAAGCTTTGAATTTCCTGCTGTCAGCTTTACAGCTGACATCAGGAGAAGGGGAGGGAGGGGGAGTTTGAAAGTAATTATCTCTCAAACCATAGCGGTTTGAGAGATAGGATTTGTGGCAAATAGTGTATTTTTTAAGCTCTTAAGAATTTTTTTATGGGACATTATTGTTCTTTAAGTATTACTAGGTGATTGTATTGTTCCCTTGCCATACTTGACTGATGTTTGTCCTGTACAAGCCAAGTGTCCACTTACTCCTGTATAGTTGCTGAATGTTAGCACCCTTCTGCTCCCAAGTACTGCCCAGGGAAGTCATGGAGGGGGCTACTCCCAGGCAGGTGCCAGATGCTGGATAGAGTCATCACAACTTCTCCCCTCTCCCAGAAAATTGAGTCATGGGGAAGTTTTCAACAGGATGTCCACAGACTCACAAGTCTATTGGCGAGAAAAATCCAGGTTCTCTAAGTCCAGCAAGGTGGCCCATTTCAACTGACTCCTTAATGCTAAAGTCAAGCAAGTCCAAGCCACAGGGCCTCAGACATGCAGGGTCCAGTTCTCCTGATGTACCCCATTTGACCATGTGGACAGGAAAGCCAGTCCTTAGGGCCCAGCACCTGGGATACCACCCCTCCAGCCAAAACACAAATATCCATAAAGCAACTGAAGAGCAGATAGCACCTGAGAGGCATAAGTGCATCTCTTATCAAGGTTGCTGACCTCACCAAATAGGCCATTGTGGGTTCCAGCCCCAGGATTCCCATGTGCATGCCAAACAAGGGGCTCTGCAAAAGGGTCACTTGGGCCAAGGCAAGCAATAGGGGGTGAAGATGAGGGAATGATGTAGGCCCCCAGAATATCCTTTATCACGAGGCCTTGGGATCATTGGCATATTCCCACTACAGGCTCATTTGCTTTCAAATCAACAGGCCTAGTTGATCCTCCCCACCCTCATCCATTGTGAAGTACAGCACCTCTGGCCAGAGTGCACTTAATTCAATGAACCACTTTATTGAGTCTATGCCAGAACTCACATGCCAGTAGAAGGCATTTTCAGTCAGCGCTTCTGTATACACTTCCAGCCTTGATGTCTGAATACAAGGTACAGAGGATTATGGAGGACAAATCCACCACATTTTAGCTCTGCATCAGTATGAGCCAAGTCCTTCAGTGGATAGAGAAACGCTCTGTACGTGTCCATACCCAGCATGACACATGGCAAGGGTTCTGGGTAAGATCTTGGCAGGAAGCAGTCATCTTCTTCTTCCTCTGGGGTTGCTGGGTCCAGGCCTGAGCATGAGTAAAGTCCTGCAGATATCTACTACGCTCCAAGGCCACCATATCCCAAGTGATTTTCTATAGTCCTCCTGGTTCAAGGCCTCTCCCAGAATGTCTCAAGATTCTTGCATCCAGTCCTGCCGGTCATGGCCATAGTGGCTGGTGCTCTGCTGTGTCCTCTTAGTTGTTGCATGATCCCACTGCTGTCACCATTTAAGGCAGAATGACCCCTACAATTGACTTGGGGTATTCTGCCATAGATTATTTGCTAAAGTTAATGATAAAGTAGTATCACACAGCATACAGTAACAGATCTTGAACATGGGATATGAGAGGGCAGCCCAAGCTTGCACTCACCTGTAAGAACAATCAAAAAGAAAAAAACACATTCCCAACACTGCACAAGCATGTGTTTTTATCGTAACATACCTAAGTCCCCCCCCCACTTCGCTAGAAGAACTGAATCAGCCACATAGGAGACTGATAACGAGTTCCAGGCTTGAATTCAACAAATAGGAACCCTGAGATAATCTCCAGAGTAAATAACGAACTGACCCAAACCCCCAGGTAATCGCCCCGTCCTGAAGACTCCCTGCGGTGTCCTCCATTGTTCACTGAAAAACTGGGCACTCACTGAGAACATTGTTTATCCTGAGTATGTGCAGACTCCCTTGCACCGGTAACTGATTCAGCCATGGTGCCCAATACATTACAAATAAAATACATTTAACAACATTAAAATACAATTACCACACCCTTCACATACATAACGGCACAATATTTAATTAGATACAACAACTTAAAGGTATAGTACTGGATTCTTTTAACAAAATGAAATCTTGTAGATAGTAAAAAAATAATTCAAATGATGGCAGTCCGACCTCAAACCTTTATGTGTGTGCTTGTGACTGTGTATGAGAGAATCACTGTGTTTGTTTGTATGTAAGTGTGACTGTGTGGTCATCAAGTTTGAGCTTTAATACCTTTTGAATGACAAATCTTCCAGGAGTGGTTTCACACTTTTATTCTGTAAGTAAATCCCTATAACATACATTTGTTCATAATCAAAAAGTTAGCTGTTCCTTTAAACTAAGACATAACTGGTTTTCATCTGTTATATGACGCATGAAGCGAGATGGGATTTGTGCCGCTTCTTCATCTATGTAGGTATGTATCTTTTAAAAGCACTATACATGTACACAGCGCTTTACAGAAATAGTAATAGGACAATAAAAAAAATACAGGAGCATAAGGCTAAAGTGCAATCATTGCATTATTGCCAGGAAAAAAGTGCAGCAAAGTGAATCATACATTGGGAAGCGAACCCTATCCTAAAGAGCTTACACTCTAATTATAAATCATGACCATACCTGGGAACTTTCAAGATGAGCTGACCCTGAGATCTTTGAAATATTAACCCTTAAAGCTTCCCATAATATAGATTTTATGCAATATGTGCCTGCTTGCTCTGACACAGAGGTGCTCCGGTCCCTGTGCGTGGAACCTTTAACATGCTACAGTTTGGATAACTTACTGCCTGAACACAAACAAGACAACCAGGACATCTCCCTGTCTTTCTGGTACTAACAGCACCAGTTTAGAGGCTAAGGAAACATTTATTTGGGGAAATTCATATGGTAGGTGACACACACCTCTCTCACTCTGAGAATCTGGCCCTTCACCCTGAGATTTGGGTCAAAACCCTGAGTCTCAGGGTCAAACCCTGAGAGTTCCCATGTATGATCATGATGACACACAGGGATAGTAGCAGGAGACGGTCAGGCAGATCATAAGTGCAAGATCCATATAATCACACCAAAAATCAAATAAATACGCCTTATGGGAAAAAGTTTACATTTAGGGAATAATGTGGTGATTGAACATACATATCCATAGTCATACAGAAACTGAGCAGATGTGAATAGCAATCAATAAGATTAATGATGCATGCCCCTCGCATTGCATTATAAGAACCAAAAGAGCCAGGAACATGGACGATCACCACATACCAGGCGACACTTCTGTGTATATAATTGTATACAGAGGCGGAGCTGAAGTTTCTCAACCACGAGGTCAATGTGGAAAAGAAAACGTCCTGGGCGTGGCAATAGTTGGTGGGGCGGAGCTTTACCTTTACTTTCTACGATTGGGGTTGGGGATTGGGATGCTCCTAAAGAATGGATCGCCAATCATAGTTAAGGGCAGGGCTTAGTGCGCGCTCCCGGTAATCCGGTAATACCATCGGTTTTAATAGAGAGAAGGCAAAGGGATCACGGAAGGAGCCCATTGTCGTACTGGGGTCTGCGGGGGACACGGAAAGCGAGACATCAGGAAGCCCATCGCTGCGATATAAAGAAGTGGTGAGGAGCCACGTGTCACCCACAGTTACATCAGACAGACCATACATGCACTGATAGCTCACTACAATGACACCATCGCATTTCATGCAAATACACATTTTAGATATTAGGATAATGCATATGGTACCTAACATATATGACACCTCATTGGATCACAAATAACTCCTTGTCTGCTAGAGAGGTGGAATCTTATTTCCATCATGGAGCACAAAACCCCAAATCGTAATACAATTGCATCACATCCGAACAGTGACATCAAACATACCTCACATTTACACAATAAAGTCACTTTGTACATACAAATACAGTGTCACTAGCTCTTACAAGTACATAGTGTCATAAAACACGGATATTAAATAATGTGCACACACAAGTGACATTAGGCATCCCTTATATGTAATTAGACAGGTGACACATGCATACATCCACATTACAGGTAGCTCATGAATGGGTACAGTGATATCAGAAGAATACACACATGCAGTGACATCAGACAGATCACACAAACGGTGACATCAGTCATCACACATGGGTACAGTGACATCAGATAGATCACACATGTACCATGATAACAGATTACACACATGCCTATGACATCAGACACTTTGACATCAGACTAATTACACATGTATGCTGTGACATCAGATAGCTCATACACGAGTACAATGACAACAGACAGATCAAAATATCAGGTACAGTGACTTCAGACATATCACACTTATTCCTGTGACATCAGACTGATTATACCCGCATATGGTGACATCAGAAGATCTCATGTCATCAGGACCCACTAACAGAACAGAGTTTGATCATTACCTTGATGGAGCACAGGCGAGTTAATAAAAATGCCTGAGTTGCCGTTTAACTCACTTGTGCTCATGAAGGGAAATCCTTGATTCCTGGCCTGTTAGTGGTCCCCAATAACAGGTTTGAGGACACTTCCATGGATCACATGCATATAGTGACATTATACAGATCTTAAACATATGCAGTGACATCACACATACAGTGACAAGTCCTTCTGAAGCTGATGTACAAAGACAAAATCGAGAAGTCCTGGGGGTAACCAGCTGCACCTAGGGGACATATGAAAATTTCCTTTGATTTAAATGTATCTTTTAAGTCTTTGAGTGCTAGACATATTGCCTTCAGTGGGTTAACCCTTTGAGTGCCAGGGGGTACACAGCGCATTGCTTTGCAATGCATTGTGTACCCCTCTGGCACTGAAAGGGTTAAAAAAAAACATTTTAAGCAAAGCGAATTTGAGGATGTTCTTAGTCTATATGTTGCAGTTGGTTTGTTCCAGAATTTCTCTGCGTTTTTCTTCATACATCAGCCTCTCAGATCAGATTGCCCAGCAGATGTCACATAAAATAACATCACACCTTCCACACTCACACAGTGACATCAGCATGAACTCAGACACATATAGTGACATGGCACATCAAATAGATAACAGATCTCTCCCACATGCCGGCTTCCCCATACAGTAAAATTGTATGCAGTAACACAAGACATCGGGGGAGATTTACTAAAGGGCATAATAGCTCTTTACATGTGAATAAGAGAGTGAGCTAAAACAGTTTTGCATGTTTCCTATTTCAATCCATTTACAAAGATTTTTATGCCCCTAGCAAGATGCACAGTTACCCCTTGATCAGAGGGGTGTTATTTGCTGGGTATATCTGCATCTTGATCAGTGTATATATTTTACAATTAGCTTGGAGTGAATGGATGCAGTCAGTGCAAAAAAAGGTTTTAAGCTCTTAACCCTTTGAGTGCCAGAGGGGGATGCAACACATTGCAAAACAATGTGTTGCGTACCCCTCTGGAACTCAAAGGGTTAATAGCCATTCATGTCTGGACATCCAGTCTTTTTTATCTGCAAGCCAATAAAGGGGTAGAATTTTTTTCTATGTTTTCAGTAAAATCATATGTGGCTGCTGTTAGCATGTACTGAAGCATAATTAGCTGCACAGGTAGTTTTGTTGTGACATCAGATTTCACACATTTTGACAGGAGACACTGTGACATAAAACAAACAGCACTCACACACATAAGGTGCAATTCAATAAGCTAAAATGGTGCAATTCTAGGGCAAACCAGTTGCACTATAGGAGATAAATAGAAATCCCCAAAGGTTCCTTCAGTTTAACCCTTTGAATGCCAGTGCATTGCAGAGTAATGTGTTACTTGTCTGACATGCAAAGGGTTAAATGGGCTTTTAACTCTTTGAATGCAAACAAGGACTCCAATGCATTGAGGACCTCTTTACCATTCAAGGAAATAAAAGCCCAATATTAATCAGTAGGAATTTTCACCCTCCCAGATGTGATTGGTTTTCAACGTAATTGCATAATTTTGATTTGGTGAATAAGGACCTTAATTTCATCACATTTCACACATTCACTGACCTAAGACTCAGTGCCATTGAGTTACACACACATAATGTAACATATTTCACACACATATATTGTGACATAAGACACCGTGACTTCAAACATTGACTACAGTAACATGCAGTGCTATGACATCACTCACTGACTGACATCAGATCTGACACACATACAGACCATAGGAAAACCCGGGATCTCTGGGGTGGGGAGGGGTTCCAAATAATACACTTTATGCAATAATATTAACTAAGATTTGTTTATTGCAATTCTGCATCAACAACTCTTATGCATTTGTCTGTGCATAGATCAGGGGTTGGTAATCTGCAACCCTTCAGTTGCTGATGGATTACAAGTCCCATTTGTCCTTAGCCAACCCTTGGCAAACCAACAGCAACATGAATTACATCTTTTAATTCCTTAGGGATTATGCACTAAGGTCTGTTAAAGAGGTGATAACGAGGAGATCACTTCTCCCGTTCCTACATTATTCTATGGAGCCTATGCACTAAGATTTCTCCCACTTGATATATCTTAATGCATTTGCTCCATAGAACAACATTGGATTTGGAGAACCATCTCTGTTTTAGTACATCTCCCTCTTGAATTACAGAGGTGTCTAATGCATTGCAAAGCAAAGTGTAAAAACCTTTCTAGTGTTTGAGGTTAAAGGGGAACTCTCAGCTCTAGTAAACTTGTCTTCATCTTAAAGTTCCCTTGTAGTGAAGCTGTTATCTGTGCATTTTTTGTTTTTTCAATATAATTCTTTATTGCCCAAGATATTGCCTTTTAAACTGATGCTGTTGACGTCAGTTCTCTACAGGCTGTGGTACAGCTCTGTCCCACAGCCTGTCAATATTCTTCTGTTCCCCTCTGCAAGTATTGCCTCCTTCCCGCCTCCTCCGATGACGGAGGATACTGGCAAATGACCTGACACACTCTCTTGCAAATGTGCATCCAGGTCATACAGGCACAGACTGAGCTCATTCATGTGTTCAGTCCTATATATAATGTGGAAGTTCACTTGCCTCTGTGGCTATTTTTAGTTTGGACTGCCACTTTTTGTAACGGACTGAGAGCATGAACTTGACAGTCTGAGCCTGAACCCTGCACATTTGCAAGAGAGCATGCCAGGTCATATGCCGGAATCTTCTGTCATCGGAGGAGATGGGAAAGAGGCGGTACTTGGGAAGGGGAACAGAGGAAGACTGACAGGCTGAGGGACAGAGCTGTACCACAGCCTGTACAGAACTTGTGTCACCAGCATAACTTTAGAGTGAATCTATCACACATAGATATCTAATGCTCATTAGAGCATTTAGCGAAAAAGTTTAATATGTTAGTCATTTTTGAAAAAAAAAACATTATTTATGCAAAAAATCAAGTTTAAAAGGTACCCACTAGCCTACTTCCGCTTGTCACTGCGGCAAGCTGCTTGCCGCACAGAGGCCGCTCACGTCCCACTACCCAGCATCCTCCAATGACGGAGGATGTCTGTCTCTAAGCTGGAGCAATCTCACTGGCTAGATATTGATCTCTGCCAATGAGATCACTTCAGCTTAGAGAAAGAAAACCTCCATCATTGGAGGATGCTGGGTAGTGGGACTGGAGCAGAGGCAGTGCTGCAAGCAGGAACTAGGCTGCTGGGCATGTTTTAAACTTGAATTTTTGCGCAGATAACTTTTTTTTTTTTTTCAAAAATGACTAACATATTAAACTTTTTCGCCAAATGCTCTATCTAATTAGCATTAGATATCTGTATGTGATAGATCCACTTTAAAAGGCAATATCTCAGGCAATAAAGAATTATATTGAAAAAAAAAAAAAAACATGGATAACAGCTTCACTACAAGGGAACTAGAGGTGAGAGTTCCCATTTTAAAAGCCCAAATTAAATCAGTTGGATTTTTTTCTTTATTTGTCCCCCATGAATTTTGTTTGCTCCTGAATTCCACCTCTTTATCTTGATGAATATGGCCCCATAGCAGTCAGATACTGACCTCTGGATACTGAAGGCTGAAATATTGCAGGGTCAGCAATTGTTACTAAAGATAAAAACAAATGTTCCAGATCCTTAGCTTCAAATGTTGTAATAGCAATCAGACAAATATGCCAAAATGAATGTTGTTGATTTTACTTGTACATTGTTCTGGGCATAGTGACAGAAACAGGAAAACACAAGCGATGCACACACACAACATACAGATATAGATTTATTTTTCAGTGGGCCATATGTAAAATGTTACAGTTGGAGGAATTTAAGGGCAATATTTATTTTATACCAAAAAAAAAACAAAACCTCATTTATTAATATGGGCTTTTAACCTTTTGAGTGACAGAGGAATACACAACGCATTGCTTTGCATTGCAGTGTTTACCCCTCTGGCACCCAAAGAGTTAACTCCTTGGATACTTTTGAGGTCGCCAACAGATTCCCATCTCATTCACAAGGAATCTGTATTTGTTAGATATGTGTGCACTTTTCTTTACATGTATGCCCTTTGACTCCCTGTTTGCTATACATAACTTGAACTCTAATGTTGGTGCCTGAGGCACTGGGAGAGTAATTATAATAGGGTCACAAGGAGATGACAAAGAAGTTGAACCAGACTCCCTTGTTTCTGACTACCGTCTGTCTGTCAGTGGCTGTAATTTACTAAATAACTACAAGAGGCAACTGTAAAATATATGGTTGTTCTTTTTGTAAACAATATTGCACTTTTAGCTGGATACATTTAATTGTATTTGTTTTTGGTTTCTTGGTTAGGCAAGTCATTCACTTATAGTCAGTGGTATAGTACCAGAACTGCCAAGTGTTCCTTTTTTAGGACCTCAAATTCCTCTGCCTCACCCTGGTTTCCCTGTTTTCAGGGCCAGATTTATAATTAGGCAGAGTAGGCATCTGCCTACAGGGGCACCCAATAGAGGGGCGCCTGTCTCTGAGATCATGTGTGTGGTGGGATTTTTTTTTTATTATTAACTTCGCCTCCCCGCCCGGCACCATGAAGACAGGTCTGTGCCTCCTCCTTCGGTACAGACCTGTAGCTTCTGCGCTTCCTTGTCTGGTTTTTAGTAATACAGAGCGCCGGGTGATGACACCATCTCCCAGAGCTCTGAATTACTGAAGACCATGTGGGAGCTCCAGCAGCTACAGGTCTGTGCAGAAGGAGGAGGCACAAAGCTCTCTTGTCGCTGGACCACCAGGGAAGAGGTAGGAAACGGACACTGGGGCAGTGTGAGGGTAATATGGAGATGATGGGGGCAATGTGAGGGCAATATTGAAATGATGGGTGGGCAATATGGAGCTGATGGGGGGCAATATGAGGGCAATATGGAGCTGATGGGGGCAATGTGGAGATGATGGGGGCAATATGGAGCTGATGGGGGTAATGTGAGGGCAGTATGGAGCTGATGGGGGCAATGGGGAACTAATGGGAGCAATGTGAGATGATGGGGCAATGTGGAGATGGGGGGGCAGTGTGAAGGCAATATGGTATATGGAGATGATTGGGGCAGTATGGAGATGATGGGGGCAATGTGAGAGCAATATGATATATGGAGATGATGGGGGCAATGTGAGGGCAATAAAGAGATGATGGTGGCAAGTTGGAGCTAATGGGGGGCAATGTGGCAATGATGGGGGCAATGTGAGGGCAATATGGAGATGATGGGGGCAACGTGGAGATTAGGAGCATTGTTGAGGTGTCCAGTGCAGATGGCCGGCGGGGGGGCTTCAGATTTCTGCGCCTATAGGCTCCTGACATGTAAATCCGGCCCAGCCTGTTTTAGCAATAAAACTCATATATTCCTCCCTTTGAGCCCAGACGGGTCAGTAATGAATTGCTTAGCAATATGTTGCTCACTCCCTGGGCTCGGATAAGGTTGAAAAGGCAGTAAATGTCTCTTTATAAGTTAGTCTGTGTAAATAAAATACTTTGTACATGTTCTAAATTATTTATTCATTTACATAAAGGACTTTAAATAGGTCATGAAGTAACCTAAAATTTCTTGGTAATGCCCCGCCCACCATTTGCTGCCCTAGCAACATCAACTAAAACTAAAGTGTCTCTCCTTGTCCATTTGACATTTTGGGAAGTTTGTTCTTCTTATACAAGTGTGGAACTAATGGCTGTTCCCTGTTCAAAGAGGGCGATGTGCTAAGGGGTGATTAATAGGTATAAAATGGAGAAGAGTGGCCCCAGAGGGCTTTTTTTTACCTTCCTCTGGATCAACAGGGGTGTTTTTGGCATGGGCTGGACTTGATGGACACGTGTCTTTTTTCAGCCTTATCTACTATGTTACTTCTCCATTAATATCACTTCTCCATTTCCTCTGTTATTCTGTGGAGCCAAGGCACCTTACACACACACACACACACACACTGATTTAAATGGGGATTTAAACCCCTTAAATGTCAGAGAAGTCTCCAACATATTGCTTTGGAGGTCTCTGGAATTAAAAGAGCTAAAAGCCCAATTTAAGTGAATGGAAGTTTGGGAAATTGTATTTGTCACTTATATTGCAGTTGGTTTGTCCCCATATTTACTTAAATTTTATTTTGAACGTAGAACCCAAAGGGGCAATGCCATTGCTTATAAACATGACAAAAAAGCAATTCTATTCATTGGCATCAGCACCTAATTTCAAAGTAATGCACAGAAGATTTATGTTGCAGCCCGGGAACACCAGCAACCTGCAGCCAACCAGCTGTTAGACTACAACTCCCATTACCCTCAGCAGGTTGATGATGATGGTATATGCAGTCCAGCAACAGCTGCAAGTTGCCAGTATCCATTGAAAATGTCTCACACTATTGTACAAGCTATTAAAGGGTTAGCAATGTCTAAAAAAATATATTTTTCATTTTGAAGAGGTTAAAAAGTTGGCTTGAATGCAAAAAAATGTATCTCTCAAACCACTATGGTTTGAGAGATACATGCATTTAAAGTTTGTGATTTCCTGCTGTCAGCAGGAGATCCGTGTTGGCCCACATGGAGGCTCTGCAACAGAGCCTCAATCTCGTTATTGACAATGAATGGCTTTATTGGAATGGTCTAAAATGTGTCCTTGGTCACCGCAATGAAAAGGGTGACATGAGAATCTTGTGTGATTTTTATGTCGCCTCCTTAAATGTCGCTTCAACCCACGAGAGGTATGTTGGCTGTATGTATGAAGGGGCTTGAGTACCCCTGTTCTAAACTAAATGTGGCTTATAATCCAAAAGAGCCCCTTGTGTGCCAAGTAAAGTTGTGAAGGTTTGGAGAATTGCACTGGAGACATAGATCCCAAGGGATTAATGCAAATTAATATAGTATTTTGTGATAAATCAGGAGTATTACCACTATGTATTGGATAGTATTGCATGATATGGAAATATACATTGCAGGTTTTATCTGACATAAAAAAGAGCACTGCCATTGCTGAGACTTAAAGTTAATGACAGCATACCTTAGCAATGTTGAGTCATCTTCTTATTACAGCTGGGGTTGATGGCAATTTTCATCCTCAAGAGCCGGAGAGCCTCCTGTTGACAAGCACAGCTTTAACCCTTTGTGTGCCAAGGTGCCTCCCAGTGGATGTAAGATGTTCTACAGTCGCCAGCTGGAGATCAACCAATGCGGGCGAGATTTCCATATTTTATTCAATTATTTGCCAATGTTCTGGTACTGTAACACCCTGAAGTTTTGCAGGTCTGCTCTTGCTAGCAGCCTACAGAGGGCTATTGTAAGAGAGGTCATCCATAAACTGATGCAGCAACAGGTCAAACATAAAAATGGATGTTTGATTTATCACAAAATACTACTTCAGTATAAATCTTCCACTCGCGGGTTGATTCGAAGTTTAAGGAGGCGACATGAGAATCTTGCGCTTTTGATGCGGGCGAGATTCTCATGTCGCCCTTTTCATCACGGCAACATGGTTAATGTGCTGTTTAGTTGCACTCACTTTTTTGTGTGACATTTTCAAAGTGAACCCAAGTTGCTCACCCCTAGCTGATTTGGTTGACTTGGTGACTGCTGCCACTGTTTACATAGAATACAAGCTGTGACTGCAGTTTCCCTTTGCTTTGCCAAACCACATTTTATTTTATATTGGGTAATGAAGTCATTAACCCTGATTCAGATCACCAGCTTGGCTAAAATATTCTTTATCAGTCAGAGAGTTCACTTTGACTTATGAGTCTGGCTTTGAATAACCTTTTGCAGGAGTAGTGAATGTCTGGACCTTCGGCAGTTGGGAACTACAACTCTCATCATCCCCAGCCAGCCAATACTGGTTTGGCTCATAAGGGACATTAATATTTATCAGATTGTAAATTGAAACAATTAGCAGTGGACTAAAAGAGATCAAATCACAGAAAAAAATTATAGATATATATCTGCCTGTTGTATGAGGACACCTAGGGCGGAATGCAATAAAGTAGAGCATTTGCTATTTTTTGAGAGCCATAAATGTATGCACTGTTTGCGATTGCTCATGTTTTTATGCAATAAAACATACTAATGCCTTGATGCTGAATAGCACATGGTCCTAAATTAACTGCAAAGTTAGCACATGTGACTAAATTAATGTCAAAGTTAGCCAGACATATCAAAATCTGTGCTTATTGCTTTCCTGAATTAGGTGCAATTGCTAATCCACTCACAAAATGGCATTTAGTCACGCCCACTTTTTGAAATGCATACACACACACACACTAGTGGGGTAAGTCCTTCTGTTAAAGGGGTAGTAATGTCAAGCTATAAATGAAGACCAGATTATTCCTTAAAATTTTCATAATGCTCTGTACCATTGGCAACGTTTATATCGGTATAGTTTTTTTGTAATAATATTTTAAAGTTTCCCATGTCACTTTTCTTCCTTGCACTGAGGGACAATATTGTGTTAGCATAAGGAAAACCCTTCTCCTCTTCATCAAGGTTTTCCTTATACAGATGAAGACAATATTGTCCCTCTTTGCTATATTTACAGTCAATCTACCGGCTTTCAGATCTGAGAGAAGAATAGTGATGTCGGGAAAAGGGAAGGGGTGGGGACTTTAAAATATAATTAGAAAAACTATACCGATCTGAACATTGCCAATGGTATGGAGCATTATTAAAATGTTTAAGGAGTAATCTGATCTACATTAATAGCTTGACATTACTAACCGCTTTAAAAGCATTATTAGTCATTTTGTCCTAAGGTATAATTCACCTTTAAGTAGGCTGACCATACCTCACCTTTAAAAAGGTATACATAGGAAATAGGCATATTTCAGGAGTGCACCAAAATCAAAGCAACCCTGTAGTATGCATTATTCATGTGTGTCCCTTTTTAAAGGCGAGGTATGGTCAGCCTACCTTTAAAGGGTTAGTAATGTCTGCATATAAACATATGCTATGTTGTAGATTTAAAAAAAAATAAATTATGTGGAGCAAGTCCCATCTCTCAAACCTTTATGGTTTGAGAGATATAAGGTTTTAAAGTCCTCCCCCCTCCCCTTGCCCCGAAGTCAGCTGTAAAGCTGACAGAAGGAGATCTGTGTCTGCAGACTCGAGGCGGCTCTTCAGCAGAGCCGAAATACCAATATCTAAAAAGAAATGCTTTATTGGACCAGTCTAGAAAGAGTGCCTGCAAACCACGCACACTTTGTACACCGTTCCATTGTAGTATTTCTTTTTAGATATCGGAATTTCGGCTCTGCTGAAGAGTCGCCGGCTGGTCCTGGTACTGGGATCTCCTTCTGTGTGACGTCAGCTCAAGGAGAAGGAGGGGGAAACTTTAAAACTTTATATCTCTCAAACCATAAAGGTTTGAGAGATGGGACTTGCTCCATGTAATTTTTTTTTTTTATCTACAATATAGCATAAATTTATATGTGGACATTACTAACCCTTTAAAGCAGAACTATCACTCAGATTTAAGTACCCCCCAAATAATTATGCTCATAGCGATACGCATATCAATACTAGTATTGTACTGAATAAGTCTGGCATTATTGAGTAATCCTACTTGTTCTGAGCCGCACAGCCAGGCATCAGCACAGACATCTTGCCAAAGAGGCATCTATGCTCCTGCGCTGTTCTTCTTAGTCTTCTCTAGGATTGGTGAGGAGTAGTTGCATTGTACCTTAAGGTACAGGAAGGGACTGACAGCGCAGGCACACAGACGCCGCTACAGCAAGAAGCCTGCCTCTGAGTCTTGGAACAAGTTGAATTTCTCAATAACGCCGGTCTTAACTCAGGACAATATTAGTATCACTATGAATAATGATTTGGGGGGCACTTTAATCTGAGCGATAGTTCCGCTTTAACCTCTTCAAGAATATGATCACATATTCTGTCCTTAAATCAAGAGTGTGTATAGATACAGGACAGTTTTAACTGTCGATGAGTCTCCTGACAGCTGGGGAAACCATTCATCTCTCCCCCCACTGAAACGTTAACTCATTGAGATTTTTGGTAATTCCATGGAAGTACTGTCAGCATTGACAGCACGCTCTGTGCATGCATTCTCTCTTGCATGCAAGCCAGGTTATCAGATCTGATAGCCAGGTTAAAATCACACTGCTGGGATCCAAGTATTAGCACTGACAATTCTCCTTAGGTGAACCTATTGAACCTTTCACTCGGTTAAACATTAAAAGGGGCAGGAACATATTTAAGATTGAGGGGTACTTTATTTAAGAAATTAATAAAATTGATTTAATGTATGTAAAATATATTGTGCAGCTTCCATTTTTAACCTAATAATGTTAAAGCTACACATAGAGGGTGTTTTTGTAAACAGGAGAACCAGTGGAAATTGAGTAGGGATACTTAATGTCAACTTTACACATTTTGTGCAAACAATCAAGGATGGAAGTCCGAAAAATGTGGTTGATTTTGCTTTTTTTTCATATTTATATATATATATATATTCACACTTTAAAAAATTCTGTTTTCTGAGGCCTAAATTATAATATTACATATGGTCTCTGTAGGCTCTCATTTCTGCTTTTTCTAGAGTTCCCATTACAATTGCAATATTGAGAGGTGTCTCAGAAGTGATATTGATTTATTGTCTGTTGATGGGCCTGAGGCAAGGTAACAGCCTTTCTGAAATAAGAGCAGTGGGTATTAATATCAGTACATTAACAGCATTAGCTCTGCACAAACCATTAACCAAACTGTGTTTATAAAGAATAGTTTGTACAGGAATTAAAAATTCAAGTTTAGAATTTGCTGTTAGGGATCGAACATAAAATAACTACATTTTACATATACTAGCTGGAAGTGCATAAGATTTAAAATTATATATCCCGATTTTATCTTGATATTAGTATTCCTTTAATCCACATTGTTAATGTAATTTATGAGTGTTGTCCACCATCAAGTTTATAGATAGTCTGTAATATCTGGGACTGTGTATTTAAATGCACCATAGACTAGAGATGAGGCAGCATTTGGCTTTCCAGCTGTTGTAGACTACAACTCCCATCGTCCTCTGATTATGGAAGTTGTACAAGAACAGCTGGAGAGTTAGAGGTTCACACACACAAACACACACTGTGCACATTCCCAGCTGTATCTTATACTGTAAATATATGGCCCATTTCAAGAATATTAGGTGTTCTCTCTATCTCCCTGTGTACAGTCTCTATGTTCATGCATGGCTCTTATGCTGTATTTTCAGGTACCTGAGTTGTCTCGTATTTTCTGTCTTGCCCAGTGGTCCCTGTTAAAGTCAAGACAAGCACAGTCATGAGTGTGGGCTTCATAGGCGCAGGACAACTGACCTATGCCCTAGTGAGGGGCTTTACCGTGGCAGGTAGAGTATATGAAAGGGCGTCAATGAGACATGTGCCAATGGACTTCTGTGCATGGTTCTCAATCCCAACAATATAGTCTCTGACCGGATTTTTGTTTCTTCCCCAGGTGTGTTGGCAGCCCACAAGATCACAGCAAGTTCTCCTGATACTGATTTGCCAACTGTGGCTGGATTAAGGGTGAGAAACATGACCTTCATTATCATGTCATGGACAGAGTTTGAAATTAGGGTGTTGTGATGGGCAGAGTTTGGTGTTAGCGTACTATATGGTTTGCAGAGTTTGGGTTTAGGGTGTAGCTTGACGGGCAGAGTTTGGGGTTAGGGTGTAATGTGATGGGTGAAGTTTGGGATTAGGGTGCAGTGAGATTGGCAGAGTCTGGGTTTAGGAAACTGATGGAAAGAATGGAGGATTAGGGTGGAATCTGATGGCCATAGTTTGGGTTTAGCACAGCTTGTAATGGACTGAATTTAGGATTAGGGTGCAGTGTAATGTGCAAATTTGGGATTATGAAGTTGTGAGATGGGAATATTTTAGGGTTAGGGAGCAATCCCATGAGCATGATTTTGGGCAGGCATGAACAAAAATATCAAGAATTTTGGAGCCCGACTAAATGTTTAGGAGCCAGCTGGGAATTACAGGAACCAATATAAAGAGGTGCATGCTCCCAGGATATTTCCACCTTTGATATTAGGTGTGTGTGATGGACAGAGTTTGGGGTTAGGGGGCTGTTTGATGGGCAGATTGTGGAGTTAGGGGGCAGTGTGATGGGGATGATTTGGGGTTAGGGAGCTGTGTGATAGGGATGGTTTTGGGGCAGTGTGAAGGGGATGATTTGGGGTTAGGGGACTGAGTGATGGAGATGATTTTGGGGCCGCATGATGGGGATGATTTTGGGGTTAGGGAGCTGTGTGATGGGGATGATTTTGGGGTTAGGGGGCTGTGTGATGGGGATGATTTTGGGGTTACGGGGCTGTGTGATGGGGATTATTTTGGGGCCGTGTGATGGGGATGATTTTGGGGTTAGGGGGGCTGTGTGATGGGGATGATTTTGGGGCCATGCGTTGGGGATGATTTTGGGGTTATGGGGCTGTGTGATGGGGATGATTTTGGGGTTAGGGGGCTGTGTGATGGGGATGATTTTGGGGCCGTGTGATGGGGATGATTTTGGGTTAGGGGGCTGTGTTACGGGGATAATGTTGGGGTTCGAAAGCTGTGTGATTGGCATATTTTTTTTCTTAGGGAGCTGTTCCATGGACAAATTGTGGGGTTACTGGGCTGTGTGATTGGCAAACTTAGAAAGCTGTGTTATGGACAGAATTTGGGGTACAGGCATCATATGATATGCAGAATTTGAATTTAGGGTGTTCTGTGGAGTTTTTTTACAGAGCCAGCTGATGCAGAGGGATAGGGTTTAATGTGCCACACTGTGGGAAAGGTGAGGACTTTGGGTGCCACATAACAGACTGAGTCTAGACAGGGATATCAGTTTGTGCTTGTGAATTACATAATGATTTCTTGCCAAGTAAGTTGCTGCCAGACTTTCCACAATTACATATATTGTTTTTGCAAATATCATGTCAGTCCAAATTCCACACTGGGGTTTTTCAAGGATCACTTTATGATTGTACTAAGTGATACAGGTTTAACAGTTTACTTCAATAAAATGATATTGCTTAAACGACAAAACAAGTCTTTTGTAAATGTCATGGAATCCTGACTAAGCTCTGGGGACGGTTCCACAAGTTACCTCTATACCCCAACTAATGTATGTACCTCTGATGTCTTTGGTATTATTTAAGGTCCTGTAATTCTCGCTGAGTCTCTTTTACTAAGAAAAATTGGTGCAAATTGTGGAACAAATCAGCTGACCATAGCGGAGTAAATAAAAATTCCCATTGATTTAAATTGGACTTTTTTCCCCCAAAACTGTTTATCAAATTTTTTCAGTTAACAAATATCAAGTACATGAACATACTGTCCCTATGACTAAACCCACCGAAAAAGTCAGTGAGAGACAATAAGGTAAAATAACAGAATAGAGGACCTACTTCCCACCACATTCCCTCTCTTAGTCCATCCAAACCTTGAACAGTTAGTAAACAAGTGTGTCAAGGGCATTGACCGGTGAGCGGCCTGTATGTGACATTATTACTGCTCCTGAATCTCCTAAGCTCACTAGTGGCCATTTGTGACGTGACTCAAAAGCAGGTAAACAATTGTGTTTGGGCAGCTTTCTTTATCTGGTTTGGGGAAGGGACATATTCCCCAACTGAAATTGGACTTTTACCCCTTGAATGCTGGAGGGGTCTCCGCAGAAGAACTCTATAATACTCACTGAGTTAAAAAGTCTAAATTAAATCAGAGTTACAGTGGAACTACCACCCCTGTTCAAATTTGTCCATAAAAAATACCCATCTGTAGATTTGTTACTCAGTAGCGCTAGTCGCCAGAATTATTACCTGGTTATTGAGAAATAAACACTGTTCCCGGACTGACACTCAGGAAACAGCGCAGACATTATTCCATAGTGACATCTGCGTGCATGTGCTGTCAGTCCCTTTTGGAGCTGAACGGCTCCTAGCAACGTCTCCTAGAGCAGGCTGGGACTGACAGAACAGGAGGGAAGATGTCACTATGGAAACATATCTGTGCTGTTTCCTGCCTGTCAGTCCGGGAACAGTGTTTAATTCTCAATAACCAGGTAATAATGCTGGCGACTAGCGCTATTGAGCAGTACCCCCCCATGGCCTGACATTTTATAGTGGTGCTGTTGCTACATCATCCTATGGAGATTTATGGTGAACTGCCCATAGCTCTCCAAAGAGTTCTGTAGCAACAGCGCCAGCATACGTTTTAAGGCCATGGAGGTATTGCTCCCAGTAAAGGCAAAACACCTCTCAGCAGTGGGATACCATTGATTTACTTAGAAGGATAAACCCTGCAATATTATATTTCTATAATATTAAGAATTGCTATCTCTCTAACTTTTAGCATACAAGAGGGTTATCCAGCACATCGCTTCTTAAAGGGACAGTCATGTCTCAAAAAAAAGATATCCAGTTTTGTAGCCTTTAAAAAAATCATATGGATATGAGAGATATAAGGATTCAAAGTTCGCCCCTCTCTCCCTTTCTCCTGACGTAAGCGTCTATCTGACAGCAGGAGATCCCAGTCAGGGGACCAGCAGGCGGCTCTGCAGCAGCGCCGAGATTGCGTTATCTATAAAGAATTAATTCAATGGAAATGAATGCAAACCAGGTACACTTTGTAGATCTTTCCAATTAATTAATTCTTTATAGATAATGCAATCTCAGCTCTGCTGCAGAGCCTCCTCGAGTCGTGCGACTCGATTCTCCTGCTGTCAGCTTTACAGCTGACTTCAGGAGAAGGGGAGGGAGGGGGAAACTTTGAATCCCTATATCTCTCAAACCATAGCGGTTTGAGAGATCGGGTTTGGAGCATATTGATTTTTTTATTTAAAGTCTACAAAACTGGATATATTTTTTTGGGACATTACTGTCCCTTTAATACATTGCATATCACAATTGTATGGGGTTAGAGGGCTGTGTGATGTGCAGACTTTGGGGTTAGGCGGCTGTGTGATGGGCAGAGTTTGGGGTTAGAGGGCTGTTTGATGGCCATAGTTTGAGGTTAGAGGGCTGTGTGATGGGCATAGTTTGGGGTTAGGGGGCTGTTTGATGGGCAGATTGTGGGGTTAGGGTGATGTGTGATGGGCAGAGTTTGGGGTTAGGGGGCTGTGTGATGGGCAGAGTTTGGGGTTAGAGGGCTGTGTGATGGGCAGAGTTTGGGGTAAGAGGGTTGTTTGATGGGCAGATTGTGGGGTTAGGGTGATGTGTGATGGGGATGATTTTGGGGTTAAGGGACTGTGTGATGGAGATGATTTTGGGGTTAAGGGACTGTGTGATGGAGATAATGTTGGGGTTAGGAAGCTGTGTGATTGGCATATTTTTTTCTTAGGGAACTGTGTCATGGACAAATTGTGGGGTTATTGGGCTGCGTGACTTAGAAAGCTGTGTTATGGACAGAATTTGGGGTACAGGTGTCATATGATATGCAGAATTTGAATTTAGGGTGTTCTGTGGAGTTTTTTTTTTTTACAGAGCCAGCTGATGCAGAGGGATAGGGTTTAATGTGCCACACTATGTGAAAGGTGAGGACTTTGGGTGCCACATAACACACTGAGGCTAGACAGGGATATCAGTTTGTGCTTGTGAATTAGATATGATTTCTTGCCAAGTAAATTGCTGCCAGACTTTCCACAATTACATTTATTGTTTTTACAAATATCATGTCAGTCCAAACTCCACACTGGGGGTTTTTCAAAGATCACTTTATGATTGTACTAAGAGATACAGATTTAACAGTTTACTTCAATAAAATGATATTCCCCAAACTACAAAACAAGTCTTTTGTAAATGTCATGGAATCCTGACTAAGCACTGGAGACGGTTCCACAAGTTACCTCTATACCCCATCTTCCTCTCAGTAGTAAACTAATGTATGTACTTCTGATGTCTTTGGTATTATTTAATGTCCCGTAATTCTCGCTGAGTCTCTCGTACTAAGAAAAATTGGCGCAAATTCTGGAACAAATCAACTGACCATAGCGGAGTAAATAAAAATTCCCATTGATTTAAACTGGACTTTTTTTTCACCACAAAACTGTTTATTACATTTTTTCAGTTAATAAATATCAAGTACATGAAGATACTGTCCCCATGACTAAACCCACCGAAAAAGTCAGTGAGAGAACAGAATAAAGGACCCACTTCCCACCAATGGCGCAATGCAAGAAACGTTTGCATTGGATAAAGGCATTTTTGTGCGCAGATAGATTTTGCGCATGTTCTAATCCAGGAAGCTAAATACCGAACGCTTCTTGAATTGCACACAAAAAATTAAATTTTACGACAAGAGTTCACAGATGCATAAATTAATTCGCAATAGCAGTTCTTGCATTAGGCGCATTCGTTATTCCACTCACACAGATTCGTTAATCTTAGCCACGCCCACACAGCCATTCGCTAATCTTGAATTTTCATGCGCAATTCAACAAAATCATGCACAAACCTAGTCCCTAGTGGTTTTCACACGGGAAATAGCAATTGAGCACATTTCCTGCATCGTGTCACAAATTCCTTCTCTTAGTCCATCCAAACCTTGAACAGTTAGTAAACAAGTGTGTCAAGGGGATTGACCGGTGAGCGGCCCGTATGTGACATTATTACTGCTCCTGAATCTCCTAAGCTCACTAGTGGCCATCCATGACGTGACTCAAAAGCAGGTAAACAATTGTGTTTGGGCAACTTTCTTTATCTGGCTTAGGGGGGGGGCATATTCCCCAACTTTCATTGGACTTTTACCCCTTGGATACTGGAGGGGTCTCCGCAGAAGAACGCTATAGTACTCACTGGGTTAAAAAGCCCAAATTAAATCAGAGTTAATTTTGGTGAGTTTTGTTTGTTCCAGATTTGAACAACCTTTTTTTTAGTACATCAGATTTACTGAGCTAGAACAATGCTGGATCAAGCTAACTGCATAACGGCTTATTAAAGGCATAGTAACGCCTAACCCTTTGAGCACCAGAGGGGTATCCAACACATTGTTTTGGTTAATATTGAAAAATATATATACTGCATATTTTATCCTGATAAATAAAACAAGGGTACCCCTGAGAGATGTTTTATTGAAACCTTATTTCAACTCAAACTTGTCTTTTTTATGAGCAGTACCCCCCATGGCCTGACACTTTATAGTGATGCTGTTGCTACAGCATCCTATGGAGGTTTATAGTCAACTGACAATGGCTCTCCATAGAGTTCTGTAGCAACCGCTCCAGCATACATTTTCAGTCCATGTAGGTACTGCACACAAAAAAGGCAAAACACCTCTCAGCATTGGGATACCCTTGATTTACTTAGAAGGATAAACCCTTCAATATTTTATCTATATAATATTAAGAATTGCTATCCCTTTAACCTTTAGAGTGCCAGAGCATCACTTCTTAATACATTTGATACCACAATGGGACTCAAAAGGTTCAATGGTCTGGTTCCAGTACTTGTGAGACCAGTAAAACAACAAACTTTGTAATAATAAATGTTCACTTACCTCAAGAGCCAAAGTAGAGAGTTGCTGGGTGTCACTTTTCCTAGGCCTCGAATCTGTGAATCGGCTTAAAAGATGAGCTGCACTTCTCGAAGGTAGATCCCTTTGAGTGTCATAGGGGTACACCACGCATTTCTCCACAGCGCGTGGTGTACCCCTATGGCACTCAAAGGGTTAAAAGCAATTCAGTTTATTTTGGCAGTATAAACAGCAGCACAGAAATATGCCTGCATTATGAGATTAACCCCTTAAGGACCATTGACGTGCCAGGACTGTCAAGGCGGTCCGGCACTTAAGGACCAGCGACGGTCCTGGCACGGCATGGAGTTCAGGGCTCCCGGCGCAGCTGCACGCCGCTCAGGAAGCCCTGAACCGGAACTTTAAAAAAAAAAAAAGCCCCGTGGTCCTCAAGTGTCGGCCGCGCATGCGTGCCAGTCCTTAAGGGGTTAAAAAAAAAAAAAGGCAAATGCTTTAAAGCGTTTTACACATACACCACATTGACTCTTTTTGTTTACTTACAAACAAATGCTTCATAAGGAACAAACAAAAAATCTCACTGGTTTAAATGGGGCTTTTAACCCTTTGAGTGCCAGAGAGGTATGCAACACATTGCAGAGCAATGTGTTCTTACCTATCCGGCATTCAAAGGGTTAACCCCTTGAATGGTAGTGAGGTCCCAAACGTATTACGTCTCATCTAAATCCATGAGAATGTTTTTATTTGTTCCCTATGGTGCTGTTAGCTTGCCGCTGTATTTAACCTCTTTTCCTTAGGTCCAATCATCAGAAAAACACCCTTGCACTCTGTTCTCATTCCCTAGTGTCAGTGCTGGTATCTCATGGCTGGGCTGCACCCACTAATATAACATGTAGAAATCAAGAAAGAAGGGGCCACTGTCCCAGAAATGTTCATTTGCAACGATACATAATAAACGTATCCGCTTGCAGTTAATGTATTCTTGATAAAAGGGATAGTAATGTTTTGCAATAAAAGCATCTCCAATTAATCTTTATAGTATTTGGGCCATGTTATTTCAATACTGTCAGAGTTGTAGTTCAAGAGTAATTGAATGATAACATATCCCCCTCCAGCCCCTTTTACTGATGTAACACTGCTCACCTCAGAGCAGCATGACTCTCTGGATGGATCACAGAGAGGGACAAGCTTCAGTGAGCATAAGGGAAAACCTGTCAAGGGGGGCAGGGTTTCCCTTATGTTCACAGTAAGATGATTGTCCCTTGCTGTGAGCTGTCTGGTCTCAGAACCAGATTTCACATCTGAGGGGAAGTGGCTTACAGTAGGTAAAAGGGCCTGGTGGGGGATACTTTATAATTGAATTACTCTTGAACTACAACTTTGACAGTATTGAAATAACACTCTTCATGGCCCAAATACTATAAAGATTAATTGGAGCTTATGTTTTTGTGAAACGTTACTATCCCTTTAACACTTTTCTGTAGTACATCATTCTCTCCAACTTGTCAGAAGATGTACAGGATATTTCTTGACTCTGAGTTGTTTGAGGAAAAGGAGACACTTATTTAATGCATTGCTGGAACTGACATTCTCTCAGGGACCCCCTGTTACAGGGAGCTTTATTTGGGGTTTCTGACTCCCAATTTTACAGAAAGGAATCTATTTAACCATTTATGGATCAGAAGGGTGTGCAATGCATTGCTTTGCAATATGTTACCCACCACTCTAGGCCTTAACACTTTAAGTGCCAGAAAGGTATCCAATGCATTGCCAGCAATGCGTTAGATACCTCTCTAGCACTCAGAGGGTTAAAGGTTTAACCCTGTGGTGTCATGGAATGGGAGGAGTGAGGCACAACATAAATATGGCTGCTTATCCCACATATAGTAAAGAAAAGAAAGGAAGGTCAAAACTAAACTTTTGGGTTGTAAATGTTTCACTATATTTGAGGGGTCTGTAGTCACAGTATCAGAAGGTGCCTCAAGATTTTGTGTGAAAGGTGATTTTTGTACTTTTATTTCTAGAAACTTGGTATAAATTTCACTAACAGTAACAAGGATGCAGTGAAGAACAGCGATGTCCTATTCCTGGCTGTGAAACCACACATAATCCCTTTTGTGCTGGATGAGATTGGCTCCGATATTGAGGATCGTCACGTGGTGGTGTCATGTGCTGCCGGTGTCACTATTAGCTCCATTGAGAAGGTATCCTAAAGAGTGGTCTATCAGTGGAAGTAGTGAGCATTTGGTGTCCACAAGCTTAAAGGATTAATATAAAACCCTGTTTAACTCTACAAGTCTCCTCACAGCTATGGGAACCAAGTTCCCATAGCTTAAAACTCACCTGTTCTATCTTGATTACCCCTGACGATCTCCATGATCTACAGGGCTGGGTGAACTTAGCCTTTCACTCAGAGTTTATGGGAGAGAAAGCAACTTTCAGTCCCCTCCATAGAGGCTCTGTGTTGGGAAATCCGCAATAACTTGGCTTCTGTTGAGAGGATAGAAATCTCCCATAAGATCTGGGTGAGGCTCTGATTTCAGTCAGCCCTATAGATCATGGATAATTGAAAGTGTAAGGGTGAGTTTTAAGCTATAGGAAATCCGTTCCCATAGCTAAGAGAATACTACCTATAATTTAAAAGTGTTTTTATATTGACCCTTTACTGCCACATTAATCACTTGGCTGTTCAAGAAGTCTTCATTGCATTTGCTTTGCAATGCCTTGATCTCTTTAGCATGCCATGGGATAAACAGTGTTAATATAGATGCCATTGTGTAGCTATGGCTGTACCTGATTTCTGTATGACGTTCTCCTAGCTAGTAAAGTCCTTATGTTAAATTAAGATCCAGTCATTCCTACAGCAGAATTGGGCAACCTGAGGCCTTGCAGCTGTTGTGGACTACACATAATATAATGCGGGCATGATGGGAATTATAGACCACAAAAGCTGGAGAGCCTCAGGCTGCCCAAACCAGTCCTAGAGTAAAGTTCTCCATTAAGTATTTGGAGGCTAAAGACTTTGATGAAGATGTTTCTAGCATCCAAGGGGTTAATGACATGTTGATGCTCTTCCCTTCACGGCTTATTTTCTCCTCTCTTGTCTCTTAATGATTTGTTCAGCTTGTCTTCCATCTTGTGACTGTCCAGATCTCCTCTCTTGCTTGGGCTTCCTTACTTATTTTCTACCTTGTCCCTCTGCAGAAACTGGGTTCTTTTCACCCATCTCCTAAAGTGATCAGGTGCATGACCAACACGCCCGTGATCGTGCGAGAAGGAGCCACTGTGTATGCCACGGGAACCCATGCAGATGTGGAGGATGGAAAGCTTTTGGAGCAGCTGATGCAGAGTGTGGGATTCTGCACGGAGGTGGAGGAAGATCTGATTGATGCAGTGACTGGGCTCAGCGGCAGTGGTCCGGCTTATGTGAGTCTGGGGTCGGACAGTAAGAAATGGAGGCCTTTATTCACAGAAGAAATCAGGAGCATTTCTGAACCTGCACCATAGAGGAGAAATAAACATTACCCAAACTTCTGTTGGTTTATATGAGGCTTTTAATTCCTTGAATGCTAGATAGGTCTCCAAGGCATCTCAAACCAATATGCTGGAAACAGCTAGCATTCAAGGGGTTAAAAGCCCAGTTGTCCCTTATGGCACAGTTGGTTTGCACCAGAATTGTTACAATTTTGTGCATAAGGCTCAGAGAAGGGGAAAATAACATAATTGTTCCTAGATCAGGCAGAGAAATAAACTCTTAAAGAAACATTCATATTTTTTAATGGAAAAAAAAAATATATTGTAGGACTTTTCCTGATGAGTCCAAAGTCTGATTGCTGTTTTGGAGTCAGGATGGAGGGTTTTTTGTTAACCATTTGGGTACCAGAATCCAAAGCATTGCGTTTCAATGCATTGGATAGCTCTCTGGCACTCAAAGGGTTAAATATAGCACACTCTCCATGGCCTGAATACTGTGAAGATTAAGTGGAGCTTCTGTTTTTGTTGTATTTCAAGAGTAATTGAATGATAAAGTATCCCCCTCCTGACCCCTTTTATCTAGTGTAAGCCACCTCCCCTAAGATGTGGAATCTGATCCTGGGACCAGACAGCTCACAGCAAGGGACATTCTTTTTACTATGAGCATAAGGAAAACCCTGCCCCCCGACAGTTTTTTCCTTATGTTCACTGAAGATTGTCCCTCACTGCAATCCATCCAAATAGTCTTGCTGCTCTGAGGTGAGCAGTGTTGCACCAATAAAAGGGGCGGGAGGGGGATACTTTATCATTCAATTACTCTTGAAATACAACTCTGACAGTATTGAAATAACACTCTCTATGGCTCAAATACTATGAAGATTAATTGGAGCTGCTGTTTTTGTGAAACATTTCTATCCACTTTTAAGTTTTAATTTTAGGTGTTCCTTTAAACTAAAGTACGTGTTGTCCTGACTAGGATTTAATTGATAAGTTTTCTTAAATCTTAATACTTAGCAAGTTTCACAGACTCTGTATACAGGTAGTAGTAATATCGGGTTTAAGAAGTCAGAAGTTTTGTCCCTGCACAAATCCAATATTACTAGCCAGAAGAAGAGGAATCCTTCACCCAATCCAACGGTTATTGGCACTGGATCAGGTGAAGATCTTTGGAATGTATTCACTTTTGAGCAACCAGATCAACCGTTCTACTTAGGGGTAACATGGCTTTTAATGTAAGCTTAGTTACTTTTAGGTTTTATATTCCTTAGACTTACAAGTGTAGATTAAAATGATTTCACATTTTAGGTAGAAAATCACAGCTGTGTCTATCTAGTGCTAATTAGTGAAGATGACCGTAGCAATTTATATATATATATATATATATATATATATATATATATATATATATATGATTCAGCCATACATGGTAAATCCAGTTCTTTCAGTGTGTTGTGTTTGAATGTCGGTCTGTGTGCTCCCTGCCCGACAGACGCCTCCATGATGGGTTGGTGGTGCTCGTCCTCGCGTTCCCACGTATGTCAGGCCACCCGCCCGCTTCCGTATTATGAAGTGTCGGTCTAGCCTATGTCATCTCGCCATGAGGCGCTGTGATATCGCAGGGTCCTCCTCTATATAAACCCTGAGTCGCTATAGTGTTATATTCACTCAATACCTATTTCCTGTATCTCTCACCTCTGGCTAAGTCTGACCATCCATATCCTTCTCCTGCCCTGACCTCTGGCTCTGTCTGACCATTCTCCTGGACTCCTCCCTTTGGCTCTGTCGTTCGGTTCTATCCTCTTGTTGGCCCTTATTGGGCTTGTATTCTGGGCTCCACCTTATCAGTACAAGCTGAGTATTTGGGGCCTCTCCTCCATACCTGCCTCTCTGGCCCTCGCTTGTGACAAACTCTACCTGTTCAGTGTGACATTGAAACACATCCAGCTCTGTCCTACTTAAATGTGATATACCCAGTTGTGTCCCTGATGCTCTGCTGTGCTATGTCTTCATGTGAAAGTGCCATTTGGTGCTGGTTTTGTGCTTATTATACCCAACCCTGAGCTTTGTGATAAATCGAATTGTGTGTTACCGCCTTATGTTGTTTCTGTCCCTTTCAGGCATTCACTGCCCTGGATGCCCTGGCAGATGGAGGGGTGAAAATGGGACTTCCCAGACGCCTTGCTGTTCGTCTTGGCGCTCAAGCCATGCTGGTCAGTAAGTGCCTCTTCATTTTAAACCCTCTAGTGTCCAAATTATGCCTTGTTTAAGTGCTCTTTATTTGTTTTTGTTTTTTCAGGGGGCAGCAAAAATGCTTTTGGAGTCTGAACAACACCCTGGACAGCTTAAGGACAATGTGTGCTCCCCAGGAGGGGCCACCATCCATGCTCTACACTTCCTTGAGAGTGGAGGATTCCGCTCGCTACTGATCAATGCTGTGGAGGCATCGTGCATCAGGACCAGGTGATAAGATGGGACAGTGTCCTCAAAAGGAAGAGCTGTACATGTCACTTTAATTGACCCTTTCTGGCCTATGTAACTTGTATCAACCTAAACCTGATAGACCATGCCACTTTGATCATCCCTTGTTTTCCTTATATTTCCCCTATATCCCACCCCTTCTCTACCTCCTGGATTTTTACACAGAGAATAGGGTCAGACATGCTCTGCAGCCCGCTTCAAGACCTTATCTAGTCTTTTTTTCTAAGCTCTAGAGCTGAATTAAACCTCCACAGAGTACTCCAGACCTTGATTTGGTGCACCTACTTTATAGTAATCTAGTTTATTAACCTTTTCAGTGCTAGGACAGTATGCCGTACAGTTTGGCAAAGTGTCCCCATTTTTCCAAGCCCATATGGCATACTGTTTGGCCAATTCCTTCCCTAAATTAAAATAAGTTTTATACAGAAAAACCCACGCCCACTCTGGTCTTCAAAAAGAACAATAGTGGATACTATTGAAAGGAACTAAGACTGAAAGGTGCTACAGGGGAACCTAACAGATCAAACAAAAAGAAAAATAAAGAAAACCCTGCAAAAATAGCACTCTGAACTAGTCTAAATTTTCCCTCCGTATCCAGTCTCTGGACATGCATAAAATAATACAGTATAACTTTTATTGAATATATATTTAAAAGATGTACTGGGGCATATCTGGTTTGCCACAAATAATTGTTAAAAACACACAAAAGAACAAAAAAATAAAAGAAAAATGATCTCAGATGCTACTACAGAATCTCATAGACGCGGCCTACTGGCATCACTAGAGCATCTAAAGGGATATTCTGTAAAGAGGGTATTAGGATTGTGCTCACATCAAGTGAATATAGACAGTCACCAAGTACAGATATATTCCCTCTCTCTAACGTACATCCGTACGTGAAAGCGGCTGGAGACTCGGTAGTCTTCTACTGATATATTGTAATTGGGTTGCACTTTATAATTATTGTGTCCTAGGACTGCACTGATTACTCAATAACTTCTAAATTACTAGTCTCTTAATAAACCCTGTGAGATAAAGGAATGTCCCTAAAACCTCTTGTCTCCAAGCTAATACAGCTAACTCACCAAATTGCTTGGGAAATATGTAACTGCTCTGCACAAAAGAGAGGTGAGTCTCACCAGAGGATTGCTACAATCCAAACTGCACAATGAGTCACTGGTACAGAGTGATTATATAAATGGGTGAAGAAAAGAGAGAGAGAATTTACTGAAATCCTAAAGCTCCCCAATATCATCCACATACAGCCAAGCCTAACTGATGAGATCTAAAGAAACAGAGGCAAGGTGGTAAGCAACACTATCAGACAAGCATTTCATCTGCACTTTTGGGCAGAGTGCAGTTTGGATTGTAGCAATCCTCTCTTGAGACTCACCTCTTTTTCATGCAGAGGGGTTACATACTTCCTAAGCAATTGATTGAGTTAGCTGTATTAGCTTGGAGACAAGAGGTTTTAAGGATATTCCTTTATCTCACAGGGTTTATTAGGAGACAAGTAACTTACAAGTTATTTTGAGTAACCAATGCAGTCTTAGGATGCTATAATTATAAAGTGCAACCCAATTACAATATATCAGGAGACTACTCAGTCTCCAGCTGCTTTCACGTACGGATGTATGTAAGAGAGAGGTAATATATCTGTACGTGGAGACTATCTGTCTACATTCACTTGATGTGAGCACAATCTTAAAGGGGTATTAATGTTTCATAATAAAAGCAGCTCTAATTAATCATCATAGTATTTGGGCCTTGGAGAGTGTTATTTCAATTCTGTCAGAGTTGTAGTTCAAGAGTAATTCAATGTCAAATATCCCCCTCCTGCCCCTTTTACTGATGTAACACTGTTCAGCCAGAGAAGAAGGAAGGTGCCCAGATAGATTGCAGAGAGGGATGATCTTCAATTAAGATAAGGGAAAAACCTGAAAAACTTGTCAAGGGGGCAGGGCTTTCATTGTTCTCATAGGAAAAAGACTGTCCCCTTCTGTTATCTGTCTGGTCTATGGACTGCATTCCACATCTGAGAAGAAATGGCTTACACTAGGTAAAAGGGGCGGGAGGGAAAACTTTGCTTGTGATTATCTCTGAAACCATAAAGGTTTGAGAGATAAGACTTATATCGTTCTTCATGTTTTTTTAAGGCCTACAAAATAAAATAAAGATAAAACAAAGTATTACTATCCCTTTAATACCCTCTTAGCAGAATATCCCTTTAGATGCTCTAGTGATCCCAGTAGGCTGCTTCTGTGAGATTCTGTAGGAGCAGCATCTGAGACCATTTTTCTTTTGTGTGTGTGTCTTTAACAATTTTTTGTGGCAAGCCGGATATGCCCCAGTAATCTTTTAAATATCTACTCAACAAAGGTTATATTTTATTATTCTATGCATGCCCAGACACTGGATATGGAAGGAAAATTTGGGCTAGTTCATTGTGCTATTTCTGCAGGGTTTTCTTTATTTTTCTTTTTGTTTGATCTAAATTAAAATAGATATTAGACCTCGTGATGATCTCTTTTCCCTCTCCCAGTATTGATCGCCTATCTGATTCTTATAGGAAATCAATTTAGGGGACATAGGAAGGCAATCTTTGTTTTTCTTCCCTTCCCACTCAACCTGTAGTTCCCTGAACTTCCGAGCTGAGTGGGAGGAACAGGAATGGCCACTCACCTCATCGTTGATATCATTCATGATGCCGTGTGTTACCTGGTCCTCTTGCTCTGGCCAGGACTTTGTGGGATTTGGCTGGAGTAAGGGTAAGGGAAGGAAGACAGCTAGTGCCTTTTTGTCACCACTGTTGACTGTGTACATACTTGTGGAAGAGATAAATAACGGGAGGGGGGCATCTCAAGGTGAATGGCCAAATTCTCAGGGTTAGAATCCAGTGCCACATACTATATATGTTCCAGTTAACTGCATTTTTAGTCTTTAAATTGGTGCCACTTATACTTGGAAGGCAGAGGGAAAAGTACTGCTCGTCTTGTGTGTGTATATGCAGTGATCTCTATAAGTTGTGTATATTACTGGCTTCTTGAGGACTAACTAGAACACATCTCGATTACAGTAAGCAGGGGCATATCACAGACAATCTATATTAAGGAAATTTAAAGGGATAGTAATACTTAATTATTACTAATCCCTATATTAAAGCCATATTAAAAATAACTGTATTGCCCCCAGTGTCATCTCTCAAACCTTTATGGTTTGAGAGATAATCGCTCCTAAAATTGCCCTCCCCCTTCCCCGAAGTCAGCGTTGTAGCTGACTGAAGGGAAATCCGGTCTTACGATCATCAGGCGGCTCTGCAGCAGAGCCGAGATCGTGTTAATAAAAAAAAAATCTTTCACTAAAATGGTCTTCTACGTGTGCTTGCAAACCAAGCACACGTAGAAGACCATTTCAGTGAAAGATTTATTTTTTATTAAGGCGATCTTAGCTCTGCTGCAGAGCTGCCTGAAAGTCGCATGACAGGCTTCCCTGCAGTCAGCTAGAACGCTGACTAGGGGGAAGGGAGAGGGCAACTTTAGGAGTGATTATCTCTCAAACCATAAAGGTTTGAGAGATGACACTGGGGGCAATACATTTATTTTTAATATGGCTTTAATATAGGGATTAGTAATAATTAAGTATTACTGTCCCTTTAAGAGTTAATATTTACACAATCTCTAGGTCAGCTAATTTTGTAAGTTCCCAGGTATGCAGATCATACGTTCATGATATATACACACACACACGATTTTTAAGCCTGCCAGATCAGCACAATTTTACCTAGGTGGCCCATACAATGATCAACTTATAATGCAATCAGATAGTTTGTGTATGAGGCCTTAATGATGATTCTACCCCCAAGGGAGGAAGCAACAGTGATTAATCAGTGAAACAACTTTATTATGTATATTTTTGCTATATGTTAGTTACCTTTATTTGAAATATTTTTTGTGATGTTGTTGGTCTCAGGTTAAAGGAGATAGACCCAGCTCATGAGCTTACAGCAAGGTTTCAGGATCCAGGGTAGATCTATACTTCTTCAGAGCTGCAAATCCCAGGACAGAGTCACTTTAAAGGGGAGCTATTCTGTTGGAATAAGTGACTCTTAATATAACACATTGGCTTACCTATATAGGTGTCCTTTATACAGCAGTCAGGTGTATAATGTTTTTTTGTGAAAAACCTATGTTATAGAGCTTTTCCTGCTGACAGTTGTTTTATTCAAATTCTTTAACAGTTCAAATTATCAGGAAGTGAATTACAGAGTGATTACTTCCTGAAAGGCATCTAACAGCTGACACATCTGAAAGCATGACTCATCAGTTTCAACCACATTGTAGGACCACTAGAGGGAAATGTTAATGTAAAAATGCATTAGTTTAAACTGTAGTAAATCTGAAAATATGCATATCTTAGCAGCGTGAGTACCATTGTTTTTTAGTCAACAGGAAAAGCACTAGAAAAAAAAAATATATAAATATTTTTTTTTTCATGACAAACGTTTACTGTTCCTTTTAAGTTGTTTTCAGATTTTATACTGAAACAATTAGCAGTGGACTAAAACAGACCAAATGCAAACATTAATTAGAAGTAGTTGAATGCTGTTTGAAGGATACTGTACCTAAGTAAGTCCTCCTGTTAAATGAAGAGCCACTTATTCTTATGGTATGGACAGGGGAGGGCTGGCCTGGGGGGCAGAGGGGCAGTTGCCCCCTGTGCTGGTTACATGCCTGGGCCAGTAGGCCACTACCTCACTCCGTCTACCAATTGCTGCTGTAAATGGAGCTACCCTATTGATACCACAGAGCTTAGAATTAAAATGGAGGTACATAAGTGATACCATAGAGCTACAATCCAAATAGAGCTACACTAGCAGCATAACCCATTTCCCTTGTAAGCTCTATGGGATCATTCGTGTAGCTGTACTTAAATTGAAAGCTCAATGGTATCACTAGACAAGCCATATTTCAACTGTAAGCTATGTGGTCTTGTTTGCCTTAGTTAACAGCATTAATGAAGATATTAAAATTAACTAAATGGGATGGGCTGGGACTAGGGTTACCACCCAGCCGGTATTTTACCAGCAGGCCTGTAAAAAGTTGGCTTCTGTCCAATGTTAAGTGTGTGGACGGAATGCCATGGCCGGTATTTTTTGGAAGAAAAGGTGGCAACCCTAGCTGGGACAGTGAGCCAGTAGATTGTATTTGCCCCCCAGGCCACTAGCTGCCAGCCCTCCCTTGTGTATGGAGCTCCTTTAACCCTTTGAGTCCCAGAGTGTGTCCAACCCATTGCTTTACAATGCATTAGGCACCCCTCTGGCACACAAATAGTTATCTTCTTGTTCTCCCAGGGCAATGGCACTCAAAACCCCCACTCTACAGCTGCTGTTACATTGCCCGAGGTGTCATGTGTGTAACAACTCATGCTCTGTCTGTCACACCTATTATAGGGAACTCCAGTTCATGGCAGATCAGGAGAAGATCTCTGCAGCCGCAATCAAGAAGACCACCCTAAGCAAAGTGCAGCAGGAATCCCCTTCAATCTCCACTGCTCCTCAGGGAGCAAAAGTCAGTCTGTTCAACAACAAGTATCCAACGGGGATCAAGAAGTTCTAAGAAATACCTTCTAGTCCGGAACTAGATGAACCAAACCCATTGTCATATTGGGTGTGAGGAGCCCAAAGGAAGTGTGGCTGAGGATACGTTTGTGTGGGATGAGAGCTTTTTAGGACTAAAGGCCTTGTGTTCAAACAGAAAACTGGACTCGTTCTGAGGGAAAACCAGCTCCACCACAGGGAACAAACGCTAATTCTCAAATTCACTTGAATTTAAATAGGGTTTTTAACTCCTTGAATTGATCTTCAATTCATTGTTTTACTGTTTTTTTCTCCCCTGTGGTTCAGTTGGTTTGAACTACAATTGTATCAGTTTTCTTTTTAACATATGGCCCTAAGGGTGTATGTGTGCATGTGTGATTGGGGCTGAAAGCATGTGTGTGTGGGGGGCCTGATTGTATGCATATTCATGTGAGTTCCTTTCTCTTGCCTGCATTTTATTGTTATTTTTTTAATCTTAAACAAACGGTTCACTAAATTTGCCAATTCTGTACCCCAGAGGAGACAGGCCGGTGTTTACTGTAGGCCCAGTTTAAACCTTCACACAGTTCTGTTCCTTTCTAGCTCACTATCGCCACCTGGAGTATGCAGACCACACACTGTCATTCTATTATGTTCCCAGGTTCAACCACACTACCAGGACACAAGGAATGGAAAGGAAATATCTTGGGATACTATGTTCAAAGAAAAAGTGGAGTCATTCTGGGGCAAACCATCTGCACTGTAGAGGACTAAAAAAAATTCAGAGTGGTTTAAATGTGGCTTTCAACCCCTAGAGAGGTTTCCAGTGCATACATATGCTCCATAGGTTTTAAGCCACCATCTTCAGTATGGTGCTAGCAGTCCTCTGCTGCACCAACATCATACTTAAAGGAGAAGTAACACCTCTAAATAAGAAGCCTCCACTTACCTTACTATGGCCAGATAATCATAATAGCCCTTATGAATTTGCCCTTAGGTTTTTTTCCAAGTCTTTGTATTTTAAAACAGGACTGATTGACATGTAAAGGAGGTGGACATGACAGTGGGCTTGGATGGCCGCAGGACCGCAAACTCTGCTCACGGTAATGATATGCAACCCATCGTGCAGCCCCTGCTCCATAAATAAATAAGTAGGTTCATGCTGTAGTTTGAAAAAACTGTCATCAACTGTCATGTCCGCCTCCATGGGCATGACATCCAGGACTGAATGAAGATGTTCTCTCTTGAACAAAGGTACAAGGGCAAAATTCTTTAGTGCAATTAGGATTTTTTGTCCCTAGTAATAAGGTATGTGGGGCTTTATTACTTGAAGCTATATGTTCAAAAGAAAAGTGGAGTAATTCCAGGGCAAACTAATTGCATTACAGGAGAGAACTAAAAATTCCCATTGAATTAAATAGGGATTTTAAAGGGATAGTAATACTTAATATGTAAAAAAAAATATATATTGTAGTGTTTATCCACCCTAGAGAAACAAGGGTACTCTCACTGCTGAAAGGTGTTTTATTCAAAAGTTATTACAGCTCAAACTTGACATTTTTAGGTGCTTTATCACAGTGGCCTGAAATTGTACAGTGGCGCTGTTGCTACACCATCCTGTTGAGGTTTATGGTCAACTGACCAGAGCTGTCCATAGGATGATTTAGCAACAGTGCCACTGTACAATTTCAGGCCACTGTGATATTGCACCTAAAATATACGGGTTTAAGCCGCAATGACTTTTGAATAAAACACCTTTCAGCAGTGGGAGTATCTTTGTTTTACTCAGGGGGATAAACCCTGTAATATATATTTTACTCCCATAGTGGCCTGAAATTATACAGTGGTGCTGTTGCTACACCATCCTATTGAGGTTTATGGTCAACTGACCAGAGCTGTCCATAGGATGGTGTAGCAACAGTGCCACTGTACAATTTCAGGCCACTGTGATATTGCACCTAAAATAAACAAGTTTGAGCTGCAATGACTTTTGAATAAAACACCTTTCAGCAGTGGGAGTATCTTTGTTTTAAACCCTATAATATATATTTTTTATATTTTAAGTATTACTATCCCTTTAACGACTTGGATGCTAGAGAGGTCTCGCGTTGGAGACGTCTCTAGTATTCAGGAGGTTAGAATCCTCATTTAAATCAATGGGAATTTTTAGTTCTCCCCTATAGTGAAGATGGTTTGCCCCCAAAACTCCTCCACTTTTCTTTTGAATATACAGCCCTAGGAGGTGTTAATTCTCTGTTAACGTAGTCCTGTCACATTAATTCAAGTTTGCATATTTGAAAACTCCCTATGTGTCATGTTAGCCAAAAGACCAGCAAATGTACAGTTAAAGAGATAGTAATGTTTCAAACTAACTGCAGCTCCAATTATTCTTTACTAGTATCAAAACCCGTATACACTGGCTAAAGTGCACCCAGCGACCCCGGCTGCTGCCGCGGATCAGAGACAGGTGGTGAGCCGTCTGGAGCTCCCCGCTCCGGATCAGCGCATTCTGCGAGTCTCTCGCCGAACGCGCCGATACTCAACGGGGAGCTCCGAAAGGCTCACAGAGAAGCTCCCTGTGTGCGAAACCACACATGCAAAGTCTCTACTGCACATGTGCGGTTACCCTCACAGGGAGCGACGCATTCTATCACTTTATGTTATTTTTGGGGCCATGTAGAGCGGTATTATCATTTTCTATGATACGTAGTTCCAGACTAACTGAATGATAAAGTATCCCCCTCCCCCCTTTTACCTATTGTAAGCCGCCTCCCCTCAGATGTGGAATCTGGTCACTTGACCGGACAGCTCACAGAGAGGGACAATCTTCTGGCTGTGAGTATAAGGAAAACTCTGCCCCCCACTGATTCTCACAGAAGATTGTCCCATGCTGCGATCCATCCAGACGGTCTTGCTGTGCAGCTTTACACAGGTAAAAAGGGGAGTGAGACACTTAATGATTCATTTACTCTGGAACTACACATCGTAGAGAATGATAATAATGCTCTACATGGCCCAAAAACTATAAAGAATAATCGGAGCTGCATTTATTTTGAAACATTACTATTCCTTTAAGGCGCTACTCACACTGTTACTGTTTACTAATGTATGCTAATTGCAGTAACAGTGACATGTCAAATGCTAATGAAGGTTTCAGTGATGTTTCATATGCTAATGAAGCTCTGTGTTGTACCAGTAACTGTTCAGTTTCACTTTTTTCAGAAGTAAGTATGAATATCTCCTAAATTATAACATCTGCTGGACATTGGGCTAACGTGACATATAGGCAGTTTTTAATGCAATTTTCAAATGTGCAAACTTAAATTAAAGGAATAGTAATGTTTTATAATAAAAGCAGGTCTAATTAATCATCATAGTATTTGGACCTTGGAGAGTGTTATTTCAATTCTGTCAGAGTTGTAGTTCAAGAGTAATTCAATGGCAAAGTAACCCCCTCCTGCCCCTTTTACTGATGTAACACTGCTCAGCCAGATCAGAAGGGAGGTGCCCAGTTAGATTGCAGAGAGGGACAATCTTCAATTAAGATGAGGGAAAAAGCTGGAAAAACTTGTCAAGGGGGACAGGGCTTTCATTGTTCTCATTGGAAGAAGATTGTCCCTTGCTGTTATCTGTCTGGTCTATGGACTGCATTCCACATCTGAGAAGAGATGGCTTACACTAGGTAAAGGGGCGGGAGGGGGAAACTTTATCCTTCAGTTATTCTTGAACCACAACTCTTGACAGTATTGAAATAACATTCTCTTTGGCTCAAATACTATGAAGATTAATTGGAGCTGCTGTTTTTGTGAAACAATACTATCCCTTTAAGGTGAAAGTTCCATTTTAAATATATTTTTTCCCCACAAGATCCCCATATCTGAACCATGAATAAAACTGCATAATGTTAGTATTGTGACAGCCATGTCACAGGGAGATGCACAGTCCAAGCTACACAGCTCTCATTCAGTCTGCTTCTCAGGACAATAAAACTCTGTGTTCCACTCATTGCTCTTTTTATTGAATGTGTGAAGGGTAGAGAGCAGGGGCCTAAGTCAGCTTTTCTGAGGAAAACCAACTGCGCCATAGGGGACAAATGAAACCTCAGTTTGATGGAATGCGAGAGGGGGCTGGTTGGGCATGATGGGAATTGTAGGCCCCAACAGCTGAAGGTTCACAAGTTCACTACCCCTGGCTTAAAGCGTGTGAGTAGCTAGCATCTGCTTTTCTGATGTTCATAAATTAACCCATTAATCATGCTTTCAATTGTATTAGTTGTATTTAAAACCCATTAACACTTCGAGAGACAGAGAGGTATGCGACGTATTCCTCTTCTGACTTTACCTAGTTAGGTATCCTTTATACAGCAGTCAGGTATATCTGTATATTTCATGTGACCTCTATTCTAACCTGCTGCTGGGCCACACCTGCTTCCAACAAACAACGGCATCAGTAATTTTGCATGAATTGTAAGGGATTCTAGTTTTTGTGAGTCTGTATCAGACTGTGAACCAAACAAACTCTCTGGACACTAGAAAAGAGATCAGATGTAAAATGAACCTTTACCTGATACTGTGTGAAGAACACATATACGTAAATCATTCTGTTAAAGGGATAGTAATACTTAAAATTTAAAAAAAATATGTTGTAGGGTTTATCCCCCTGAGTAAAACAAGGGTACTCCCACTGCTGAAAAGTATTTCATTCAGAAGTTATTAATTTTCAAAGTTGAATTTTTTAGGTGCAATATCACAGTGGCCTGAAATTGTAGAGTGGCGCTGTTGCTACACGATCCTATGGACAGCTCTGGTCCCGGGACCATAAATCTCCATAGGATGGTGTAGCAACAGCGCCACTCTACAATTTCAGGCCACTATGATATTGCACCTAAAAAATTCAACTTTGAAAATTAGTAACTTTTGAATGAAACACCTTTCAGCAGTGGGAGTACCCTTGTTTTACTCAGGGGGATAAACCCTACAACATATTTTTTTTTACATTTTAAGTATTACTATCCCTTTAAACAAAATACTAGACACTTAACCCGAGTCTATATTTCCCCTTTAAAAAAAATGATTAAACATTTTACTTTTAAAGGGACAGTATAGCGTTACACTATACCCAGTTATCATTATACACCATTTGTTAGAGTTAACACTTGGAATAAATTCCATCCCAAAATCTGCTCTGCAATAAAAGTGCTAGAGTGGGATAGTAAATCCCTGAATAGGCAATGTCTTTACCATTCAAGGGGTTAAAAAGTGAAAAACGCTCTACTTGGAATATAAAACATTATTGTGGAAACTGCCTGAAAGAGTTGTTAAGGATGTTATTCAGGAATAGACTGCAGTGTGCAGGTTGCTGGAGATGCAGATTAAATGGGATCCAGCACTGAAGGGAGTTAGGCCAGCTCTCTGTCCCCTGTGCCTAATGTTCTTGCCAAAGAAAGTGTCTGTGATTATTCTCCTGGCACCCCCACTCTATTTGTGTCCTTTTTTGGAGATGACATAAATCCTGCATGATCATGGTTCCCAAATCTGTCCTCGGGACCATGAACAGGACAAGACTCATAGATTTCCCTGCATGAGCAAAAAGCGAGCTAATCAGCTTTAATATTACACAAGTGGTGGGCAGCTACTTCCAGACTACTAACTCCCACCATTCAACTGGCTGACAAAGATTGATGGGTGTTGTAGTCTAGCAGCAGCTGGAGGGCCTAGTGTTTCACATGCGTTTTACATCCATATACTTATGGAAATTCTTGCACGCTGGCCCATTATTCTATGCAGAAGGATTAACCTTTAATAACTAGCTGATCCCGCATTCGGCCTGCACTTAAGGACCACGGACCATTTTTATTTTCACATCCGGTTCAGGGCTCCCTGAACTGTGTGTCCTGAATTCCATGACGGTCCTGGCACTTCATGGGTCCTTATGGCTCACCGACTCATGACGTGCCAGGACCGTCAAGGGTCCTTAAAGGGATAGTAATACTTCGTTTTATCTTTATTTTATTTTGTAGGCATTAAAAAAAACACGAACGATATAAGTCTTATCTCTCAAACCTTCATGGTTTGAGAGATATTCACAAGCTAAGTTTCCTCTCCCGCCCCTTTTACCTAGTGTAAGCCATCTCTTTTCAGATGTGGAATGCAGTCCATAGACCAGACAGATAACAGCAGGAGACAATCTTCTTCCTAAGAGAACAATGAAAGCCCTGCCCCCCTTGACAAGTTTTTCAGGTTTTTCCCTTAATTGAAGATTGTCCCTCTCTGCAATCTACCTGGGCACCCCCCTTCTGATCTGGCTGAGCAGTGTTAAATCAGTAAAAGGGTGTTACGGTTCAGTACACTCAGAAACGGAAGGTTTTGGTAAAACACAGTTTTATTTGCACACAATGAATAACAGTAACCCTCGTGGGTCCAGCATACAGATAAACGGTAGACTGACACAGGACAGGTTACAATGATATGATTAACCCACACGGGTCCAGTATGTTGATACAATATACAATACTGACACAGGTCAGGTAAAACGCATATGATACAGTGTAAATATGACAGAGATGCAAATAAGGCCAAGGACAGTAGTTGGCCCTAATAGTGGAAGGCCCAATGTAGCTCTCTACGTAGAGAGTAACAACAGCGACTGGAATTATATGGAACAGGTGAAGCCACAGTAGAACCGGCTAAGGCACCATAGGAGGAAGGCTGCCACAGTGAACGCCCACTGGAGACTGCAAAGATATCGTGAGCCAGTGCTTAGCGCTGTAAGGAATAACATACGCCCAACTGAGACTACAAACACTGATACGAATGCCCAGCACCTCCCCTGAAGGGGTTAACGAATGCTCAGGTCTGCAGATGGGAAATAGCCTGAGGTGCCAAACTGAACCCAACCTCAAGAACGGCAGTAACAGACCAAGCGAACGTGGTGCAACCGGGGTAAACAGGAAAGTAGCACAGGCACAATGCGTGAGCGGAACACGGACTGGACTACTGTACAGTACCGAGGCAACCGGAGGTCTGGTAAGACCACAGAAGCTTGAGCAACAGCAGAAGCAGGGTGACTGGCAAGCAGGAACAGGAACTTCAACCCAGCCGGGTTGGTACACAGAGCAGGAACTTCAGCCAAGCCGGGTTGGTACACGGAGCAGGATCGCCAGTCGAACCGGGTCGGTACACGGAGCAGGAACGCCAGTCAAGCCGGGTCAGTACATGGAGCAGGAACGTCAGCCAGGCTGGGTCAATACACAAAGCAGGAACGTCAGCCAATCCAGGTCCGTACACAGAGCAGGAACGGTAAACAGGCAGAGTAGTTAGGCAGTCTGGGTCATACACTGGTATCATATGAGAGTAACGGAACAAGCGCTAGGCAACAGATACACCACGAAAGGGCAGAGCATAAGTGACAGCCCAAGGTATTTAAAGGCTGTCACTGGGAGGAGCAAAGACAGTGTAGCCAATAAAGAGATACCAGGAAGTAAACATGTCAAAATGTCGCCCGTATATCACGGGCACCGTGATAAAGGGGTGGGAGGGGGGTACTTTGTCATTGAATTACTCTTGAACTACAACTCCGACAGAATTGAAATAGCACTCTCCAAAGTCCAAATACTATCATGATTATTCAAAGTTATTGCAGCACAAACTTCATATTTTTGAGTGCTGCTCAGCTGACCATAAACCTCCACAGTATTAATATAGGGCTTGAGTAAAGATTGTTTGTCCCTGCTCAGACCCTGTAATATTGGTCACCAATCAAGAAATTGAGCACTTTAAGAGAGGATGGCTGTATCTAAGGTTTACTATTCCTTTAAACAACGGCAGTACTTGGAAGTCCAGCAAGGGAAAACATTGCTATTGAAATTTTGATTTGTGTGACATCAAAACAAAGGTAGAACATACAAACAAAGCCGCTCACATAAATACACTTGCAATGTAAAAGTAAAAACGTTGTTTCCTTTATTACGATACAATGTATAATTCCAAATACCTTCACAACTCGATATCTCGAAGAAAAGGAGGAGAGACTTTTGGAGATATTCAAATATACCCAGCAATAGGTGCCATACACAACCCTTGACAGATCAACGCGTTTCGCGCTACATGCGCTTAATCATGACTTCGAGATATCGAGTTGTGAAGGTATTTGGAATTATACATTGTATCGTAATAAAGGAAACAACGTTTTTACTTTTACATTGCAAGTGTATTTATGTGAGCGGCTTTGTTTGTATGTTCTATGGTTGACAATAGAGCACATGGAGATGCTCTTTTTTCTCCCACATTTACACTGCAGAGTATTATCTGGATGAATATATTTGTGTTTGATGATATTACAGCTGTCTGATAAACTTATGTTGGAAGTTAGAGCTGCTGAACTGTTTTTCTTTGTTGAATCAAAACAAAGGTGCCAATGTTGTTATGTACAACACAAAGAATGCTCAAGACGACTTAAAGTGATAGTAATGTTTCACAATAAAAGCAGCTCCAATTAATCTTCATAGAATTTGGGCCATGGAGAGTGTTATTTCAATACTGTCAGAGTTGTAGTACATGAGTAATTGAATGATAAAGTATCCCCCTCCCGCCCCTTTTACTGATGTAACATTGTGTCAAGGCCTCAAAAAAATCAGGACGTCGCAGACACGGCACAGAAGCTTGAGTTCGAAGCTGGAGGTCGCTGCTAGCGTGCGAAGCTGCCGTGGAATTGTCTGGTCCAGTAGCTGGAGGACGACGCTAGAGTGCGACGCTGGGGTGCGTAGTCAGTTGCCAACCTCTCTTGCTGCGGCCGTAGCCGGTTAAAGTTGCTGGCCGCGAAGCCAGATGTCCGACCCCAGTTGAGCCAGGGCCCAGACCCAGGATGAGCGGTTGGCAGACTGAGGAAGAATTGCCACAACGAAGTGACCACCCCAGGAAACCCCTAGCAAGGAAAGATATAGAAAAAGAGGAGGAGCAGTGATCCCAGGGACTCCTACCCCCACAGAGAGGGTATACCCTAAAAGCAGAGTAGGGAGCCTGAGAACCACTGTACCCCCCAAGGGCACCAGAGGTCAGGAGAGAGGAGCACCCCCACACCCCACTTACCAGGGTAGGATCCAGGAGAGCGTCACGGGCAGCAGGGAGCCTAGAAGGATAAGCAGACCCACGGCAAAGGTCCCCTCCTGAGATCCCCACCAGCGGAAGGGAAGCAGGAGTACCAACCCCCCTGGTGGCAGAACGCTGCCACAAGCAACCCAACACAACCTCCCAGGCCCAAAAATGGGAAGGTGGCTGGGGGACAACAGACAGCGGGGAGAAACCAGTGGGGCAGCAGGAGCCCTCCCCACAGGGCCTAGGCCACAAAAGCCCGAGGCCCAACTACGCCCAAAAAGTGAACGGCCGATACCGGAGTCACAATGAGAAACTCCGGGCAGAGGAGATGCTGAACAGCTGGGCACAACCGCTACCGGAACCAGGAACACAGCGGGTCCCAGCCGCGGCAGAATGGATCAGCCAGACGAACAGCAGGAAGCCAAGGAGGAGAAACCCCTAGCGGAGCCACCCGACAGGGAGATGCTGCAGGAGGATGCCAAGGAGAAGGAGGGCTGACAGGAACAGAGAGGAGAGCACCGGCCGCAGGAACCAGATCGTGAATCAGGCACAGACGAGGGCAGCCTCAGGAGACCGGACCAGAAGACAGGCACTAGCGAGGGCAGCTACAGGAAACCGGAACCACCCGCAGGTAGGAACTTGCCTGAATAATCGGGCAATGCTACTGAAGTCCCACAGCGCTAAAAAAGGAGCGCTATCCAATAGGAGACGTGACACATTGCTCATCTCAGAGCAGCAAGACTGTCCGGATGGATCTCAGAGAGGGACAACCTTCAGGGAGCATAAGGAAAAACCTGTCAAGGGGGGCAGGGTTTATGCTCACAGTAAGAAGATTGTCCCTTGCTGCGACCTGTCCTGTCAAGGGACCAGATTACACATCCGAGGGGAGGTGCTTTACACTAGGTAAAAAGGGGCGGGAGGGGGATACTTTATCATTCAATTACTCTTGAACTACAACTCTGTGACAGTATTGAAATAACAATCAACATGGCACAAATACTTTGACGATAAATTAGAGCTGCTTTTATTTTGAAACATTACTATCTCTTTAATTGCTAGAGATGACAAGGCCATTGCTGGAGATAAATGAAAATGAGCTTTCAATTATTTTTGTAATGTAAAACTACAATTTTCAACATCTACCATTTAATTTGGTAATATCTATACCCCCAGGAAATACTTGAAAACGAACGTATCCTTCCTGGTAAAATATATTGATATTATTATATCTACATATTTTTGGGGATGTTTTGTAGAACCAATGGAACTGGTTAATTACAGGTTAAAGTGATAGTCTTCTCCCTTTTTTGACAGCATATTCTGCAGGTGTAGAATATGTAAAGTCAGTTTGCTTATATTTATTTATTTATTTTGTCTTAATATTTTTGTCCCTCACAGAGCACTCCCTGAATTTCTGTTTCCAGTGAGCTTTCTGTGAAAGCTGGGATAGTGATCCAATTATGCACCATACCTGCAGGGCCAGGTATGTTGTAGCACTTCCTCCGCTTTCACAGTGCCTGACTAAGCTCCGGAAACAAAAATAGCTGAAAATAATAAAGTACAGGCAAATCAACTTTACATTTTATTTTCAAATCAAAAAGGAGTTTGACTGTTACAAATATAAAAATAATAAAACTTTGGCAGGCCATCTACTTTACAATAAGAGCAGCCCAGTTGGAATTCAACACCAAATGAGACGTTAAAGGGATAGTAATGTCAGAAAAAAAGTATTAACTATATAGTAGATACAATTAAAAGAGAGTACTTGCAATTATTCGTATCTCTCAAACCGTTTTGGTTTGAGAGATAAAGGAATATAAAGTTCTCAGCTCCCTCCCCTTTCTGCTTGACGAGCTATAAAGCTGTCAGAAGCAGATTCTGGCCGCTTGACCAGAGGCGGCTCTTCAGCAGAGCCGATATCACGATATGTAAAGATAAATACTTAATCAGAATGGTCTACAATGTGTGCCTGCTTTGCAGGGTCAACGTGGTCTTTTTTACTAGTCTAACAGCCACAACTGCCTTGGGAGGAGAATCGCAGTTCACCGAATCATACCCTAAAAAAGGGGTATACCTTTTGAAAGTCTTGCAGAAGAAGACTCTCCAATCTCTGCCATGCAGGAAGCATGATGTATTTTATAACGCCAAACAGTGGAAAGGTGGAGGGCTTCTTTTTCAAAGATATGAGACTCTGAACAACTCTCAGTAGCCTGCTGCATCTCGAACGACAGACAGCCTATACCAAAGGTTGTACTAGGGCAATATCAAAACCTATGAAATGTTATGCAGCGTCCTCATCTGACAAGGCATAGTCTAAAGATACTGAGACATTTCTGACAAACAGGAAGAGCACAACTTATCCAATGTAGGATTATCATAGGCTCTGCATACCCGGTTTATAGATGGTGTAGAAAACATGTCCCTTCTGGTATAAGACACATCCAAGGAGCTGGAAAGACCAATAAAGCCCCATCAGCCATCATTATTTAACCTCTTAATGACCAGCCCACTGCTGGCAATGAAGGACCACAGGGCTTTTTTTTTTTTTTTTTGCTGCAAAACAGAATCAGGGGTCGCACTGGGATCCCTGAATTCCATGATGTGCCAGGACCATTACTGGTCATTAAGTGCAGTACTGCTGTGATGGTCCTGACATGTCATGGGTCCTTAACCCCTTAAGGACTGGTCGAACATGTGTGTGGCCGCACTTAAGGGCTACCAAGTTGTTGTTTTTTCCAGGATCTGATTCATGGCTCCCCAAACAGCGTGCAGACACGCAGGGAGCCCTGAAATCCATGATGTACAAGTACCTCATGAGTACTTTAGGGAAGTTCACCCAATGACATACATCTATGTCCTTTGTCCTTAAGGGATTAAATAAATATAAACATACCTGGGAACTCTCAGGATTTCCCCCGTAGACTCTGGGTTTCAGAGTGCATTACAAGGGTCTCTGGGGCAGAGGCTGATCCTCCATATGTGGAGAGATTTCTTTAAAACTCTACCCACTTCTGCTGCTTCCCACCCACTTCCACTTTTCCTCCTTCCCCACACAATTCCTCCCACTTCCCGCCCACTTGTCTGATGCCCCGAAAAGTCCAACTCCACTAGCGGGTAAACTCTTCCCACTTTTATCACAATTTATGGCAATTATACTTCCCAGTGGTAACAGACTCCACCAATGAAAGTTCTCAGGTATGAATATAAAATGGCGATCACTTACCAACTGAAAGAACTTACCAAGTAGCCATGGAGTGCAGTACACTGGGGGTCTTTGCAAGGTCCATAGGAACTGAGCAGCTAAAAACAAGACAGCATGAAATCCATAAAGAAAACAGAAACTGTACAGAAACAAAAAAGAAAAATATACCAACAACTAAAACTTGCAAGAAAGAGGCTATGGCAGCTGGATGCCCAACAAGAGAAAAATATCTCTAAACAAGAAACAAGAAGTATATCTCTATACTGTAGTGCTTTTCCTATTGAGTAAAATAAGGGTACTCCTACTGCTGGGAGATGCATATATCCAAAGTTATTACAGTTTAAACCAGTGGGTTTTTGTTTGTTTTGTTGCCATTGGCAATGCCCTTTAGTGGTCAAATTCCAATTAGTTATGGTATTCTGTCACAGTCTATGTGAGAGGAAAGTTGATGACAAACAGTTCCATACCTCCCAAGTGTCCCTCTTTGAGACCAAAATCCCTCTTTCCCACCCATATGTCCCTCTTTTTAAGAGATCAGTCTTTGTGCTGTGTGTATTAAGTATATATTTTTGTTCTACAGCAATAAAACTCATATTAATTAAACTTTGTTTTTTGCCATTGGCACTGCCCTCTATTGGTCAAATTACCATGTTCTGTCACAGTCTATTTGAGAGATAAAATTGATCACAGTTCCATACCTCCCAAGTGTCCCTCTTTGAGATAGGGTTGCCACCTTTTCTTCAAAAAAAATACCAGCCAAGGCATTCCCTCCATAGACTTAACATTGGAAAGAAGCCAATTTTTTGCCGGCCTGCAGGTAAAATACCGGCTGGGTGGCAACCCTACTTTGATACCAAAATCCCGCTTTCCCACCAATATGTCCCTCTTTTTAAGAGATCGGTCTTTGTGGTGTGTGTATTGAGTGTATAATGTTGCTCTACAACAATAAAATTCATTAATTAAACTTCAGTATAATAGTCTGTGTAAATAGAATACTTTGGTCTCGTTATAAGTATTTTATTAGGTTACAAAAAGAGGTGTAATGCCCTGCCCAACTGCCATGCCCCCACACATGCCACCTAAAACAAAGGTGTGCCTCTTTGACCATTTAAAATGTTGTTGCAGTTCTCCACAGAATGTGATAAAAAATTGCTGAGTCATGCTGCCAGAACCCTCATAAGTAAATGCACTGAAAATTCACTTCCTGATTATTTCAAGTTATAACTTTTGAATAAAAAAAACTGACCAAAGTGAGTGACCTTGTTTTACTAAGCAGGAAAAGCTCTATAACATATAGGTTTTCAGTAATTAAAAAAAGTGTACTGTTCCTTTAAAATCTTGTGATTACCACAAGTCGCCTAGTTAGCACATCACAACGTGTGATATCATCGGAGTGCATCTGTCCAATTAGAACTGATGAACGGGATCTCACCAATAGAGCATGCTTGCACATGTGCAGAGAGGAAAAAAAGTAGTCTGTTGCAGCCATCTTGACTGCTGGAAAATACAGCAATCTAAGGAAGTGGTGAACCAAAAGGCTAAAACAACAAGGGCAGGTAATGGAGAAAGGGAAGAATTAATCTCCAACATACCAGGTATGAGGGAAATAGCCCAGAGTGCTAATGGGCCACAATGACTGCTCCAACTAGTGGAGTTTTATGCAGGGTTGTCAGAAGCAGGGAGTGAGAAACCTGCTAATGGAAATGGACCCAAAAAGGTCCTGGTAAGCTTTAAAACAAAAATACATCCCTAGATGGGCAGGTTTTCTCACAGCTGAAGACAGGAAAAGAAAAGGATTAAGGGGAGGGTATTTAAAGTTTTGTGTTAATTGTTTCCTGTTTACAGATGATGGAGGGGAACTTAACCCTTTTGTGAATGCTGTCAGGGATGGCCAGGAATGGGGATTTGTTGTTTCCTATGTTTATTCATATTCACTCTGTGTGTTCATTACCATTCTTCCTTATCCCTGGCATGAGCTTCACCCCATATTCCCTACACTTTAAGCTTCACTCACTCCTCTCTCTCCTTAATTCCACACATATACATAACCTCGCCACACCCACTCTCCACTTAGCTTGTGGTCCAATAACACAAACATCTGACACTTCTGTACATGCATACTTTTTTCCTTACTTTTTTTCCCCAGCACTTGCTGTTATCACCTCAGGAAACACCAGACACTTGCAGTGCCCCCCCCCACACGCACACCATAAATGCACACTTTTGTGATCCATTCACAAAAACGAGTTTTCCTACATATATACACACACACACACACACACACACACACACACACACACTTGCTTTGTGCAACCCCTATCCCCCCTCTTGAGTGCTGTTACTGTTCACCAACCTCATGCAAGTACCCCATTCATATGCATAGCTGCCATGTACTCCCCCATAGTATAGCCATGATCTTTCCACCAGTGAGAGCACTGTGACAGGTTATCTCCTCACATAACCTCGTCTTGCAGATCTCACATCACCCATATTCTGTTGACGTGCTTCCTGTTGTGCATCCACCCCCTTCACTTGCACTGTTCCATGTGCTCCCTCATGCTCACAATGTAGCCATAAGACAGCCCCCACTCAGTGAATGCACTGTGGCAGGGTGCCTCCTCACACAAGCATTCTGGTGCCTCATGCCTCCCTCCACCAACACATTCATTTGCTTTTGCCATGAGCATAACCCCTCTTTGTGTGCTGAAATGCAACCAATTTTGACAAGATCTGCTACTACCAAAAAATAAAACTACTGGTTATTATTAGAGTACATTTGCTTACATTTGATTGTGTATGCTGCTGCATATATTCACTGCATGAAAAATTCATTATTAGTCACATAATTTATCCATGGGATGCAAAGATTGCCACCAAGTCAGTCAGTTGTGCATCCAGTGTTTATTTTTCGGAGAGGCATGAGCCCAATACATTCGAGCTTTTCATTTCAAAGTGCACATTTAATAAAATAAAGTTAGGTACAGCTGTATGGAAGGGCCTGTCTTCAAACATCTTGTCTACATCACTGTTTACAAGTTCTTCCAGCACATGCAATTTCTGTCTGTACTTTGTGAGATTAATCTCTCCAGCTTTGCTTTTTTATAATGGAGAGAGACCCCATGATTAGCAATTTATAGTATTCATGGACTATAACAGAGGACTTGAGGTGTGAAGGATGCTTGGACCAATAGACATTAGACAGATTTCAAAACATACAATTTTGGGTTCTGGATTCTCAGTTCTGAAGAAGTAAATACTGTATGCAGGATTACATAATCAAATAAATGTAAGGTCACTAGTTTTGAATATTTAATAACATTTTTTATATATAATTTCTTTAATTATTCAGTATAACTGATAGAATGATGACCTTGTGAAAATTAGAAACGTTGTGCCTGCATATAGCTGCAAATGTGAATTCACATAACTTTATTGCATTCAAGGTGATATATATTCAATAAAATAAGATGATAGTCAATCCAATGTTCTAATTTGAATATTCAGATAATTTGCATAATTGTTGCATCCTTACTTGAATGAATGTAGATTTGTACCAGTACTCAGTACTTCTTGTTTATCTGAATAAAAATGTCTGCACTCCAAGTATTTAAAGAGATAGTAATGTTTGTGTTCACCAAAATGTAATCTTTTAGCTATTACAAAACTAAATGTAAGTCCCATCTCTCAAACCTTTATAGCTTAAGAGATATAGGAAGATAAACTCCTCCCCCTCCCTCCCCTTTCCCTGATGTCCGCTGTAAAGCTGACAGCAGTAGATTTGTGTTGGCTGACTCGAGGCGGCTCTTCAGCAGAGCCGAAATAGCGCAATCTAAAAATAAATACTTAATTGGAACAGTGTACAAAATGTGCCTGGTTTGCAAGCACACTTTGTAGACCATTCCAATTAAGTGTTTGTTTCTAGATCGGGCTATTTCGGCTCTGCTGAAGAGCCACAGGACGGTCCTCAGACCAGGATATCCTTCTGTAAGCTAGAGCCTGAAGGAAAAGGGGAGGGGGGAACTTCATCTTTGTATATCTCTCAAACCATAAAGGTTTGAGAGATGGGACTTACATTAGTTAGTTTAGTTTTGTTATAGCTACAATATCATTCCTCCCAACATTTCAGTAGTGTTTTAGGGGGTGTTGTTGGGGGCGTGGCTGGTGGTCGAGGCATTACCAAGAATGTTTAGGCTATTTCATGACCTATTTATACCTCTTTCTGTAACCTAATAAATGACTTATAAATATTTTATTTACACAAATTAATTTATAATAACATATACTGATGTTTAAACTAGCAGTAATGTGAGTTTTATTGCTGTAGATCAATATGATACACCTATATACACACCACACAATCTGATCTCCTAAAAAGAGGGACAGAGGGATTTGGGCCTAAAAGAGGGACTGTCCCTCCTAAAGAGGGACACTTGGGAGGTATGCGATATTCCATTTTGCTGAGCACAGACATTACTATCCCTTTAAAGGAGCAATAAACTTTTCATACCTATATATTATAGAGCTTTTTCCTGCTGAGTAAAGCAAGGTTGTTGCCACCAATGTCCGTTGTTTTATTCACATGTTATAAAAGTTCAAATAATCAGAACACGAGTTTACTGCATGTTTTCTTCTTGAAAGTTCTAACAGACAGCATTACTCAGCAGTTTCTGTCACATTCTGTGGAGAAACGTTTGTCACTGACTTTCCTCTCAAATTGAATGTAAAAGAATAACTCGTTGGATTATGACTACTAGAGGACATAGTTAATGTAAAAGAACACGGTTTTAAAGTGCAATAACTCTGGCAATATCATACCTACCAAGTGTCCCTCTTTAGGAGGGACAGCCACTCTTTTAGACCCAAATCCCTCTGTCCCTCTTTCCCACCCTGATGTCCCTCTTTTTAGGAGATCAGATTGTGTGATGTGTATATAAGTGTATTAAATTGTTCTACAGCAATAAAACTCACATTATTGTTTGTTTAAACTTCAGTATATGTGTTTATAAATTAGTCTGTGTAAATAAAACACTTTGGTCTTGTTATAAGTCAATTTTTAGGTTACACAAGGAGGTGTCAATAGGTCATGAAATAGCCTAAAAATTCTTGGTAATGCTCCACCCACCAGTTGCGCCCCCAGTAACACCCCCTAAAACACAAGTGTCCGTCTTTGGCAATTAGAAATGTTGGGAGTTAATTTAGTCAACAGGAAAAGTCTTACAATATGTATTTTTCATAGCAAAAGTATACTGCTTCTTTAACTGTATATTTTTTTTTTTTGTTTACACTAAAAGGAGCAGTAGACTTTTTTTTTTTTTTTTTTGCTAAGGAAACCTATACTATAGAGCTTTTCCTGTTGAATAGAACAAGTCAACTGCCACTGTTGTCATTTGTTTTATTCAAATGTTATAACAGTTCAGTTGTCAGGATGTGAATTACCTACATTGCCCAGCAATGTATATTTTTACATAAAATGGTTTAGTTCTTCTTTAACAAAATCTGCTCTGTCATTGCCATTCCCAAAATTATCATTGTTTCAAATAGGTCTTTTAACCCTTTGAATACTAGATAGGTCAACAATGCATTGCAGGGCAACCTGTTGGAGAACTCAATCAAAGAGTTAAAAGCCAAATGTAACTCAATGGGAATTCTCTTACTTCTCTCTAGAGCAATTGGTATGCTCCAGAATTACACACATTTTCTTTTGAAAATATGGCCATACCTGGGATCTCTCAGGAATTAACCCAAATCTCAGGATGAAGGGCTAAATTCTCTGGGTGGGTGAGAATCCAGTGTTTCATACAATTACATCTGTACCAAATTGCTGCTTATTTAGTCCCAGAATTACTTCCATTCCTGCAAGAAAGATAATGGGATATATATCCTGCTTCTCTTCTATATGTCAGGCAGTGGAAACTCTATGCTATAGCATGTTAAAGGATAGTGATGTTTTAAATTAAAGGGATAGTAATACTTAAAATTTACTAATCCGCATATTGTAGGCATACAAAAAAGAAACAAATTGCCCTCAGTGCCATCTCTCAAACCTTTATGGTTTGAGAGATAATCGCTCGCAAAGTTCCCTCCTCCCTCCCCTTGGGCACACGTAGAAGACCTTTTAAGTGAAGGATTTATTTTTTATTAACGCGATCTCGGCTCTGCTGCAGAGCCGCCGGATGGTCGTACGACAGGATTCCCCTGCAGTCAGCTAGAACGCTGACTTCAGTGAAAGGGGAGGGAGGGGGGAACTTTGCGAGCGATTATCTCTCAAACCATAAAGGTTTGCGGGATGGCACTGGGGGCAATTAATTTCTTTTTTGTATGCCTACAATACAGGGATTAGTACATTTTAAGTATTACTATCCCTTTAAAAATATTGCCAAGTCTTCTTTATTATAAATGTAACAGTTTATTCTATATTTACTACCTTACTTTTACGTAGTTGTCAAGTTATTCAATATAGAAAGATCCCCTTCCTGTCCCTTCTGGCCGCCTCCCACTGAATCTTCATTCTGGTCCCAGGACTGGACGGATGCAGCGAGGGAAAAACTTCAGTTATTAAGTATAAGGAAAAACCCTGCCCCCTTTGACAAAGTTTGTCCCTCGCTGTATCAGTCCAGACCAGACAGAGTTGCAGTACTGACGTGGCCAGAAGTCCTCAAGGAACCCTTAAAGGGATAGTAATTTTTTTTTTTTTTTTTTTTTTTTTTTTTTTTTTTTTAAAGTATATAGCTGATTCTTCTTTATTATAAATGTAACAGTTTGCTCTATATTTAGTAGCTTACTTTTACATAGTTCTCAAATTATTCAATATAGAAGGATCCCCCTCCCGCCCTTCTGTGTCTGTCTAGTCCCAGGACCAGAATGAAGATTCGGTGCTCACCGTCCCAGACTTATGCCTGGTCCAGGGGGCAATTGTCCCCCTGCCAACCAAGCCAGCCTTCCCCTGTTAATTGGGGCAAATCATAGCAGGAAACACTGGGCTCTCTCATCCTGATAATTTGGCCTTTCATCCTGAGATTTGGGCCACCACCCATGTCTCAGGGTTATAACCTGAGAATTCATAGTTATGATGATTATGGCATGTAAAATTAAGTGGCGTTATGCACAAGTAACAGTGTGCCATATCTTGGGGCATACCAACTGTACCATATGGGAGAAATACATATTCCTATTAATTTAAATTGGGACTTTAACCCCCTTGAGTGCTAGAGAGGTCTCCAATGCATTGCAAAGCAATGTGTTGGAGAAAATCTCCATTAAAGTGTTAGTAATGTCTAAAAAAAGTTTTTTTGCATTTAGAAGAGCTTAAAAAGCTGATCTATATGCAAAAAAACATATCTCTCAAACCACTATGGTTTAAGAGATACGGGCGTTTAAAGTTCGTTGTTTCCTACAGTGTTTTTTTGCATTTAGATCAGCTTTTTAAGCACTTCTAAATGCAAAAAACTATTTTTAGACATTACTAACACTTTAAAACAATGAGCATATATTTATTTCCTCCCCAAGATGCAGCTGGTTTGCACCAGAATGACCCCACTGCTCATTTAAATATATGGATCTTAAAGCAGAACTATCACTTTGTAACAAACAGGTGGTTTTAACCCTTTGAGTGCCAGGGGGGTACGGAACGCATTGCAGAGCAATGCGTTCCGTACCCCTTTGGCACTCAGAGGGTTAAAAGACCTTTCAAAACCACCTATATTTTTGGTTAGCCATTTGTTAGTTCGAACAATAGTTTGAGATATTTAACTTTAATTTTTTGACAGTTATTGCAAATGAGCTAGTACTTCCTGGTAGGAAATGACAGTTGGTATGGGGAGCAGTGTGGCAGTGCCAGCCAGATTTGCACTAATTGGCAAATAAATAAAGCTACAATTTTTTTTCTTTAAATATCAATGTCTTCAAGCTAGCATATGTAAAAATCCTCTTTGGTATGCAGTGTCTAAAATATTGTCTTCTACATGGTCTGTGGTGGTATCCTTTCATGTGTAGGGCTCCTTGATTCTTATTTGCATAAGTAATATTGATAGATGTATCAGGGGTGATTGTGTAGCAATGACTTTTAAAGTGTCAGAGTAAATAATGCTTTTATGAATAGAAGAGTGATGGATATTTGTCTAGATAAATTAACTGCCTTATTACATGTCGATCAATACAAGCTGAACGAACAAATGTAATGAACATGTGACTACAGCAGAGTAAGTTAGCTGTCTAGAAATGTATTAGCAAATTTTCTATTAGGTTTTACGGATGAAAAATTAAATAACTTTTTTATAAGATGCTAGTATTTGGCTAAATATAACTTCATTTCATTATAGAGAATCTAATATGTTTAAATATGTTTTAAGTGTTTGGTTGGAAGCAATACACAATAAGGGATGTTGGCTTCATCATTGTTTACATGGCATCTATTGTTTGCCTTGTGATATAGCAGTTATTTTATCTGTTGGTATGTGTATGTATATAAATATAGATCTGTACACAGTCAGGATACTGTGTGCTGCTCTCTGATACACACATTCTGCTGACTCAGCATGACTCTGCCTGTTCTGCTCTTCTTCCCCTCCCAGCTTATTTTTCAAGTTTTGTCCCCGGGGGATTGTGAATAGGCTGTGCTTTCTCTGTGAGTGGCGAGCCTTGGTGTGTGAATTAGGGGATTGTGCTAGGTGTGTGTATATGTGTTTTTCTTGGTGGGCTGTCTTTGGGAATAGATGGACAGTGTGTGTACTTGGGGGTAGGGAGCTCTCTCTCACTCTGCATTTCTGTCACTCTTCAGAGTTTGCCGATACTAGGTTCCCAGGGTATGACGACTCTCAGCAAAGGAAACAGTAAAGCCCTAAAGGTAAGTAAGGAGCAGACATAATGTTGTGGCCCTTATCCCTTTAACCTTTGAGTGCCAAAGGGATATCCAATGCATTCTGTGCAAATATGTTGGATACCTCTCTGACACTCAAAGGGTTAATAATTATCATTTATGAAAGATGCTTATGACCAATAGCAGCCCTAGAGGAGGTGTGTGCAACCTGCAGATCTCCAGCAGTTGCACAACAATTCCCATTGGCAGGCTGGGGATTATGGGAAATATAGTTCAACAGCTGGAGGTCAAAAGGCTGCTCACTGCTGCTCTTGGGTTGAAATGGGCCACATACATCTTAATAAACAGCTGCTAGTAGAGGGGAGCAGGGATGTAGCTGTAGGGGGTACAAAAGGTGCAGCTGTAACAGGGCCCAGCAACAAAGGGGGCCATTGACCCTACATTATCTTGCAACCTGTTTCATCCAGATCAGTGTTTTTTCTTGGCTGGTGGCGACTGACATCATCACACATGGCCGCCGGTAAGAGGCAAGTGTGGGTGAAACTCTTCCCTTTACTTCATTAACCCTTTGAACACCAGACAGCCTCAGATTTTACCCCAGATCCCTGTAGGTTCTAGTTATGTCTGCGAGGGGAGTTATCTATTATATTGCAAATCTTTTCCTAATGTATAGAACAAAAATAGTCCCATTGCCTGAAGCATTTTCGCTCAAAAAGTAATTACAGCTCATACATTTTTTTAATTAACCCTGTGAGTACCAGAGGAGTTTGCAATGCATTGCTTTTGGATACATTGCATACCCCTTTGCCATTCAAAGGGTTAGGACTAGCATTACCTGGTGAACAGGACCTTATCACTTAGTATAACGAGCAGTAGCCTATGACTCAATCGCTCTCATAAAGGGCATCAGATAAAAATAATTTGGACACTAGTTGGCTCTGTTGCTAACATGTTGATTAAATGGAAAAAAAACTTTGAGTTGGAATAACTTTTAAATGAAGAATTTCTCAGAAGTGGGAGAAGCCTTAAAAAAAAAGAAAAAATAAACAAAAAACTGATATCTTTAGATCTCACAGCATATATATATATATATATATATATATATATATATATATATATATATATATATGTATATATAAACTCCAACCAGTAGTCATCCTTTTTATGTTCCATGCAGGTGAAGAGAGAGCCAGGAGAGAATGGCACAAGCCTTACAGATGAAGAACTGGTCACCATGTCTGTGCGGGAGTTGAATCAACATCTCCGTGGTCTATCCAAGGAGGAGATTATCCAGCTCAAACAGCGACGGAGAACACTCAAGAATCGGGGCTATGCAGCTAGTTGCCGAGTGAAACGCGTAACACAAAAAGAGGAGTTGGAGAAGCAGAAGGCAGAATTGCAGGAAGAGGTGGAAAAACTGGCGTCTGAGAACGCCAGCATGCGCCTGGAACTGGACTCGCTACGGTCAAAGTATGAGGCATTGCAGAACTTTGCTAGGACTGTAGCACGCAGCCCCATCAATCCTCCTCATGGACCCTACACAACAGGAATCAGACCCCTTATTCCAGGCAAGGTGGCTGCTACTAGTGTCATCACCATAGTCAAATCAAAAACAGATGCAAGGTCATAGGGGTGTGACAGACAGGGAGCAAAGGCTTAGCGCCCCCAAGCACAAGCAACCCCATGATGCAGAGCATTGGTCTAAGAGGCTCTTCACCTGCTGCTTGTGGTGGGGGAATCAACAGCAATGTAAGCATTTTTTCCCTCAGTTATAGGACACATGATCTGAGGACCTCTGTGTGGGGTGAGATTGGAACTGTGATGTCAATGAGTATCTTTGAAGCACTGAAAGTGACAGATGGTGAGGTGTCTCTGCCTGACCATGCCTTTATGACCAAGCATTGTGATATATAACTAAGGGCCTTGTCCATCAAGCTATATAGGTGTTATTCTTGACCACACCAACTGTATTGTGAGGTGGAAATGAAAATTCTGTAAGTTCTCATTGTTTAATTGGGAATTTTAAACTCTTGAAAGCCAGAGAGATTTCCACCTCAGTACAAAACAATATGTTGGAGATATCTGACATTCAATGACTTAAAAGCCTTCTTGAATCGATAAGGGATTTTCATTCTTCCACAAGTGTAATAGGTTTTCTCAAGGACTGCACCTGTATAGCCTGAAGAATACAGCTCTAAATGACCACAGTGCTCAATTAAACTCTCAGCTATCCAATAATTGCAAAGAAAATGCTGGAGAGTTAGCGACATCTGTGTGTTCATAAACCTAAGGTTAAATTTTCACACTTTGAGGTTGAGTTAATAAGAAGAATTGGGTCATTTCTATAAGAAACCAACTAAATTGTAGAATACACGTAGCAAAGTTGTGGAGATCTCTGTAGAATTCAGTGGGTTAAAAAACAATTTAAATAAGTGTACTCAACTGCAGTGGTGGACAAGAATATGAAAACCTTTACCACCACAGAGAAGTTTTAGGAGCCAGTGAAAAGTGTATTAATATAGATCTATACAAAATAACCCCCAACATTTAGGAGCCAGAATTAAAATTTTAGGAGCCAAGGCTCTTGGAATTTTTTCACCCTTGCAGTTGGTTTATCTCAGAAATGCTCCCATTCTTATTATATCAATCTCTTAGAACAGTCAGGTAACCATTAGCTCTCCAGCAATTGAGACAATGGCATTTGTATTCTCCTAAAGCTGGAGAGGCAAAGGTTATTTCTTAGATGTATCAAGGGTGACATATTTGAGCTTGGATTCTCCTGCCAAGCTGTGCTGCTTGTTGTGGGTCAGTATGTAATGTTAGGCAGTGCTCTTTGTTGTGGATCAGTGCGTAGTGTTCTGGTGCGAGGTATGTAGTGTTGTGATGTTTGTTGTGGTTGTTTTGTGCGTGTATGCGTGTACTGTTGTGATGTCAGTTGAAACTGTGCTGCTTGTCTTGGTCAGTTTGTACAGGGTTGTAGCTTAGCCCTTTGAGTGCCAGAGGGGTACGAAACGCATTGCAAAGCAATGTGTTCCGTACCTCTATAGCACTGAAAGGGTTAATCATTTTCAGGGCCAGAAGGGTGTGCAACTCATTGGAGTTATGCACTATGGGGTGATAAAGTGGAGATAACTTCTCCAGTGATATCAGTTCTCCAGTTCCTATGTCATTCTACGGAGGTTATGTATTAAAGGGACAGTAATGTTCCATAAAGAGTTATGCTTGTTTCGTAGAGGTTTACAAAATAAGTTATTTGGCACAAATCCTATCTCTCAAACCGCTATGGTTTGGGACATATTCGCTTGTAAAGTTTTCCTTTTTCCTGCTGTGAGCTGTAAAGCTGACAGCAGGAGATTCAAGTCGCGTCTCGAGGAGGCTCTTCAGCAGAGCTGAAATTGCATTAATTAAAAAGAACTACTTCATGTGAATGGTCTACAAAGTGTGCTTGCAAACCAGGCACACTTTTTAGACCTTTCCAATTAATTAAATCTTTTTAAATAACAAGATTTCGGCTCTGCTGAAGAGCTAGACGCTGATGTCAGGAGAAGGGGAGGGAGGGAGGAACTTTACATACAAGTATCTCTCAAACCATAAAGTTTGACAGGATTTGTGCCAAATAATTATTTTTTTAAACCTTTAAAAAACAAGTATAATTTTTTTATGGGACATTAGTGTCCCTTTAAGATCTCCAAAGTTAGAGAACTCTTAGTGCATTGGCTCCGTAGTATAATATAGGAACTGGATAAATGATATCACTGGAGAAGTCATCTCCGCTTTATCAACTCAGTATCACCCCTTAGTGCATCTATCTTAATGTGTTGCACTCCCCTCTGGCACTCAAAAGGGTTAAGCTCGTGCTACTTATCGAGTGCCGGTGTGTGTTGTGACATCAGTATGTATTGTGTTGTAGTAACAGAATGCTTTGTTCTTGTGGTGATGTTGTTATGTAATGTAAGAGTTTACTGCCTGTTGTGGACCAGTGTGTGGATTTGTCACGCCAGTCTTACCGCTTGCCGTGAGTCAGTATTTAACACTGTGAATGGGTGTAGTGTTGAGTGCCAGTGTGCCGTGGTTTTGTCAGATTATGCTGCTATTTGTGGATCTGAGTATTGTGACTGCTTATAATATACAGATCATTTGAGCTTCTAAAGGAAGGTGGCCAGCTAAGGATGATGGGATTTGTAGTCCAAAAACAGGAGAGAGACAAAGTTGGATCTAATGCCTGCTAATGAACACCCGCAGCTTATCTTAAAGGGTTAGTAATGTCTTATTTTAATAAAATGTAATATTTTAGATATTAAAAAAACAAAACATAAACTAACTGGTGCAAGGCGCTTCTCTCAAACATTTATAGTTTGAGTGATTTAAGGTTTTAAAGAGATAGTAATGTTTCATAATAAAAGCAGCTCCAATTAATCTTCACAGTATTTGGGCCATGGAGAGTGTTCTTTTAATACTTTCAGTTGTAGTTCAAGAGTAATTGAATGATAAAGTATCCACCTCCCGTCCCTTTTACTGATGTAACACTGCTCACCTCAGAACAGAAAGGTGGTGTTCAGATGGCTTGCAGAGAGGGACAATCTTCAATTAGCATAAGGGAAACATCTGAAAAACTAGTCAAGGGGGGCAGGGTTTTTCCTTATGCTCACAGTAAGCAGATTGTTCCTTGCTTTGATCTGTCTGGTCAAATGACCAGATTCTACATCTGACGGGAGGTGGCTTACACTAAGTAAAAGGGGCAGTGGGGGATGCTTTATCATTCAATTACTCTTGAACTACAACTCTGACAGTATTGAAATAACACTCTCCATGGCCCAAATACTATGAAGATTAATCGGAGCTGCTTTTATTGTGAAACATTACTATCACTTTAAAGTTCCCCCTCCCTCCTCTTTCACTGATATCAGCTGTAAAGCTGACAGAAGGAGATTTGAGTTGTGCAACCCAAGGCCGCTCTTCAGCAGAGCCGAAATAGCTCTAAAAAGAAATACTTTATTGGAACGGTCTACGAAATGTGCCTGGTTTGCATGCACACTTTGTATACCATTCCAATGAATTATTTCTTTTTAGATAGAGCTATTTTGGCTCTGCTGAAGAGCCTCCTGCCAGGACCAGGATTCTCTTCTGTCAGCTAGAGGCTGACTACTGTGAAAGGGGAGGGAGGGGGAACTGTATCAGCATATATATGTTTGAGAGACAGGGGTTGGACCAGTTAATTAATTTTTTTAATATCTAAAATATTACATGTTATTAAAATAAGACATTACTAACCCTTTAATATGGTCAGAAAATCATAATTGCTCCTCTAAATATTGCCATTGTGCCTTTGTTAGAGAGATAATATCTTCAATCAGTCTCAGGTGTCATGTCCACAGAGGCAGATGTGACAGTTGCTGGACATTGGCGTCCAGGGTGGGAGCACTTGTTTCCCGCCTACACTTGCCCCCCCTTCATATAAAGATAGGAGCTGGTTGAGCTGGTCTGAGGGTTATATTATGGCTTTGCCCCCCCCCCGGCACTCAAAGGGTTAAATAAAACAAAACACATTTTAAGTATGACTATACCTTTAATCAGTCAGAGTATAAGGAGTCCACAGTAGATGTCACTAGTACAGTGGGTGGAGTTTGGGGTCCAGGAGTCCAGCTAGCAAGCGCCATCCAGGGCGGACTGAAGATGTTATCTCATGAATCAAGAAGTAGGTGCAAAATTTTCAGTGGCCATTAGGATTTTTCAGGCCATAATAAGGTAAAAACTGCAAATGGAGATACTCTGGGCCTTATGTATAAAAGAAAAGTATATGGACCAAACCAACTGCTGCCGGTGGAGGGGATTAAAAATTCACAAAATTCCAGCTGATTTTAAATGGGTATTTTAAACCCTCAAATTCTTGAGCGGTCTTTAATGCATTGAGACATCTCTAAATCACTCAAGTGGTTAAGACATTAAATCAATGGAAATGTTTTTATTACCCACCCCGTGGTAGTTGGATTTCCCCAGATTTTCACTTTTTTTGTGGATTTAAGCTGACTAGGTACCGTTCTGGAGCACCACAGCCACATCGTGAGAAATGTAACCCCTCGAACAGTAGAAGTATTTGCAAATTTTGAAGCAATGAAATGGAGACCTCTAGCATTCGAGGTTAAAAGCTCCATTTAAAGGAGAACTATCACCCTTCATAAAGTCATCCCCCCCCCACCTGGTGACTAGCTGGACAATAGTACTATTCACCAGAATAATTACCGCTTTATAAAGAAATCCTGCTGTTGCAGAGAATGACGGCCAGGCAATATCGCTGTCGGTCCTGGTCTCCTCTAGAAGGCGTTGCTTGGTACCTTAAGGTACCACAAGTGACTGACGGCACAGGGGCGCAGATTCTTCTAAAGCGCTGCTGCCTGGCCTTCAGTCTCGGCGACTGCTACTCTTGTTCAGCTAGTCACCAGATGGGTAATTGGAAACTTTTTTGGGGGGTGATAGTTCCCCTTTAACCCTTTCAGTGCCAGAGGGGTACGTAAAGCATTGTTTTGCAATGTGTCGAGTACCCCTCTAGCATTCAGAGCATTTTAAATCAGTGGATATTTCTGGGATTTTTACCCTCCCATGGTACAGTTGGTTTGCTCCAAAATTGTACTCTTTAGCTTCATGAATAAGGCCTTAAGTGACACTCTAATTGTGAATATTATAAAGGTCTTTCGTATTAAGAATTCCCCATAATATGGTAAAAGATGGTGTTTGTTTAGTGCAGAATTGGTGTCCATGTCTTCATTTTACGTTTTGGTCTCTGCCCCATGATGCCCCTTCCCTCTTTCTCCAGTTTTTGGCCTTGTTGGTGCCTTCATGAACAGGTAGGAAAGGTTACCTGGGCTCCTTATTAGTGACTTGGACCTGCTTATGTCTTTGTGGTGGTTTCAGGTGAACCATAAAATAAAACATCTCCCTTTTTTTCTGCTGACTTAGCTCCTTATTCAGTAAGCTATCGAGATGCAGTGCTGGAGCAAACCAACTGCACCCCAGGGGAGGAAGGAATATTTCGCATATTTCCATTGACTTGAATGGGGTATTTAACCACTTGAATGTTAGAGCTGTCTCTAACAATCTAGGGGTTAACAGCCCCATTTCTATCAAGGAGAATGTTCATTTCTGCCCATTGGTGGCTTATTGAATATGGACTTTAGGGCAGTTAAAGGGATAGTAATACTTCATTTTAACTGTATTTTATTTTGTAGGCATTAAAAAAACATGAAGAATGATATAAGTCTTATCTCGCAAACCTTTATGGTTTGAAAGATATTCACAAGCAAAGTTTCCCCTCCCGCCCCTTTTACCTAGTGTAAGTCATCTCTTCTCAGATGTGGAATGCAGTCCATAGACCAGACAGATAACAGAAGGGGACAATCTTCTTCCTATGAGAACAATGAAAGCCCTGCCCCCCTTGACAAGTTTTTCAGGTTTTTCCCTTATCTTAATTGAAGATTGTCCCTCTCTGCAGTCTACCTGGGCACCTCCCTTCTGATATGGCTGAGCAATGTTACATCAGTAAAAGGGGCGGTAGGGGGATACTTTGTCATTGAATTACTCCTGAACTACAACTCTGACAGAACTGAAGTAACACTCTCCAAAGTCCAAATACTATGATGATTAATTAGAGCTGCTTTTATTATGAAACATTACTATCTCTTTAAGAGGAAAGTAGTCTGTGCAATGAGACTGTTAGAATATAGAATCTGATGGCAGATAAGAACTAATTTAACCCTTTGAGTACCAGATGGGTAAGCAGTGCATTGCGTGCCCCTCTGGCACTCAAAGGGTTATATACACAGAGTCAAAGGGAACAATTTTGGTACAGGCCAACTGAACCATAGATGACACATTAAAATGTCAGATTGCATTGATTTGTGATGAGCCGAGAACATCTCTTATCAATGAAGAAGTTAAAGGCCCCGTTTAAATCTGTGGCAGTTTTTTTCTACCCTAGGACACAGTTGGTTTGTTGCAGAATTGCTCTACTTTTCTCTTTGTACTGTGGCCTTCAGTAATATTCACTTCTCCTACATAAATGCACAGGCTGGTATTTGGCCTGTTATATTTAAGATTGTTGTAGGTGTATCACAAGCATTTCTGAATTCCCTTGCTGTATAGGATTATATTTCATTTATTAGTTGACATGAGTATACAGTTACAGGGAAAGGAGCGAGTGAGTACGTGAAGTACATGTCTAAAATCTGACTTAAAGGGCAGCTATCACCTAGATCTGGTATGTCAAACTCAAGTAAGTCAAGGGTCGCATACTCAACATTTCCTTCCAAGTAGGGTAGAAACACTGGCTACTGTTGGCCACGTGTGTGTGTGTCACTCGCACACTCATTATCTCCCACCCATGTGTTTGATATACCTGACCTAGATAGTGTCTTACTGCGGACCATCCCTGGGTCAGATTCTGATGAAGCAGGGGCTGTGCTGTGATCCCCACACACCAATGGCAGAGCAGAACAGGAATACCTGAGAACTTTGTTTGTGGATTTGAGTAAAACAAAAGGGGTGGGACTTAACTGTGAGGGGGCAGGGCTTCATCAATATACCCCAAAAAATGGAGGAATAGGCTGGAGAAGGAGGAGAAGTAGGAGGGTGTGGGATGAACAGACAGAGAAGGCACAGCAGTGGGCAGAGTTTCATTATAAAGTCCCCACATCTGGAGAATCCGCCTCTGCCCCAGAGACACTGTAATTAGCAGCCAAAACTGGAGTCTCGGTGGAAAATCTGGAGAGTTCCCAGATATGAAAACAGGGCTCCCTCTTTAGTCCAGCAAGAAAAGACTGACCTGTAAGACTGAATCTTGCAGTTCAGTCCTAGTGGGCTGTGTGTGTGTGTGCTGTCCTCATAGACCCTCTGCATAGGGCTGGAAAACCTGACATACAGAGAGTCTGTGAAAGCCGCACACACAACACTCCATGTGTTCTAGCCAAGGGGGATCAGTCGTCCCCATGACCTGAACGGCTTACAAGAGATGTTTTGGGGCTTTATACCATGTCATCTCCCATAGGGGCAGACCAAGTAAAACATCACAACTGCCCTCTGTCGCAGTGCTGATCTGTGTTTGGGAAGTACCTTAAAGCGGGACTATCACCTAAACCCAGAGTTTTACCATGCGTTTTAATGTGTAACCCAACATTAGTGCTGTGTGTGTGTGTTCTTCAAGTCGCCTGGTAGTGGAGATATTTGCCCTGCAAAATTGGGCACTTCCTCGTTCTGCGGGACTCCATGACGTCTCAGGACTTCCCAGCTGCCCCAGGGAACGCGTTCACGCTGCCCTTCGAAGCTGGATTTCTGTGATGTAGTGTTACATGAAACTCTGTGTACAATGCTACTGAGGTTGCAACCTCCACTCACCAACCTCAGTAGCATTGTAATCCGCGTTTGCTGTAACGCTACATCACAGAAATCCAGCTTCGAAGAGGGAGTGTGAACGCACTCCCTGGGGCAGCTGGGAAGTGCCGAGACATCATAGAGTCCCGCAGAACGTGGACGTGCCCAATTTTGCAGGGCAAATATCTCCACTACCAGACGACTTGAAAAACACACACAGCAATAATGTCAAGTTAAACATTAAAACGCGTGGTAAAACTCTGGGTTTTAGGTGATAGTTCCATTTTAAGAAGAACTGGAGCAAACCAGCTGCACCATAGGGGACAAATACAAACTCCTATTAATATAAATGGGCATGTTAACTCCTTAATTGCTAAAGAAAAAAAAAACAAAAAACAAACGATTCCAGTGCATTGCAAATCAATGCATTGGACACCTACCTGGCATTCAAGGGGTTAAAGACTCATTTAAACCAATGGTAATTTGTGGAATATATATGTATATATATGTATATATGTGTCCCCTATGGTGCAGTTGGTGTTCCAATGAGTTGCAGCATTTCTGCTGTAGGTGGGAGCACTTTTCATAGAGTAGGAGGGCAGTTATACAGGATGGGCAGCAGTGATGATTTTAAAGGCAACGTAACCATTTTTTTAAGAAAATCTCTGTTTTAGAGCTTTTTCTGCTAGGAAAAAATACAGGCGCTCCCACCGCTTTCAGTTGTTTTATTCAAATTTGACAACATCAAATTATAAGGATGTGATTTACAGAGTGATACTGTCCTGAAAGTTCTGACAGCATGACTGTTTCTATCACTTTCTATGGAGAACTGTTTGTCCGTGACTTGTTTCACTAATAGAATACAACAGAATAACTAATTGAAATCTGACAACTAGAGGGCACTGTTAATGTAAAAAAAAAAGTGTAATTGTAATAACTCTGCAAATATTCATCTCACAGCAGTGCTAGCAGCCTTGTTTTACTCAACAGGAAAAGCACCAGAACATATATATTTATTATAACAATAGTTTACTGCTTCTTTAAAGTTCAATCTGACAGCAAGACACAGCAATTTCTATCACTTTCTTTGGGAACTGTTTGTTAATGATGCCTCTCCTAGAGAATGCAACAGAATAATCATTTGGAATCTGACCACTAGAGAGCACTTTTAATGTAAATAAAATAGTTTACTTGTAATAACTGAAAATATGCATATCTCAGCAGTGGGAGTATCGTTGTTTTACTCAACAGAAAAAGCCCTAATATATTTAACCCTTTTGTGTTCTAGAGGGGTGCCCAAAGCATGGCTCAGTCAGATGTGTTTTAGGATATTTCCTTTCTGTGTAAGGCACTAATGAGTTAAAATAGACTGCACCCTGGATAGGACACCATTCCTATACAGCCTGCTAAATTGTATAGCTGGCTTGTTCCTAGGTAAGCATCTCTGACCTGTACTTTTGTGTATGCAAATTATCCTTAGGACTGGTCACCCTAAAGGTAACTGGGAAATCCAGATGTGGACCCTTTGCTCACCCTTGTTTTACTCAGGGGGATAAACCCCTTTTTTTTTTTTTTTTTAATATTAAGTATTACTGTCCCGTTAACTAAAATCTAGGTAGTATGCATTCTTCTACTGATGGGAGAACATGGACAAGGTTACAGTTCCATGTTTAAATACTTGCAGACCCGAAAAGGTAAATCTTATAGGAGAGCAGAAAAAGGGGTGATTTGATATGAGCCCCACATTCAGGAGAGAAACCCAGAGCCGGATTTCCCAGTAGGCAGAACAGGCAACTGCCCAGAGCTCCAAATTTTAAAGGGTGCCTCAGCTGTGCTAGCTTCCCCGGAGGCGGGGTCATGTGAGGATTGGGGTAGTGGTTGTGGGAGGAGCTAAGGATGCCTAGCGTACCTTGCCTAGGGGCATCTGGAATTCAGCTCTGAAGAAACCTTTTCAGAAAAAGGATCATGAATTCAAATTTAGGTTGGATTGAATACAGCCCTACAATTATCGTTATGAAATGAATAGAAGATAAATGGAAAAGACTCACATTTGATATAGTATATATAGTAAGGATACATATACAGTAATGAAGTTTAAAGTAGAAGTATACTTTTTTTTAATGAAAAAATATTGTGTGCAGAGCTTTTCCTGCTGAGTAAAACAAAGACACTCCCACAGCTCTCATTACTTCCTGATAGTTCTAACTGACAGCATGACTTTGTAGTTTGTATCACATTCTATGGAGAAATGTTTGTCAGTGACTCACCTCTCCTAGAGAATGCAACAGCATAACTCATTGTAATCGGTCCACTAGAGGGCACTGCTAATGTAAAAAAACAAGCATTTAAACTGTAATAACTTTGGAAATATGTATCTGTCAGCAGTGGGAGTACCCTTGTTTTACTCAACAGGAAAAGCCCTACCATATATATTTTTCCACTAAAAAAAAGTGTACTGCTCCTTTAAGGAAGCTTGGAATATACCAAGGCTGAGCTTATGAAACAAGGATTAGAGAAATCTGAATTTTTATACCTGGTTGGATGTTGGCGACATGTCCAGTGCATTATTTTGCAATGTGTTGGACATCTCTACTTAACTATGAAAAGGGTCTACTGGTCATTATCTGCTGCCAGATTCTATGTTGCTATGTGAGTGTTCATGGTATGATGTTGTGCAGGTTTCTGGAAGAGTTCATGTTGCAAAGTTCTATATAGCAGTGAACTACTGTTTGTTGTGTGGACACTGTACGTGTGTATTTGTCCTTACTTTGTGATTTGTCAGGTGTTTGGTGCCAATATGTGAATCTGCTTGTGCTATTACCTCTTCTGCTTAGAACTGCTGTAGCTCTCCTCATTCTGACTTCAGCTTGGAAATTCACATTTAATGGAACATGTTGTTCTCTTATTTATATCTCTAATTTATATAATTAATTTGTATTCTGTTCAAGACTTCCAAACAGTATATATATATATATGCAAACTGGTACCAGTGTTTGCCCAAGACAAGCCTGTGATAGTGTTGTTCCTTATGAGACCAGCCTAGGGTAGAGCAAACTTCCCTGAGAGACTAGTTTAGGGGAGAGTGCTGTTACCAAAGTATGGCTCAGGGGTGGGGGCAAGTGCTGTTCAGCAAAACCACTAAAGGGGGGAGTAGTGGCATTCCTTGAAACATGCCTGGGGGTGGGGAGCAGCATTTGGAGACAGGCCTGAGGGGAATGTTGTTCCACGTGATAGTCTTTGGGGGCATTACCCAGAAAATGGTGTGGGGGAGGGGGAATGTCGTTCCTGAGACCATCCTGGAGAGGGGGGAGTGGTTCTCCAAAGACTGACCTGTTAAATGCTTGAGAATATCCAGTCCCATACTGTGTGCTGACTTTTGCAGTGAGGACACATTTTAGAATGGCAAGCCCCTTCCAGTATTGAGACCATTGCATTGGTATTGCCCATGTGCCAGATAATGAGTCAGCCCCTATGAGCATCTTAATGTGTGCTAAAAAAATCTCTGGGAGCAGACTGTGTTGGTCCTAGTTCTTTCAGAACGGTAGTGCTTCACACAAATTGTTGAAGTAAGTACACCCTACCCTGTACATGTTCTTGCTCTCAGTATTGTACCTTTATGGAGATCCACATACTGAAGCCCTGAGAATAGGGCAATGAAGGAAATTGAGCTCAGTTTTTTTACATTAAAAAGACAGGCGATCCTAATCTTGGAAATGGAAGCTGATAAAAATGGCAGTGGGGGCAAGTGGCGCAAATATTTGAGTATTGGCTAATCTTGTGTAATAAGTGAAATTGAACCACCTAGGGAGTTTCTCTGGGGCAGTGTACCAACAACTTTAGAGGCCTAGAAACTTGCTTTGGCGTTGAGGTGCCCTCATAAAGCTTAGAACATGGGTTGGCAGCCTGCAGCCCTTCAGTTGTTTGGCTATGATTCCCATCATCTTCAGCTGTTAGTTGGGGCAGCTCAGGATGATGGGAATTGTAGCCCACCCCTGGATTGAAGGGAACAGCATCATGGTGGGGTCATGGCCCTGGCTATATACAATTATCTGTCTCTGTGCTAAGTAATGCCAGCGTCTTGTTGATTCCATCACATTAATGCTGAACCATTCACAACTTTGGTACTGGCAAGGCCTTCTTCATTTGCATAGGTCTTCTTCACACAACTCCCTGAAAATGATTGTTTCTGCAGGAATCAAGTAGAGTGACTGATACAGCTTGTATCACAGAAGCATCTATCCAGTATTTATTGCTAAATTATTGTAGCATTTGCATATGTAGATAATGGGACAGGTGTATATGGTGTTAACTTATTCATGTATATCTGGGATGCTCAGCTCCATTCCTTAGGGACCCTCAGACCAAGTGGAACTATTACTTTATTACAATGGGTGATCTTAAAAAAAAAAAAAAAAAAAAAAAAAGCTTTCAAAATCACCTATATTTATTATGGCCATTCTTTATATAAAAATGTAGACGAAGATAGGTCACTTTATATATTTGTTCATTTATCTAAATTAGCTAGTACTAACGGGCATAGCCTGGTGTGGCAGACAATAACATTCCACTCGCCTTCACAACTGCCATTTCCTACCAGGAAGCACAGGCTTATAGAATAAACTGATATTTAAATAAAGCTAAGTGTATCCTTTGATATAGTTTAGATAAAGAATGGCTAACATAAATATATAAAGTCCTCTCAAAATCACTCAAGTTATAGTGTTCCACTTTAAGGATGTTGCTGCCTTTACACAAGTGGATTATACACAAATGGTTACATTCTAGACCAGAGGTTCTCAACCCGTGCCCTCAGTGGCCACTAACAGGTCAGGATTTAGGAATTTCTCTGATAGAACACAAGTGTGTTGATCAGAGGCTCAGTCATATAGATTAACTCACCTGTGCTCTTAAAAGGAAATTCTCAAATCCTGGCCTGTTAGTAGCCACTGAGGGCACGAGTTGAGAACCACTGTTCTAGGAGCTAAACTGGATCAATTCAAAAGCAAACCAGCTGCACCATATGGGACACATTAAAATTTTCATTAATTTAAATGGGTTTTTAACCCCTTGAAGATCAAAAGGGTGTGCCATGCCTTGCTTTGCAGTGTGTTGTGCACCCCTCTGGTGCTTAAGGTATTAATGCCTCAAATGCTAGACAGGTCTCCATTGCATTGTTTCCACAATAATCATTAGACCTATCTACCATTCAAGGGGTTAACTGATCCATTTGAATCAATGGTTATTTGTAATTGTTCTCTCTGTGCTCCTCTTTCACTTCTAGAATTGCACCTAAAGAGTCATATGCAGGCTCTGTGGGCTTTATGTATAGAGGCAACGTAGCCATATGTGTTCTGGGTCAACCCATATGCACTGTAGGAGACATATAAAAATTCCAATTGGTTTAAATGGTCATCTTTACCCTTTAAAGCCTAACGATCTCTCAAATTAAAGTGCCCCCCAAATAAATATTCATATAGCGATATTCAGGAGCATACACGTATTGATATGCATAAGTCCAGCATTACTGAGAAAACCATCTTGGTCAGAGACTTCTGGACATGCTTCTTACTATACCTGCATCTGTGCACCTGCGCCGTCAGTCACTTCCTAGTCCTTAAGGTACAATGCAACTCCCCCTCACCAATCATAGAGGAGACCGGGACAGACCGCACAGATGCCGAAGAGGTAAGATGTCTGTGCTGATGCCTGCCTGTGAGTCTCCGAACAAGATGGACTTCTCAATAATGATTCAGGATCATACAAGTATTAGTATGTATATCGCTATATGAATAATTATTTAGGGGGCAATTTAATTTGAGTGAAAGTTCTGTTTAATGCTATAGAGGTCTCCAACATTGATTCACAGTGCGTTGCAGACCTCTATAGCATTCAAGGTGTTAAAAGCCCCAGTGTACATTACTGAGTATTTTAATTGCCCCTGAAGTGCAGTTAGTTTGGCCCACTAATACTCCACTCTGCCTCTATACACAAGGCACTGTGTCTTAAAAATAAAGTTTCATTGATAAATGTGGCCACATGACTTAGGCACTGACTTTACGCACTTGTGCTTCGTGTAATACCAAACACGTCTCTTTAGGGGTCTTTGAGGAATGGAGTACAGTTCCCTGCTGTGTATATAATGTATGTTTGATATAAGGTCTATTATATTTTGTATATTGCCAATAAATCTGTTTTTAAAATCTTTGGATTGTGTGAACTGACTTGACACTTGACCCTCGCAGGCTATGGTTTCCTCAGTTGGAATATGACTAAGACGTATATGGCTCTCGGCTATATACTTCTTGAGATTGCGTGTGCAGCCTCAAAAGACCCTCTGTGTCAGGGTATCAAGCTTGATGCAAAATAAACAAGAATGGGGTTCTTCATAGTGCAGTAAATATCTCAAACAAAGGAAAATCTATTATTGAATACTCACAACTGAATTTGGTCACCCCCACAGGAAAGGCAACCTGTATTAGCATGTGGAGAATGTTTGCATAGCCTCCACTCAGACTAGTCTCAGTAACGATCTACTTTCCTCTAAGGCAGGGCTGGATTTACATCCCAGGCTTCCCTAGGCAAGGCATTCTAGGAGCCCATGGTCTGCAGATGGCCACACCCTCACTCACATGACCCCACCCCCAGTCCCATTCACTGTTTCCTGGCATAGAAAATTCCCCTGGCCCATAATGAGCAAGAACGAAAAAGCTTTAAAGAGGAACTACCATCCTATATAAAGTTGCCCCCAAATAATTAGGCATATGGCGACTAGCATCTTAATAGTGCTATTATCTCGCAAAAGTACCGCGTACTGAAGTAATCCTTTTTCTTCTGAGACTGGTGGCCAGGCTTGCGCGCAGACATCTTTGCTTAGAGACGTCTAAACTGTCCGTCCTAGTCTCCTCTAGGAGGCATTGCATGTTACTGTAAGGTAACCGGAAGGGTCTGACGGCAGAGGCGCGCAGATGGCTCTAAAGCAAGGAGCATGGCCGTCAGTCTGAAGTAATCCTTTTTCTTCTGAGAATATGGTACTTTTGTGAGATAATAGCACTATTAGGAAGCTAGTTGCCTTATGCCTAATTATTGGGGGACAACTTTACATAGATTCCACTTTAATCTCTTGGATTCTAGAGAGATCGCCTATGCAGTGCTCAGCATATAAAGCAGGCAGCCATATTTTAGTTTGAATAGGACTTCTGTGTTAAACACCTAAAATAAAATTGATTCAGATACATTTAATATATAATGTACTTACATCTATCATCTGGAAAAGTTATTTATTTTATATTAGCTCCCTAAAATATAATCTTATTCCTTATTTTTTTAAATGCCTGAGTAGACTATCCAATTCAGACACCATGAGGTTAATTCTGTTTAAAGTTTTTGTAATAGGAGATAAACTGCAATGGAGTTAATTTGAGATAAGTATCCACTGCTTTTGCATTAAAAAGTATTATCATAAGCCATTTATAGACAATCCTGGACTATCACATCTGAGGGCTTTATCATGATCACTATGATAATAGGTGTCAGGGAGCCTTGGAGAAGGCAAAATTGGAAGCTCCTATGGAGCATATGCAGAATTAAATGTTAGTCTTCAGAAAATAAATATTTTTTTATTATTATTTGCAGATGCTAGGATGGTGTACAGGATGTGTAAGTGTATGTAACACCATAGGCACTGGCAGTCCTTTAAATACTGATTTCAAAGTCTTAGAACTGTAGTTCTCAACACTGTCCTCAGGGGCTTCTAAAAGGCCACACCTTTACTGTTTCCCTGCTTGTGCACAGGAGAGGTAATCATATACTAATCCGAAGCTTTCATATCAACCAGGAGATCAAAATTTAAAAATCGGGGAGTGCTTACAGCTGAGGCAGCCAATGAGGGAGCTCCTGACAAACTCTGCATTCCCTGAAGAACAGACTACAGTAGTCTCGCCACCCAATCCCACACTTCCCAGTCTGGCTAATAAGGTATTCCTGTGGAACCTGTTGTTCTTCTGAAACACTTTCAGGTGGCTTCATAATAGATTGTCTGGCTTCCTGACCTCTGAAATAATTTATGGTTAGGTTGCTGACACCACAGATGGTAAGTAGACTATCTGGGTGTTTGTGACAGAGAAAACAAAATAATTGCACAAGCACCTACATTAAATTATATGGTTTACAAGCATCAAATAAGTAAACAGAATAAAAATACCTTTGAGTTAGGTTGCAGGATGTCACTGTGCTAAGGCCAGCACCCTGCCTATACAACCACTTTGCCTGTTATATAGTGCTGTGTCATTACTGCATATGGAAAACAAGAGCAAGAAAGAATTGCTTGTGTCCAAGCTTCTCCTTTATTATAGTGTGTTCCTCACCACTCCACTGATATCAGAGACTGGTATGTTCCATACCTTCCAGCATTTCAAATGGCCAAAGAGGGACACTGGTGTTTTAGATGTTGCAGGGGGCATGACAGGTTGATGGGGGTAATACCCTTAATTTTTAGGTTATTTCATTACTTACTGACACCTCTTTGTGTCAATGAATAAATGATTTACAGCAAGACAAAAGTATTTTTTTTTACACAAACTAATTTATAAACCCATATACTGAAGTTTAAACAAACATTAATCTGAGTTTTATTGCTGTGGAGTAATGTGATACACTTATATACACACACCACACAGTCTGATCTTCTAAAAAGAAGGATACCAGGGAGAGAAAGAGGGACACTAGGGAGGTATGTAATGTACTGAGGTGTGCCACAAGGGTTTGTGACACCCATTATTAATCTTTAAAGCGGAACTAACTCCGCTAAAAAAATTGCCCCCAAATAATATCCCATCTGGCTACTAGCTGCTTAGTAGCGCTAGTCTCCAGAGTTATTACTGCGTAAAGAATTATCCATTGTTCCCGGGCAGGACTGAGCACAGACATCTTCCCATAGTGATGTCAGTGCTGTCAGTCCCTCTTGGAGCCGAACAGCTCCTAGCAACGCCTCTTAGAGCAGGCTGGGACTGACAGTGCAGGCGCAGTGTTATCATATATGATTGAGTTATACCATATTATAGATTTGTGATACCTGTAATGAGGACCACTCACTACCATTATTTTTAATGTCTAACCTATCTCATTTGTACTAATAAAATATATATTTTTTGTATGATTTTTATCCTTTTGAGCGCCTCTGTTATTGGACTTCTTGACATAGGCTTGAACTTCGTTTAAGTCCATCCTGTGGGTTTGGTTAGACTGCCTGTCAGCCCAGGGAAAATAGATAAATCTCATTAATGCAGTAATAATTCTGGCGCCTAGTGCTACTGTGCAGCTAGTCTCCAGATGGGGAATTATTGGGGGGCAAGTTTGTTAGCGGTGGTAATTCAGCTTTAACATAAATCATTGGGGGTAATATTCACTTTAGCTTACAACTTTCAAACAGATGGTCCCATTCCCATGATATTTGATTTAAAGCTTGTTATCTTGCATTCACAGTATGGTTTTCATACAGAATCTCAGAAGTTGATAATTCCTGATCAATGTACAACTCATTCTCAAATACAATGTGCCATAAATGAATCAAGTATACATAGCGCCTGAGCAATTTGCTTTTGAAAGCTCTTTCAAAATCACCTAGTGACAGTTCCACTTTAACTACTTGTCTGACCTGCATACCTCCCAAGTGCCACTGTTTGAGACCCAAATCCCTCTTTCCCACCCTGGTGTCCCACTTTAGGAGATCAGACTGTGTGGTTTATTTAACTTTATCATATTGCTCCACAGCAATAAAACTCATATTGTTTGTTTTGTGCTTATGAATTTGCCTGTGTAAATACAATAATTTGGTTTTGCTCTTAATTACTTATTCAGTTACACAAAGAGGTAGTAATAGGTCATGAAATAACCTAAAAAATTTCAGTAAAGCAGCTCACCTCATTGCCCCCGAGCAACACCACCTAAAATAAATGTACCTCTTCGACCATTTGAAATGTTGGGAGGTATGCTGTTATTGAACTCTGTTACATCTACATACCTCCCAGTATTTCAAATAGCCAAAGAGGGTAACTTTTGTTTTTGGTGGTGTTGTCATGGCCGGATTTGCCATAAGGCAGAGTAGGTATCTGCCTACAGGCGCACCCCACAGAGGGGCGCCTGTCATTGAAATCATTTTTTTTTTTTAATTCACAGCGGGTTTTTTTTAATATATTTACAGTGCTACGCACAGTAACCCGTCACATGCTAAGGTCTGTGCCTTCTTCGGCACAGGCCTGTAGCTGCTGTTGCTCCCCCTCGTCAGCTCTAATGCAGAGCGCTTGGAGATGACATCATCTCCCAGCGTTCTGCATTCCTAAAGAGAAGCAGCTACAGGTCTGTGCAGAAGGAGGCACAGACATCTCCTGCCGCTGGAGCACCAGGGAGGTAGGAAACTGATACAGGGGGCATGATACAGGGGGCAATGTGGAGCTGATGGCAATGTGAGGGCAAGTTGGAGCTGATGGGGGCAAGTTGGAGTTGATGGGGCAAGACAGTTGGAGCTGATGGGGGCAAGTTGGAGCTGATGGGGCAAGACAGTTGGAGCTGATGGGGGCAATGTGAAGACAATATGGATATAGAGGGTAATGTGGAGATTTGGAGAATTGTGGAGATGGCCAGTGTGTGTGTGTGTGTGTGGGGGGGTGCGCTTCAGATTTCTGTGCCTACAGGCTCCTGAGATGTAAATCCGGCCCTGGGTGTTGTCAGGGGCAGGACTGGTGGGCAGGGTACTACCTAGAATGTTTAAGACCATAGTTTATTTGCACATACTAATTTATAAACACAGAGACTGAAGTTTAAACATACATTAATGTGCTTTTTAATGCTGTGGAGCAAAGTTATACCCTTAAACACACACCACATAGCCTGATCTCCTAAAAAGAGGGACACCGGGTTGGGAAAGAGGGACACTTCGGAGATATCATATGTATCTATGTATGTGTTGGACCTTTAGCATTCATTAAAAGCCCCATTCAAATCAACAAGGTGCAGTAAGTTCAGCCCAGAACGACTCCTGTTTTCTTTAGAACATGCAGCATGTATGTGGGTGTTATCTGTTATAAGGTTACTATTCTCAGTGTCCACTTCAGAACATTGACCTAGTGATAACGGGAACGGCTTTCTTACATCTGAACACTCACAACTGTACACACAATTTCAATAGTGAGGGGGCGCTCTATCAGCTTAGTCTCTTTTGCCGGAAGCGGAAGCTGTTTTCCCTGCTAAAGCACGGAAGTTACCGGCAAAATGGGGCGAGCGGAGAGAAAGGCGGAAGCACGGGAGGAAATATTGCGACGGGAGCAGCACCGTGACCGGCAAAGACTGGTAAAGTCCCCGGGGCTGAATGGATAGTTTAGGTCTTAATAATAGGTAGGACTTGGCATTTACAATTACAGCCTTTCTAAACAGGTAACTAGGATCCTGCATAAACCGGCAGCCGAACGGAGTAATAAGGAGAGCGAACTGCTGGGGGGCTCCAGAGACCTGGTGCGGGAGCTGGAGAGGCGGAAACAACGGAGAGAGAGGCTTCGGTGCCGGGAGCTCGAGGTAATACTGAGCCAGGGACCTGGCAAGAGAACAGAGGGACTATTGAAGGGTGATGTTTCTGTTGTTCCACTTACATGGGAATATAAAGCTGACATGGTTCCACTGTGATATAAATTAATGGCAGGAGTGGGCAGCATGTAGATCTGTTTTTTGAGCTATAACTTCTATGGTCCTTAACTTGTTTTGGACCGACAATGCTGATGGATATTATAGTCCAAGCACTGCTAAAGCAGACACTAATAAGATAGTTGACGAGGCTGAAAAAAAATACACATTAATTCCAGCCCATGCCAAATCACCCTGTTTATCCAGAGGAAGGCAACAAAAAACATTGGCGCTATCTCCAGCTAAGACCCAATTGGGTAAAAAAAAATCCTTCCTGACTCTAAATGGCAGGAAGATAGTACCCTGGATCAACAAGTCTTACAGATGGTCACCAGGAGTGTCTGGTCCTAGTAAGTCTTCATGTTTTAGCAAATAAACTTGTATATTGACTTGATTGTGTCAAGGGATGCTCTAGTGAATGCTGACAGCAGTACTAATGTTTTTACATAATGATGTTGGTCAGGGATATTGGGCTTTGTTGCTTTGTTGTGGTGCTGGCTAAATGGGGTGGGGTGGGGGTGTGTGGATGACATGATTGCTATAAATGGAAAAACTATGTGCACTTTTTGCAAAATATAATATGACTGTACAGAGTTGTATTAATATATGTATGTATATATATATATATATATATATATATAATCTTCAGCCATTGTCTATCCACTGCAGCATGGTCCTATGCTGTTTGTTGCCACTGTGTACCAACAAAAATTATATATTATATATGTGTGTGTGTGTGTGTGTGTGTGTGTGTGTGTGTGTGTGTGTGTGTGTGTAGCACTTTACATTTTGACTGTTTAGACAATACGGGGTCACGCATATGCCTTGCAGAGTGAAAGTGAATAATGGGGATATACAGTGTACATAATGGTTTAGTGCTCAATGCATATTGGCATTTTATTAAGATTAACCATAAATTTAAAGGTGTCTTTGAAGCAATCAAAGTATGAAAACCTGGTGGGAGATTCACTAAATGATAATGATGATAAAGAGGTGATTAGGTGGTCTTCTCTAGTTTATCACTACTCTGATTTCTATGTTATTCTATGGAGCCTATTCACTAAGATTTCTTCACCTTGGAGATGTTAGTGACTAGGCTCCATAGAATAATATAGGAACTGGAGAAGTGATAAACTAGAGACGTCCTCTTCTGTTTATCACCGCTTAGTGAATTCCCCTTTCCCCCTCAGAGATGTTACAGTAGTATATGCGGGACAGAATGAGTGCTTACATAAACATTTTAGTTATGGAGGAACAGAGGAAGGCAAAGCATTTTGTTATGTTGGGGGGGGGGACCCTGGAAAGATTTCAGTAATGTGAATGAGGCAAGTGATGGAACATAGTAATTTACAACAAGGAAATGTTCTTCAGTATTTGGAGTTATGGTGGTATAATATACTGTGACCTGGAAAGGCATTATGGGCCTGTTCTAGGTGGAATGAGGATTAACTCTGATTTAGACATGTTGAGATTGAGATGCCTATGGGCTGCCCATTTTGAAATAACAGAGATGCTTTCTGTGACTGTGGATTGAACATCAGGAGTCAGTTGAGGGGTGGATAAATAAAGCTGATTGATGCTGGCAATGTGATATTTGAGTCCAGATGAGTTTGTTAGTTAATCAAGAGTTAATGTGTAAAAAGAGAACAGAAGCCGTAGTAAAACAGAACCCTAAGGTGCCCACAACAGAGATGGGCATGAGAAGACAAATGTAGTAATGGAGACATTGAGGGATGTATTCGATAAGAGGATAGCCAGTTCAAAGAAAAGTCATGAATGTAATACGGCTGACGAGGCTGTTTAAGATTCATCCATTAAATTCTTCTCATGCTGTGTCACCCCTTTTTATCCAGAGGAAGGCAAAACAATCCCTGTTGAAGCCATTTACATCCAAGCCCCAAGTATTTTTTGTTTTGTTTTCCACCTTTTTCTCACCTCCTTGAGTAAATAGTTCCACAGAGTTCTGTTGTATTGACCTCCGTATAGACTTGTAAATGGCAAACATGTCACCCCTTAGATGTCATGTCTTTTCTAATGTAAATAAACCCAGTTTGGCTAGTCTCTCTTTATAACTGATCCTCTAATCCCTATATCTGTTTTTTGTTGCACTTCTCTGTATGTTTTCCAGTGCAGTAATGCCATTTTTATTAACTTTTTCCAAAAGGGAAGGGAGTATGGATCTTCACATTTAGCAATTTGCCGATCATATACTTTGTTACCCTTGTGTGGGCAGGGCAAAACCCGGATTTAGTGGTAAGGAATCCAAGCAGACAGGAGTAGAATCTACATTACAGAAACTTGGATGAAAATGGAAGAGGTGCTGGCTGATGGCCAAGAGGGAGCTGTGTTGTCAGTGAAGCTGTTCTTGAAGAAGGGTGTTACTATAGAACTTGATTTATAAGCTTCTGGAAAAGTAGCAGAGCCAAAAGAAGAAGTAAACATTTTGTAACTGTATGGAAAGTAAAGTAGGGGAGAGGGATTGGATAATGCAGAGCAAAATAAATCAAGTGTGCATGTAGTAGGAGATGAGGAAAGCAGGATTGTCAATTCTTCCTCCATGACTGGTGAAAGAGTCCAAGGTGGCAGGAGGGGATCTGGTGAGGAACGTAGGGCATGTAAAATTTGGATAAAATCATTTCTGAATTTAAGAAGTCTGCAAAATCTTGAGAAGGAGGCAGATAGAGGGAGCAGTAGGGTGTGCAACGCAGAGAAAAAATGTCTGCGATTTAGTGTTATGAGTGAACATAAGAAATGAGAGCAGAGTTTGAAGTAAGAAAGGTGGAATTTGTAGTGGAGAATGTCTATCGTACTCCAGCTGAACTGAGTACAGGTGTGAAAGAATTGTAGGTTTTGAGAAGGCTGTTGGTATCGGCATTGGTAAAAATATATGAAACTACAGTAGCCAGGAAAGAATGAAAGGCAGTGGGCCTGTAGCTTGATGTTACTGGTGAAACATGGGGATAGTGAAAAGAGCATCAGCAATATGGTATGTTAAAAGATGGTGATGCAAAGCCTCTTATAAGCACAAAGTCTAAGTGGCCCTCATTGAGTACTAGCAGCTGTCCAATGGTGTGGGATGAAAGCAGATGTTAGACAAAAAATAAGCAACCCAGAAGACAGAACAATCCTCCAAATGGCAGTTGACTTCTCCCCGAAGAAGGGTTGTCTGACAGGAAAAAGCTGTAGAGTAAAATCATTTCTTTATTGAACAGAGAGTTACATAGACACACCGAGCACTTCAATCTTATGTGTTTCGCATGTAACCATGCTTACTCATGAGTAAGCATGGTTACATGCAAAACACGTAAGATGGAAGTGCTCGGTGTGTCTATGTAACTCTCTGTTCAATAAAGAAATGATTTTATTCTACAATCTTCTCTGTTCAAGTGTGTGATTAATTTTTCTTCTGAATTGGTGGAGACTGGCTGGGAGTATGTGAGAGTCGGCACCTTTTAGGAATCGAGACATGGCTTTGGTGTTTTGTATACAATGTTGCACTGTTCCATTATGATTGGTGTCACCTAGCAAGTTTGCTACATGACAAGAAAAAGGACATCCAAGATCCTTTTAGAAAGAGAACTTGAAAGTGTACATGTACAGTTAGGTGGATGATAGTCTGTATCTCAACCGGTTCCAGTCATCTGTGTGACTGAGAAGTTGAGAGGTGGGGCAGTGAGAGGCCATGGTGATGAGAATGGCTGCACTCCAGTTAGCTTCGGTTAGAGGTCCTGGCTGTATTGTGAGTATTGGAGGTGGTTAATTTGGTTAATTGTCTGTGTCCTGAGAGACAAATTTGTATAAATCACTGTGATTGCTGTGTCTGTGTTTGATACAAATTTGTATGTTTTTAAAGCTCCAATAGTGGTGCTTATGTACTAAGCTGTGTTCTGCTTTCAGAAAGGTAATGGACGCCTATCTAGCAAAGAACATTATTGAAAATAGAGACAGTTGTCTTCAAAGCAGATAGTTCCCTGGAACTATCTGATTGCTGACTGGTGTCAGTAAAGATTATTTTTTTCCCACTTGGGTCTTAATTGGAAATGGCTTCAATGGGGTGACTTTATTTATTTTTAAACCCCTTCCTTCATCCCTTCAACTTGGGCTGGACATGATAGATGAACGTCTCTTTTCAGCCACGTTAACTATGTTACTATGTAAGAAAAGTGGCACAATTTTGGAGCAAACCTACCTGTTCCATTGTTGACAAATTCCCATTGCGTTTGAAATTAGACTTTTAACTCCTTTGAATGATAGATGTCTCCAATGCATTGCTTTTCAAAGGAATGCAGTAGAAATTTATAACTGACCTGAGAGTGAGTGGACGAAGCATCTTTTCCAAAGAATAGATCCACTTGCAATGCTAAATACTTCTGAATAAATTACCTTGTGAATTGTAGGGGAGAGGCATGAACTAGGAAGGCTGGATAGTAAAGCATTGTCATACAGTGACTTGTGCTGTCTGTTGGTTGTGGTGATACTGGTTAATATGTCAGTGTAGATCAGAGATAATGGAAGGAATTGTCATGACATGACTAGCTTGTGTATCGCAATGCTGGCTGGTGTCTTGCGACATCAGTATTTTCAAGTTGTTCATTTCGTATCTTAACTCTCTTAGGTGGTTGATGAACCAGAATTGCTGCAGGAAAAGGTTAAACAGCTGGCAGCTGCCGTACAAGAAGCAGAGAATCTGGTGATCTACACAGGAGCTGGTATCAGCACGGTAAGAAAGAGAAGAATCCATTTTATGAATGCAAGGCAGTGGATGGAGATTTGCATGATAATGGAGTATGGAATTGGGAAAAATCTCTGCATCCTATATAGCAGTGTTTCTCAACTCCTGTCCTCAGGACCCACTAACAGGCCAGAATTTGATGATTTCCTTGTTAGAGCACAGGTGAGTTAATCGATGTGAATGAGCCTCTGATCACCACACCTGTGCTCTAGCAGAGAAATCCCTAAGTCCTGGCCTGTTAGTGGGTCCTGAGTACAGAAGCTGAGAAACATTTATGTTCAGTGAGTTATAAATTTAAAATCGCCTAGTGAAAGATGGCATTAAATTGTGTTGGATCTGAAAAGGCTCCGTACTGGTTATGGGGTGGATGAAAGATGGCATTAAATTGTGTTGGATCTGAAAAGGCTCCGTACTGGTTATGGGGTGGATGAAGCAGCTCCATAAACACCATCATGAATGACTTGAGATGCAACATTATAAATAGTCCTTTCCACAGGCTGCTGCTATCCCAGATTACCGGGGTCCAAGTGGTGTGTGGACTCTTCTGAATAAGGGCAGGACAGTGAGGTAAGGGGTAATAGATGTAGTTCGTTTTGTGATGTCAGTTATGATTTAATGCTTTATTATTCTTTATTTTTGATCTGTGTTTTTTTTTCTCTTTCTCCCCACCCACACTCTTCTCTCCCTAGTGCAGGGGATTTAAGTGAAGCTGAGCCAACCTTTACTCATATGTGTATATCTCGGTTACACAGTGCTGGGCTGGTAAGATACTGTCTCAAGTATTTCAGGAGGCTGGGAGTTTGGCCTCCTAAGTTTGTGGTTTTTATTTTTGTCCACCCGTTGCTATATTACCCATAATGCACAGTACATTACACACCTCAGAATATCCCTCCTGCTCTCTTCCTCTTACAGACACCACACAGACATCTCATTGTCTTACTGTAAGTCTCCCTTCATCTCTCAGTTTTCACTGTTGCTGTCTAGTTTGCCTGCTTACTCTGATTATTTTGGAGGATGATAGGAACTGAAGTAGAACAGCTAGAGAGCCATTTCTTACCATCCCAGTTTTAACCTGTGCTCATTTATAGCATTGCATTATACTGACAATTGGGCACTCTGCAAAGTTGCTTATGTGTCAACTATTGATACAAATTATTTTTGTTTATATAGCACCAACTTATTCAGCAGCGCTGTACAATATGGAGTAGTCAGAGATATTAAATAGTACAAATGGAACACACACACACACTCACAAGGATGATCACTAGGCATACCTGGGTTTTCACTTTCAATCTTTTAACCCCTTAAGGACCATTGACGTGGCAGGACCGTCACGCTGGTCCGGCACTTAAGGACCAGTGACAGTCCTGGCACGTCACGTACTTTTACTCACCGTGCTCCTGTAGGAGCGCAGTGAGTAATACCGGGCACTGAAGTTGATCGCTTCAAGACCGGAGCAATCTCTTCCAGTGCCCCGTTTGGCGTGCCGCCCCACGTGATCAGTCACGTGGGACGGCACGTCAAAGTTTCCTATGTGGTCCTTAAGGGACGGCACACCCCGGGACCGCTGGTCCTTAACCCCTTCCCGACAAGTGACTTACCAGGTACGTCACGAAAAAATGTCACTTAGTGACAAAGGACGTACCTGGTAAGTCACGGAAGTCATTGACTTTAATGGGAAAAAAAAAAAAAACCCCCGTCGTTAAGTGCCGGCCGTGTGCGCTCGCGGCCGGTCACTAAGGGGTTAAGGACTAGAGTGGTAGGCAACACATCCTAATGTGATTCACACCCATCTGGGCTTTAAGGGGAAAGTGCTTGCTTATTATTTATTTATTCTTTATTTATATAGCACCAACTTAATCCGCAGAGCTGTACAATAGGGAATAGAGGTACAGAGGTATTAAATAGTAAATCATACATGAAGAACAGAAGGATCAGAGGGCCCTGCTCGTGAGAGCTTACAGTCTAGAGCTTATTAACTACTTGGAGATTTTTGACCCCTATTGAGTGCTGTTAAGGTCTCCAGACATTGCATTGGAGACCTCTCTAGCATTCAAGGAGTTAAGTCTTGTGTATCCCCTGTGATGCAGTTGTTTTACCACAGAATTGCTCCCCTTTGTCTTTTGCACATAAGGCCTAATATTAAAGGGATAGTAATGATGAAATGTAAGTTTATTTAATATTGTGAGCATTAAAACAAAATAATTACATCCATGTAAGTCTTATCTCTCAAACCTTTATGTTTGAGAGATATAACTAGCTCAAGTTTCCCCCTCCAGACTGTTTCAGTGCTGGATGGGACAGCAGCAGATTCCAGTCATTTGACAGGCGGCTCATAAGCAGAGCCGAAATCGCACTCTTTAGAAATAAATACTTAATTGGAACAGTCAACAAAGTGTGCTTGCAAACCAAGCACACTTTGTAGACTAGAAATAAATACTTAATTGGAACAAATAGTGCAGTTTCGGCTCTGCTGAAGAGCCGCCGGCTGGTCCCAGGACCAGTATCTTCTGCTGTCCACTAGATGGCAGACTTGTCTGAAACAGCCTAGAGGGGTGAACTTCAGCACGTTATCTCTCTCAAACTTTAAAGGTTTGAGAGAGAAGACTTGCATTGATGTAATTATTTTTTTCATGCCTACATAATTAATAAACTTTGAAATTTAAACCTTACTATCCCTTTAATAAACAGCCCCTCGTCCAATGTTGAAATGTTTGGCTATCTCTGTAGTTCTATTACAGGTTCGACATGTAGTGTCACAGAACTGTGATGGGCTTCACCTGCGCAGTGGACTACCTCGAGAAGCCATTTCTGAGGTGCACGGAAATATGTACATTGAGGTGAGGCGACCTGGGTGGGGGGTGTAGGCTGTCTCACGTTTCAGTTGTGTAGTTACAATTGTAACTCTGTGGATAACTTGGTTCATCGTGCTCTCCCCCCCTTCTTCAGGTCTGCACTTCCTGTTCCCCTCAAAAAGAATATGTGCGAACGTTTGACGTTACAGAACGTACGGCCCTTCACAAGCATCACACTGGACGCTTCTGTCATAAGTGTGAAGGAGAATTGAGAGACTCAATTGTGCATTTTGGAGAGAGGGGAAAGCTGATGCAGCCTCTAAACTGGGCAGGAGCAGTTCAAGCGGCTGATAAGGCAGATGTAATCCTATGTCTGGGTTCAAGTCTGAAGGTAGTATAAAACTTGTGTTCATTTATTTCCTTACCACATACACTGCTTCTCTCTGACCATTTTACATGTCCTCTTTCTTTTCTAAATCCTACTCCTCCAGGTCCTAAAAAAGTATCCCTGTCTCTGGGGCATGAACAAGGCTCGCACACGTCGGCCAAAGCTCTACATAGTGAATTTACAGGTGAGGATGGAGGAGGAGGGTATTATCTTTGGGTAACAGGAGGATTGGAGATTTCCCTCATCTCATTACTTTTTCTTTGTTCTCCCTCAGTGGACCCCTAAAGATTCAGTTGCTACCTTGAAGATTAATGGGAAATGTGATGATGTAATGCAGCTACTGATGGGTGAACTGAATCTGGATGTTCCAGAATATGACAGGTGGGTGCTTTTTATGTGCCTCCAGTGTCTTCGTATGCCAACCCTCTTCATAAAAGAGATCTACCCAACAGTACCATTCAATTAATTATATCCCCATCTCCTATCTACCTGGTTTAATGTGGTCCTGTCATCTTGATTTATTATGTTCAACCTGCATATGTATTGATGTAATAATTTTGGGTGGTGATCTGTGCAACACCACATGCTAATTAAGTTTTGCTGCACCTTTTAGTATTAAAGGTGAAGTAATGTCATAATATCCTCACTATGTTCTGAAACCTGCTGGCAGCTATCATGTCTGTCTCTGTGCACATGACATCAAGGAGTGATTGAAGATGTGATCCCTTAAATGGATAGTAATATTTCAAAATTAACTCAGCTCTGAGTATTCTTAATAGTTTTGGGGCCATGTAGAGCGTTATTATTCTGTACGATATGTAGTTCCAGAGTAATTGAATTACAATGTGCCCCTTTTTACCTACCTAATGCTAGCAGCAAGACTGTCTGGATGGATTGCACCGAGGGACAATGTTTTATGAGCATAAGGAACAACCTGCTCTCCATCAAGGGGGACAGGGTTTTCCTTATGCTCAAAACCAAAAGATTGTCCCTTTCTGTGATCTGTTTTGTCCAATGACTGGTTCCACATTTTGAGAGAAGGCAGCTTACAATAGGTAAAAAGGGTTGGAGAGGGATACTTTATAGTTCAGTTACTCTGGAACTACACATTGTACAGAATGATGACTCTCTATATGGCCCAAAAACTATTAACTCCACAACAGAGAGAAAAACTCACGCACTCGGCCAATCCAGTCCTGGACCCAAATAGCTACCAACTGATTGCCTCAAAGGTGCTACAGGGAAATATAATATAAAACAGTGAGAAAACCAGAAACCCTGCAGTATTAGCACACCTCCTATGACACTTATCAGAAATAAGCTAGGTCCTGATACTATAACAAGACATATATCTATAATGTAACTTTTATTGAAAAAATACTCCGTTAAAATCAAAATATTAAAAAGGTCAAAATAACTGTATATTGCACTCTAAGTGGATCTAACAAAATAGAGTGATAGGGCAGAAAATCTTTCATATAGTACTTAACCTCAAGTAATCAGTATGTATCTTCCTATGTATTGTTGGGGCATCATCCGGCTTACCACTGGAGAATACTCTGGACACTGTAGTCTTACTGATCACAATATCTAGTAATTAACTTCGCTACTGCTGGTCCATCATCCTGCGTGCCACTATGTCGCGGTTTTGAGTTGGACGGAACTAACCTGGTTCAGTCCCAGTATTTTTCTTTTTATTACTTAAAGGGATAGAAATGTTTCATAATAAAAGCAGCTCCAATTAATCATCATAGTATAGGGACCTTGGAGAGTGTTATTTCAATTCTGTCAGAGTTGTAGTTCAAGAGTAATTGAATGATAAAGTATCCCCCTCCCGCCCCTTTTACTGATGTAACACTGTTCAGCCAAAGCAGAAGGGAGGTGCCCAGGTAGATTGCAGAGAGGGACAATCTTCCGTTAAGATAAGGGAAAAACCTGAAACTTGTCAAGGGGGGGCGGGGCCTTCATTGTTCTCATAGGAAGAAGAATGTCTTCTGCTGTTATCTGTCTGGTCTTACAACCAGATTCCACATCTGAGAAGAGATGGCTTACACTAGGTAAAAGGGGCGGGAGGGGAAACTTTGCTTGTGAATATCTCTCAATCCATAAAGGTTTGAGAGATAAGACTTCTATCGTTATTCATGGTTTTTTTTAATTCCTACAAAATAAAATAAAGATAAAACAAAGTATTACTATTTCTTTAACCCCTTAACGACCCTTGACGGTCATAGTACGCCATGGGTCGATCTGACTGAATGACCCATGACGTACTATGACCGTCATGGAGTTCCGGGCTCTCTCCGCCTCCCCCCCCCCCCCCCCCAGCTGCACACTGTTCGGGGAGTCCGAAACCGGGAAAAAAAAAAATGCTCCGCGGTCCTTAAGTCGCCGCGCCTATTGGCCGGTTGTTAAGGGGTTAAGAACCTTTCAATACTACCATTGTCTGTCTATACATAGATTTTCTAATAAGAGCAGCAAACCGGATACAGCTCTGGTATTTTCTCTTTTCTTGTATCTATATTCTGGAATTACTTTTGAATAATGGTATTTACTGTGTTGAGGTTTTGTATCAACAGACTCAGTATTTTGTATTGGAAAGCTGGATGATGCCCCCGCAGTACATGGGTCTATACTGTTAAAACTCTGAAGCTTTGACTACTTTCATATACTTTATAGTGGAAAGCAGGATGATTTCACTGGTAATACACTGACTCATACCACCTAAGCAATAGCAAAGTTAATTACTAGAAATTACCAGAGTACTCTCCAGTGGCAAGCCGGATGATGCCCTGGCAATACATCTAAATATATATGTGGATTACTTGAGGTTGTTAAGTACTATATCACTCTTTTGTTCCACTTAGAGTGTAATGTACAGTTATTTTGATCTATTTTAATTGAATATTTTGTCAATAAAAGTTACATATATGATATATAGATATGTCTTGTTATAGTATCAGGACCTAGCTTATTTATGATGGTGCCATAGGAAGTGTGCTAGTACTGCAGGGTTTCCTATTTTTTCCCTATGTTCCAAAAACCTTTAAAGGGATAGTAATGTTTTATAATAAAAGCAGTTCTAACTAATCATCATAGTATTTGGACTTTGGAGAGTGTTATTTCAATTCTGTCAGAGTTGTAGTTCAAGAGTAATTCAATGACAAAGTGTCCCCCTCCTGCCCCTTTTACTGATGTAACACTGTTCAGCCAGAGCAGAAGGGAGGTGCCCAGGTAGACTGCAGAGAGGGACAATCTTCAGTTAAGATAAGGGAAAAACCTGAAACTTGTCAAGGGGGGGCGGGGCCTTCATTGTTCTCATAGGAAGAAGAATGTCTTCTGCTGTTATCTGTCTGGTCTTACAACCAGATTCCACATCTGAGAAGAGATGGCTTACACTAGGTAAAAGGGGCGGGAGGGGAAACTTTGCTTGTGAATATCTCTCAATCCATAAAGGTTTGAGAGATAAGACTTCTATCGTTATTCATGGTTTTTTTTAATTCCTACAAAATAAAATAAAGATAAAACAAAGTATTACTATTTCTTTAACCCCTTAACGACCCTTGACGGTCATAGTACGCCATGGGTCGATCTGACTGAAAGACCCATGACGTACTATGACCGTCATGGAGTTCCGGGCTCTCTCCGCCTCCCCCCCCCCCCCCCCCAGCTGCACACTGTTCGGGGAGTCCGAAACCGGGAAAAAAAAAAATGCTCCGCGGTCCTTAAGTCGCCGCGCCTATTGGCCGGTTGTTAAGGGGTTAAGAACCTTTCAATACTACCATTGTCTGTCTATACATAGATTTTCTAATAAGAGCAGCAAACCGGATACAGCTCTGGTATTTTCTCTTTTCTTGTATCTATATTCTGGAATTACTTTTGAATAATGGTATTTACTGTGTTGAGGTTTTGTATCAACAGACTCAGTATTTTGTATTGGAAAGCTGGATGATGCCCCCGCAGTACATGGGTCTATACTGTTAAAACTCTGAAGCTTTGACTACTTTCATATACTTTATAGTGGAAAGCAGGATGATTTCACTGGTAATACACTGACTCATACCACCTAAGCAATAGCAAAGTTAATTACTAGAAATTACCAGAGTACTCTCCAGTGGCAAGCCGGATGATGCCCTGGCAATACATCTAAATATATATGTGGATTACTTGAGGTTGTTAAGTACTATATCACTCTTTTGTTCCACTTAGAGTGTAATGTACAGTTATTTTGATCTATTTTAATTGAATATTTTGTCAATAAAAGTTACATATATGATATATAGATATGTCTTGTTATAGTATCAGGACCTAGCTTATTTATGATGGTGCCATAGGAAGTGTGCTAGTACTGCAGGGTTTCCTATTTTTTCCCTATGTTCCAAAAACCTTTAAAGGGATAGTAATGTTTTATAATAAAAGCAGTTCTAACTAATCATCATAGTATTTGGACTTTGGAGAGTGTTATTTCAATTCTGTCAGAGTTGTAGTTCAAGAGTAATTCAATGACAAAGTGTCCCCCTCCTGCCCCTTTTACTGATGTAACACTGTTCAGCCAGAGCAGAAGGGAGGTGCCCAGGTAGACTGCAGAGAGGGACAATCTTCAGTTAAGATAAGGGAAACACCTGAAAAGCTTGTCAAGGGGGGCAGGGCTTTCATTGTTCTGATAGGAAGAAAATTGTCTCCTGCTATTATCTCTCTGGTCTATGGACTGCATTCCACACCTGAGAAGAGATGGCTTACACTAGGTAAAAGGGGCGGGAGGGGGAAACTTTGCTTGTGAATATCTCTCAAACCATAAAGTTTTGAGAAATAAGACTTAATTCTTTCTTCGTGTTTTTTTTTAATGCCTACAAAATAAAATAAAGATAAAACAAAGTATTACTATCCCTTTAACAAAAATCTGAGCTGCTTTTAGTTTTAAATATTACTGTCCCTTTAAATGAAGGCAAAAGGGAGAAATTCATGGTGGCCTTTATCCCTTTGAGTACCAGAGGGGTATGCAACGCATTGCAAAGCAATTATTTAAATTTGTGTAACCCACTTTCATTGAAAGGGTTAAGACTTTGTGGCCATAGTAATATAAGCGAGGTGGGGGCTTATTATAGAAGATGCTGGCTCTTCTCTAAAGCACTACAAAATTAATGCACAAGTTTCAGTTGAATCCTGTTCTAGTGATCTATGTGCACTTTGTGGCTTGTGGGGGAAATACATTGCCATTTTAGAAGAAATAATCTATGCCAGGAGGGGAAAATGTTGAAATTTATATTACAGTGTAATGTGTTAATAGTATGAAACTTTAATCTAAGGAATTTTATTCAAGGTAAAGTGGGGCAATTCTGGTGTAAAAGAAGTGCTAATTTTATGGTACTGCATTCAAAAGGATCATCCAGAAATTAGTTTCCTAACCAGATGTTCTACAAACTTCTTGCTGTGAGGGAACAAGTTAGTAAAATGTTCTTACACCTTGTAACGAATTTGAGACCTACCATCCAACAAGTTAACTGAATCTTTATAAAATCTACTAGTTGAACAGCCCGTTACACGGGCCACAGTGCCTCTGGCAGCCGGTCGCGGGGCAGTCACGCAGTGGAGATTCCCCGCGCCACTGCTGATACAGAGGTAGACGCTCCTTCGGAGCTCCCAGCTCTGTATCAGCCGTGGCGCGGCCAGTCTGTACTGCACATGACTGCCGCACGAGCAGCAGTGTCTACTGCGCATGTCGGGCGTTACACACAACTTAGCGAATTATTATATAGGATAAGAATGTCAGTTGGCACTCTTAACTTTAAAGTGGAACTACCACTTTGTAACACATGTGCTTTTAAAAGATTTCCAAATCCTCTATAATATACATTTTTGTGTGTTTTCAGAATGAAGGGAAAAAATATATTTTTGGCTTTTATTTCCATTTAGTGCAAATATGACAGGCCTTGCCAGAGGACTGTGCCCCTTATCTTATATATGGGAACTCATCTGATCCATTAGTGCCACTGGAATGCGAATGTTGGACACTGCTCTGGCACTCTGGTTTTAATGCTAATCTTTTAGGCACTTATGGCGCGATGCAGGAAACGTGCGCAATCACTATTTCCCATGTGAAAACCACTGGGGAATAGGTTTGTGCATGATTTGTTGAATTGCGCATGAAAATTCAAGATTAGCAAACGGCTGCATATATATTTCTTTTTTTTGTGGGCGTGGCTAAGATTACCGAATCTGCGTGAGTGGAATAGCGAATGCGCCTAATGCAAGAACTGCTATTGCAAATGAATTTTTAAGTCTGTGTATTGTTGTCGTAAAATGGAATTTTTCATGCGCAATTCAAGAAGCGTTCTGTATTTAGCATCCTGGATTAGAACATGCGCGAAATCTATCTGCGCACAAAAATGCCTTTATCTGATACGAACGTCTCTTGCATCGCACCAATAGTTTTTCTTTATAGCTTGTTGAATGGTGGTTGTTTTTTGGATCCCCCACAGAATGTTGTGGATTATTCCCTGGATCAAGTCTTACATTTTGTAAAATAGAATTTCATTATGATAATTTGCCTGACACATTCTAAAGATATACATAATCCTGCTCGCACTAGATTGGTGGTTCTCAAACATTTTGCTGCTCAAATAAAATCCATATATAGCAATTGAAATGCGTGCAGGACAGTAACAATAAAATCCTCTTTGGATGATGGAGAAATTCCCAATTGCTTTCCAGCATTGGACACCTGGCTAATATAAAGTTCCTTTGGGAAAAAAAAAAAAAGGTATCCCCCAATACAACGTGTTTCACACACACACAGGTGCTGATTGCAATGTGTTTGTGTTTATTGCACTTTTCCCTTGAGCTTTTATTAGACTGTGTAATACGATGAAGAGCAAATGTTGCTGGTAAACAGAATGCGTATTGGAGATATGGACACGTTTTCTTTTTTGTCTTTGATATATTATTGTACAAAACAAAAATTTGACACACCAGTCAAGCCATAAGACTTGCTTTTCCCACAGAAATCTTACATTTGCAGTGGTGTTACTACTGCAAGGGATTCTGGGTAGGCATATACAAATAAGTTTAACAAGGAATCACCTTTTTGCCTCAGATTCCACTTTATACATGGATTCTTTAGTGTATGTGTATGCTGAGCAACAGCTTCAAGACACAACTCAGGAAAAGATGCAAAGCCAGTGAACCACTCATGGACAGCAGTTTCATTGTTAATACATTAACAACAAAATGGCTGTCCATGAGTGGTTCACTGGCTTTGCATCTTTTCCTGAGTTGTGTCTTGAAGCTGTTGCTCAGCATACACATACACTAAAGAATCCATGTATAAAGTGGAATGTGAGGTAAAAAGGTAATTCCTTGTTAAGCTTATTTGTATATGCCTACCCAGAATCCCTTGCAGTAGCAACAACACTGCAAATTTGAGATTCCTATGGGCCCTCCTAGAGTATTTTAGATGGCAATTGTTGCACTGAGTCATTGGCTAATTGATATGGTTTTATATAGCCCTTAATGTTCAGACACCGCATAGATTTCTTCCCGTGTACAGCTTGATAAAGCACCTTTGTGTGTGAAACGCGTTGTATTAGGGGATGCCTTCATTTTTCCTGGCCAGGAGATTGAATGAATTTTGACCCCAGTTCACAGATGTAAGTTTGTGAAATTCCATTGTTTCTGGATTTGAACATATTTTCTACCTGATTGTGTCTGGTGCTCTTTGGTTTAAGGTCGGCACCCGTAAAGGGTAGGTCAGCACTCAAGCACTATGTGTGTTTAATCAATGGGATTCTATTACTTCCCTATGATGCAGTTGGTTTGGTTCAATTCTTAACACTTTGACTTCTGTAGGGGTGTCCAATGCATTGAGAAACAATGTGGTGGACATGCCACTGGCACTGAAAGTGCTTTAACCCCTTGAATGCCAGAGGGGTGGCCAATGCATCGGGCATCCCTCTAACACTCAAAGGGTTAATACATGGGGAACCAAAAAAAAAAAAAAAAATCTGCATTGAATCTTAAGCATTCAAGGCGTTAAAGGCCTCCAAAGCGTTGCTTTGCAATATGTTGGAGACCTCTAGCATTCAAGTGGTAAAAGCCTCATTGAAATCCAATGGGATTTTTTTGGGAACGTTTTATCCCTTCTGGTGCACTTGATTCGGACCAGAATTGTGTCACGTTTAGTACATCAGCCTCAATGTATCACATCACCTTTCACACTTATTCTATAAAGCCCCTTTTGTGCTACTTTTTGGGACCTAGTTTAAGAACCACTGTTCTAGATTTTCTCAGTCAGCCTTCCTGTGATTTGTTTAATCCCTTTCCAACATCTTGCAGGTCTCGGGACCCAATCTTTTCCCTGGCCGTCACCCTGCGCCCTGGAGAGGAGGACAGTCACAGTCGCAGGCCTGTAAGTGCTGCTGAGCCGCAGACAGAGACGCCCTTTCAGCCTTCCCTGTCTGGCGGCTGGTTTGGTAAAGGATGCACAAAGGGCAGGAGGAAGAAGAGATGATGGAATCCTGGACTATCTATCCTGCTCTCAGTGGACTTATTCCTCTGCACAATTTTATCTTGTTTGCACTATGTGGACATGTTTTTAAAAGTTTTACCAGAACAGTGTTTTTAGTATCATGTGTTGACTGTAGTTTGAGAAATGACTGGTAGAGGGCGCAAGAGTGTCGTTGTACTTTCCTACCCAAAGTAAAGATGGCCGTCTTATTTCACTAAAGTGCTTGTCTCTATGGTGACATTGATTTACTCGTGCGCCACATCCGGTGGGGTGACCTAGGCTGTGGGAGCTTCCTTTTGGTTGTCACTGCACTAGAATCCGGGATGATTCGGAACGGACACAGCGGCCCCTCCCAGGATCGGGAGCCGGTACGGGTGTGGTGCGATGGCTGGTAAGCTGGGCGCTATACAAATATATGTATAGTGTAATACCCATGCATATTTGAGGGGGTTGGCAATTTCTTTTGGATATGAAAAGTATGACAGTGGCAGCTGGGGTGAAAACCAGTGGTTGCGCAGCTGAAATTAGGCTACAAATCCCAGCATTCTTGGCCGGCTGAGGCTACTGGGAGGAGTTGTCGAACTGCAGTCTGGGAACCTCTGGTTGTTCTTAATATACACACAGTTTACATGTGTAACCTTATCCGTTTTACATTTGTAGCACATTTGGAGAGACACCGGTTGCCCTTCGTGGTTTGTTTGCATATAAAATGGTGTGTTGTGTGTGTATCTCAGTTGTCCAGTGCATCTACATCTGTATGTGTAGCACATCTCCTTGATGTACAACATGCATATAAAGGTGTGTGTGTGTGTTTTGTGGTATAACTACAACTGGAGAGCCACTTGTTGACCTCACTTGGCACAAATTTAGTTTGTGTGTGGGGTGCAGTGATTATCAACCAGGGTTCCTTTGCATTTAGTGTGCCATGGGCACCAGCTCCGGGTGCAACATTTTGTTTCTGACGATGGACAAGAATGCAAGTATTGTTTTGTTGTACATTTATGGAAACTGTTACTCACAATGGGCCCTATAGTCAAAAGAGAAGTGGAGGAGTTCTGGGACAAAGCATTTGCATTACGGGAATTTTTAGTTCTCTGCTATAGTGCAAATGCTTTGCCCCAGAACTCCTCCACTTCTCTTGTGAACATATGGCCCAATGTGTTCATTTTTGTCCTCCTAGTGAAAGACCTAAGAATAACTGCATTTATGCCTTGACAAATAACTTAGGCGTGTCTTTTTAACCCTTCGAGTGTCAGAGGGGTACGCAACACATTGCTTTGCAATGTGTTGCGTACCCCTCTGACACTCGAAGGGTTAAAGAACAGACATTGTGGCAAAATTGCCTTGAGCAAATCTAGATTGAGAACTACTGGTATGGTGTGTGCAGGTTAGAGACTTGTCTTTTGTATACTTCTTGTTTATATGTACATAATAGTGTGTGTGGTGTCTCCTCCATTTGTATCTCTCTCTGTTATTACTGTTGTAAATTACTGCGGACTATGTTGCAAAATGTGAATAAATCAGGAACATTTTCATACATCCAAGTTTTCTTTCTTCCTCTCTGAGGGTGGTGGAAAGGTGCAGGGCTGGACATCTTTGGCTTACAAACATCTGGAGCTGGGACTACAACTCTTAACAGAGCACTGGCCATATGAGAACTATCAGTGTTGTCTAGTTTCAGAGATTTAGCCTCTCAAAATAAAAAAACTTTACCCCAAATCCACAGTGGATTAGATTTTAACGAAGGGATTAAACACACTGGTGAGTCCTCCTGTTAAAGAATCGTAGGTGGTTATACTGACACACTCTGCTTTAGCTAGTATACATGTGAGCAACACTTGTCTCTACAGCTATTTGTGTCTATAGCTCTCATCCCTAACCAGCAGTTGGCTGGTTAGAGATGAGCATTTTAGTTCCCGGTAGGGGAGCTTACGGTTTGTGTACTGTTACAGAAGACCATATCCATAAAAGACCTGACTTTAACCCCTTAAGGACCACCAGCACAAAAAAGGATATTTTGTTATTTCAATTAAATCTATAGCGACTGATCTTGTTTTCCTGGCAAGCCGCTGCATCTGATTCTTATCTCTAGTCTCTGAGGTGGGTCATACTGCAAGTCCAATGTGACGGGTGTCATGTGAATGACCTTTGTGCTGTAAAGTTATGCAGTGTTGATAAAAATCATCTGTCTTGGGCTTCTCACTTGACTTAAAACTTCATAAGCTATTTAATCTTTGTATACATTCAAGATAGTTATTTTCCTTTAATATATTAATTGCTTGGATACTAGAGAGTAGGGGTGCACCGAAATGAAAATTTTGAACCGAAACGTCAGGATGCACTTGGCCGAAAACCGAAAATGACTTTAATGCATATTTTAAAACCGTAACCCTGACTTTTAAAAAGTTTTCATAAACTTAGTCTGTTATATTATATTATGTTTTTGTTTGTAAAAAGGAAAAAAAATATTTTGGCCAGGGTTGGGCAAACATAAGAATCTCATTTCTGGTAGTGGAGAAATGAGATTCTTATGACTGCCCATTAATGGCCAAGATGTTTCTATTTTACAAACAAAAACAAATTTTAAAAGATAATTTTGTCAAAACTGGTTCAAAGTCAGAGATAGGGTTTTAAAATATGCATTATGAATGTATTTAAACCTTGACTTTGAAAAAGGTTTTTATAAAATTATCCTTTTACATCTAGTGTGGCTTTTTATTATTATTATTTATTTTTTCTATAGCTTTTAGTTCTTCTAAACATTTTTGGTATTTTGGATGTGTATTACCAATACCTCTTCTATGGTCCAGCAGAGGAATGCAGGCTGGGCATCAACAGCAGCCACTCGGGGTCTCCTGTCACTCTCGGCACGGAAAATGTCCAAAAGCAGCAGCAGGGGAGCACTGGTAACAGCTTACCACCTAGCTGTTTTTTTTGTGTCTGTTGATTTTAAGCAGCCCGCGCTAGCTACGTTGTGACGTAGCGCGGCTGCTCAGTACTAGGATTAGTAGGGCTGCAACTAACGATTATTTTGATAATCGATTAGTTGGCCGATTATTTTTTCGATTAATCGGATAAAAAAAACAATATGCTAATTTTTCATTATTTAATGAACAAACTGAGTGTTAAAAACAAACAGTAGAATAAAAAACTTTACACAGTTAACATGCATCATTGTTATTATTTTACTATGGGGTCTATGCACCTCTCTTTCTCCCCCATGTACTTCTTTCTCCTCCCTTGTGCCTCTCTTTCTCCCCCCTTGTACTTCTTTCTCCCCCATGTGCCTCTTTCTCCCCCCTTGTACTTCTTTTTACCCCTTGTGCCTCTTTCTCCCCCATGTACTTCTTTCTACCCCTTGTGCCTCTCTTTCTCCCCCATGTACTTCTTTCTCTCCCTTGTGCCTCTTTCTCCCCCTTGTGCCTCACTTTCTCCCCCATGTACTTCTTTATGCCTCTCTTTCTCCTCCTTGTGCCTCTTTCTCCCCCTTGTGCCTCTTTCTCCCCCATGTACTTTTCTCTCCCTTGTGCCTCACTTTCTCCCCCTTGTGCCTCTCTTTCTCCCCCATGTACTTTTCTCTCCCTTGTGCCTCACTTTCTCCCCCTTGTGCCTCTTTCTCCCCCATGTACGTCTTTCTCCCCCATGTGCCTCTTTCTCCCCCATGTGCCTCTTTCTCCCCCATGTACTTCTTTCTCCCCCATGTGCTTCTTTCTCCCCCATGTGCTTCTTTCTCCCCCATGTGCCTCTTTCTCCCCCTTGTACTTCTTTCTACCCCTTGTGCCTCTTTCTCCCCCATGTACTTCTTTCTACCCCTTGTGCCTCTCTTTCTCCCCCTTGTGCCTCACTTTCTCCCCCATGTACGTCTTTATGCCTCTCTTTCTCCTCCTTGTGCCTCTCTTTCTCCCCCTTGTGCCTCTTTCTCCCCCATGTACTTTTCTCTCCCTTGTGCCTCACTTTCTCCCACTTGTGCATCTCTTTCTCCCCTATGTACTTTCTCCCCCTTTGTACCTCTCTTTCTCCTGGTCCCCTGCGGCTGGCTGGCTCTGAGTTCCCTCCTGCCCGCCCGCATCATCACTCGCCCCTGCGGGCCGTGATGACATACAGACAGAGAAGAGGGCAGAGGCACCGGAAGAGAAGCGCTTGCTGCCAGACACTAACGATCAGTCTGCTGGCAGCAAGCGCTTCTCTTCCGGTGCCTCTGCCCTCTTCTCTGTCTGTATGTCATCACGGCCCGCAGGGGGGCGTGATGATGCGGGCTGACAACATCTAATCCAGTGGCAAGGATTTTCGGCTATTTTTTTTTATTTCGGCTTTTTGCCGAAAAGGCCATTTTCGGCCGAAACATTTCGGCCACCGAAATTTCGGTGCAGCCCTACTAGAGAGGTCTGGAAAATACCACTGGTGGGATGGATTGACAACTGAAGTTTGTCCAAATATGCTATCGGTTTAACACCCCAACTCCATCCTGGTGTAAAACGCATTTTAAACAATGTGTTTGTAGAACCTTCTGGTGTTTAAAGGGTTAATGTAAAAAGGTTATTGGCTACAAACATCTAAAATGGGGGTTATCAATTCTTGGGCCTCCAGCTGTTGGGTACTAAAATTTCCATCATCCCTAGCCAATGAGTGGTTGGGATATAACGGAAGCTGTGTACTCTAGCAGATGGCAGTCCAAAGATTGGCAACCCCAGATTTGGAGGGGTAGCAATTTTTAATCCTATCAGTGCCAGTGGGGTACCCTTGGCATTGAAAGGATTAATACGTGCAAGAGATTATTCTTCTTTATTTATATAGCACCAACTTAATCCGCAGCGCTGTCCAATAGGGAATAGACATACAGGGATATTTAAATAGTAAATCATATGTGAAGAACAGAATGATCAGAGGGCCCTGCTCGTGAGAGCTTAGTCTAGAGGAAGGTAGGTTGGACACAGAAGGTGTAAGTGCTATTGGGTGTAAGTGTCTCCTACCCACTTTGCTTTCAGTGGGCGGGAGAGAGAAGTGCTACTGAGAGCAGTGGCTCAGGGAAGGGGTGGTTCTTGGTGATAATGTTTATGGAGGAAGTTGATAAGCTTCCCTGAAGAGGTGAGTTTTCAGGGAGTGTCTGAAGGCTAGGGGAGAGTCTGATGGGGCGGGGAAGGGAATTCAAGAGCTCGGGTGCAGCACGGGAGAAGTCCTGTAGGCGGGAGTGGGAGGATGTAATAAGAGCTGTGGAGAGAAGGTCATGCACAGAACGAAGATGGCGAGTTGGAGTGTATTTGGAAATGAGAGATGAGATATAGAGGGTGAGGTGTTAGTAAGGGCTCTATAAGCTAGAATTAAATTCAAAATTCTGTTGCTATGTGCTAGTGGGAGCCAGTGTAGGGATTGGTAGAGGGGGCTGGTATTAGAGAAGCGGTGGGTGTGGTAGATTAGTCGTGCAGCGGAGTTAATTGTAGACTGTAGTGGGGTTAGCTGCGTGAGAGGAAGGCCAGTTAGTACTTCTCTGGCACTCAAGGGCTTAATTGTATATATAATCCCAGTAAATTTTAATTTCCTTTAATTTAGTGGGCTTTTTTTTTTTTTTTTTTTTCTTCCTCTCTCCCCCCCCACACCCACACACACACACACACTTGTCCCCTGTGTTGCAATTGGTTTGCCCTAAAATTGTACCTCTGTAGCTTGATGAATTGCTCTGCTGGAATTTCACTCTAGAATGGCTACTTGAGACTATTGAAGCCTTTTTGTCTGGAAGAAGGTATGTAATTAAGGGCCTACTTCAGTAGAGATGTGTAAATACAGGCAACTGCCGATACTATGCAGAAATTTTAAATAAACGATAGATATGCCAGGCAGCTGCATGAAGGATACATACCGAGAGAACTCCTTCCGTTAGGCAAGTGTAAATAGAAACCACTCATTCTTAGTTAATATTCCCTTTTAACCCCTAAAGGTTCCTGGCATACATTACAGAGCAATGTGTTGTACACCAGTCTGTTGCTTAAGTGATTAAAGTGGCTGTAAACTTGTAATTTGAGTAACGTGGTCATTTTTCACTTGTTTTAAATATTCTTCACAAGCTTACTTGGAGGATGTTCTATTGAGTAGTCCTGGGACTTCGAGGGCAGTGAGGTTCTATAACCTATTCCCCTTTGTCTACCACACCCAGCAATTCTGCTATAATCCATTACTTTCTTTGTAAATAATTATGAACATGGAGAAATTTGATCTTAAAGAAATACCTGCTGACGACGTTACGCGGGCACTTGCTGTGGTAAAGCTCAGTATTGTGAGGCAGTCACAATAAAAAAAAAAAATCACCACCCCTCTTGTGCTTTGTTCCTTTCTCCCTCAGTGAGTCCCAAATATTCATGTGACCTGGCACTGAGGGAGGAGGGAATGAAGCACAAGAGGGGAGATGATAGCTCTGCGGTATTCAGCTGTATTGCAGCGAGCACCCATGTGATGTCAGCAGGTAATTCTTTAAAGGGGAACTCTCACCCCAACTAAAGTCCACCCCATCTAATTGGGCATCTAGAGATAAGCTTAACAATTAAACTGTTATGTAGCATAAAGACAGTGTTAGTCAAAAATCTTACCTCAGACGGCCAGGCAACATCAGACATCTTTGCTTACAGATGTCTGCGCGCTTGCACCGTCAGTCCTGGTCTCATTTGGAGGTGTTCCAAGGTGCCAGAAGGGGCTGATGGTGCAGGCTCACAGATGCCTCTAAAGCGCTGTTGTCTGGCTGTCAATGTCAGCTGAGGAAGGATATCTGACGAATGTGGTCTTTATTCTGCATAACAGTTTGATTGTTAAGCTTATCACTAGATGCCTAATAAGGTGGGGTGGAGTTCAGTTGGGGTGATAGTCCCCCTTTAAAATCAAATATCTCCATGGCCATATGGATTATAGCATAACTGCAGAGGGCAATTTAAAAAGAAATAACTTTCTGGGAGGTGAGAGTGCCACTTTAAAAGCTGCTGTTATAGGTTGAGTATTTTTCTGTACCAGGTAACAATGGATGGGGCTTTGGACAGGGTCATGTCTGGAGATAGGGGGTGGGGGGTGGCACCAGGCAGCATTAAGGGAGCCTAGGGTGCCATGCGTGGATATAAATCTGGCCTTCTTGCATGTTAAGGAGGCAATAGTACAGTAAACAAAAGCATGACTGTGGCAGCCAAAAAGAATGGTGAAAAATAGAAGGAAAAAAAAAAAAAAAAAAACTAGAGGAAAAAAATTTTTCTTTTCTTATTCTGTCCCCTGTAGTGAAGCTGGTTTATTAGTTTCTCATTACAGTACATCTGCCTCATTGTGCTGCAGGTTTTCGTTAATTCCTCACTACAGTGTGACTCACAGCCTGGTAATTGTTTGACTATCATAATAAGTATCTTATGAATTGCTTTGTAAACACAGTTCACACACACACGCTCACTGTTCACATTCACAGAAAAGGGGAACTTAAGATGCCAATATCTTTCAAACCCTAAAGGTTTGAGAGAGAGGATTTGTGCCACATACTTTATTTTTTTAAACTCTACAAAACAAGAATAACATTTTATTGAACACTAGTGTCCCTTTAAGAGCCAGCTAGGCTGTTTAGGGTTCCATATATAAAATTCCAAATAATGAAGGAGCCAGAAGTCTCTACAATGAATTTCAAATCCCTCACATTCTCCCCATCTTCACCTTCTGCACTATTGTTTTATGTTCACCTTCTCTGCTCCCTCACTTCCACTACTTTGCTCACAAGAAAATGTGTGGTGTTTGGGCTGTGGAGTATGTCGTGTCCTGCCTTTTCTGGCTTAACTCCTGCTGGATGCCATACACCTTCTTTAGTGTGGTTTTGCCACCTGAGCAGCCATCTCATACAAGATGTTTGAGCATAATATTATGGACCTTACAGTAACTTTCACTGCCAGAGAACTGCAGAGCCATTACGTTATGCACTTTGAATTGTTTTGGGGACCACACTATAGCATGCAAGGCTGTGCAGCAAAATGTGCATCTGCACACTGGTTCAGTAGTAACTTTGCTCTCCTCCCAGTGGGAGGAGAGAGCATAAGAAATTGTGATGGCAGTGTGGGTCATACATAGGCCTGTATTCAGGAGAAGGAAGACAAGTGCTGCTGGGATGGACTAAAGCACATGGTGCACCACAGAGAGGGAGCAATGGAGTGAGGTCTGCTGAGAATGACCCTTTGATGTCCCACCAGGTACCTCACTTGTTATAAACACAGACGTCTTCTCCATACTGGTTACATATGGGGCAGTCAGACTTGCACTCTATGCAGTGCAGGTGAGCATTATGACAGAATGAAGACCACTGCATGGAGAGGACATTTCTGTTAACCCTTTGAGTGCCAGAGAAGTACACAACGCATTACAAAGCAATGTGTTGTGTACCCCTCTGGCACTCAAAGTGTTAAGAGAAGGAGGCAGCTTGAGTCTGTTCTCTCAAGTAGGAGTAGCAGCAAGTAATGCTCTCCCCTCCTCCACTTTCCCTGTATTACTGGACAGATGGTAGGTGGAGGAGCAGAGAATATGCATGGCACAAATACGTACCTCATCCGATTCCATACCCTCTGTGGCATCTGTCACCCAGCTTGCATGTACCCTACAAAGATGACTACTGAGAGTTCAACATGTATCCTGTTCTCTGTCTGGCCGTCAGGTGAATTATGTTCTTTGATTGGCTGAGAGTTGTCACCCAATCAGAGGTATTCCACCAGCCAATCTGAAGCCTTCGGTTATGTCTCAAACCATAAACTGACCCGCGACCGGCTGGCACTGTATCAGCCATGGTGTGGGCAGTCTCTACTGCGCATGACTGGCCCGCGACTGGCTGGCAGTGGCACTGTGGCCCGTGTAACTGGCTCTTCAACTAGTTGTGACATAGTTGATGAGGCTAAGAAAAGACATGCATCCACCAAGTCCAGCCCATGCCAAAAATGCCCCTGTTGATCCAGAGGAAGGAAAGAAAAGAAAAAAAAAAGCCTTCTGGAGCCATTTCCAATCTAGCCACAGGTGGAAATAAAAATTCCTACCTTGTCCGTATAACGGACAAAACCAGATTTGAGAAGTACCCAGTCCTCTCCCTGTTTGTGTCATGCACTGGGTATTTGTGTGGGCAGCTGAATAACAGTCTGTATTTTTCACAGCTATGACATGGTACATTATGGGCATTCCAACCAGCTTCGCCAGGCACGAGCTATGGGAGATTACCTGATTGTCGGTGTACATACAGATGGTAAGAATGCGTATGGTGTGATCATCACATTGTTGTCTACATATTGTGCAATGCAATGTGCAATAGAAAATATCTTAATGGCCCCAGTGAATTTTGCATTATACCTTTGTTTAAAGGGATAGTAATAGCTGGATTTAAGAAGGTTTAATATTGTTCATATGAAGAAAATAAATGAAATGAAGTAAATCCCTTTGCTTAAAGATGTATTTTTTAAGATATCTATTTCATATGAACAATATTAAACCTTCTTAAAACCAGGTATTTCTATCCCTGTAACATCTTCAGTCATTCCTGGATATTTTCTCGATGGAAGTGAATATGATAGCTGCTGTTATTTATTTATTTATTTATTGTTATTTTTTAAATTTATTGAAACAGGCAGAATGCATGAGCCCACATAACCAGGGTTGTATTTCCCTTTAGGCAAAGTAGGCAACTGCCTAGGGCAGTTTTGAGGGTTGTCCCACCTGTGCTGGCCACATCCACATTCATTAATTATGGGTGTGGCCAAAGCAATCTCAGTATCCCTGCACCAGTTTATGTACACCTTCACAGGCTATTATTTAACCCAGGGCTTAAAATTGGAAGTCTTTTGCTACTAGCCAGACCTGAAAAGTTACTCGCCACTGCAATCCATAACATACCCACCAGGGCTGAATTTCTACTCGCCAGGGCTAAATTTTCACTCTCCTTTGGCTAGTGGCGAGTGGAAATTTTGAGCCCTGATTTAACCCCATCGATGCTATGCTGTGGAGATATCTAAAGCTACCAGAGGGTTCAAGTTTTTCGGGGGGGTTTTGTTCGTGTTTCTTAATGACCAAAAGTATTTTTAATGGCAGGAAACACTGGATGGGACGGGTGGTGGGGTAATGTGAGTATCAGAGGTGTGGCCATGGGAAGGGCTAAGGGAGCCTAAACTGCCTTCCCTAGGAGTGCCTGGAATGTGAATCCGGCCCTGTAGTTAACCCTTTGAGGACTAGAGGGTTGTGCAACACATGCTTCATGAAGGGTTAATATTGCATTTTGTGCAGTGTCTTGATTTGACATTCAGGACTGACTGGAGATGTCATCTCTTGAACGAGAGTAAAATTCATAGAGGCCATTAGGATTTCTGGACATAGTAGCGTACATGGAGGGGTTATTATTAGGCAGGGTTTAAAGCAAGTACAACAATAATGCATAACTTTCAATGGAGTCATGTTAATATGTAACGAGTATTATTGATCTTTGTGCCTTTTTTGTAGTGTGAGGGCAAAATACATTGCTGTTTGGAAGAAATGAGGGGAAAACGTTTTTGCAGTTTCATTGCAATGTAATGTGTTTTTAATACTATGTAACTGTACTCTAAGGACCTTATTCAGCAAGCTAAAGAGGTGCCATTCTGGAGCAAACCATCTGTACCATAGGGAGGAAATTCCGATTGATTTAAATGAAGGTTTAACCCTGTGAATGCTAGAACAATGCTCTAGCATCCAAGAGCTTAAAGGGATAGTAATGTTTCACAATAAAAGCAGCTCCAATTAATCTTCATAGTATTTGGGCCATGTAGAGTGTTATTTCAATACTGTCAGAGTTGTAGTTCAAGAGTAATTGAATAATAAAGTATCCCTCTCTCGCCCCTTTTACTGATGTAACACTGCTCACCTCAGAGCAGCAAGACTGTCTGGATGGATCACAGAGAGGGACAATGTTCAGTGAGTATAAGGATAAAACTGAAAAACCTGTCAATGGGGGCAGGGTTTGCCTTATAATCACAGTAAGAAGATTGTCCCTTGCTGTGAGCTGTCTGGTCAAGAGACCAGATTCCACATCTGAGGGGAGGTGGCTTACACTATATAGGAGCAGAAGGGATTACTCTTGAACTACAACTCTGACTGTATTGAAATAACACTCTCCATTGATTAACCCCTTACCGCCCGAGGACGCACATGTATGTCCCGAGAGGATGTCCCAGGTGGACAGAGGATGTCATTTTATTTAATGGGGGGAAAAAAGTTAAGTGCCAGCCACGTGTGCACACAGACGATCACTAAGGGGTTAAAAACTACGAAGAGTAATCTGAGCTGCTGTTTTTGTGAAACATTACTATCCCTTTAATAGCCCCATTTAAATCTGGGAGAAATTGGTGAATGTTTATCTTTCAGCTCTGGTGCCGATGGTTTGCTCCAAAACAACACCTCTTTAGCTTGATAAATAAGGCCTGATCTGTTTTATAGTCTATCCCAGAGGTTCTCAACCCAGGCCCTCAGGGCCAATTTACAGGCCAGGATTTAGAAATGTCCCTGCTAGAGCACAGGTGTAGTGATCAGAGGCTCATTCACATTGATTAACTCACCTGTAGTCTAAAAAGGAAATCCTCACATCCTGGCCTGTTAATGGCCTCTGTGAGCACAGGGTGAGAACCACCGGTCTATCCTATTCCTTTCTTTCCTTGGTCGGACCAGTTTTTAGTTTGGAACATTGGCCCATGTTTATAAACTGGAGTTATTCTAGAGTAAACCAGCTGTACCATAGGGGCAAATAAAATTGTTCTAAATAAAATTGGCCATTTAACACCTTGAATGGTTGAGAGGTATGCAATTGCTTTGCAATGCATTGGAGACCTCTCTAGCACTCAAGAGGTTACAATATTATTTTCGAGTGCATGACAATTTAGAAATTTGTTTTGTCCCCTATGGTGTAGTTGGTTTACTCCAGATTGGCTGTATTTATAGACCGTTGATCCCTATGAGTGCCAGGGGGTTGAACTTCTCAAGGTGTTGTATAGCCTGCTGGGATTCAAAGGTTACACGTTACATAGGTATTAAGTGGTTTGCTCCATCTATTAGTGTTTGTCTTTATCAGGTAGATGATCTGTCCTTTTACTATCCTTGTTATCACATGCATGAAAGTGATAAAGTGCACATGAGAAGAACTGGCACCACCCAGTTTCACCTTCTTCCCCTGCTGTAGAGTCATGAAGACTTTAAACCCTTTAAGGTCCTTAAAGGGTTAAAGACGTGGTTCTCAACCAAGCTGTTGTGGTACTTTGGTGGGCTGCAGCTATCCTCTTTGGTGCCACTTTTCTTTTTAAAGACTGACAAAAATGTGAATGTTGAGTTACAAATCTCTCTCTCTCTCATATATATATATATATATATATATATATATATATATATAATGGTTTCTGGTCGGCTGTCAGCCATGCTCTGGGGAGTTGCAATGGCGGAGTTATGCAAAACTCCCCTTTGTGCGTCCAATGGGATGTAGCTGAGGGCATAGTATATTCTCTGATTGGTTGAGGGCCCCCTACCTCCTTAGCCAAACAGAATGCAAATACAAAACTAACTCAGACCTTGTGGTGTGGCAGTAGGGCATCAGGACCCCTTCTGATGCCTCACCCCCAGCTACTGATCTCCTTACCAATTCAGCTGGGAGATCAACAAAGATGACGTAGGTGAGCAACAGGGCTCCCCTACTTCCATCTTACCCAAACTACCAGATAGGAGTGGGTGGGATTGGGAAACCCTTTCACATGGATGTATAAGATGTTCCCTGATCCTACCCCCTCCTACACGGTAGCTTGGGTACGATGGAAGCAGGGGAATCATGCTGCTCCCCTGAGTCACCTCTGTTGATCTTCCAGCTGGCTGGGAGATCAGTAGCTGGAGGGATCAAGAGTGGTCCTGATGCCCCACCACAAGATCTGAGAATTTAAAAAAATAACACAAAAGGGTTATCTGCCCGGGCAAAGCCATGCCACTAATGCTAGTATATTTGTTATGCATAATATATTTATTTTTGATATTCATACTGTTAGACCAAAACATCTCTCTGTATTTATCTGTTTGTACCTTCATTGCATCCTTGACAAATGACCACAAATTGTTAGGTGTCCTCTTAAAATGTTAGGAGTGGCTTGAGCAAAAAAGATTGAGAATAACTGATTTAAATCAACACATACACACAGGCGATGTGTTGGCTACCTCTCTGGCACACAGAGGATTAAGCCGTGGCTGTATTGTGAACATTGGTGGACCAGTAGGGAAGCAAAATTGTGAAAGGAGACTGTCGCTGCTACAATGGGAGGAGATGCATCTCCTCCCATTGTAGCAGCGACGGTCTCCTTTCAGACTCCGTTCACAATTTGATAAAAAAAAAAAAGATAAACTGGAGATTACGTAAGTGTAAACTCCAACTCCTATGTACTTCTAGAGAGCCAATGCACTAAAACAAGGCTGTCCAAGTTCAGTCCTCAAGGGTCACAGACAGGCCAGGATGTAAGGATTTCCCTGATTAAGCACAGATGAGTTAATCAGTGTCTCTTTCATTGTGACTGACTCTCCTGTGCTTAATCAGGGAAATCCTTACATTCTGGCCTGTTGGTGGCCCTTAAGGACTGAACTTGGACAGCCCTTCACTAAGATATTTCTAACATGAGAGATCTTAGTGCATAGGCTCCATTGAATAACATAGGACTTTAAGAGTTTAGAACAGTGGAGAAGTGATCTCTACTTTATATACCCTCTTTATTACACCTTAGTGCCTAACAACCCTGGTGTATATGTATTTCATTGAGCAGAACAGTTTCCTGTCCTCCAAAATTCCATTCCCCCATAAACAGCAGTATTAATCTCGAAAGCCCAACAAAATGATTCTATGGGGAGTGCACACTCAAACATGAGAGCCACAGGCTTGCCATTTGTATTTCAGCAAATAGGGGTAGTTTTCTGCCCCCTACCCCCAGTTAGCTAATAGGAGCCTTTTTTACTGAGCCTACTCCCATTGGAGCAGACTTACTAAACATGTTAATTGCCCTTTAATTGAAATATACTCTTGTAACATCCTCAATTATATTTTTATTTTAACAGTTGCACTTTAGATATATGATATTGAGTGTGGTGATTTTCAGCAGGCTAGGGGAAGCCATTTCCTTTTGCGCTTTTTATTTCCTGCTAGCCAAGTCTGCTAGCCAAGAAATGAGGATGGTAAATGAGAACTGCCTGTTGGAAAACAGCAAGTTCAGTAGCATATATGTTGGCTCATGGTATGGGATCCTTTACATATATCTATGAATGACACAGCATGGTCCTTCACATAAAAGTAACTTGTACATTAGTGTTCCAGTAACCCCCTGAAGGCTAGAATCATCTCCAATACATTGTGAATCAATGCATGGAGATGTCTGCAGCATCTATGAGGTTTATTATATTCAGAATAACCTTAAGCCTTTTGCCAACATTTCTTTAAAGGGATAGTAATGTTTCATAATAAAAGCAGCTCTAATTAATTATCATAGTATTCAGACTTTGGAGAGTGTTATTTCAATTCTGTCAGAGTTGTAGTTCAAGAGTAATTCAATGACAAAGTGTCCCCCTCCCGCCCCTTTTACTGATGTAACACTGCTCAGCCAGATCAGAAGGGAGGTGCCCAGGTAGACGCAGAAAGGGACAATCTTCAATTAAGATAAGGGAAAAACCTGAAAAACTTGTCAAGGGGGCCAGGGCCTTCATTGTTCTCATAGGAAGAAGATTGTCCCCTGCTGTTATCTGTCTGGTCTATGGACTACACTCCTAAAACCTTGTTTAAAGGATAGTAATACTTCGTTTTATCTTTATTTTATTTTGTAGGCATTAAAAAAACATGAAGAATGATAAAAGTCTTATCTCTCAAACCTTTAAAAGGGGTGGGAGGGGAAACTTTGCTTGTGAATATCTCTCAAACCGTAAAGGTTTGAGAGATAAGACTTATATCATTCTTCATGTTTTTTTAATGCCTACAAAATAAGATAAAGATAAAACGAAGTATTTCTATCCCTTTAAACGTTTCCCTGAATATATGTTTTATGACATTAAACCAGGGGTGAGCAATGTAAGGCCCCCAGCTAATGCTGGACTACAACATCCAGAGAGCAACAGGTTGCATATGTGTACTCTGCTCTGTTTTCTGCGATACATTTACTGGAACTCCCACTTTCCTCTCATTTGCGCTCAGTCTGTTATCCTTCTTCACAATGCGTTGGAGACTCATAGCAGCCAAGGTGCTAAATTTGCTCACTGATTTCTGTTCTTACCTTCAATGTCTGTGCTTAGAGGAGATTTCCCGTCACAAGGGCCCTCCAGTCTTTACACAAGAGGAGAGATACAAGATGGTACGAGCCATTAAGTGGGTGGATGAGATTGTACCTGGGGCTCCCTACGTAACAACGCTGGAGACACTGGACAAGTACAACTGTGACTTTTGTGTCCATGGAAGTGAGTGGTACAATGAGGGGTGCCATAGGGGACTACTCGTTTTACACACATCCAAGCATGTACAGTGTTTAGATGGGAAAAAAGGAGGACTGTACAGTGTTTAGATGGGATGTGAGGCAGACTGTACAGTCTTTACATGGGAAGAAAGGAGGGTTGTACAACGTTTACATGGGAAGAGAGGAGGGTTGTACAGTGTTTACATGGGAAGAGAGGAGGGTTGTACAGTGTTTAGATGGGAATTGAAGAAGACTTTATATTGTCACAGTAGGAAGTAAGGAGGAGTTTTCTACTTTTATATGTTAAATGAGGAGGACTGCAGAGTGTTTAGATGTGATTTGAGGAGGACTGTAGAATGTTTAGATGGGAAGTGAGGAGGACTGTACTGTGTCACAGTGGGCAGTTAGGAGGAGGACCTACAGTGTTTGGATGGGAAGCAAGGTGTAATGTACAGTGTCATAATGGGCACGATGGGAATTGAGAAGGATTGTACTGTGTCATGATGGGAAGTGAGAAGGACTGCACTGTGTTTGGATGGGAAGTTAGGAGGACTGTACAGTGTCTGAATGGAAAGTGAGGAGGACAATACAGTGTTTGAATGGGAAGCTAGGAGGACTGCACAGTGTCTGAATGGAAAGTGAGAAGAACTGTACAATGTTTGGATGGGAAGTAAGGAGGGCTGTACATTGTTTGAGTGGAAAGGTAGAAGGACTGTACAATGTTTGGATGGGAAGTGAGGTGAACTGTAAAGTGTGTGAATGGGAAGTGAGGTGAACTGTACAGTGTTTTGATGGGAAGTGAGGTTGACTATACTGTGACGGTATCAGGATTTACCTGACCCTTTTGGGGTCGTTGTTTCCTGAATCGCCACTGCTGCTGCCCCTCTTCCATGGCTGGCTGGAGCCCTGCTACTTCCTGGTGTCTGGAGGCCTTGGATAGTCAGGCAGGAATAACTGGATGCAACCCCCTGGCAGAGCTAGTGAATTTAGCTGCAGAACCGTAGGTGCGGTTTCCAGAGGCCCTACGCCAGTAGACCGATGAGGCAAGCAAATTCGCTCTTGCAGTGGCTAGGGAGAGAATCCCCAGCCCAAGCCCCCTCCAGAAATACAGCCGAGACTTGTATTATGGAGGGTAGAACAGAACAGCCTTTATTGATAAAACACACTGCTTATATACACTTCCAGACACTCTTATCAAGATAAGAATACAAATTAATGCTTGAAAAAGGGACATTTTAACTGGTCCATAATAACCACCCCTGTCTGGTCAATGAAGCACAGCAGGAGTCAATCCACATTCCAAACATTCCTTAGCACATGGAGTATTCTTTAAACAAGCCAGAGTGCTGGACCTAACAGCCCACTGTGCACTCTGTTTCCCCATTGCCACCCCCTTTGCAGGACTTACAGTATAACCCCACACACACACTATTGCCAAATGTCACCCAGTGTACAAAACAGTGATCAATATTTCAAATGTTATAGTTCTAAATTACTCCGTCTGGTCACATATACAGTGTCTGAATGGAAGGGGAAGACTGTACAATATTTATATGGAAAATGAGAATGGGCTGTGCTGTGTGTAGATGGGACTTGAGGAGGACTGTAAAGTGTTTGGATGAGAAGTGAGGAGGACTTTACACTATTTAGATGGGAAGCAAGGTGGAGTGTACAGTGTTTGGATGGGAAGTAAGAAGTCGCTGTATGGTGTTTAGATGGGAAGTGATCAGGACTTTACTCACTGAATGGGAAGTGAGGAGGACTGTACAGTTTTTGGATGATAAATGAGGAAGACTGTACAATTTGGGGTTGGTAAGTGACTGCACATTTTGTTTCAGACTGCAAAGTTCTGTTATTCTCTCACCTGCAGATGATATCACGTTGACAGTAGATGGCAAGGACACATATGAAGAGGTGAAGAAGGCCGGCAGATACAGGTGAGTAGAGGTGAGTGGGACAGCTCTGCATCTTCACTAGAGGACAAGGGAATGTATGATGTCTGCAAGCCTCATGTGTGAAGGCCTGTCCTCTGCTTTCAGGGAATGTCAGCGCACACAGGGAGTGTCCACTACAGACCTGGTGGGACGCATGCTGCTCATGACTAAGGCGCATCACAGCATAGTGAGTGACACAAGCAAGCAAGGGGTAAGTAACACTGTGCCAGTGATACTGGGAGTTTTGGCATGGGGTATCTGAACTAGTGGATAGGGAGCAGCGGCAAGAATGAGAATATATGACATGGGGAGTGTAACATACTCCATCAGAGAGGTGTGGTATGGGCTAGTAAGAGGAGTAGAGATAGGTAAGAAGTGATAAAGGTGACAGAGTTTGGTGAGCAGTGACATCGGTCATTAGATCATTATAGTATGGAAGTGGGTGTGGCATTACAAGGTTAGGGAGTATACCTTAGAGGTTACTAGGAGATGTTCTATGGAAGTAGTTGTGTCATGAAGACAACTACCAACTATGTTACTGTGAGATACTAGTTACACAGGGCACAGTACCACTGCCAGCCGATCGCGGGGCAGTCATGCACAGGAGAGACTGGCCGCGCCGCAGCTGATACAGTGCCAGCTTGTCGCGGTGCAGTCATGCTCAGTAGAGTCTGCCCGCGCCGCGGCTGATGCAGAGCTGGACACTCCTTCAGAGTGCCCCCCCTCTGTATCAGCCTCGTCACTGGCAGTCTGTACTGCTCATGACTGCATCATTACACATGTTTTAGCAAATTATTATATAGGATATTACACTATTTTTCCTCTTAATAAACAAACTTATGTATTCAAGATTACCTTAAAACTTACTGTTTCATGTATTATATCCTCCAGACCCTTCTCACTCCATATTCTAAAACCGTTCAAGTCATACTTATTTCCAAAACCTTTTCCAGTTTTTCTGGTGCCCAGTAAGTCCTGTGTATCATTTCTAAGGATTGTTTTTTTAAACCTGTGTGTTCAGTACTTGATGTAATATTTTTAATTATTCTGTTCCAATCATCCTCAGATATTTTCTCCCCTAAATTAAATTCCCATTGTATCTTACATTCTAGGTAAGCTTATTCAACTTTTTCAGTTAAAATCCCATGTAATATTAAGACATCCCCTTTTTTCTTCCTTCCAGATTTTATTATGTTTTCGTATAATCACTGGATTAAATATATTATTTCCAACATTTTTTTCCAACATTAAGTTTTCTTATCTGTCAACTTTCCATCATGGTTTATACTCTCCCAATCTTGTTTCTACCGATCATCACCTCGGATATGAATGTAATATTTAATTAATTAAGCATATTTAGTGATTCTGTTTCAAAGTTAGTGTTTTTCCATTCTGGCTCGAGCCCAGATGCCCTCTGTCTTTACCAAATGTCAAATATTTAATGTTCTTTTTGGAGTTTCTGCAACAATACTCTGTGAGGAAACTTATTTATATTTTACCTCATAATCGTTCTGATGTAGAGACACACCACTATTGTTTCATTTTTTGTATAAGACCATTTTGTTTATCCTGTACATTTTACCTACCCAAACAAATCTTAATATTTGATTCTCACTATCTTTTAAAACATACTTTGGTGTCTGTATAGGGAGATTTGTAAAATATATTATTTTTGGAAGTATGACCATTTTAAATTCATTGACACATCCCTTACATGATATCTTTTACCTTCCCACTCTTTTCATTTTTAGTCAATTCTCTCCAAATATTTTATATAGTTTTGACACCACTTAAACCAAATTTTCTTACTATTATGTCCATCATATCTTCATCCAATTTATATTATATGCCTCAGGTTTTATAATACCAGATATCTTACCAAATTTCCCAATTAGTTTAATGAGATTAAACGAATGTAATCAGTGGTTGCGTGATGTTACATAGTGGATGAAGCTGAAAAAAAGAAGTGCCCATGAAGTCCAGCTCATGCCAAATCACGCCTGTTGATCCAGAGGAAGGCAAAAAAACAAAACAAAAAATGGGTAAAAAAAATTCCTTCCCAATTCCAAATGGCAGTCAGATAGTTCCCTGTATCAATAACCTATCTGCATTGAAGCCATCTGTCATAATTCTCCATATTGTTTTGTGCTCGATAGGTATCCATTACTTTTTTGAAAGCAGTATCTGCAAGCACAGCTGTTACAGCTGACCTTGGTTTCAGCGTCATCTGCAGGCGCGAGGCTTCAAGCATACAGCAGGCCTCTGTTTTATGTGTTTGCTTCCTGTAGTCTCTTCCTACCTACGTCCTCCCTCTGAGCTGCTCCTCTTACTTACTTCCTGAGGAGGGGTTTAAAGGGCTGACTGAGTCCTGACTCAGTTGCAATTGCGTTGTTGTACAGTACAGCTCTGTTTCCCTTGGGCTCTGTGTATGACCTGGCTTGTCTGACCATCCATTCTGATGCTGACCTGTGGCTCTGTCTGACTAATTTTTTGCCTGCTCCCATTGTGTAGTGGACACCCAATCTGGTGCAGACCTGTGGCTGTGGCTGACTACCTGAACTGGGTATGACCCGGCCTGTCTGTCCACCCATTCTGGTGTTGACTTGTGCCTCTTTCTGACCATTCTCCTTGTGTGTTCCAATTTGGCTTAGACATCTTTTCTGGTGCAGACTTGTGGCTCTGGCTGACTATGCGCTCCGTGTATGACCTGGCTTGTCTGACAAGCCACTCTGGTGTTGACCTGGGGCTCTGTCCACTGCACATCCAGCATACCAACACTTCAGTGGATATCCTATCTGGTGCAAATCTGTGGCTCTGGCTGACTGCCTGCTCCATGTATGACCCGGCTTGTCTGACTATCCTTTCTGGTGCTGACTAGGGGCTCTGTCTGTTTCTTCCGTGTGTGGGTCCCCGCTCCACAGACACCAATCCTAGTTCAGACCTGGGGCTCTATAAGACTCCTAGACTGACTACAGGCTGAGTCAGTGCTAGTCCTTTGGGCGTTCCGAATTACCTCGAGGCTCCAATGGGCTGAGGCCTAGTCTCGGACAGTGTGCTGGATCTATTGGCGGACTGCTATTTCTGATACAGTGCTTGCCTATTTGATCACCCTCTGTGTGTTATCTGTGTACGTGCATTACTGTGATTATTCTAATGAAAGATTGTTTTACTTTACTGTACTGACTCCTGGTTTATTCCTGGGAACTGTGACAACAGCATCCTGAGGCAAACTTTCCATAGCTTTACCCTTACTGTAGTATATCCCTCTCATGAAATCTTGAGCGCAAAAACATAAGAGAGAAGCAAAATACAGTAATATCTAAGCGTAGTATATTTATTGAGACATATGATAAAAACAATAATATAATGCACTCACATGATGCCCATCTTGGGCTTGATGCATATCAGGGCTCCCGCCCCTCTAGCCAACGTGCTGTGTCCGTCTGTTCTCCCGCTGCAACCGGTGACACGGTAGTATAGTGTCTCCTATTCAGGTCCCCTTGATGCAGGCTGGTCAGATTCCTCCGTAATATTATGCCTCAATAAAGTTCTCTAAGTTCGTAGGCTGACCACCAAGGTAGAGCACCGAGGTGCACGTGTGTAGGCCGACGCTGCCGGCTGAGTAATGGGACCGAGGAGCGGGAGGCGGGTTCTCACAGGGGGCGTGGGCGGGACCCAACTTTGTCTGAGTGCTACCCATTACTCAGCCGGCAGCGTCGGCCTACACACGTGCACCTCGGTGCTCTACCTTGGTGGTTAGCCTACGAACTTAGAGAACTTTATTGAGGCATAATATTACTGACGAATCTGACCAGCCTGCATCAAGGGGACCTGAATAGGAGACACTATACTACCGTGCCACCGGTTGCAGCGGGACAACAGACGGACACAGCACGTTGGCTAGAGGGGCGGGAGCCCTGATATGCATCAAGCCCAAGATGGGCATCATGTGAGTGCATTATATTATTGTTTATCTCGTTCTTAGCTCAACTCTGAGTAAATAATTAATTGGAGAGTTCTTTGTATTGACCTTTATCAGTTTTGTTGCACATCTCTGCACTTTTTCCAGTTCAATTATGTATTTTTTAAACTGTAATCCATATTCTAAATGAGGTCTTACTAAGGATTTATATAGAGGTAAAATTATATTGGCATCCCATGCATCTATGCCTCCTTTTGATGCAGACTAGTAGCCTGTTTGCTCTTGCAGCTGAGTGACTTTGCAAACTGCTGTGAAGTCTATTGTCTATCAGTACTCCTAAATCTTTCTCTAATGAGGATTCTATTTAGTGTATTGTATTTACAGCCCAAATGCATAACCTTACACTTATCTACATTAAATGTCGTCTGCTACTTATCTGCCCATTCACTTAGTTTATCTAGAGCCTTCTGCAGAGAAAAAAACATCCAGCTCTGTATGTATTTCCTTACATAGCTTAGTGTCATCAGTAAAGATTGAAACACTACTCCCACTTATAGATTATTAATAAACAAATTAAAAAGCATTGGGCCCAGGATTGAACTCTGTGGCACCCCACTTACAAAACAACATCACCTGAATATAATGTAACTTTTATCTTCCATGTCCTTGATTTTTATTCCATGAATGTTGACATTTGTTCTCATTGCTTCTGCTTGTGGTTCTATAACTAACGCAAACAAAAGTGGTGATAAAGAACAGCCCTATGTCTTTAAATTCTTAAATGTAAAATTTTCTGTAACTTTTCTCATCAATCAACTAGTATCAGAAATATATAAGGGGTATGTGCCTGTAAGAATGAGAGGGCTTTTTCACCTCAAAAAGCACTAATAAGCTTCTTATTTATCTCAGAACACACCTCACTTTACAACTACACTGTTACATCTTAATCTTTTAAACCCTTAAGGGCTGTCCGTGCACGCACGTGGCAGTCACTTAAGGACCATGGAGCTTTTTTTTTTTTTTCAGTGATCCGATTCCAGACTCCCCAAACGGCGTGCAGCCGCACGGGGAGCCCGGAATTCCATGATGGTCCAGGACCGTCATGGGTCCTTAAGGGTATAACAACCCATGACGGTCCAGGACTGTCATGGGTCCTTAAGGGGTTAAAGGAGCAAAGGATTGTGGAATACATTGTAAAGCAATGTCTTGCACACCTCTTTGGTCTTAAGTACCTTGTTAGAAACTTTGACCTTGATAAATGCTGCCCGTATGTTGTATCTAGTTGTTTATCACAGAGTTCAGATGTATGTTATGGAGACAGGTGTCACATTAAAAGAGTTAAGAGGTATATTAATGATGTAGGTGTAACATATAGAGAGTAATGAGGTATGAATAGACTTCAGAGGTATATCATGAATTAGATTTAAGAGGTATGTTAATGGTGTAGGTGTAACATATAGAGAGTAATGAGGTATATTATCTAGGTGACTGAGTTAACAGGTGTGTTATGGGGGTAGGTATGACATAAAGTTACTTCAGAGGTGTGTTATGGAGGTAGATGTGACATGAAGAGACTTAAGAGGTGTGTTATGGAGGTAGGCATGACATGAAGAGACTTCAGAGGTGTGTTATGGAGGTAGGCATGACATGAAGAGACTTAAGAGGTGTGTTATGGAGGTAGGCATGACATGAAGAGATTTCAGAGGTGTGTTATGGAGGTAGGTGTGACAATAAGAGATTTCAGAGTTATGTTATGGAGGTAGGTGTGACATGAAGAGACTTCAGAGGTGTGTTATGGAGGTAGGTGTGACATGAAGAGACTTCAGAGTTATGTTATGGAGGTAGGTGTGATATGAAGAGACTTCAGAGGTGTGTTATGGAGGTAGGTGTGACATGAAGAGACTTCAGAGGTATGTTATGGAGGTAGGTGTGACATGAATAGAGTTAAGAAGTATGTTATGACGGTAGGTGTGACATGATTGTAAGCTCTATGGGGCAGGGAACTTTTATCCTAATGTATACTCACCTCGTGTTCCCCTTATGATTGTCTATATAATCACTTAATCACCTCACTTATTGTACCCCTTCTATACTACATGTAAACTGTAAAGTGCCAAGTACACTGGTTGGCACTATATAAATAAAAATATACAACACAATATATTAAGATAGTTAAGAGGTAGTTGTGTTGTGAAGAGAGTTAAGAGGTATATTATATGACATGAAGAGAGTTAAGAGATAAAGTATGTTATGGTGGTAAGTTCAACCTGAAGAGTGTTTAGAGGTATGTTATGGAGATAGGTTTTACAGCAAGGGTGGGCATCCTTTAGGCTTTTTATTTGTGGAGGATTACTGTACCCATTATCCTGGGAATGATGTGAGTTGTAGTCCTCCACAGGTGGAGGGCCTCAGGTTGCCCACCCCCATGTTACATGATGAGGTTTGGAGATATGTATTGGAGCTAGGTAAGACATGAGGTATATTATGGAGGTAGGCGTGACATGAAGACAAAATATATATTTATTTATTTAGCCCCACAAGTGTACACAGCACTTTACAATTTAAGGGTTTAGAGAGTACAAATGCTGGAAGTGAGGTCCCTGCTCACAAGATCTTATCTGACCTGCTTCCTCTCTCCCCACTAGGATGTCACTTCTGATTATCAGCAGCACAGAGACAACTTTGGTAAAGTAAGTACAATAGTACAGTGTGTGTTTTCACATAACACCTCTTTATTCTAATACATCCTGTGTACGCTAGTTATCTGTTTCTCTGTGTGCCTGTCCCTTGGTGAATCTGTTTACATATACAGTGGATATAAAAAGTCTACACAACCCTGTTAAAATGCCAGGTTCTTGTGATGTTAAAGAATGAGACAAAGATAAATCATGTCAGAACTTTTTCCACCTTTAATGTGACCTATAACGTTAACAATTCAATTGCAAAACAAACTGAAATCGTTGAGGGGAAAAATATAAAACTCACAAAAACCTGTCAAGGGGGGCAGGGTTTTCCTTATACACACAGTAAAATGATTGTCCCTTGCTGTGAGCTGTCTGTTCAAGAGACCTCCCCTTTTACTGATATAAAACTGCTCACCACAGAGCAGCAAGACTGTCCAGATATATCGCAGCAAGGGACAATCTTCAGTGAGCAGAAGGAAAAACCTGTCAAGGGGGGCAGGGTTTTCCTTATGCTCACAGTAAGAAGATTAGCCCTTGCTGAGATCTGTCTGGTCATGGGACCAGATTCCACATTTGAGGGGTGGTGGCTTACACTAGGTAAAAGGGGTGGGAGGGTGATATTTTGTCATTCAATTACTCTTGAATTACAACTCGGATATTACTGAAATAACTCTCCATGTCCCAAATACTATGAAGATTAATCAGAGCTGCTATTTTTGGGAAACATTACTATCCCTTTAAGATAGTAATATGTCTCTGCACAGATACAGACTGTAACAGAGTTCAAATGCAAAATGCAGTAAATAGATATAAATGATGTATGAAGGACACATTCCTAAACAAGTCCTTCAGTTAAACAAATTAAAAATCACTTATTTCAAGGGTATATTTCCTCTTTTGAAGAGATGAGATATTAAACTGTTATTTGGAGTACGTAAAATACTTTTGAAATGTAAACAATCACTGGAATAGTCTCAGAATACATGTTGTTGCCAATAACAGAAAATGATGTGTTGATTTTTCATTTATTACAAGCATTATGGCTGTATCGATTAACCCTTTGAGCGCCTCTGGCACTCCAAGGTTTAAGTACACAGATCAGTACCAGCAATTTGGTAGTTGCAAAACACAAAAAAAAATAAGAATTATAAAGAAACTACTACTATTTAAAATATTACCCAATTCGATCATTTTTATTTTAGTAACTATATTTTCTTTCTCCAAATTTACAATCGGTTTTAATTCTGTGACAATAAATTCTGAAAAATTAAAATTGAAAATGAGGAACAGTGTTCATTCTGCATGTGACCTTGTTGATAAAACATCACTGATCCGATATCACAGGCCAGGCCTGTAGGTAGAGCAGCTCTAATCTATATCCTCTCAGGAAGATCCCCTTGCTAAAATCTAGCATCTGTGTGAGTGGGGGATGTTACATTCCTAGGGAAAGGGGATCCAGATGAGAAATTCACATGCTAATGGATTGTGCAGCCAGTAGCACTAAGACAAAACACCCCTGCTTCACCCCAAGCATAATCTACCAACCCCCACACACACCAGTATAAATTTACTACTGTTACATACCCCCCCGCGCACACACCACTATAAACTTATTACGCTACATAACTACCCCCCCACACACACCAGTAGAAAGCTATTACTGCTACATACCCCACACAACCAGTATAAACCTATTACTGCTATATAACCCCCCAACACACACACACCAATATAAACATATTTTTGCCACACACACACCAGTATACACTTACTACTGCTACATAACCCCCCACACATACACACACACCAGTATAAACCTATTACTGCTACATACCCCCCCACACCAGTATAAACGTATAACTGCTACATAAATCCCCCCATACACACCAGTATAAACCTATTACTGCCACTTAACCCCCCCCCCCACACACACACACACCAGTATAAACCTATTACTGCCACACAACACACCAGTATAAACTTATAACTGCTACATAACTCCCCCCCCCCCACACACACACACCAGTATAAACCTATTACTGCTACATACCCCCCACACACACACACCAGTATAAACTTATAACTGCTACATAACCCCCCACACACACACACACACACACCAGTATAAACCTATTACTGCTACACACACCCCCACACACACACCAGTATAAACCTATTACTGCTACTTAACCCCCCCCCACACACACACACACACCAGTATAAACCAATTACTGCTACATACCCCCACACACACGCACACATTTCATTTTCATTGTGCATATAGCCTTCAACCCTCAGTTCCAATAGCTGATTAGTCAACAGGAGCCAGCAGTATACTTGTCAAGGAGAAGTTGACACATCCTGCTATCTTTTATTGAAGAGATTAGAGTGTAGCGGCTTCTGTGTGAGTTATTTGCTTTCCTGTCCTTGTCTCACTCCTGCTTCCTCTCTTTCTTAGAATTCTAAACTCTGTCTGATTAGTTGTGAGACTGATAGTCAGAAATTGTCTTTGAAACCCCTCACTGCCACGAGTCCTCCAACACATTGCTCTCCAGTGTCACTGCCCCTCTAGTGTCTAGCCCTGGTACTGGTGTCTGTGTGTCCATGTTCCCTGTTATCTGGTGCATTTCTGTCAATGTTCCAGGAAAATCTGTGATTATCTTCTGTTTAGGATGCAAGGGGCCGCAGTCCTTGGACGGGGGTGTCTCAGTTCCTTCAGACGTCACAAAAGATTATGCAGTTCGCTTCTGGGAAAGAGCCGGAGCCTGGAGACTCTATCATTTATGTGGCCGGAGCTTTCGATCTCTTTCGTATCCTTTGCAATTGCCAAAGAAGTTACGCAGACCCTGTGGGGCATCTCTTCTCTCCATACGCATCTGTCTATTGTAGAGCTTTTCATTTGCTCTATCACTGGCCTTCCACTCCTTTCTGTCTTGTGTTTCCTCATAAACCTCTCGAGCAACTCATTCTTCCATCACTTTTCCTCTCTAGCCACCTTTCTTTCAGACTGTCATCAATACATTTTTTTCAGATGAGGGCAACTTGTGGATCTCTAGAGATTGTTGGACTAAAATACCATCATCCTCAGCTGGCAGCTGGCCTCTGAGAATGATGGGAGTTGAAGTCAAACAACCAGTGAAGAGTCACATGTTGCCCTCATCTGATCCTGTTCCTCGCGTCCTTCCATCTCCTCTTCCTGTTTCCTTTTTGTCCCTCTATTGTTCTTATCTCTCTCACCCTATAATCTTATCTTCTATATAAACCTCTTCTCTACTTACCGTTCCTCTGTCTTTTTTAATCTATTCTCTCCTAGTTCTTATTTTGTCCATTCCTCCCTTCCTGTTTCCTTTACTCCATTGCACAGATATCGGGCACATAGATTTCTTGGAGAAAGTTCACAGCTTGGCCCAAAAGCCATACGTCATTGTGGGGCTGCACTTTGATCAGGTAATTATGGGTGAATTGAGCCCCTGCTGCCCATAACGTTACCCTTTTCTGTTCACTGACCCCTTCTCTTTGCAGGAAGTAAATCACTACAAGAGGAAGAATTATCCCATAATGAACATCCATGAGAGGACTTTGAGTGTTCTGGCCTGCAGGGTAACAGTTAACAGTTTGCCTGTGTATTAGAAGGCTTGTGTGTGTGCGTGTGTGTCCGGTGAGGCCTAGGGCAGTCCTGTAGGATAATGTTGAGTTACCACCACCTGCAGAATAAGGTTGTATGTGTGCAGTCCTACAGAATGAGGTTGGGAGAGTATATATTTTGAAGATTGAGGCTGCGTATGTGTAGTCCAGCAGGAGGAGGCTGGAGGTATGTCTGCAGTATTGAAGGATGAGGCTGTGTATGTATAGTCCTGCAGGAGGAGGCTGGAAGTATGTCTGCAGTATTGAAGGATGAGGCTGTGTATGCTTGCTCACATGCTCTAAACATCTGTGCAAACCTGAAGGGTGAAGCTGTGCATGTGCAGAGCATGAGGCCCTCTGTCATATACACAAACACATATGCACACACAGACACACACAAATATGCACATATACACTTACAAATGCATGCACATGCACACAGACCCACACAAACATACATACATATAAACATACACACACTTACATGCACACACACTTTACAACTTGTATCTTAGTCTATCTCTTTCTGTCTTCCCGACCCTCTCATGTCTTGCAGTATGTTGCTGAAGTAGTCATTGGGGCTCCATATTCTGTGACTGCAGATCTGCTTGATCATTTTAAGGTGAGTAGAAAACTGCAGAAAAGCAAAGGAGAGTCAGAGAAAGACTGTACAAGTGGTAGCTCAGAAAACAGATGGTGATGTGGAGTCATTGGGTGTGGGTGCAGTAGACAAAACAGCAACAAACACAAGCCACTGTATTCTCCACTATCCCAATAAAAAAGCTCTGGTGAGATTGATATCCACAACAGGAAAGACGCATGTCAATACTGGAGGCCTAGCGGGAGTATAGATAGGTGTTTGCCAAGCATGTATAAACATCAGTAGGCCTGCTCCATATATAACACCTCCAAGTATTCATTAAAGGGATAGTAATACTTCGTTTTAACTTTATTTTATTTTGTAGGCATTAAAAAACATGAAGAACGATATAAGTCTTATCTCTCAAAACTTTATGGTTTGAGAGATATTCACAAGCAAAGTTTCCCCTCCCGCCCCTTTTACCTAGTGTAAGCTATCTCTTCTCAGATGTGGAATCCAGTCCATAGACCAGACAGATAACAGCAGGGCACAGTATTCTTCCTATGAGAACAATGAAAGCCCTGCCCCCCTTGACAAGTTTTTCAGGTTTTTCCCTTATCTTAATTGAAGATTGTCCCTCTCTGCAATCTACCTGGGCACCTCCCTTCTGATCTGGCTGAGCAGTGTTACATCAGTAAAAGGGGAGGGAGGGGGATACTTTGTCATTGAATTACTCTTGAACTACAACTCTCATAATATTTGAACAATGGAGAATGTTATTTCAATACTGTCAAGAGATGTAGTTCAAGAGTCCCACCCCTTTTACCTAGTGTAAACCACCTCCCCTCAGATGTGGAATCTGGTCACCTGACCAGATCACAGCAAGGGACAGTCTTCTTACTGTGAACATAAGGAAAATCCTGCTCCTCTTGACAAGTTTTTCCTTATGATCAAAGAAGATTGTCCCTCTCTGCAATCCATTCGGACAGTCTTGCTGCTCTGAGATGAGCAGTGTTACATCAGTGAAAGGAGTGGGAGACCTTATCATTCAATTAATCTTGAACTACAACTCGGACAGTATTGAAATAACACTCTCCATGGCCTAAATACTATGAAGATTAACTGGAGCTGCTTTTATTGTGAAACATTACTATACCTTTAAGAAACAGTTTTCAGGGCTGCCATCAACAAGTTACGGGGCTCATCTCAGATGCAGAGGCCTCCGCAGCCCCAGTGATGTGAGGGGGGGGGGAGGCTGTGTCAAAAGGGGCCCCCAGACAACAAGATTGTCTCCTGGGGATTCTAGAGATTCTTCTGTCAGCTTCTTTAAGTACATTCTGTAGGTAGCACAGCAAAGAGTAGGATCACACCTCTGCTCCTCTATCCTTCATGACAAATCATACCACACAGAGGAGCAGTTTCACTGACTTCGTTTTTTGTGTACCTCCATGTTACCATGGCTTTATGTTTGTACTGAACCCTAAGAGATCTGATGGCAGCCCTGACAGTATGAGAGAGGATGGGGTTGTTGCAGTAGACCCTGAAGAAGTGTCTAATGTCCTTTCCTTCCTGCATTCAGGTTAATATTGTGTGTCATGGGAAGACTGAGGTCCTGCCAGATAAAGACGGGTCTGATCCCTATGCAGTAAGTGAAATACATTGCACTGATCTATAAGTCAATCATCCATTCAAACAGTCAGACAAACCAATCATATATCAGTCACTTGTGAGCTAAAGAATTGCTATTCTAGAACATACTAACTCCACTGTGCAAAACAAATATAACTTCTCAAAACTCCCATTTATTTAAAAGGGACTTTAACCCCCGGGTGCTAGTGAGTTCTCCAATGCCTTGCTTTGCATCCCCAGCATTCAAATCTCAATTTAAAGGGATAGTAATACTTTATTATTACTGTCCCCCATATTGTATATATTTGTAAAATAATTTAATAGCCCCCAGGTTCATCTCTCAAACCTTTATGGTTTGAGAGATAACCGAAGGCAAAGTTCCCCCCTCCCTCCCCCTTCCCTGAAGTCAGCGTTGTACTGACTGCAGGGATATCCGGTCTGACTTTCATCATGGGGCTCTGCAGCTGAGCCGAGATCCCATTAGTGAAAAATAATTATTTCACTAAAACGGTCTTCTACATGTGCTTGGTTTGCAAGCACATGTAGAAGACCGTTTCAGTGAAATAATTCTGTCACTAACGCGATTGTGGCTCTGCTGCAGAGCCGCATGATGAATGTTGGACCAGATATCCCTGCAGGCAGCACAACGCTGACAACAGGGAGGGGGGAACTTTGCCTTTGGTTATCTCTCAGACCATAAAGGTTTGAGAGATGAACCTGGGGGCTATTAAATTATTTTACAAATATATACAATATGGGGGATAGTAATAATAAAGTATTACTATCCTTTAACCCTTTGAATACCAGAGGGGTACACCAATCACTGCAAAGCAATGCACTGCAGCATCCTACTAGCACTCAAAGGGTTAAATGAGTGAGACCTTGTATTTTTCCACTATGGACTGCTGATTGTTACCTCTGTATATACAGCCCTTTGGGTCATACTCAAGAAGCCTAAGACGTGCAGTTCTGGAGCAAACCAACTGTACCATGGGGACAAATGAAAATGACCAGGGGTTTAGCCCTCTGAGTGCCAGAGGGGGTACACAAGGCATTGCAAAGCAATGAGTTGTGTACTCCTCTGGCACTCGAAGGGTTAATGGGAGCTTTTAAGTCGTTGAGTGCCAGAGAGGTATTTAACACATTGCAAAGTAATGCGTACCTCCCTGGCACTCAAAGAGTTAACATCTTCCTTCCTAGAAAGGTCTCAGTGGTGATTTTCTAAAAAGAAAAGTACCCAGGCACCTTATTCCTGGTGTACAACGTTACAAATATGAACAGAATCACTGGTAAAGGATATCAGATCACAGACCTGGCATGAGGTGGCTGAAACACCGCTCTGAGTTGTCTCCAATGCATTGCTCCTCAATGAGCTGGAGATCTCTCTTAGAGTTCAAGGCGTTAAAGGGATAGTAATGTAAAGTAGTTCTCAGTGTCTTCTTTATATTAAAAGTAACAGATTGCACTACGTGTAAGACCTTACTTGTGTGTGGTTCAAAAGTTATTAAGGGATAAAGATCCCCGCCCACCCCTTCTGGCCGCCTCCCACTGAATCTGAAATCTGGTCGTGGGACCAGATGGCTGCAGCGAGGGACACACTTCAGTAAGTATAAGGAAAACCCTGTTCCCCTTGATGAAGGAGGACAGGATTTCTCTTTGCTTATTGAAGTTTGTCCCTCGCTGCAGCCATCCGGACCAGACTGCAGCTTCAACGTGACGTGGACAGAAGGGGCGGGCGGCGGATCGTCATCTCTTAATAACTTTTGAATTACACACAAGTAAGCTCTTACACATAGTGCAATCTGTTCCTTGTAATATAAAGAAGACTCGGCACACTGTTTTTATAAGAGACGTTAATATCCCTTTAAAGGTCCAATTTAAATCAATGCAAATTTTCATGCCCCTCCACACACACACACACACACACACACACACACTCACTACAGTTGGTATGCTCTGTTACTGCTCATCTTTTGCTTTTTGCATAAGTCCCAACATTACTTTATATGCTTTCATCTTTAAATCAGACCATCATTTTGGTAGCTCTTTAGAGGCTTTGCTGCTTATACAAGGGTCCATGCAGCATCCCTGTTTGCTAGGCCATCAGTCTAACATACTCATTCAAACCATCAGCTGTGCAGTATATCAGTCAGTCTACTTATTTGTTGGTTGTCAAGATAATCTGTTGTCTAATGTGCCAAGAAGTCACTTCATCAGCATCCAGTCTGTCAAGGAAGCCATCAGCCAGTGAATTCATCACTATGACAGTCAGCCAGCTCATAAATCCTTCAATCAAACTGTCAGGCATTCATACTGTCCAAACTGTCTGTTATCTAGAGAAACACATCAGACCTTCAGTCTGTTAATCAGTTAGCCAAGCATTCATGCAGTCTAGTTGGCTGTCTGCCAGTCAGTTTGTCATTTGGAAACATGAATCCAGAAGGGGCGCAAACACATTCAGTAACCGGTATAGTGCACCTATTAAGTGAAATAGTCTCTCCTTAGATTTAACAACGGTTATGGGACACAACCAGTTAGAGCAAACAGTGAATATATATTCGCCCCGATTCGGATAACACTACTTCAGGTAGTCAATAAAAAGTCCTCTGTTATACAACACTAAAATGTTTATAAAAAAGATGTATATGTAACAATTCAATGAATGCCCATAGAGGTCAAATTGTATCAAGGCCTCTTCATTAGGACCCAAATTTGGCACAAAAGAGTTATAACATCATCTTAAATTTAAAATGACACAATAAAAGATACAAATAATAAAATGTACAAATGTGAAAGTCACTCATTGCCCAGGAGGTGAGTGACTTTCACATATGTACATTTTATTATTTGTACCTTTTATTGTGTCATTTTAAGATGATGTTATGATTCTTTTGTGCCAAATTTGGGTCCTGATGAAGAGGCCTTGGTGCCTTGAAACGTGGTGACCTCTATGGGCATTTATTGAATTGTTACATATACATCTTTTTTATGAAACATTTTGGAGCTGTATAATAGCAAATTTTTTATTGACTACCTGGAGGAGTGTTATTTGAATCGGGGCAGATTTATATTCCCAGTTTACTCTAACCGGTTGTGTCCTATAACCGGTGTTAAATCTAAAGGGAGGCTATTTAACTTAATAGGTGTACTGTACCGGTTATTGAGTGTGGTTTACGCCCCTTCTGGTTTCCTGTTTCTATTTTATTCAAGGGTCTTCCTTATGCCCCTGATGTGTTGATGTGGAGCTGCAGCTGTTCTTCATTGAAAGATCATCCGAATGGGGGCTGTCCTGAATCCCTCACGGGCTCAGTTGTCCACTTGTAGTGGAATTACAGATTCTGAGTACAATTGTGAAGTGGTGGTGGTTCAAGTGGATTACTGTATTTTACTAGGAGCGCAGCTTTTCTTTCCTAATTTGTCATTTGGGTAGGCAATCCAATATACACAATGTCAAACAGTCAATCCATCAGTTGTTTAATGGTCGGCTGGTTTAATGGCAATCTGTCGGTCATCCAGGTTGGCAGTTCATTTGCCCGGGCAATGTCATTTATCTAGCATTCACATCAGTCCGATAATCTGTTAGACAGCCAAAACATTCATATTTTAGTCTTTCAGACCATCAGTACATCAGCAGTGCAAAGTGTCAGTCTGTTAGCTAACCAATTAGAAAGTTGGTTAATCTTTTAGTCAGTCATCTAGCAAATTCATCTGTCCATCAGCCAGTCAATTAATTAGTAAGTATGTCTGTCATTAAGTCAGTCATCCAACCAATCCAACAACTCTCTGAACTGTTAGTCAGTAATCTGTCAGTTGCCATCCAGTCCGTTGCCATCCAGTCCACCAGATGGATGATCTTTCAACCGGCCAGCTAATCCTTCAGTCGGCCAGTCTCCATTAACTCAGTTAGCCATCCAATCCATCAGTTGTCCCATCAGTCGTTCAGCTAGTTAAGCAGAATTAAAGGGATAGTAATGTTTCATAATAAAAGCAGCTCCAATTATTCTTCATAGTATTTGGGCAATGGAGAGTGTTATTTCGGTACTGTCACAGTTGTAGTTCAAGAGTAATTGAATGATAAAGTATCCCCCTCCCGTCCCTTTTACTGATGTAACACTGCTTACCTCAGAGCAGCAGGGTGGTGTCCAAGCGGATTGTAGAGAGGGACAATATTCAATTAACGTAAGGGAAAAAGCTGAAAAACCTGTCAATGGGGGCAGGGCTTTCATTGGTCTCACAGTAAGAAGACTGTCCCTTGCTGCGACCTCCGGTCAAGTGCCCAGATTCCACATCTGAGGTTAGCAATGCTACATTAGGTAAAAGGGGAAGGAGGGGGATACTTTATCATTCAATTACTCTTGAACCACATCTCTGACACTATTGAAATAACACTCTCTCTGGCTCAAATACTATGCTGATTAATTGGAGCTGCTGTTTGTTTGAAACATTACTATCCCTTTAATTCACTCTTTTTGCAATGCGGTTTCTGTTGTTGTGTTTGAGCACCCCTTCCCCCCACCCCTTTTCCTGGTATATTTTCGTTCCTCTTCTCTCTCTTATCTTAGCATTAGCTGTCTACATTTGCAGCCTAGAGGGATGTTAAGTAATTTATGTTTCAGATCCGGTGGTCTACAATGCAAAGTAATTTGCTTAGTTTCTATGCGTCCCTAAGGCTGTGTGTTTTGCTCGGTGTATCCAGTCACTGTCAAGGTTTGTGCAGGGAACTCATCTTCACTGTAAGTCTTTCTTAATTTTCCCTTCTCAGGAACCTAAACGGCGTGGTATATTCAGAACCGTAGACAGTGAAAACAGTCTTACAACGGATGACATTGTGCAGCGGATAATAAAAAACAGGTCTGAGTTATTAGAGGCTTAGTACTTGTTTTTCACATTTTGAGGAGTAGATTGTATATTAAACAACCAATTCTCTTTCCTTTATTCTATAGGTTGGAGTATGAGGCTCGAAACCAGAAGAAGGAGGCCAAGGAACTGGCTGTACTGGAGGCACAACAGAGAAGGGAGAGGGTCATAGAGGGGGAGGAGAAATGAGTATGGGCAGATGCAGACAGGTGCAAGGACACTCCACACACACACACAGCTGACATTAGGACCTCCAACTGCTGAATACCAAGATAATTCCAGAATACAAAAACACTAAGACTCCCCAAGCTAAATTATTTAATCATTTCTTATCTTACACAGAGGCACACAGCAGCCCAATCTTCCCTACTCATACAACAGCTAACTTAAACCCTGATCCCCCTTCACATTCCATAATGCAGAACCCCTATTTTGCACTATTCTACCTTATAAATGGACGCTCCTTATAAAGACTTACCTGTCCATATTATCTCCTCATTTGACTCATTCATCTTAAAAGGATTTGCATGATTATTCCTCCCCTTTGGTGGAAACTGATTGAGTCTGATTTAGAAGGAGATGTTAGTGGGTAATTAATTATCGGGCAGGTCAGAGAACAGAGCTCTGCAGAGATTAAATAGTCACTAACTACTAAACCAACAATTTCTTATACCACTACATTGACTGGAAAAAGCACAAGGTATAGGCAGTTGAAACAGATAAAAAAACAGACTAAAAGCTATGTTGTAACAGATTCACTTTAACCGTCTACACTAAAATACTTTACATCACAATCTTCCTGCATTACAAGTATCTACATCAGGATATCTCCCCCATAACTACTGGACATAGGTATGTGGTGTGGAGTCATTGAAATAAGTGACTGAGGGTATGAAGGTGGGAAACTTTGTTCAGTTTCTGTCAGCTTCTTGTGACTTTTTGGCAAGTCACTTTAGCTCCATGTCCAAGGCCTGAAAATTATATTGTATCCCCTAGTGAAAGGAATTAATTTTGTCTAAATAGTTTTGTGTTCTGGGCTCTGTAAATGTTCTGCATTGTATAAAAGTAAAATTACAGTGACACCCCCCCCCCCTCCCAATTATCTTGCTGCTTGAGACCCTCACCAGATCTGTCAAACAGTACTGAGGACCCCCCCCCCATTACCTTTCAAACCTTCCAATAGAAGCCACTTACTCTGTTACCCTATATTTTCCTACCAACTACCCTTCACCAGGAATCATTTTTCTAACAAATACCATTCATCTTGATACTTTCACCTAGTAGCCATCCACCATCAGGAGCCCTTCAGCTCCCTACCATCTTCTCAAAGGAGTAATTCATATCTACTGCCACCTATCTTTCATTCTGACTATAATCCATCAATATATACTTCTGCCCATCTTGAATTCCCCTTACCTCTGTCTCAGTGCATTGGCCAGAAATATATTGGAAACATCTCTAGCACCCAAGGGATAAACCAAGAGCCATAATTCCCAAATACCTTTCACCAGGGGTCTGTTACTCCTTACAACAAAACCACCTCTAGCACCAGGAGATATTAACACAAACTGACATTATACCAGTAGACTCAACCCATAACTACCTGACCAGAGTTCCTCACTCTCAACAACCTGACATCTGGAGTATCACACTTGTAACTAGTGTACATCATCTACAATTACAAGTAACTCTCCATAATCCCTTGCATTCTGTAACTGCCTGAATCTCACTGCCACTTCCTGCCCATGGGCATTCTTAACTGAGACCTCTTATCTGTATATTTTAAATTAAAGAATTCTAACTGTAGCCATTAACTGTGTTGTTTGTGATTGCTTTTGAGTTGTGAGATTTATTATTATTATTATTAGTATTATTATTCAGTTTTTTAAGTACCAACATATTCCTTAGCTCTGTACAAAGGGGAGGGAGGATGGCAGTACAGTGTGACAAATATAAACCAATTAATTTAGAGAGAGTGAGCTGCTTGAGAGCTTTCAATCTTGAAGTAATGGGGCAAGTAAACATGAAGTGAAGGTAGGTGCAATACAGCAGAGTCATTTACAAGGTTGGAGGAGTCCTGAAGAAAGGCCAACCTGAATGTTGGTCAAAAAAAAGGTATGTGTGCATAGAATAAAAACTTTGCTACCAGTGATTATTAGGCAGAGTAAGGAAGATGTTATGGGATTGGAGGTTAAAGAGTCCTGGAACACATGAACCATTGGGTAAAGTATCCTCCAGCCAGAAGGGCAGAACACTTACCTTAAAAAGCTCTCTGGTGGCAAAGACTCTCTCCTTACTCCACTCCCACTAGACATGCTTAATTTTAAAAGCGACATCAGTGAGGTGCATATGGGCAAATATTCTCTTGGTTAGCCTTAGGTTATTTGGGGCTAATTCCCCATTAGGCAGGCTCCTATCTCTGGTCACCTTGATGGATAGATATAGACCAGAATACAGACTGTTACAGAACCGGTGCCTGCTAGAGTATGACTCAGACATTTTCATCTGCCTGGCTGTGTCTGAGCAGATGAATGGTATTGCATGGATTTTATATCCCTTCACCACTTTGGTTTTTTCATGTTCAGGGTTCCTCATTATCTGTTCAGAGGCTATTTATTATTAGACCTGGTTTCTTCCCTGGTGGACATGCAGTTCTTGGTGCCTGTTCCTCCTCCGGAAAGATTCTTGGGATTCCAGTACAACCATTTCATAGTTCCCAAAAAAGACATAGAATGCTGTTGTATTCTTGACTTGAAGCATCTCAATTGTTTTGCTCTTTCACCCTTATTCATGATTTCGATTTTCTGCTCCATTATCACTATGTGTCCATGGGAGTTCTTAGCTTCCCTAGACACAGAGGATGCTTATCTGCATATTCTAATCCATGCAGATCATGAGTGCTTCCTGCAGTTTGCCTTTCAAGACATTTTCATTTCACCAGCCTTCGGGCTGGTGACATTTTCAGTTTAACGCCCTTCGGGCTGGCATCTGTACAAGGAGATATTACAAAGGTTTTGGCAGCCTTGGCTGCTCACATACACTCTCCAGGGATTTCTCTTAATCTCTATCTTTACGGCCTTTTGTTAAAGGCTGCTTCAGTGAATGCTCTGCGTCTTCGATTAATACTTGTGTGATCATTATGGAACAAAGTTGGGTTCTCAATTTCAAGAAAATCCTCTCAGGTTGCTTCCTGGGCCTTCTCTTTCTTGAAGTGAGATTTAACACTCTTCAGGGATGAGTTTGTCTGCCAGAGGACAAGATTCTATCATTGTCTCAGCAGGTGTCTCACTCCTTACTTAATCTGTCCTTAAAGGTGCAGTAGTACATGATATTGCTGGGGTAGCTTAGTCTTGGAGGCAGTCCCTTTTGCTCAGTTCACCACTTGGGAACTGCAGCTGAAGATTCTCAAGGATTGGGCCAGGGAGCAGTGTCATCTCTCCTGTGTCATATCATTATCCAACCGTTTGAATCGGATCATCAGTGGTGGCTTCAAATGTTCCATCTGTCCTTGGGAAGACCATTGGTCATTCTGAATTGGTGATAATCACAATGGTTACCAGACTTACAGGCTGGTGGGCCTCCTTGGGCCCTCAGATGGCTCAGGGCTTTTGGACAGAGTCAGAAGGTCTTCTGCCCACAAGTGTACTGGAGCTACAGGCAACTCACCTAGTTCTGCTGCATTGAACTCAGTCCCTCCATGACTTGACAGTGTGGATTCAATCCGACAATGACAGAGGTGGCCTACAACAACTGCCAAGGAGGGACCAGGAGTATAGCCACTTGGTCCAAAATTCAGCTGGTTCTTTTTTGGGCAGAGGCCCATGTGTGGCTGTCTGTGCCACTTACACTCCAGGTGTAAACAACATAGTGGCAGACTTTCAATGTGGATCTAATGGCCTCCCAGTTGAATCGCAAAGTTCCCCTATTTCCAGAATCCAGGACCCTCACACACTTACTGTAGATGCAATGGTCATTCCATAGTAGTTTCCCCTGGTATTTGTGTTTCCTCCATTCCCACTGATTGCCAAGGTATTGATGAAACTCAGGATGGAGCAGGCTCATGTCATTGTGATCGCTTCATTCTGGCCTCACGGGTCCAGGTTCTCGTATCTCATTCTATCCATAGCAGAGCTGTATCAGCTTCCTCTCCTTATGGAACCTTGACTTATAGTCCTCAGTCTTGTGTTATCCAGAGATGAAATAGTTTGCTATGATGGCTTAGCTCTTGAAGCCTGCATCCTGAGAAAGAACTGTTCCTCTGATTATGTTTTTGCAAATATGATGAAGGCTTACAAGCCTGTATCATCAAAGGTGTAACATAGGATATGTTCTGCAAGTGGTGTGAATATCAGTGGTCACGTCTGCGACATTTTCTTCTTTCTATTATGTTAGCCTGCCTTCTAGATTAACCTCAGAATGTGCTTAGTTTTAGCTCTGTAAAGGTCCAGATTTCTGCTCTATCTGTACTTTTTCAGAGGCGTATTGCCTTATTAGCAGATTTGCAGACCTTTGTGCAGGGGGTGGCCCATGCCTACCTAATTCTTCAGAATCCCACTCCTCCATGGGACTGGAACTTGATCTGGGGAACAGAAGGGTCCCTATGAGACAATGTATTATGTTTCCCTTCAGTTTTGATTCTTAATACAGCATTCTTGCTGGAGATTGTGTTTATTCTGGGATTTGCCAATCTTTAGGCCTTGTCCTGTAAAACCCTCTTCCTGATCTTTCATTTTGATAAGATGTTTTTGAGAACTCCTGCAACGTTTCTCCCTGAGGTTGTTTCTGAGTTTCACATTAACCAGGAAACTGTTCTTACTTGTGTGGTCTGACTTCATGTAACAGACAGGAACAGGGGCTTCATCATTTGGATACTGTAGGTGCTTTAAGTACTGCATTCATTGCACACAGCCATTCCAGAAATCTTATTCTCTTTTTGTCATTCTTGAAGACCCTTGCGCTGGCCAAGCTGCATCTAAGCTGACAGTGGCTTCTTGGATTAACCCCTTAACGTTCAGTGCCATGCAAAACCATCACGGCTGTCCAGCACTTAAAGACCAGTGACGGTCCTGGCACGTCATTGAATTCGGGGGCCCTGAATTGGATCTAAAAAAAAAAATGCCCTGTGGTCCTCAAATATCTGTCTGGTCTATGGACTGCATTCCACATCTGAGAAGAGATAACTTACACTAGGTAAAAGGGGCGTGAGGGGGAAATTTTGCTTGTGAATATCTTTTAAACCATAAAGGTTTGAGAGATAAGACTTATATCGTTCTTCATGTTTTTTTAATGCCTACAAAATAAAATAAAGATAAAACAAAGTATTACTATCCCTTTAAGGTATTAATTAGGCTCATGGATCCTGCCTGCTTCAGAATGAAGAATCTACCATTAACTGTCATGTCTGCCTCCTTTGGCATGACATCCTGGATGGATTGAAGAAGTTATCTCTTGAGAAAAGGTGCAAAAGGAAAAATCATAGGGACCATTAGGATTGTCTGGCCATAGAAAAGTAACTGGGGGTTATTCTTAAGAGGTGTTACTTCCACTTTAAAGCAGAACTATCACCCTCATAACATTGCCCCCCAATCCATTACTAATATAACGATAAGTAAAGCCATTCTTCTATTATGATGAATAAGTCTGCGTTATTGAAGAAAATAGACTTCTTCTGCGGACAACAGTGCAGACATCTTAGAGGAAAGGTACCTCTGAGTCTGTGCTGTCTGTCCCGTTCATTGTCTGGATTGGTGGTGACATTCGTTGGTTACCTTAAGGTACCAGAAGTTGCTGATGGCCCTTGTAAGCTCTGTGCATTGGACTCCTGCAGTAGAAGTTGATTTTCTTCAATACCGCGGACTTATTCATCATAATAGAAGTATGGCTTTACCTATCACTATATTAGTAACAGATGGGGGTCATTGTTATGAGGTTGATAGTTAGATTTAACTTTTAATTTTAAAATAACTGGGATTATGCACTAAGGAGTGATAAAGAGGAGATACCTTCTCTAGTGATATCTCTTACTCCAGTTTCTGTTTATTCTATAGAGCCTATGCACTAAAATCTCCAGAGTTGGAGATATTTTAGTGTATTGGATCCAGGACTTGGAGAAGTCATCACTGCTTCATCACTCCCCCAAAGTGTCATAAGTTGTAGCCAGAGAACAAGTCCATCTTGGCATAAAGATGTAACACTTGGTTCCACAGTTTAGAGTCTGATTAAGAATATACAAAAATGTGTGATTAGAGCTTCATTGAGAGAGAACATCATATATATTTGCTTTATCTGTAGCATGGTAACCAACCAGAGGTTGCTCAGTTTTTTACTTTGCTCTCTTGTGCTATCACAGTGGAGAAATATCAAATTGCTTCTCATTCTGGTCCCACACATAAGAACAGCCTAGTCCTGAGGTATGCAACCTCCATCTTATTGGTCAGCTAAAAAGATTGTAATCGTAGTCAAATAACAGCTGGGAGCTGCAGGTTTCTTATCATTACCATGCAGGATTTATGTTCTATTACTGTCACCTTCAGATTCCTTATACAGAAAATGAGGCACATGCCTAAGACAGCCAAGGAGGTAGTAGGTGCCCAACTGCAACATCTTAAAGGGGAATGTACCCTAAGAATAAGTGGATCTTAATGATGATCTTCAAACACCAGTGTTATTTTAAGTTATTGCTTCATTTTCAATTAATCTCTGCTTTAGTCTACTGTTAGGGCTGGATTTGTAATTAGGCAGAGTAGGCATCTGCCTACAGGTGCAACCCACAGAGGGGCGCCTGTCATTCGGATCCCCCGCTTGGTGCCCACGGCCCACAACAACATGGTGAGGTCTCAGTCTGTGCCTTCTTCGGCACAGACTTGTAGCTGCTGTGAGCTCCCTCATTGGCTCTTTAGTAATGCAGAGCGCTGGGAGATGACATCATCTCCCAGCGCTCTGCATTACTGAAGAGAAGACCGCTTGGGAGCTCCAGCAGTTGCAGCTCCGTGTAGAAGGAGGAGGAACAGACAGACCACTCCTCTCCAGGGTAGGAAACGGACACGGGGGGCAATATGGAGATGATGGGGGCACTGTGAGGGGCAATATGGAGTTGATCATGGGGGCACTGTGAGGGGCAACATGGAGATGATCATGGGGTCAATGTGAGGGGCAATATGGAAATGATCATGGGGGCAATGTGAGGGGATATGGAGATGATGGGGGCACTGTGAGGGGCAATATGGAGATGACCATGGGGGCACTGTGAGGGGCAATATGGAGATGATCATGGGGGCAATGTGAGGGGCATTATGGAAATGATCATGGGGCAATGTGAGGAGCAATATTGAAATGATCATGGGGGCAATGTGAGGGGATATGGAGATGATGGAGGCACTGTGAGGGGCAATATGGAGATGATCATGGGGGCAATGTGAGGGGCAATATGGAGATGATCATAGGGGCAGTATGGAGATGATCATGGGGGCAGTTGGAGATGATTGAGGGGGGGGGCACTTCAGATTTCTGTGCCTACAGGCTCCTGAGATGTAAATCCAGCCCTGCTTCTGGTTGTAGAAAGTCTTCTAAAACGTGTGTCCCTTTTGAGTCATTCCAGTGTGTTGCAACCTATTTTTTGCTTTGAGGAGACTTGACCTAGAGGCAGACTATAGCAGAGACTGATGTGATGTATAATGGAGACTGCAGATATAACATAAAAAGTTAAATATCTACAATTGACTGCTGTATGAGGGACACATTTCTAGAAAAGTCAATGTGTTAACCCTTTACAATGTGTTGGGTACCCTTCTGGCATTGAATGGGGTAAAAGCCATTTATTTCTTGTGTTTATTCCCTTTTAAAGGGGCAGTAAATGTCTTTAACAAGTGCTAATTTGCAAAGGCATTTTATGTGTGCACAACCTAGTGGTATAACAGGTTTGCGCAGGGAGGAAGATTGTCCCTGACCAGACACTGCAATACCAGCTGATTAAGATCTAGAGGAGAGGAAAGACTTCGCCTGACCCTTCAGACTACAGTAAGTGCCCCTTTTTAACCATTTGAGTGCCAGAGAAGAATCCAGCGCATTGTGCTGCAATGCGTTGGATACCTCTCTGGCACTCAAAGGGTTAAAGGTTACAACTAATATTGCTGTGCTTAAGGCCACAAGCCCTTTCGACTGAGTTTTTTTTTTTTTTTTTAAAGGGACAGTAATGTCCCATAAAATTGTTTAGAGTTTTGTAGAGATTAAAAATATCAGCTAAATGCCACAAATCTTATCTCTCAAACCACTATAATTTGAGCGCTATCCTCCCCTAAAGTTCGCCTTCTCCTGACATCAGCTGTAAAGCTGACGGAAGGAGATCCGTGTCAGCCGACACGAGGAGGCTCTTCAGCAGAGCTGCAATAGCGCAATTTAAAAAGAATTACTTCTTTGGAACGGTCTAAAAAGTGTGCTTGCAAACCAGGCAAACTTTGTAGACCTTTCCAAAGAAGTATTTATTTTTAAATGACACTAATGCAGCTCTGTTGAAGAGCCACTTTTCGGTCCCCGAACCAGGAACTCCTGCTGTCAGCTTACAGCTGTCGTCAGGAGAAGAGGAGGGAGAAGGGGAACTTTAACAGAGGATATCTCTCAAACCACAGCGGTTTGAGAGATAGGATTTGTGGCATTTAGCTTATTTTTTTAATCTCTACAAAACTCTAAACATTTTTTATGGGACATTACTGTCCCTTTAAATAACGGTTATTGTCCCTTTAACCCTTTGAGTGCCAGAGGAGTAGTCAACACATTGCTTTGGTTGCATATCACTCTGGCTCTTAAAGGCATATGTTCAAAAGAAAAGTGGAGGAGTTCTGGGGCAAACCATTCGCACTATTAGGGAGAACTAAAAATTCCCATATATCTAAATGGGACTTTTAACCCACTCAATGCTTAAGAGGTCTCTAATACATTGCAAAGTAATGAGTTGGCGGAATCTCTAGCATTCAAAGGGTTAAAATCCTCATTTTGGAATTTGGAATTTTTAGTTCTCCCCTGTAGTGCAAATGGTTCGCCCCAGAACCTTTCTTTTGAGCATACAACCCAAAAGCGTTACAATCTTGTGGCACCAGAGGAGTGAGCAATTCATTGCAAACCTTTCTGGTCCTCAAGGGGTTAAAAGACAACTAACCTGAAAGCAAAATGACAAAAATATACATATTTTATTAGTTAATCACTGCTGCTCCCACATATGAGTAACAGCATTATATATTCATAGCACTAATAGCAAATGCTGTGAACTCCACATAGGCAGCTGACAATTTTTATTGGTTGCTTTGACCTCACGCCCACCTGCGCAGCCAATTAGAATGAAACTGTCACAGACAGTCTCAGCTCTTGCAGAAGATGGGACAAGAAACTGTAAAAAAGCTGTACTATTACAGCTGTGTTAATTTAGACTGCTGCTACTCCCAGAAGTACTGAAAATTAAGTACTAAAATACTGATATTTAATATATTATTTTATTTATCATGTTATTTGACATTTAAAGGGATAGTAATAGTTAATTTTATGTTTATTTAATATTGTAGTCATTAAAAAATATGAACGAGTATCAAAGCCCATATACACGGGATAAAGTGCACCCAGCGGCCCCGGAGCAGAGACAGGCGGTGAGCATCAGCGGGTTCAGCAAGTCTCTCGCTGAATGTGCTGATCCTTAAAGGGGAGCTCCAGACGGCTCACAGTGAAGCTCCCTGTGTGTGAAACCACACATGCACAGTAGAGTGCTGGAACAGCAGTCTCTACTGCGCATGTGCGGTTACGCTCACAGGGAGCAACGCATTCTATCACTTTATGTTATAAGATGATATACCTCGCTAAATTTACCTCGTGAGAGAAGTCAGCTCTCTAGCTGACAGCTGCAGAATCCCATTTGACCGGATGGAGGCTCTTCAGCAGAGCCGAAATCTCTGTCTAAAAATAAATATTTAATTGGAACGGTCTACAAAATGTGTTTGCAAACCAGGCACACTTTGTAGACTGTTCCAATGAAGTATTTATGTTTAGATCGTGTGTTTTTGGCTCTGCTGAAGAGCCTCCATCCGGTCAAATGACAGGATTCTGCAGCTGTCAGCTAGAGCGCTGACTTCCCTCGCGAGGTAACTTTAGCGAGGTATATCTCTCACACCATATAGGTTTGAGAGATAAGACTTACATCACTGTTCATATTTTTTTAATGACTACAATATTAAATAAACATAAAATTAACTATTACTATCCCTTTAAGTATTTTATTTTCAACAAATAACAGAACCCAAAGATCAGAAGGATGAGGTGTGGAGGTGGTAAACCACAGACGTATATGCATGAATACATCACAGGTGAAACTGGTCTTAGCTATTATAACTGGCATATTTTCTAAAGTTTATGTTTATGAAAAGATCACCAATTACCAATGCTTCTGCCTGTGAATAAATTAATGTTTTCCCTGTAATCTCAAGGAGGGAAGGGTGATCACCTCCCAAAGTCAAATCTTTCCACGTGTGCAGATTCTATTTAACATTCGGTCTGTTGTTTGGGTGGCACAGTAATTACTGAGCAACATCCACTCCCACTCTTTAATCATAGGAAAGTTTGAGCCACAGAAATCCAGAGCTGTAAATTCAGGGTGACCCGAGTGGGCACAGCAAGTTGAAAAGAGAGACTGGTGGGTGAGGAAGAGACAGAACAAATAACTCACCGGATGATATTTTATGAATGTAGCTAATATAGAAAGAACATTATAGCGGACCTGTCACCTTAAGATAAGTTTAATAATTTTACTGATCATTAAAAACTGTCTATATGTTGTATATAGTTGTTGAGATATTAACCTTTATTTGTTAGTGGCACAAAATGGAACTTTATGCTAATTTGTTGCTGTACTGGATCAATATTACCTCACATTGTGCTATAGATTAATCTAGGCAGAGGCCACACACACTTAGTGCATTACTAATAGCACAGCAAGAGATAAGTTTGGCCTTAAACATAAGAAAGTAGTGTGCCACACTGTGCTATTATATCATTAAAGTTAAGTTCACAAAAATTATTTACTTCACAGAATAATGATTTGTGCAACATGATGGCGGATATTAAGGGCTCAATGCAAATGCTGGCGATAAAAAAGCCAGTAAGGCAAAATGGATACCGACTGACAAAAGAAAATGTCTAAGTCGGTATTCAAATGTCCTACAGGCTAAAAGCACAATGGACATTAGGCCACAGAAAATGTTTTGTGGCCAAACGTCCGTTTTGTGTGTTAAGTTCCCAAAACGCCGCTAAATAGCAGCAGACATACCGCCAAGCACCAATTGTTAACTTATATGTGTTACACTTACCTGTCATCCACTGTCTCCTGTCTTCATTCTGTCTTCTCTTCTTTCTTGTATCTTCTGTCTTCTCTTCATTCTTCTTCCTTGTATCTGTAAATGAAAAATAATAGTATCAATACAATGCTGAAATACACTAATACATCCTTTAATCCCTTGAGTTCCAGAAGGGTACGCAAAGCATTGCAAAGCAATGCATTGCATACCTCTCTGGGGCTCAAAAAGGTTAAAGAATGTCTTGCTGTCCATTCTATATATATATAATATATATATATACAGGGCTCAAAATTTCCACTAGCCCTGGTTGGTATGTTATGGCTTGCAGTGGCGACTAACTTTTCATGTCTGGCTAGCAGCAAAGGACTTCAAGTTTTAAGCCCTGTATATATATATATATATATATATATATATATATATATATATATGAATATGCTGCCAGTTAGACAACGATGTCCAAGTTGTTTCAAATAATAACTCCAGTAATACCATAATAACATAATTTTTTGTTTTAATGAAATAGCTTATTTTTTTGTTGTCTGCCTCCATCACTTTAGGAGGCCTCGGAGGGGACAGAGTCTCACTTCCAATTCCCTCCCAGCCAATCATCTTTGAGCAGCTGTGATTTAAACTGATTGGCTGACATAAAAAAATAAGCTTATTTCATTAAAACAAAAAATGATGGTATCACTGGAGTTATTGTTTGGAACAACTTTGGCTATTTTAAGATCCAATAAGGGACTCTGGTCCCTAAAAAACTGGGTCTTAAATTTCCTGCGATATATTGAGTCCCTTATTGTATCTTCATGGCTAACGCAGACATTAGAACTGATAATTATGGAGTTTTTCATTACTTGCTATGGCTGAAAGTACCTCTTAACTTTATCACACTCCGGCTTTCTTTTTTTTTTGCTGGTATTTTTTCACAGCACATGTATTTGAATAGCTTACTGTGCTTGAAAAAAAACAGCCCTCACCAACATTTACATCGAGCCCTAATTCTCTAAAACAAGCATCTCGTAGGATAACAGGTTCAATTAATCTTTCTCCAGCCTGAGCACAGGTGTGTAATTAATTGGTCTTTAATTCTGATTAGTTCACCTGTGATCATCCAGGAAAATCCAGAAACAAATTCTCTCTAAATCAAACTAAACTTGTCTTACAATGACAGGTCTAGATTAAGCCCTTGGATGCTCGAGAAGCAATGTGTTAGAGAAAATGATAATGGGATAGTAATGGATCTTTAAAACTTAATGTAATATTGTAGCTATTCAAAAAATAGAGTAAGTGAGGCCAGTTTTATCTCTCAGACCTTTATGGTTTGAGAGAGATTCAATTACAATGTTCCCCCTTCCCTCCACTTTCCCTGATGTCAGTGCTCTATCATAGAGCCAGTGATCCTGGTCCCGGGACCGGTGGGGGCTCTTCAGCAGAGCCAAGATCAAAAACCAAATACTTCATTCGAATGGTCAACAAAATGTGCTTGGTTTGCAAGCACACTTAGTAGACCGTTCCAGTGAGGGTTTTTTTTTTTTTTGGTTTTTTTTTTGTTTTGTTTTTTTTTTATCTCGGCTCTGCTGAAGATCCTCGGCCGGTCCCGGGATCAGGATCTCTGGCTCTAGGACAAAGCGCTGATTTCAGGAAAAGTGGAGGGAGGGGGGAACTTTGTAATCGAATATCTCTCAAAACATAAAGGTCTGAGAGATAAAACTGGCCTCAATTACTTTATTTTTTTGAATAGCTACAATATTAAATTAAGTTTTAAAGATCCATTACTATTACTTTAAGCCTCTGAGTGCCAGAGGGGTATGCACCGCACCCCTATGGCACTCAAAGGGTTAACATACAAGTGGTTAATATTCTGAAAATTAAAACCAAAGCAATATTATTAGTTCTGCTTAGTAATTAATGAAGACTGTGACAAAGGAAACCTGAAACAAGTGGAAGAATGGTTAATGTTAAACCAGTGGACACAAGTCAGTTTACTACAGATGAAGATTTATAGGTATTGTCAAAGTTAAAAGCGGACAAATCAGTTGGTCCAAGAAAGTTTAATACAAGAGTAGTAAAAAAAAAATATAGCAACACAACTTAAGTAAACATGAAAGGCCAAACCATATATATATATATATATATATATATATATATATATATATATATATATATATATATATATATATATGTATAATATATAGGGTGCCATCAAGGCCGGTGCCACCTATAGGCGAGGTAGGCGCCGGCATAGGGCGCACATTTTCTGGGGGTGCATCACTCCCCCCCCCCCCCTTGCTCACCACTTACTGCCCAAGTCATTGGCATAGTTGTGGAGGGGGAGCCCAGAAAATGTTAGCCTGCCCGTCTCAAAAAAAAGTATGTTTCAGTGTCCTCCCTTGGCTGGCTATTTTTTTAATGTAGCACAGCGCTGCCCGTTTCTCTCTCCCCCTCCGCTCCTCCAATTTATTCTCGAGAGAGAGAGAGAGGAGACATGCACTGGGAAAAGTAAGTGGAAGGGGGGTCAAGAGGGGATAAAGAGACGGGGGAAGAAAGTGTCAAAGGGGGATCAACAGTCAAGACGGGGATCAACAGTCAGACGGGGGAGAGAGTCAAAGGGGGGATCAACAGTCAAGAGGGGGATCGTGTCAGACGGGGGAGAGAGAGTCAAAGGGGGGATCAACAGTCAAGAGGGGGAGAGAGTCAAAGGGGGGGAGAGTCACATATAGAGAACATACACTCTGACACACTGATACACATATAGAGAAGCACACACACATACTTACACACTGATATCCTTACAGAGACTCACACACACTAACACACATATACATATAGGGAACACACACTGACACACACATACACATATAGAGAACACACACAAACTGACACTTATACACAAATAGGGAACACACAAACACACTGACACTTAAACACATACAGGGCAGGCATAAAGGGGTAGGAGCCAAGGGGCGGAGCCAAGGGGCAGCAAAATTAGGTTTTGCCTAGAGAGGCAAAAATCCTTGCACCAGCCCTGGGTGCCACAGATCCAAACAGAATTTATAACCACAAAACAAACAAAAAAAAAAGATAGGATCCTAAATGTGGCACTAGGCTAAGTATACACTGTAACAAAGAGAGTTACCAAGATAGAACATTTAAAAAATATATAAACACTTTATTGTAATGAAGTTCCAATAATAGTAGAGACACAATAAAGAGATCCCACAGCCCATCCCATCCCCACACAAACAAAATATACAAAGATATACCACAATCACAATATACAATTAGCTCCCCAAAAAATAAAAAATAATTTGAGCCACCAAACAACCTCAACCTAACACTATCACCAGTCAAAAGTTAGAAAAAGAGTCAATAACCTGTCCAGATATAACTAATATTCATCCAAGGTGCATGCAACAAGGAGAACTAGATTTTTCACATGAACAGTCATGTAATGATGAAATGAGGATGAAGGTCATGAAATGAAGAGATGAAAATGAGTATCAAGACAGAAAGTCGCAACTGAATCTGGCTGTCATATACACAATGAGCTGTATATAATCACACCCTGACACTCAAACATCACGGGGTATAGTATCTCACCCATCTTCACCCAATAAAGGCTCATATCCTGCTCGCCTGTCAGAGTCAACTGTGGGATTAAGATGTCACTCACAAACTGCATTCCATGTAGTTCAACATACCAATACACCTCCAGAGTAAAGTGTGAGAGGTTCTCAATACTACTTGTTTTGATGTGACCATTGACCACACCTGGGTTTGAGACACAGGTTTGAGACTTGTTTCTCTAAAATGGTATTTCATGGAGTTAACTAGTAAAAAAATCATCTTCATCTCTGAAAATGTGTCATTTTAAAGACAAAATAAAATTCTGGTGTTAAAAATGCCAAGAAATAAATGTTTACCCACATGGAACATAATTGGAAATGGCTTCGGCGAGGTTTTATTGCATTCCTCTAAATCAACAAAAACAAGGGTGACATGGCAAAGGTTAAACTTGATGAATACATGTCTAGCTCTCTCATTATAGTTAGGCTGACCATATGTACCGTTTTAAATGGGACAGTACCATTTTTTTCATATTTCCAGACGGTCCCGTCTTTTTAATATAAATGTCAATTTTGCCCCGTTTTTAATATAACATATATAGTTTTTAATTTTTTGTAAAAAAAACTGAATTTGGCTTGTTTATTTCTCATAAGATAAAGTAAATCTGAACTTCCTTTTGTCACACTAGTGGTTTTACTGTGGTTATACTGTTCACATTGATTACCATGGCGTCTTATGACTCGAGTGACTCATAACTGTCTAAGACTCTCGAGTCTATGGTAAATTACCATAGAGTTTCTTAGACAGTGATATGACAACGAGTCATAAGACTCTATGGTAATTAATGCATACAGCAAACACAGTAAAACCACTAGTGTGAGTGGCGAAAAGAGGAAGTTCCGATTTACTTCAGGGGCAGGCTTTTTGGCCAGAGAGAGAGAGAACACATCTAGTAAGAGATGGAGCAAATGCGTTCTCGCTGCTTGCAGCTTACTACAATTGGACTCGGAGCAACGGAGTCCCACTGTTTATCTGTCCAACACCCTGTCCCGTTTTTGTCTCAAGGAAATATGGTCAGCCTAATCCTATCTAATAATTCGCTAATGTATGTTTGTCATAAGCTGTAATGCGCAGTACAGATGGCAGCGCGTGCTGCATTCATGCACAGTAGAAACTGCCTGCAACATGGCTGATAACGCTCTGAATTCAGATGCTACTCCTCTCTGCGCACCCTACAGTCTGAATTCGGAGAACCCCACTCCATTATCACCGCAGCCAAGGGCAGTTTCTACAGTGCATGACTGCACTGCGGCCATCGCTGCCTGGCACTGTGGCCCATGTACACAAGCTGTTTAACTAGTTATAGTATATTCTAATAAACCAGACACAGAGCTACTGTCTGATCACAATTTTTTTTCTATTAACTAATTTTTAATATATTCATCTAAGGTTGTCTATGCATGAATGTTTGGAATTTTTCTGATTAGTTATGATTTTTAGAATAATATGAAATCTTTTTTAAATTAATTGTTTTCTAATTAAATCTAGAGCAGCGCTCCCATTTTGAGTTCTAATCTGAGTGTATGTCTGGCCAGATCACTAGACAACTGCTTCTGATTCTTGAAGACTCACTTATTTATTACCTTTTATTCTCATCTAGCCATTATTTAACACCTTGGATTCTAGAGAGGTCTTCAGTTCATTGCTTAGCAATGCATTGAAGGCCTCGCTACCACCCAAGCTGTTAAAGGGATAGTAATGTTTCAAAATAAAAGCAGCTCCAATTAATCTTCATAGTATTTGGGCCATGGAGAGTGTTATTTCAATACTGTCAGAGTTGTAGTTCAAAACTAATTGAATGATAAAATATCCCCCTCCCGCCCCTTTTACCAATTTGCATCATTATTGCATCCATATTGCCTCAACATTGCACCCGATTTGCATAATTATTGCACCCATATTGCACCAATATTGAATCCATATTGCACCCAATTTGTGTCATTATTGCATCCATATTGCATCCATATTGCAGCAATATTGCACCCAATTTGCGTCATTATCGCACCCATATTGCACCCAATTTGTGTCATTATTGCTCCCATATTGCACCAATATTGCACCCAATTTTCGTCATTATTGCACCAATATTGCACCCATATTGCATCCTTATTGCACTCCTATCGCATCCATAATGCATCAATAGTGAACCCATATTGCGTCATTATTGCACCCATGTTGCATCTATATTGCACCATTATTGCACCCAATTTGCGTCATTATTGCACCCATATTGCACCAATATTGCACCTAATTTGCATCATTATTGCTCCCAGTTTGCGTCAACATTGCACCCAATGTGCATCATTATTGCACAAATATTGCACCCAATTTGCATCATTATTGCACCCATATTACATCCATATTGCACCCATATTGCACCCAATTTGCGTCATTATTGCACCCATATTGAATCAATAGTGAACCCATATTGCACCAATATTGCACCCAATTTGCATCATTATTGCACCCATATTGCATCAACATCACACCCAATTTGCATAATTATTGCACCCATATTGCGTCAATATTGCACTCAATTTGCATCATTATTGCACCCGTATTGCACCAATATTGAACCCGTAGTGCACCCATATTACACCCAATTTGCCTCATTATTGCACCCATATTGCATCAACATTGCACCCAATTTGTGTAATTATTGCACCCATATTGCACCAATATTGAACCCATATTGCACCAATATTGCACTTAATTTACGTCATTATTGCACCCAATTTGCGTCAACATTGCACCCAATGTGCGTCATTATTGCACCAATATTGCACCCAATTTGCATCATTATTGCACCCATATTTCACCCAATTTGCATCATTATTGCACCAATATTGAACCCATATTGCACCTAATTCGCGTCATTATTGCACCCAATTTGCATCAACATTGCACCCAATGTGCATCATTATTGCACCAATATTACACCCAATTTGCATCATTATTGCACCCATATTGCACCAATATTGCACCCAATTAGTGTCATTATTGCACCCATATTGCACCAATATTGAACCCATATTACACCAATATTGCACCCAATTTACATCATTATTGCACCCATATTGCGTCAACATTGCACCCAATTTGCATAATTATTGCATCCATATTGCACCCATATTGCACCATTATTGCACCCAATTTGTGTCATTATAGCACCAATATTTCGTTAATATTGCACCAATACTGCACCTGATTTCCGTCATTATTGCACCCATATTGCACCAATATTTAACCCATATTGCGCCCAATTTACATCATTATTGCACCCATATTGCGTCAACATTGCACCCAATTTGCGTCATTATTGCACCAATATTGCACCCAATTTGCGTCATTATTGCACCCATATTGCACCCATATTACGTCACTATTGCACCCAATTTTGCACCAATATTGCACCCATATTGCACCAATATTGCGTCAATATTGCACCCATATTGCACCCAATTTGCGTCATTATTGCACCCGTATTGCACCAATATTGAACCCAATTTGCATCATTATTGCATCCATATTGCCTCAACATTGCACCCAATTTGCATAATTATTGCACCCATATCGCACCAATATTGAACCCATATTGCACCCAATTTGCATCATTATTACATCCATATTGCACCCATATTGCATCCATATTGCAGCAATATTGCACCCAATTTGCATCATTATTGCACCCATATTACACCCATATTGCTTCAACATTGCACCCAATTTGTGTCATTATTGCACCCAATTTTCGTTATTATTGCACCAATATTGCACCCATATTGCATCCTTAATACACTCCTATTGCACCCATAATGCATCAATATTGAACGCATATTGCGTCATTATTGCACCCATATTGCATCTATATTGCACCAATATTGCACCCAATTTGCATCATTATTGCACCCATATTGCACCAATATTGAACCCAATTAGCATAATTATTGCACCCATATTGCATCAACATTGCACCCAATTTGCGTAATTATTGCACCCATATTGCACCAATATTGAACCCATATTGCACCCATATTGCACCAATATTGCACCCAATTTGCGTCATTATTGCATCCATATTGCACCAATATTGCACCCAATTTGCGTCATTATTGCACTCATATTGCACCAATATTGAACCCATATTGCACCAATATTACACCCAACTTGTGTCATTATTGCACCCATATTGCATCAACATTGCACCCAATTTGTGTCTATGGCACCCATATTGCACCAATATTGCACCCAATTTTCATCATTATTGCACCAATATTGCACCCCTATTGCACCCATAATGGTTCAATATTGAACCCATATTGCATCATTATTGCACCCATATTGCGTACTTAATGCACCAATATTGCACCCATATTGTATCCTTATTGCACCCTACTGCACCCATAATGCCTCAATATTGCACCCATATTGCGTCATTAATGCACCCATATTGCGACACGTTAACGCATGAAATGGTGAAGGCGGCATTTGGAGCAACGCAAAATGTAGAATGTGCGTCACTTTATGACGCAAAACTTTAAATGCGACACTTCAAATGACGCGGCAAAACACATGCGTCATTTTATGACACGAAAATTTACATGCAACACTTCAAATGGATACCGGCTAAGGGCACCTGAGAGATTAATCTGGCTCTGGTTATCTCACTAACCTGTTTTTACGATCGTGGATGCAGACCGCTCTGATCAGCGGCCCATCCGCTTCTGCTGCCAGCTTACCGGTTCTGATCTCGCAAAAGCCTGCACGCGTCATGGGTTCCTATGGCAACGCGCGTCCGCTCTCTTCAAAGCTGGTTGCAGCGGGCGTCTCCTTCTCCGCCCACTATGTGGGCTATATTAGGCTGCCTCCTTCCCACATCTAGCACCCTTACATGGTGCTGAGTACTGGTACTCTATGTACTGGTACTCTATGGCTCTCAATTCTTGCTATGGTTTCCTCTGGTACTGACCTTGGCTTGGCTGCTGACCTCCTCTGGTTCTTGACCCACTGCTGGCTGAGTATTCCCTCTGGTACTGACCTTGGCTTGGCTGCTGACCTCCTCGGGTTCTTGACTCATTGCTGGCTGCGTATTCCCTCTGGTACTGACCTAGGTTTGGCTGCGGACCTCCACTGGCTCTTGACCTTCTGTCTGGCTGAGTACTCCCTCTGGTTCTGACCTTGGCTTGGCTAATGACCTCCTCTAAGTTTTGACCCATTGCTTGGTTGCAAAGCCCCTCTAGTCCTGACCTTGGTTTGGCTGGTTGCCTCCTCTGGCTCCTGCCCCTTGGAAGTAGGGTCGGCTCTGACCATTGCTTATTCTGTTTATGCGAGTATGTCTTTATCACTTGTATTTATTTAATAAAGTATTTTATTCTATTATCATCCTTGTCCGTGGTTTGTTCCCAGAGTACCGTTACACCTGTATCATCTTCTACCCCTGATCCCGAAACAAATATTGTGTTCATCACATTCCTATATATATGTTAAAGGCCAAATTTATAATTTACGCTAGTAATAAGTGGTTCTTAATTTGTTTAGCATATAATTTACCTAGGTAAGTATCCTTCAAACAGTAGTCAAGAATAGCTGCATATCTGCCATTTTCTCTGTTGAAGTCTAACTCTAGGTTAAATCTCCTCATCCCCAACATGAATGGATTGTAGGGGACATTTAACTATTATCAGACTTTAAAGGGATAGTAATACTTCGTTTTAACTTTATTTTATTTTGTAGGCAATAAAAAAAACATGAAGAACGATATAAGTCTTATCTCTCAAACCTTTATGGTTTGAGAGACATTCACAAGCAAAGTTTCCCCTTCCGCCTCTTTTACCTAGTGTAAGCCATCTCTTCTCAGATGTGGAATGCAGTCCATAGACCAGACAGATAACAGAAGGGGACAATCTTCTTCCTATGCGAACAATGAAAGCCCTGCTCCCCTAGACACATTTTTCAGGTTTTTCCCTTATCTTAATTGAAGATTGTCCCTCTCTGCAATATACCTGGGCACCTCCCTTCTGATCTGGCTGAGCAATGTTACATCAGTAAAATGGGCAGGAGGGGGATATTTTGTCATTGAATTACTCTTGAACTACAACTCTGACAGAACTGAAATAACACTCTCCAAGGTCCAAATACTATGATGATTAATTAGAGCTGCTCTTATTATGAAACATTACTATCCCTTTAAACAATTTGCAGTGGACTACAAGAGAGATTAAAACAGTTTAAATAGTATATAAATGTCCTGACTGCTGTTTGAAGGACACTGACATAGGTAAGTCTTTGTGTTAAACAAATAGTCACTCTTAGGGCATAGCTCCCTTTTAAAGGGATATTAACACCAACACGGGGTGGGGGGCATGCACAGAGACCATTAGTTGTGATGCTGAATTATGTTTATTTTCTTTTATACAGATAATAGCGACACTTGTATATATTGCTGTTATTGTCTTTTAACTACCTTACATGCTATGCAGGCTTTTGGGAAGGTTGGCTAAGAGCCAAAGGACATTCACATTTACTGAGAGCAGATAATGAGATTACATTATGTTCAATTCACTCGAATGATTACCAACATAGTGAATAACAAAATATGAATCAGACGTTGCTTTTGTGATTTGAATGTATATATTTATTTTACTTTATCATCTTGTCTCTGTTTATAGCTGCCACAAAACAAAACAATTCTACCCTATCTCAATTATTTTTCCTGCTAAAACATTTTATAAATAAATAAAATATGGGGGTGGGGGAGATCTCCTTGTATAATTACACTGGGGGCCACAGAAGGTCTAAAAACAGCCCTGTGGAACCAACAGTGATAATCCGCTTTTTCCTGTACTGTATACCACTCTCTATGTTTTATCCCCCACCATCTCAAGGTGACTGCCATCTGTATATTAATTTGCAGTTTTCTTGGTTATTCAAATCAGAAAGTGGAAAATTGCCTGTGAATTGATCTGATGATTAAAGCTGCACATTAGATGCACCGTGACCCTTGTTATCAGTCTGCTAATCATCCTTCCTGTGACAAGCTGATAATGTCACCAGAATCCTAAGGTGGGGGCTCACATCCATCCAGCAAACTTTGAAACTAATGTATGGCTATCTATTCCCTACTGTACAGCTCTGTGGAATACACTGGTGTTTTATAATAAAGGATAACAATAATAATCTCTTTCCTTATCCTTTTAACTTGATCATATGTCCTTTATTTATTTTACTCACTAATTTATCATTTCTGTATTATCCACTCCTCCACGCACACACACACACACGTTGTCGCTTACTGGGTCTCGTCCGGCTCTGTGTAGTGTCCCGGATGCCATTTCCTACAGCAACATCTCACAATGATGACAGGGGCCCACAGTAACGTGTCAGATCATGAGGGCCTATATAAATGGCTTCTTCATCGCTCTCAGTGCTCTTTCGCCAAGTCCGTTTCATAGTGTCTAGTTCTACTAGTATTTATCTGTGCTTTCTCGGATTTTTGACCTTGGCCTGTCTCTACCATTTTTTGCCTGTTCTCTACCTGCCCTGACCTTTGGCTTGTCTCCGGTTCCGCTGGTTTGCCGCCTGCCCTGACCTTGGTTTGTCCCTCACTTCGTTTTTGTCTCTTCCCTCGGTTTTGACGTCTCAGTAGCAGGCAGTTCTCCATTTCTGTTAGCCTGCTCATCTATCTAGAGTATCCTTAGCTGCTTGCTACTCTTTGTGTGTCTATTCTACCCACAGAGATAGTTGTCAAGCACCTTACACACTTGTGTATATATATATATATATATATATATATATATATATATATATATATATATATATATATATATATATATATATAACAAAATTAATATCTTGTAATACCTTTTTTATTGGGCTAACATAATTTTGGATTGACAAGCTTTCGGGATAAACTCCCTTTCTCAAGTCGGAAGCATTTCTGAGTACAAGGATACAGAATTCACAGTTAAAACAGTTTGAATTCAAAGCTGTGTTGTTTGCTGGGGTTAACACAACAGGACTGCTGATAAGACAGGGACCAAGAGAAAATCCACACCCTTCTTGCAGAGGGTTGTAAATACTTTTTTTTTTTTTTTTTCTTCACACATGCACAACACACCACAAAAACACAAACAATACACATGCACTTCAAATATCAATATTTGCAGATAACACTAAATTATGCAGGGTAATTAATTCAGAACAGGATAATTGCTCTCTACAGAGGGATTTACATAAAATGGCAGATTGGGCAAACAAATGGAATATGAAGTTTAATGTGGGGAAGTGTAAAGTCATGCATTTGGGAGGAAATAATCCCAAAGCTACTTATGAACTTAATGGAATCATTTTAGGTGACTCGTTGCTAGAGAAAGACATTGGTATCCTTGTCAACTACAAACTTGGAAACAGTGACCAGTATCAAATAGCAGTAGCAAAGGCAAACAAAATCCTGTCTTGCATAAAAAGAGGTATTGAAGCAAGAGTGGATAACATTATTTTGCCATTGTACAAATCATTGGTAAGACCTCACCTTGAGTATACAGTGCAGTTTTGGGCACCAGTTCTGAAAAAGGATATACTAGAACTAGAGATGGTACAGCGAAGAGCAACAAAATTAATTAAGGGAATGGAGAACTTGATGTATGAGGAACGACTAGACAAACTTGGTTTCTTTACTGTAGAGAAAAGATGACTAAGAGGAGACCTTATTACATTGTATAAGTATATGAAAGGTTAATACAAGGAGCTCTGCGGTGAGCTATTTATTCCAAGGCCTGATCAGGTGACCAGGGGATACCCCTTGAGATTAGCGGAAAGGAGGTTTAGATTTCCTTGCCCAAGGAGGTGGTTATGGCAGATACAATGGATACTTTCAAGAGAAGATTAGATACATTTCTTTCAAAAGGGAACATACAGAGTTATAATGTTTATTAGTAGGCAGATCAGGAAGGTCCAATAAAAATGAACTTATTTGGTAGCAGGAAAGCTATAAAATTCTCAGTCACTGGGGTATGAGGCAAAGGTTGAACTTGATGGACTTGTATCTTTATTGAACCTAATTTACTATGTTACAACACAGACAATACACATGCATAACACAGACACTATATACACACACACATAATAAACACACAGAAAACACACACACACACACACATACCACAAGATGCACAAGACACACAGACAATACACACACACGCACAACACACATGCCCACAATACACACATGCAATACACATACAATACACACATGCAATACATATACTCAATACATACATGTACAACTTACACAAAAAAACACACAAAACACACAAACAATACACATGTATAATACTAGCTCACATGCAATGCACACAAGCACACAATGTGCGCAATACATGAACACAATACACATGCGCAATACACATACACATGTAATACACACACATGCACAACACAATATACATGCACACAACACACACAGGCAATACACAAACACACAACACATTCAAATTCAACAATCCAGTCATTAAGAACATTGTCTCCTTTCTGGATTTACCTGGATGTCAGTGCCCCTTTTCCTTGTATACTATATATATATATATATATATATATACACACACACACACTGACAAACACAAACATATACATGCATGCAAACACACATAGATACTTATACACGTATACAAACGCACACAGATGCATTCACAAACATGCAAAGACTTCTGGCATTCAAGAGTTAAATGCCCTATTTAAAGGGATAGTAATGTTTCATAATAAAAGCAGCTCTAATTAATCATTATAGTATTTGAAATTTGAAGAGTGTTATTTCAATTCTGTCAGAGTTGTAGTTCAAGAGTAATTCAATGACAAAGTGTCCCCCTTCCGCCCCTTTTACTGATGTAACACTGCTCAGCCAGATCAGAAGGGAGGTGCCCAGGTAGATTGCAGAGAGGGACAATCTTCAATTAAGATAAGGGAAAAACCTGAAAAACTTGTCAAGGGGGGCAGGGCCTTCATTGTTCTCATAGGAAGAAGATTGTCCCCTGCTGTTATCTGTCTGGTCTATGGACTGCATTCCACATCTGAGAAGAGATGGCTTACACTAGGTAAAAGGGGCAGGAGGGGAAACTTTGCTTGGGAATATCTCTAAAACCATAAAGGTTTGAGAGATAAGACTTATATCATTTTTCATGTTTTTTAATGCCTACAAAATAAAATAAAGATAAAAAGAAGTATTACTATACCTTTAAATCATTGTAGATTTTTTTCTTTGTTCCCAGTGAGGTTGATTTACCTGTAGTTAGTCCACCTTACGTTGTACATATTGCTGTCACCTCCTTTGCACCAACTATTTTTTGTTCCATCTCTTTCTCATTTATCCTCCTCTCTTTTTTGTTTACCATTGTCCTCTTCAGGGATGCTGCTAGATACTAAAGACCCAGTCTCGTGCAGAGAGCAATTTTTTTGTTTGCCAAATTGAGACATGTAATGGTGCTAATATCTCTACTGGTAATGGTGCAACTGGGCTTCCCTTTGCACTAATAAAGCATTAGGGTAAACCAAGTCCCAGTTCTTTTGGGAACCTATTACTCCCCCACCCCAATTCTCTGTCTTTGTTGTACTACTATTAATTCTCTCTTCCATCCATTCTCTCCTCCTCATTCTCTTTTCTTCTTTTTCTAATTTATTCTTCTCTTTCTCTCAGCCCCTCTCTCTTTCTCACTCTCTGCCTGTCTTTATTTCTCTCTCTCTGTCTTCCTCTGTCTGTCTGTTTGCCTCACTCTTTCTCAATATCTGTATTAGTCTTTTGCTCCCTCTCGCTCAGTCTTTCTCTTCTTCTCTTTATCTCTCTCTTTCTCTCTCTCCCCATGGCTTGAACGTAGGTGCAGTGCTTTGTTATCGGGAGATGCTCCCTGTCAGGAGGGACATGGACTCAGGGGGTGATGGTTTATGGAGTACAGCAAAGAAGAGCTGGCATGGGTTGCACTTGATGTACTTGTGTCTTTTTTACATCCTCACATAATCACTGGTTTTATCTAATAGATGGTGGTCTAGCGGCGTGGCTTGACATGGCTTGACAGATCTGTGCCTCCTTCGGCACAGATCTCTAGAGCTGAAGCTCCCACGCGCTGCTCTAGTAATGCAGAGGCTGGGAGATGATGTCATCTCCCAGCGCTCTGTATTACTAGAGTGGCGCTCCAAATGGGAGATCTGCTGAGCTGCTGATGCGGGCGAGGGGGTCGCAGGGGGCGGCCGGGCCCCTGGAGTGACGGGCCCAGTCGCAGGTGCGACCGCTGCGACCCCTATTGTTACGCCACTGTTAAATGGGGATGTTAATCCAACATATGCTTTAGAGGTCTCCAAAATGAATTTGCATGGATGTATAACTTGTCATGTATTTTGTATTCAGCCTTCAATTCTAAACAAGCCTGAAGAAGACACCTAATTTGTCTTGAAAGATTGCATTCTAAAGCTACTCATTCTGTTTCTTCTCACTCCCTCATATAATCTCTCTCACTATCTTATTCTTACTCTCTCACTCTTATACTTTATCTCTCAATCTCTTACCGTCTCTCATTTTCTTCTTTCTCTAAAACTAATTATCTCTCCCTTTCACTCTCACACATTCTCCTTTTTCCACTCTCACTTTTCCTTCCCATTATTTCTCCTTTTTCACTTGTCCCTTCTTTGTTTCATTTTATTGCCTGTTTTCTTGGAGTTTAATCACCTCCTTTCCATTATTCATTTTTCTCTTCTCTTCCTCTCTCTCTCTGGGTCTGCCTGGCTCAGATGTAGCTGCAGGTGTATGTTGTTATTAGGAGATGCTCACTGTTAGGAGGCCCATGGAATGGGAATAGGGATAGCTCTTTAGGGTATGAGTTGCATGCATATTTGGGCTGTGGTTGCTTAGTAACGAGATGAGATTGGAGCAGACAGGAATCAAATCAGATCAAACAATATAAAATGTGAATAAATGCAGGGTCTGAGAAATTATTATGTATATTTCATTTTCAGAAGAATGGAAGGTATGCTTGGGGGGTGGGGGGTAAATAAACGAGTTTGTAAAATCAGACTAGAACTGTCCAATCCACTTCTGATAATAAAACTCAACGGGACATTTAAGGCTCCAGAAATCTAAAATGAATATCTAATAATTTATACAATGCATCCTCATCTTCGATTGGATTATCAACCTTCTGTTTACTCTCGCTGATACAATTATATTGCTCCCTGGGGATATTGTATTGTTATGTGCATTCAGTAGGACTGCTGGCATGTGGGTACTTGTCTTTTCCTTTTTATGAAAATGTGTAGATTAGACAGAGGAAAGAAGGGTTAAATATGTCATGTGAGATTGTTACCCATTAACAAAGGTATCCAACACACTGCTTCTGAATGAACACTCAAGCATATATGGGGTTAAAACACAAAGGACTGGATTGTGTCGCATACAGGAAACTGAAGAGTTTAAATTCTGGTGCAAATTAATGGTATCATGGTGGGGGGTGTTCTGCAAGTACCTATTGATTTAATATGTGATTTAACCCCATGATTCATTTTGGTTTTCAGGATTGCTCTACTTTGCCCTGATATATAAGGCCTATTATGTGTATACTAGTGTAAAAGCCCATGTACACGGGCCAAAGTGCGTCACGGCAGGTACCAACGGCTATTTAACAGCAGGTGTACTACTGCAGAACTACATGGCAGTTGTACCACCACAGAACTACACCTCCCAGCATTCCGTGCGTTCTGGCAGTGACTACTGCGCGTGGCTGCATCGGACAAACATACATCTGGCCTTTTATTATTAGTGATGGTAATAGTAATCACTCAGTAATAGGATTTAACATGTGAAATCTGCTACAGTTGTTTTTATCCTGAATCTAACAGTGTATAACTGTGTGTATACCGACAATGGACAGTACAAACACAAGGGTCCAGATTACATCCCAGGCAACCCTATGCAAGGCACTCTAGGGGGGAGATTCGCTAAGAGGAGATAAAGAGTTGATAAAGTGGAGAAGACGTCTCCAGTTTATCACTTCTCCAATTCCTGTGTTATTCTATGGAGCCTATGCTCTAAGACTCAGCTCTGGAGATCTTAGTGCATAGGCTCCATAGAACTAAACTGGCTAACACTCGAATCTAAACGTGTCCTTCACCTCTCTTGCATGGTTTATAATCACTTCTCTAGAAAACTACCAGACTACCTGAGCAGTATGCTTACTCCAGCTCTCCATACTAACTATAACTTCCACTCCACTGCTAACAACTCACTGACTATTCCACAGTACCCGAGCAGTATGCTCACCCAGCTCTCCATACTAACTATAACGTCCACTCCACTGCTAACAACTCACTGAGTATTCCACACTACAAGAAAGAAGACGCTCGATCTGCCTTTTCCTTCAGAGCTCCAAAAGTCTGGAATAACCTACCTGAAAAAATCATATCTTCTCCCAGTCTAAAATCCTTAAAAATAACTACTTCTTTATATCTAAAAACAATATGAAACTGTATATAACATTTTAATATATATATATATATATATTATGTCTCTGTATTAGTACAAATATGCAACTCTTTGCTGTAAACACTCCAGGACATACTTACAAATTAGATCAATCTCAATGTAATCTTCCTGGTAAACATTTTCTAAATAAAATAAATAAATAAAATAACATAGGATCTGAAGAAGTGATGAACTGTCATCTCCACTTTATCACCGCTTAGTGAATCTCCCCCCTGGCATCCTTAGCTCCACCTATGGCCACACCCCCAATGCTCACAATACCCCACCCCATGTCCCATCCACTGTTTCCTGGAAGAGAAAATACCCTTGGCCTAAAAAGAAAAGAAAAAAAAAGCTTTAACCCCTTGGTTTCTAATGAAATCTCTAATCCTCTAGAAATCCAGTCCTATAGACCATAAGCTCTCACGGGCAGGGCCCTCTGACCTTTTTGTCTCCATATTCCATTTGTACCATTTATTATCTTTGTATGTCCACTCCCTATTGTAAATCGCCGCGGAATAAGTTGGCGCTATATAACTGAATAATAATAATAAATCAGAATGTGGGTGTGGCCAGCATAGTTTGGCATCTCGACTGTTGCCTACTCTGTCTATTGGGAAATCCAGACACAGGAAAAGTACGCTTTTCAGCTAGTTTTATCCAGGGACCCATAGAGCTTCCCTCTAGAGGCCTATACACAGACAGACAATTGATTCCACAACACAGTGGTTTGATCAGCGCTGGATTTACATCTCAGGAGCCTGTAGGCACAGAAATTTGAAGCGCCCCCCCATTAGCCATCTCCACTGGACACCTCTTCAATGCTCCAAATCTCCACATTGCCCCCATCAGCTCCAACTTGCCCTCACATCGCCCCCCCATCAGCTCAATATTGCCCCCATCAGCTCCAACTTGCCCTCACATTGCCCCCCATCAGTTCCATATTGCCCCCATCAGCTCCAACTTGCCCTCACATTGCCCCCATCATCTCCACATTGCCCCCATCAGCTCCACATTGCCCCCCATTAGCTCCAGATTGCCCTCACATTGCCCCCATCATATCCCCATCAGCTCCAACTTGCCCCCATCAGCTCCACTTCCATTTCTTACCTCCCTGGCGGTGGAGCGACAGGAGAGATCTTCTGCACAGACCTGTAGCTGCTGTTGCTCCCGCACAGTCTTCTCTTTAGTAAGGCAGAGCGCTGGGAGATGATGTCATCTCCCAGCGCTCTGCATTACTAAAGAACCAATGAAGGAGCTCAACAGCTACAGGTCAGGCACAGACCTCACCATGCGGTGGGCGGAGGGTTACTCTCAGAACTGCGAGGATATTGTAAAAAAAGTAAAAAAAAAAAAAAAAAATATGAGACGCCCCTCTGTGGGGTGCGCCTCTAGGCAGATGCCTACTCTGCCTTATGACAAATCCGGCCCTGGGTTTGATAAATAAGCAGGGATCTATTAAAGAGGTACCAGCACTGGTCTTCAAGAGCTACAAACTGTCCATGCTTAAAGATTATGTTTGCTTACATATAGCTTGATTAGTAAAGTTTTATTATGAAAAAAATATACATTGTAAGGATTTTTCTACTGATTACAAGTGTACCCCCACTGCTTGCAGTTGCTTTATTCCAATGTTATCACAGCTCAAACTGTTGTGAACTGGTGTAGCTGTTTCTATCAAATTCTATGGAGAACTGTAGCCAGTGGCTTACCTCTTCACTGTAATACAACATCATTGTTGCTAACAGTTTAATGGAAAAAATCAACAGTTCCTACAATAATAACTTTGGAATGAACCATCTCTCATCAGTAGGCGTATCCAGTTTTCAGGCGTGCAGCCGCTAGAGGACCACTGAATTCCATATTGTGCCAGGACCATCATGGGTCCTTAATGCAAGTTTATCCATTACAGTCCTGGCACATCATGGGTTAACTAATAGTCAGTAAATGAGTAGATAACTGGCCACCATACACCAGGAGTTGGTGTCTCATGTAGTGACCCTGGCCACACCCATAACTCAGAATGAGGGTGTGGCCAGAACAGCTGAGGTGCCCCTCAAAACTTGGTGCTCTAAGCTGCTCTATCTAATGAGAATTCTAACTCTGCCCTTGAGGACCAGTGTACCCCTGATCATTAATCCTTTAAAGGGATAGTAATGTTTCATAATAAAAGCAGCTCTAATTAATCATCATAGTATTTGGACTTTGGAGAGTGTTATTTCAGTTCTGTCAGAGTTGTAGTTCAGGAGTAATTCAATGACAAAGTATCCCCCTCACACCCCTTTTACTGTGGTAACACTGCTCAGCCAGAGCAGAAGGGAGGTGCCCAGGTAGACTGCAGAGAGGGACAATCTTCAATTAAGATAAGGGAAAAACCTGAAAAACTTGTCAAGGGGGGCAGGGCTTTCATTGTTCTCATAGGAAGAAGAATGTCCCCTGCTGTTATCTGTCTGATCTATGGACTGGATTCCACATCTGAGAAGAGATGGCTTACACTAGGTAAAAGGGGCAGGAGGGGAAACTTTGCTTGTGAATATCTCTTAAAACATAAAGGTTTGAGAGATAAGACTTATATCATTCTTCATGTTTTTTTAATGCCTACAAAATAAAATAAAGATAAAACGAAGTATTACTATCCCTTTAAGCACTAGAGGGATGTGTACATAACTGTGAAGCGGGTAAACACAAACCAGGTAAAAGTAGGAAATGTTTTGACGTTCTAGGTTCTTTATCAAGCTACAATCTTTGAATTGTGTTCATAGTGACACCTTCTCTGTTACTAATACACAGAGCACACACTCTTAGATTAATTTACACTTGCAGGCACACTTATCCAGTAATACACATAATAGGTTCTGCATCAATCACACAAAACACTGGGAGCCAGCAATTTCTTCTTCTGATTTATTAATTGAACAAATAATTTCTATACAGCAGATACAGAATCAAGTACAAATCTACACAGTTGTTTTTCCCCATAACAAAGGTTGGGGGTCCCATAGGGGCAGGGAAAAAGGGCACAGAACAGTCTATTTGGGGTTAGGGAGCAAGACAGTCTGAGGTGTCCAATGAAAGGTAAATCTGAGCTTTGCACTGGAAGGTGCTGGTGGTGTCCGGAAGAAGCTCACAGCTGTGTAGGTTGGGGGAGACATCCTTCACACACAGTGCCTGTAGGAAAGCGAGGGATGGTATTAATAAAGCTGGTTGAGAGTGACAGTGATATGAAGAAAGTGAGGGAAATGGATGGATATGGATACAAAGGCAAATGTTGAGCAAATCTGGGTGAAACCAATTCTACCTTACTAAATAAATAAAAATCCCCAAAAATTTAACTGGAAATTTTAACCCCTTTGAATACAGGAGAGGTCTCCAAAGCATTTCTTTGGAGACCTCCCTGGCATTTGAGGGGTTAAAAGCAAAATTTAAAACAATGGGAATTTTGATTTTTCCCCTAAGGTGCAGATAGTTTGACCCATAATTTCTTCCAGTTTTCTGTTTGAACTCACCACTCTATGTGTTGTACTTGTTGTCGTTCCAGTTGATCTACAGAACTGAAACATGAACATAGTAACCTGCTGAAGAGGTTGGACCTGAATGATTTCTGTCTCCACTCTCAGCAACAGTGTTACCTATCTACTCTATACAGTTCGTCTGTGTAGGACTCAGGCACATTCTCATCCTGTCTTGTCTGTGATGAGAGTATTGCTAGTCACTGTCACATCTACATACCTCCCAAGTGTCCCACTTTAGGAGGGACAGTCCCTCACTGAGACCCAAATCCCTCTGTCCCTCTTTTTCACCCTGGTGTGCCTCTTTTTAGGAGATCAGACTGTGTGGTGTGTTTATAAGTTAATCATACTGCTCCACAGCAATAAACCTCACATTAATGTTTGTTTAGACTTCAGTATATGCGTTTATAAATTAGCCTGAGTACATAAAATGCTTTGGTCTTGCTCTAAATAATTTGTTCGGTTACATAAAGATGTGTCAATAGGTCATGAAATAACCTAAAACTAATAGGCAATGCCGTGCCCACCAGCCACAACTAAAACAAAAATGTCCCTCTTTGGCCATTTGGAATGTTAGGAGGTATGCTTCTATTCCAAATCTCACTCACCATGTTTGGCATAGGCAACCTTTGGACCTCCAGCTGTTGGGGACTGCAACTCCCATCATCCCCAACCAGCTGTTGGCTGTTTGGGGATGATGGGAGTTGTATTCCCCCACAGCTGGAGTTGACTATTTGGGGGGTAAACTACTGAGCAATACAGATCACTTTGATATTCATAACGTTTAGTCATTAACCCCTTAAGGACCACGGAGCAGTTTTTTTTTTTTTTTTTTTGCTCATCCGATGCCGGACTCCCCAAACGGCATCCATGTATGTCCTTGGTCCTTTAGGGACATCCACCTCGTGGCGTACATGTACGTCATGGGTCGTTAAGGGGTTAAACCACAAGCATCCAAAGTGCACTCAACGGGTCAAATATGGCCCTCCTGACCCCTCTGTTTGGCCTGCATGATATTTTTAAAAACATTTTTGTGTTTCTCTGTTGATTCTCTTGAAATCACATATTGCCCTGCTGGTGTCATGTAATGGTAAATTGCTCTGCCATTTTACTGTGATGTGTATTGCCCTGCTAGTCGAGCAAGCTCAGTCTATGACAGATCGCATTTGTTGATCTAGAGTATCAGTTGCCTAATTTACTGCCATCAAAGAGTTACATTTGCTAAGTGAAATGTTAGATACATTTTTATGCTCGTGGATGTTAGATATGTCTCCAGTGCATCTAAGATCTATAAAGTATTCAGGGGCTTAATTATCTAATTATGGGCTGGATTGCTTTACACATGATAAATGTTATTCCTCACAGATTCCTACTGATGGTTATGGGGAAAAAACATTTTGGAGATAAATAATACAATGGATTACCATACTGCCTAATGGTCTACCCTGATTAACAAACAGAAAACAGCTTTATTTGCCTATAAATGCCTTGGATTTTAGATACGTTTCCAGTGTATTGCTTTGCAATCCAAAGGGTTAAAAGCATATCCAATGTTCCCGTTATGAAATTTAAAGCAGGCGACAAGAAATGGAACTTTTATTGGCTGAGTGGCTTTAGAGACCACATGCTGTAAATCTCTTTATCAGACATGTTATGAAATGAGAGAGGCACAGCATATTACAGATAGTACAGTAGATGACGATCACATGTTCATGTCAGTGGAAACTATAAGTACTTCATTTATTTTACCTACTGTCTAAAGCAGGGGTTGAAAAATATTGGTTTTCCAGCAGTTGGGGACAACTCCCATAATCCCACACCATTGCATATGATGGAGTGCAATAAAGGTAACCATGTTTGGTTGTCTCCTGCGTTATTCATAACTAACATGGTATCACTCTTCACCCAAGTATAACTGATCCAGTTTTAAATTAATTAGATACGATCCCTTTTGATTTATATGTTAAGTAACTGAAATGTTGGCTATGTTTTAATGACCAAATTATGTTCTTGTTGCCATATCTTGGAGTCTACTAAGTCACTAGTCTAGTTACCTACCTGGCTGACTTGGTGAGATTTTGATTGGATCAAATGTCAATGTACAAAGCATCAACTGGGAGGCAACGCTGTTGTTTTAACTTTCTCTGTTGTAACGTCCTCATCTGCCCAGGATTAACTCATACTACCTTGTCTCACTAAGGTGTCACCTATACCTCCTACTCACATACAGACTATTTATACCAAAGGAAGTCAACATCTATACCTACAGCTGTTAGAAACTACATATCCTATCATCTCCAGCCAGGCAACAGCTAGTTGGGGAGATGGGGTTGTAGCTTCCAACTGACTGAGGTCAAAATATTGATGCCTCCTGGTTTACACCTGCCTTCACTAATGACCTACTCACTCAAATTCAGCACCTTATACTCCGGTTTGCAATCATATGCACACATCCAGGGTACTATTCATGCCTCCTGAGTACTTGTGTCTCTGCTCACCACCCAAGCTCTGCTCTTGAACACATCTGTCTCTGCTTACCATCAGAGTTTGTCTCCTGTCTCCTAAGAACATCTGGCTCAGTTCACCACCAGAGCTCTACTCTGCCTCCTAAGTACATCTGACTCTGCTTACCACCAAAGCACCACTGACTCTGTGTTACACCGAAGAGTGCATTGCTACACATGTGACTGTTCATGCATCCTTCTCACATGTTACATTGCAATTAAAGGGATAGTAATACTTTGTTTTGTCTTTATTTTATTTTGTAGGCATTAAAAAAACAAGAAGAACGATATAAGTCTTATCTCTCAAACCTTTATGGTTTGAGAGATATTCACAAGCAAAGTTTCCCCTCACTGACCAAAACAGTCAAGTCTGCCATCTAGCTGTCAGATTTGGAATCTGGTCCATGGACTGGCTGTGGCTCTACACAGAGCCGAGATCGCCAGATATAAGAAGAACTACATCATTCGAATAGTCTACAAAGTGTGCCTGGTTTGCAAGCACACTTTTTAGACCCTTCCAATGAAATAGTTATTCATGTTTTTTTTAATGCCTACAAAATAAAATAAAGATAAAATGAAGTATTATTATCCCTTTAAGACTTGGTTCTTTTACCTGTGAAAAAGTAATCACTGTTTTTTTCTCAAACAGTCCTATTATTCTATGGGGGAATGTAGCAATAAAATCAGTGATAACTTTCCACGGCTAACAGAATCCGGCCCTTAAAGGAGACCTATCACTTCCTATTAATGATCCACACACACACACACACACACACACACACACACACACACACACACTTACCTTACAATGAACAGAATCCTAATGGTTCCTATGAATTTCTCTTACTCTTTGTTTCAAGAAATCCCATCTTCAGTCAGTCCTAGATGTCCCGATCCCAGAAGCAGACATTGCGTTTTCTAAGGGGACCTCAAACTATGCTCACATTTAAGAACCAGAGTAATTTGTTACACACCTGTCTGGTCCTTAAGCCCTTAATGACTGGTGATGTGTCAAGACCATCACCTTTTTTTTTCCCCGAAGGACCGGTGACGGTGCTGGCACATCACGTATTTTGTGCTTACAGCAATCCTGCGGGAGTGATGTAAGCACTAACGGGTTTGAAATTGACCTCTCCCAAGACACTAGAGGTCTCTCTCAGAGCCCTGATCTGCTCGCTGGTATACTTCACTGGCGTGCGACAGTGACCAAAGTGCTTCTTAAGGGAAGTCCGCTTCCCTGGACCACTGGTCATTAAGGGGTTAAAGGGTTAAGTAGGTTCATGCACTCTACCTGCTTCAACTGCAAGCAACTATCATGTGTGCCTCCATGGACAAGACATCCATAACTGATTGAAAATTTGCAATGTATTGCCTAACCCTTGATCATTAAGGGGTTAAGCTGTACTTACACCTGTTGCTCGCAGTTAATTCACTGTCTATTCCAATGCTCACGCTTAATGCAGAATATGTTCCATTGCTCACACTCCAATGATTACACTCAGTTTCTCTATACACTCTACAATATCTCATCATACTCCGGATTTACTAACACCACTTGTTCATTCATTCTATTAAAACCATTTCCTCCTTTCTTGTACTTCTCCCACTTAACTCTGTGTTCTCCCATTATACTCACCATGCTTTTGAGTACGGCTCCTTGCTTCTGAACTCCCAGACTGTTCAGAAAGTTGTCCTCCATGTTTTCGGGGCTTTCCGGTGCATTTTCAGGCTCAGATCGGCGAATGTCAGGGGATCGGCGGATCCCAGAGAGCAGCCCCGAAGCACGGCCCACAGAGTAATAGCTGGGGCCAGTCGACTGTTTGTACCAGGCATGAGTGCGCTGGCAAGAGAGTAGCAAAGCAAGTGCACTGCACAGCAGGGTCAGACGAAGGTTGGAACGGGAACCTACACACAGCATTGTGGGATTCTGAAGCTGGGGGGGCTGTTGGTAGGAGCGGAATTGTGAGAGTAAAGAGCTGCTGGCTTATATAGAGGAGAGGGGAGTGTGTGACAGCGACAGCTCAGACAGCAGGGGGGGGACAGGGGGGAGAGAAGAGGGGGCTAGAATTTTATTAAGCCTGTGACAGTTCTGATAGTCACTAAATTAGCATTAAGCTCAGAGCAAAGTAAATGGAGATATTCTATCTAATGATACAATTTGACTGGCAAGCGATAAAGCATGGCTAGGAAGAGATTGCCCATGGTTAATAACGAGAATAATGTGACAATTGACCTACCTAACCAAGCTTCATACAGGAACATACTGTATATCCCAAATGTTTCCAGCAAAAGAAGAATTGAATGGAAAATCCCAAGTGGCAGATTCAATATGAAAAGGGGATTAATTCTGAAACAAACCAACAGTACCATAGGCTACATCTAGCAATCCCATTAAGCTAAATGGGAAACGTAGTCCCTTGAATGTTACAGAGGTACTGTTATCCAACTAACCCTTTACAAACCAGATACGAGAAATGCATACTACAGGGCTGCAGTGATTATTACTGCATTGCAGTGGTTCCCATTCAGTAATCAATCACATATTTTTCATATGTGACTTTTTTAACCACCTGATCTAATGGTATCCTTTTAAAACGTCTAACACAAAACATCTTGCATCGACACGGAGCTATAAACATGTTGCCGTGATGAAAAGGGAGACATGAGAATCTCTCCTTGCCAGAAAAGCGCGAGATTCTCATGTCGCCGGTATTAAACAGCACATCAAGTACTTTATTTTATTACATTTGTATTGGGCATCCATCCTGACCAGATCTGAGGTCCGAACATAGCCGCAGATTTACAGACTTCTTTTTAAAATTAGCAATAACAGTGTCCACCTGTTTCATGAGATAAGCGAACTGCATTGTTAACCCCTTGAGTACTGCTCAGCGCTGCTCCGGGCTCCCTCTCCCCTTGTCTCTGAGTGCTCCACTCTGCCCTGTCATACTGCATGCAGAAACAAGTGGAGAGAGAGCCCGGAGCAGCACTGATCAGCAATCAAGGGGTTAACAATGCAGTTCGCTCATCTAGTCAAGCTGGGTGTCCAATACAAATGTAATAAAATACAGTATTGGATGCTCTGTTTAAAGGGTTAGTAATGTCCCAAAAAAGTTTTTCTTGCATTTAAAAGAGCTTAAAAAGCTAAGTTAAATGCAAAAAACTGTATCTCTCAAACGGCTATGGTTTGAGAGATACAGACATTTAAAGTTCTATGTCTCCTACTGACAGCTGTAAAGCTGTCAGCAGGAGATCCATGGTGGTCGACATGGAGGCTCTGCAGCAGAGCCGCAATCTCGTTAGAGGCACATGTTTTGGACCATTCCAATGAAGGGATTCGTTGTAACTAATGAGACTGCGGCTCTGCTGCAGAGCCTCGTGTCGACCTTCAAAGTGGAGCAATTCTGGGGCAAACCAACTTCACTCTAGAGTACATATACACATTCAACAGATTGAAGTTGATTTTAATAGGGCTTTTTAACCCATTGAATGCTAGAGAGGTCTCCAACAACCTCTCTAGCATTCAAGGGGTTAAAATCCCCCTTTAAATCAACTGAATTTTTTATTTGACCCCCTATGGTGAAGTTGGTTTGTCCCAGTATTGCACCATTCTACTTTTTAAACATACGGCTCTCTGGGCAAAGCCACCTGCACAAAATACAAAACCCTACTGATTTAAAGGGGAACTATCACCCCACATAAAGTTTCCCCCCAAGAATTGCCCATCTGGCGACTAGCTGCACAATAGTAGTATTCACCAGAATAATTACCGCTTTATAGACAAATCCTACAGCTGCCGAGACTGAAGGCCAGGCAACATCGCTTTAGAAGAATCTGCGCACCTGCACCGTCAGTCCCTATCAATACCTTAAGGTAGCAAGCAGTGCCTCCTAGAGGACACTGGGACTGACAGCGCAGGTGCACAGACGTCTCTAAGAAAAGAAGTCTGCGCTGTTGCCAGGCCGTCAGTCTCAGCAGCAGTAGGATATCTCTGCAAGCCTGTAATTATTCTGGCTAATAGTACTATTGTTTAGCTAGGCACCAGATGGGTATTTCTTGGGGGGAAACTTTATGTGGGGTGATAGTCATACCTGAGAACTTCATGGTTGGGGCTGCCTGGAGGAGAGCTCTCAGGTGCCGATGAAAGGAGAGAAATGACGCGATTCGAGTCATAAAATGGATGGGGCTTAATCACGAGTGGGGGGGGCGGGACTTCAAAAACAAGAAAAACAGATCTATAGATGGGGGAAGGAGGAGAAGAGGGTGGGGAGAGTAAGGCACAGGGTGGGATTAAGCACAAGTGGGTAGAGTTTCATCAGAAACTCCCCACATCTGGAGAATCTTCCTGAGTACAGCAAGGGTACTCCCACTGCTGAGAGGTGTTTTATTTAAAAGTTATTGCAGCTCAAACTTGATTTTTTTTTTTAGGTGCAGTACCTCAATGGCCTGAAATGTTACAATGGCATTGTACTACACCTTTCTATGGACAGCTTTTTTCAGTAGGCCATAGACCTCCATAGGATAGTGTAGCAACAGCGCCACTGTATCATATCAGGCCATTGAGATACTTCATCTAAAAAAATTCACGTTTAAGCTACAATAACTTTTGAATGAAATACCTCTCAGCAGTGGGAGTACCCTTGTTTTACTCAGGAAGATAAGCCCTACAATATATATTTTATATACGTGTTACTGTCCCTTTACTTTTTTGATTGCTAGTGATGTTTCCAGCAGTTGGAGACCATTCTTAACAGCCCAATTTAAACCAGTGAGGATCTTTTCTTCCAATAATTTATTTTTATCATTAGAACTTTTTAATAGCTTGTTTGATTTTATATCAATTATATTTATATTTTCCTATACCCAGTTTCTTTTCAGATATTTATTATTAGTTTATGACATATTAGTCCTTTAGGGGGCACCCATGGTCTGAACATTTTATTAATTATTTCAATCATATATCAGGGTTTGGGTGCAGGTTTCACGTTTAATATTATACTTTTTCTTTTTTAAAGGGTTAGTAATGTCAAAAAAAAGTTTTTTTGCATTTAGAACAGCTTAAAAAGTTGTGCTAAATGCAAAAAACAGTATCTCTCAAACCACTATGGTTTGAGAGATACAGGCATTTAAAGTTCGATGTCTCCTGCTGACATCTGTAAAGCTGTCAGCAGGAGATCCGCAATAACATTACTGACAACGAATCCTCTTCATTGGAATGGTCTAAAATGTGTGCTTGCAAACCAGACACACATTTTAGACCATTCCAATAAAGGGATTTGTTGTCAATAACGTGAATGCGACTCTGCTGCAGAGCCTCCGGGTCGACCGACACGGATCTCCTGTGGACCTCTTTATAGCTGTCAGCAGGAGACATTGAACTTTAAATGCCTGTATCTCTCAAACCATAGCAGTTTGAGAGATACAGTTTTTTGCATTTAGCTCAACTTTTTATGCTCTTCTAAATGCAAAAAAAACTTTATTTTTTGATATTACTAACCCTTTCAATTACGTATACTCATGCTGCACATAGATATTACTAATTTTTTGGTTCTCTTTTATTTCTAACATCAGGTGGGTTATGCACTAAGGTGTGATAAAGAGGGGATAACACTGAGATAACTTCTCCAGTGATTTCCCTTCTCCAGTTCCTAATGTTATTCTATAGTGCCTGTGCGCTAAGATATCCAAAGTTGGAGAAATCGTAGTGCATATGTAAGTGCTATAGAATAACACAGGAACTAGAGAAGTGATATCACTGGAGAAGTAATCTCTGCTTTATCACTTCTTTATCACGCCTGCATCTTCCCCCGGGGATCCTGGTGCAACTGTGAACACCAACTCAAAGGAGAGAATTGGAGAGGATTGAAACTATCACATCATCATCTCATCATTTAATCTTTTTTGACCATTCATCTGAAGCCATTTTAGTTAATTTCATCAAACCATTTCATTTAATGAAGCGTGGAAGGACTGTAAGGTACAAGAACACTGAATGTGAAGTTAAGTGTGATAGGACTGTACACTGATCTATTTACCGATAAGACTATTTTAATGACAGTTATCAGTTTTGCTATAGTGCTTTCATGGGGCCATCATTTTGATATATATGTATACTGAAATGTTTTAAAATGTAAATGTTATATACTTAGTCTTAACACAAGCCAATCGTACACTTTAATCTGTTTTCATCTTGATCTTATACTACGTTCACACATCATTAACCCCTTCGCGTCCTGTGACGTACCCGGACCGTCACGCTGGTCCGGCACTTAAGGACCAGTGATGGTCCTGGTACGTCACGTACTTTTACTCACCGCGCTCCTGCAGGAGCGCGGTGAGTAATACCGTGGACTGAAATTGATCGATCCAAGACCGGAGCGATCTCTTTCAGGCCTCCTTTCGATGTGCCACCCCACGTGATCAGTCACGTGGGACGGCACGTCGAACTCATCTATCTGGTCCTTAAAGGACCAGACACCGTGGGATCGTCGGACCCTAAGGGGTTAAAGGGTAGACTAATGTCCCCTAAAAAATATTTAGATTTAGGTAGAGATTGAAAAAAAAAAAAAACTAATTGCAACAAACCCTATCTCTCAAACCGCTATGGTTTGAGAGATAGGGATTCAAAGTTCTCCCCTCCCTCCCCTTCTCCTGATGTTAGCATCTAGCTGACAGCAGGAGATCCTGTTCCGGGGACCAGCAGAAGGCTCTGCATCAGAGCTGAAATCGCGGTACTTAAAAAGAATTAATTCATTGGAAATGTCTACAAAGTGTGCTTGTAAACCAGGCACACTTTGTAGACAGTTCCAATGAATGAATTCTTTTTTAAGTACCAAGATGTCGGCTCTGCTGCAGAGCCTCCTCGGGTCATACAACTCAAATCTCGAACTTTGAATCCCTAAGTTTATTTTTTCAATCTCTACCTAAATCTAAATATTTTTTATGGGACACAAAACAAAAAGTTTCCCCCGATGAATTACCCATCTGGAGACTAGCTGCTCAATAGTATTAGTCGCCAGAATTATTACCTCCTTGTAGAGAAATTCTGCTGCTCCCGGTACTGACAGCCAGGAAACAGCGCAGACATCTTTGCATAGTGATGTCTGCGCACCTGAACTGTCAGTCCCTACCGGTACCTTCCGGTACCAAGCAACACCTACTAGAGCAGACTGGGACTGACAGTGCAGACATCACTATGCAAAGATGTCTGTGCTGTTTTCTGCTGTCAGTCCCAGCAGAATTTCCCTATAAGGAGGTAATAATTCTGGCGACTAGTACTATTGAGCAGCTAGTCGCCAGATGGGTAATTTTTCAGGGGAAACTTTTTGAAGGGTGGTAATTCCGTTTTAGCCCTTTGAGTGCCAGAGGGCTGTGCAACTCATGCACATCCCACTGGCACTCGAAGGGTTAAGAGGTAATAGATACAGTCATGTCAAGGAATATATTCTCAATGGGTGTATTAATATAAACAAAATATACTGTATTGTGTTCAATGGGAGCACTGGAATATAAATGTAATTATATTTTCCGACCACTGTTACCAGCCCAGTTTAAAACAATAAGGAATTATTTTTTTGTTTCATATGCTGCATTTGAATTGGTCTAGAATGGTTCCAGATCATCATAGTACATCCATCTCACTGGCCCAGCAGTTTACGTGTTTGCGTGGGTGGGTAAGATCTGTCTTCTCCTCAGCATTCCATTATAATTTAATTGCAATCAGAATTCACCATACTGAATATCTACCAAATAAACAATGTAGCTCTGCACTTGCCCCCACCTCAGCTGTCAGCCTGGTGATGTCCCATCCAAATCTGTCACCTTTTATCCTTTCCAATATCTTTAGACATGTTCATTCTGTCATATTCCCAGTTAATCTGACGGCTGATGAATTGATTCTTTCTTATCTCAGTATGTTTGTGCTGTAGATACGTCACCAGCCCAGTGATTCATGTCTGTTTACATGGCACCTACAAAATAGTGGACAACGAGTGCACCCAACTTATCTGTACCCCAAAATCTGTATTTCCTGGATACAGTCTTCTGGATAAAGTGCAGTATCCTTTTGCTACTGTCCAAGGCAAGTTTCAGCAATATGCTCAGCATTTGTTGGACTACTAAGTTCATCATATAGATAACAGCATTGCATTCCTACTGGAATGGAAATAAGGCGCCTTATTGAGGTAATGCAAGGAATAGTCCATATGTACAGTACCAGTCACTGGCCGGTCTGTCTTCAAACAGTTGCTGCTTTCCATTGGTGTCCTCAGTCACATGAATACCTTCTAATGCCCATACATATATGAATCAAAAGGAAGATAAAAAGCCACTTTGAGAGTAGCATCTGGTGTAGGGTGAAGGCTACCTATTGAGCAGGTACTTACTAGATCTTGGGGGTTAGTAAGTAACCCAGCCTGGACCTAACATCAGAGAATTTTGGTGGTTCACTTAAAGGCATACTTTTCCTGTCCCTTTGTTGCTCTTAGGTCCAGGAAGCTTGAGTCATACCTACTTCTTTGGGATGAATCATTATCCCCAAGCTCTAGTAAGTATCTGCTGAACAGACAAGCTTCACCCTATTTCAGGTGCTACTCTCAAAGTGGTTCTGACTCTTCCATTTGTTTTATACAATTTCCATCATCCTCAGACCAACAGCTGAGGATGAAGGAAATTGTAGTCCAACAACTGCAAGGTGACAGGTTGTCCAACCTTGGTCTAACTCATTCTTTGACTCAGCGAAAAGGCCCTGATCTGTTGGTGCTATGAGGGTGATATGATTACCATTTACAAATATATTATGGGTCAATACAAAGAACTCTCTAAGGAACTATTAACTCAAAGAGCTGAGCAAAGAACAAGAGATCATCCATTAAGACAAGAGAAAAAGGTCTTTTGACTATAACAAAGGAAGGATTTTTTTAAAAGTAAAGGCGGTAAAGTTATGGCATTCTTTGCCTCTGGATGCTGTGCTTGCAGATACTATAATTGCTTTCAAAACATAATAGATACCCGTCTAGCACAGAACATTATTGAGAAAGATGACAGCATCAATTTGCTGGTGAGATAGCTCAGCTGTTTAATGCACCAGCTGTAGAATCTGAACCCCAGGGTCACAGTTTCTAGTCCCAGCAAGGTCAACTCATCCTTTCACCCTTATTAGGTAGGCACATGAGTACCCAGGAAATACTTGGAAACGAGAGACAATCTCAATATATCCTTCCTGGTAAAATACTTTCATAAAAAAGCAGCTAGTATGTTGATCAAGGGAAATAATCAAGTGCCATTTTGAGTTAGTAAGTAATTTTTTTACCCACTTGGGGCAGGTATCTTTTTGAAAGGTCGCACGCAGAACAGCGTGCAGCCATTTAACTCTTTCACCATGTCGCCTGGATAAAAATAGTGACATGACAATCTCGCAGTGCATGACAGCTCAAGATTGTCACGTCGCCTAGTCAGTGGTCGCGTTTAATAGTTATACATCGGGTGATTCTCGTCAATCACCTTCAGTTTCAGCTTTAACAGTTTGGCTCTTTTTTTGGTTACCTTTGTTCCGGGGCAGCCTCCTTTCGCAGCTTTATGAAGGGGCTATTATAACAAAACTCCTACACAGTCAGTATGTGAGCCGATCCTGCCTCTCCCCTTCTCTGTGTGCAGAATGACAGGGAAAAGCGGAGCATGCAGAGAAGGGGAGAGGCAGGTTCGGCACACATACTGACTGTGTAGGAGTTTTGTTATAATAGCCTCTTCATAAAGCTACGGAAGGAGGCTGCCCCGGCACAAAGGTAACTAAAAAAAGAGCCAGACTGTTAAAGCTGAAACGGAAGGTGATTGACGAGAATCACCGGCTGTATATCTATGAAACACGGCCGTTGACTAGTCAACATGACAATCTCATGATGTCATGGTGAAAGAATTAAATGGTTGCACGCTCTTCTGTGTACGACCGTTCAAAAGTGAACCCTTGGGGCTTAATTGAAAATTTCTTATATGTTATTTTTGCCCTTGTCTGGATCAACTGATTGATATGCATTGGGTTGAACTTGATGGACACAGGTCTTTCTTTCAGCATCAACAACTATGTTACTAAGTCACAGACAGCCCTGATATTACCTTCTTGTGACCAAATAATCTCCAAATGCTTGTACATTAGTGCAAGATATTAAATGGTCCCACAGCACACACAGGTTCCTGCATATGCCATCACTGTCCCCTCTATTAGCGTAGACGGAACACAGCTGCTCCATAATTTTACAAGATAATTTACAAGACTCATTTTCTGTGCCTGGAATCTGCGTTTCTTCTCGGCTCTTTATTTCTCCATAAAGAGCCCTGAAAATTATTTGTGCTCATATTAAGCCAAGTAGGCATGACACACTTGTGTGGCTCATTGAAAAACAATAAAGGGAAAAGGCCCAAGATATTGTAATGAGGGGGACACGCATTGCTTAATTTCACATAGCGCTGCCTTTAACTAAGTAACATCGTCAAATGAAAGGAAACTTGACAATAAAATAAAAATCTGAAAAGGAGCAATTAGGCTATCTCAAACTGAAAATGAACAAAGGACTGCAAAAGAAAGTAAGACAAATCCTAAAATTATATATATATATATATTTCAACAGCAAAATGAGGAAGTCATATACTGGATCCCTTATGAACTAGTTAAAGAGATAGTAATACTTCGTTTTATCTTTGTTTTATTTTGTAGGCATTAAAAAAACATGAAGAACGATATGTCTTATCTCTCAAACCTTTATTGTTTGAGAGATATTCACAAGCAAAGTTCCCCCTCACGCCCCTTTTACCTAGTGTAAGCCATCTCTTCTCAGATGTGGAATCCAGTCCATAGACCAGACAGATAACAGCAGGGGACAATCCTCTTCCTGTGAGAACAATGAAAGCCCTGCCCCCCTTGACAAGTTTTTCAGGTTTTTCCCTTATCTTAATTGAAGATTGTCCCTCTCTGCAGTCTACCTGGGCACCTCCCTCTGCTCTGGCTGAGCAGTGTTACATCAGTAAAAGGGACGGGAGGGGGATACTTTACCATTCAATTACTCTTGAACTACAACTCTGACAGAATTGAAATAACACTCTCCAAAGTCCAAATACTATGATGATTAATTAGAGCTGCTTTTATTCTGAAACATTACTATCCCTTTAACAGATTGTTTTACAGCATTTAGGCCTGTATTTGGTATCACTATGTAACACAGAGTAATTTTCTCTAGTGTTTTAACCTGGATTTTACACTCTAAGCAGCTTGCTGGAAGTTGAGGGCATGTTGCATTGAACACTAAGTTTCATCAGGCTTCATATACATATTGTGGTACAGAACCACTGTGTAGATCATTCACAGAAGCTTTATTGGAGGCTACAATGCTCATCCCAACTTTCAACAACTAGCTGAACCATACAGGTGGCAAAAAGTGATCTATAGCCAACACCAACTTGTGCTGACCATCACAGTGACTATGTAAGGCAGAGTAGGTAACAACGAAAGATTTCCAACAGACCCATGTAAACATAGCCTAAAGTTAGGGTTGACACCTTTTCTTAAAAAAAAAAAAAAATACTGCCCATGGCATTCCCTCCATAGACTTAAAAGGGAACTACCACCCCACATAATCTTTACCTTTACTAAGTCCCCAGCAGCTTAGTAGCGCTAGTCGCCAGAATAATTACCTTATTTAATAGATTTCTCCTCTCTTCCATGGGCGACAGGCAAGACGGAGCGCGGACATCTTGCCATTGTGACGTCCGCGTGCCTGCGCTGTCAGTCCCGGTCCCAAATGGCTCCTAGCAACACCTCCTAGACCCGGCTGGGACCGACAGCGCAGGCGCGCGGATGTCACAATGGCAAGATGTCCGTGCTCCGTCCTGCCTGTCGCCCATGGAAGAGAGGAGAAATCTATTAAATAAGGTAATTATTCTGGTGACTAGCGCTACTAAGCTGCTAGTCGCCAGATGGGGACTTAGTAAAGGTAAATATTGTGTGGGGTAGTAGTTCCCCTTTAACACTGGACAGAAGTCAATTTTTTACTGGCCTGCTGGTAATATACTGGCTGGGTGGCAACCCTACCTAAAGTAGAGGCAGATAAAGTAATTAATGAGGATGGAGCAGATACCTTAAACTAATTCTGAACTTTAAACATTAAGAACAGCATAATTTCTTACTGGTCTGCTGAAATTTGTTTTACCAGTGGACATTTCCAGCACAGATCATGCACGTGGCTTGCGAAGGACAAGGTCCAAAACAATTACTGGAAATAGGTAAAGGGGAACTATCACTACTATACGAGTTAAATTGTGGTTTGGCCAAAATGAAATGTTTAAAAATGATATGCAGGTACAGCTCTGCACCACAGTCTGTCACTCTTCCACTGCTCCCCTCACATGTAGAGTCTCGATTCAGCCTCCTCCGATGACGGAGGATTTGTCCTTGTAGGGTAGCATGCTCAGCTTACAAGGAGAAATCTTCAGTCACCGGAGGAGGCTGAATCAAGACGCTACATGTGAGGGGAGCAGAGTTGTACCCGCAGTCTGTCCGGAAGGGCACATATCATATCATATCATTAGCCAAACCACGATAAAAAAAAAAAATAATCTACACAATTATCCATGCTAGTCGCTCTATTTAGTAACTTATTAGCCCAACTTCTATAGGGTTGATAGTTCCCCTTTAAGATGTATACAGCTCTTGGACCTGTTGGAATAAACTATGGGTAAGGAACTTAATTCAGTAATAGCAAGACCAATGTTTTTAATTTCTTGAGTCAGTCTACTCAGGCATAGTCCCATGATATTGGAACAAAGCAGATATAGTATCATTATTAAAAAAAGGTGCAAGATCTAATCCTGTTAATTACAGACTTCCAAGTTTGACAACCATACTAGGTTTACTAAGAGATAAAATTAAAGTGGACCTGTCACCTATATGCATGTCATTAAAAACTGCCTACGTGTCACGTTTGCCAAAAGACCAACAACTGTACAGTTAAAGGGATAGTAATGTTTCAAAATAAAAGCAGCTCCAATTAATCTTCATAGTATTTGGGCCATGGAGAGTGTTATTTCAATACTGTCAGAGTTGTAGTTCAAGAGTAATTCAATGATACACTTCCCCCTCCTGCCCCTTTTACCTAGTGTAAACCAACTCCCCTCAGATGTGGAATCCAGACAGCTCACAGGAAGGGACAATCTTCTTACTGTAAGAACAATGAAAACCCTGCCCCCCTTGACAAGTTTTTCCCTTATGCTCACTGAAGATTGTCCCTCTCTGCGATCCACCTGGCCACCACCTTTCTGTTCTGAGGTGAGCAGCGTTACATCAGTAAAAGGGACGGAAGGGATGTAACGCTGCTCACCTCAGAACAGAAAGGTGGTGTCTAGGTGGATCGCAGAGAGTGACAATCTTCAGTGATCATAAGGGGAAAAACCTGTCAAGGGGAGCAGGGTTTTCATTGTTCTTACAGTTTTGACAGTATTGAAATAACACTTGCCATGGCCCAAATACTATGAAGATTAATTGGAGCTGCTTTTATTTTTTTAATATTACTATCCCTTTAAGGAAAGATACATACTTAGTTCTGTATGCACGGACATCTTGCCAGAATGACGTCCGCGTGCCTGCACTGTCAGTCCCAGCCGGGTCTAGGAGAAGTTGCTAGGAGCCGGCCGACTGACAGCGCAGGCGCGTGGACATCGTTCTGGCAAGATGTCCGTGCTCTGTGCTACTGACAACTGGGGAATAAGGCATATATCTATTAAATCAGGTAATAATTCTGGGGACTAGTGCTACTAAGCAGCTAGTCACCAGAAGGGGACTTAGTTAAGCTAAACATTTTGTGACATGGTAGTTCTGCTTTAAGGTAACCAATGAAAGTCACCACCAATCTGAGCAGTGGACGGATCAGACAGTGCAGACTCAGAGGCATCTTTCCGCTGTCCACTGGATGCCTGCAGAAAAAGGTGGATTACTTCAATAACATGGATTTATTCAGCATAATACAACTATTCCTTTGCCTGTTGCAATACTAGCAATGTATTGGAGGGCAATATTATGAAGCTGAACGTTCCACTTGAAATAGGGGTATTGCTTATACTTTGCAAGCTACAACACACTAGCTTACAAGTCTTAGAATTTATGTAGGTTATAACCCACAGTCCCCATAGACTGTTAAAGGGATAGTAATACCTAAAATGTAAAAAAAAATATGTTGTAGGGTTTATCCCCCTGAGTAAAACAAGACTACTCCCACTGCTGAAAGATGTTTCATTCAAAAGTTATTAATTTTCAAAGTTGAATTTTTTAGGTGCAATATCACAGTGGCCTGAAATTGTAGTGGCGCTGTTGCTACACCATCCTATGGAGATTTATGGTCCTGAGACCAGAGCTGTCCATAGGATCGTGTAGCAACAGCGCCACTCTACAATTTCAGGCCACTGTGATATTGCACCTAAAAAATTCAACTTTGAAAATTAATAACTTTTGAATGAAACATCTTTCAGCAGTGGGAGTACTCTTGTTTTACTCAGGGGGTTAAACCCTACAACATATTTTTTTTACATTTTAGGTATTACTATCCCTTTAAGGACAGGTTTTCTAACTTGAGCCTAGTATGCGGAGGCTGTGAATGCAACACATACAAATTTGGTAATATGAGCCAATGTCTTCTGGGTTTGTGGCAGCCCAGGGATTCAGTTTTCTGAATCCATCCATCCAACATCTGACGGGAGCCATTTTGAGGCTGCACAGTCCAAGGCTGTTTGCTTACTTTGCTCCCATAAGAGCAAACATAGTAAAAATATGATAACTGTCCATTAAAATGTATATGATCAAGCAAAAAAATCGGTAGAATGCAGAGATATGGAACCTTTTCATTTTGGGCCATATTTGAGAGTCTCAGCCTTCATTCTTGACCCCAATGCTTGTAATGTGTTCATTAATTACCCTGGAGTAAAATTTGTGGATTACAGAAACCTATGTAAGGTAACACACACACACAAAGATTACACAGAAACAAGTATGCTACAATATTCACAATGGGACAATAATTTTGGGGAGTTGATAGAGAAGAATTCTGGGAGTAATAACAACAATGTACAGTGACCTTTTATTGCTGACAACCAATAAGATACTATCATGTATAAAATATGTATAATTTTTTTTTTTTTTAAGGGATATAGATGAATACTGTGATAATATAATTGATTCACTATAAAACATTCTTAAGGCTTCAACTAGAATACAGGGGTGGAGTTTTAAGTACTAGGACTGAAAAACAGAAGACATGATTTAAAGTGATAGTAATGTTTCACAAAAACAGCAGCTCCAATTAATCTACATAGCAATTGAGCCATAGAGAGTGTTATTTCAATACTGAGAGTTGTAGTTCAAGATTAATTGAACGGTAAATTTTCCCTCTCCCGCCCCCCTAGTGTAAGCCCCCACTCCTCAGATGTGGAATCCAGTCCATAGACCAGACAGCTCACATCAAGGGTCAATATTCTACTGTGAGAACAATGAAATCCCTGCCCCCCTTGACAGGTTTTTCAGCTTTTTCCCCTATCTTAATTGAAGATTGTCCCTCTCTGCAATCTACCTGGACACTCCCTGCTGCTCTGAGGTGAGCAGTGTTACATTAGTAAAAGGGGAGGGAGGGGGATACTTTGTCATTCAATTACTCTTGAACTACAACTCTGACAGAATTGATATAACACTCTCCAAGGCCCAAATACTATGTTTAATTAAAGCTGCTTTTATTATGAAACATTACTATCCCTTTAATGGGAAAACATACACAGACATGCAAACAATTTGATAAAAAGGAAATAGAAGATTTTAGTGATAAAGAATATTCAAATTTCATTTGTTTACATTAGAAACGAGGGAGGGTGCAGGATTACAACACACATATTTTTGAGGGCAAAACAAAACTCTTTAGGCACTGAAAGCACTAAGAAAAAACAAAACAAACAAAACATAACAATGGAAACCTTACTATAAATTAGAGGAAACGTGGCTTCAAGTACAGCAAAGGAAAGGTTGTTTTTTTTTGTTTGTTTTAAACAATAAAGAAAGAAGGATTTTTTTTGTATGTTCAATAAAAGCATACCTTTTCAGCTGGAAACAATTTAGAGAATTATAATTGGATTCAACCCAGGATGTAGTTCAGGTACAAATACTACTGCCATTTCTTCTGACTCAGAAGAAATTATTTTTAACCCTTTGAGTGCCAGAGGGGTACTTAACGCATTGCAAAGCCCCTCTGGCACTCAAAGGGTTAATCACTTGATTTTCAACTTACTTCAATGACAATGGGCCATATGTTCAAAGAAGTAGCGAAATAGCTTTTGTCGTCTGTAACGACTTTTCAAAGTAAAGTGTCGTTGGGATCATTAATATTTTCAGAGTGTGTCGCTTGTGATCAAAAATATGTTGTTTGTCCTGACTGAAATTGTCGTATGTAACGACAAAAAAAGTCTTAACTAACGACAAAAATGTCTTAAAAATGTCTTAACCAATGCAATGCATTCCGTAACGCTCTGGCACTCAAAGGGTTAACTAACGACAAAAATTCTCACATTCAGAACACATTCCCTCCACTTTTTTCTTAACGTACAAATTTTGTCTTTTGCAAGACATATTTTTGTCGTTAGTTACGACAAATTTTCTCTTCCCCTATACGAAACTGGAGAATAGTTTAGCCCTGCCCTTGCCCCGCCCCTCTGCCTGTTAATTCTGGAGTTGTGTCGTACACAACGGACATTACTAGTTTTTTGTCATATACTCTATAGAAAATATGTCGTTCATGCATTCAATTACTTATTTTTGTCTTTCATACAACCATTTTTTGTCGTTATCCCTTCGAACATATGGCCCTGTTTGCCAGATCTCCTTTGTTAATGCAGAGGATGGAAAAGGTTGAATTTTGTGTTTTTCCCCATCCCTATCACCCAAGCACCCAATAAGTAAATATTTGGGAAATAAAAATTGTGTTCTCTTTTTATGTACATCATTCTCACTACAGAGGAAATATGATGTCTTCCTCTGCCATCCTCTCTCTTTAATTAACACCTGTTATGAAATGTACATTGTTCGGGGCTACATAAGAAACTTTGCAGCTCTGGTGCAGAGGTGTTCAACCTGCTGCTTTCCAAGTGTCGTGGACTAAAATTCCTCAACCTCAGCTATCCATTGGTCAGATAAGACTGCAGTGGTAGTCCAATGACAGCTGAAAACACAAATCCTGCCAACACCTACTTTAGGGCTTCAATTGGCCCTTTGCATTAAGGCTATCACTAGAAAAATGTATACATCTATCAGTATTCACTTAAATTTTATTTTGTTCAATATATAAATTAATTGTTGTGCATTAATATGAAAGAGATGTGTGTGCCAATAAGCAGAAACAAAACAAGTTGACAATAAAGTTTTGTGTGAGTCGCCTTGGAAATTATGCAATTATTCACAGATACAATAAAACAAGTATTACAATATAAAATGTTTATGTAATATTTATATCATATTCACAAAGGAAGAACTCAAATGGTAGCATGTGGGACAATGAATATCATGTGCACTGAACACAGCTGCTGTGCTATCAGCATTCCCTATTCCCAGCTGATGGTCCACTGAAATGAAGACTGTAGAAAAACACTTACAATAGCTGCCACCTTTATTTCTTAGCAAAGCAAAAACTAAACATGCTGGTAATGACTGCTGCTGCCTGTGGTTAGCCTCAATAGAAGCTGCAGCATGGATTAACCCACTGAGTGTCGGGGGTATGTACAACACAGCTACATACCATTTTTGCACATCTGACAAATTCCTTTGCAAGCTTTTATTCCTATCACCTAAAGCAACTGCAGAATGGGGGACAAATAATTCTCGCTGATATAAATGGGGCTCTTAATGGATTGAATCATAGCAAGGTCTCCAACCTGTATCATTCAAGGAGCCTCATTTGAATCAACAGGAATTTTATTTACCCCTTCAGTGCAGTTGATTTGCCTCAGTTCTTCTTATTACATCAGTCTCAGTGGCTGACAGAGAGCATAGGGTGGGTAAATCAGTGCATGAGAGACCTCAGTGTTGCCATCAAAGGTAGAATTAGTACATCCTCTTCTAGAATCTTGGAGGAGTCACTGAAATGTGTTTATTAGGAAATAATTATGGGAGTGGGGTATCATGATGTGCAAGCTCCAAAGGTTCGTGTATGATCTTTGAGGCTTATTCCTTGAATTTCCACTCTTGCCGGCACATAGGACAGTGCTGCTGCACCTGCTGCGAGTTCAACCACTTCAGGATGCAGTGCATGTGGAAGCAGTGAGAGCAATGACCCCACACCAATGGACAGTCATCTCCAGGAACCTTGCCTGCAAGGGAATGAGGGGGGAAGGGAATCAATCAATGTAAAAAAGACAGGGGAAAGATGCAGAGGGAAATAAGGAAGGAAACTGGAAGAAGAGGGGCAGTAGGGAAGCCAAGAAGAAAGGAATGACAAAAAAAAGGAGAAATGGCAAGAGGGGATGACGGGAAGGCAGATAAAAAGATCCCTACAAAGGCTACTAGACTAAATTGAAAGGGGTTACGAAATGGGTCTCAATCTGCATTCCTAAAAGTGCATGTTTTTGCGATATCCTTGCTCTTGCACAGTTCATTCAACATTACTCAGCAAACAATTGCAAAACCAGGGACATCCCCAAAACATGCAAAGTCACGGCCCCAGGAATGCAGTTTGAGATCACTGGGTTAGACTATGCAGCAGGATTGGGCAGCCTGATGACTGTAATTCCCATTATCCCCAGCCAGATGGAAACAACTGTGTTAGGGTATAGAGCATAGTTGGGCAGGCTAAGGCCCTTCATCTGTTGAGGACTACAATGCCCATCATTGCTGACCTACCATTGATTGGACAGAAGTTATAGGAACTGTAGTCCTTAAAAGCTGGAGGGCTTCCTGTTGCTCATTAGTGAGAGACAGCTCTGGGTTGAGGTTGTGAATATGCGTAACTGGAGAGGGTGCACTCAGCAGGGGAAGTAGTTTATACTGAGAGGTGTAGAAGTATGGGCATATGGTAGCGTATAGAAAACAGATGTGGAGGGTGGAATGCTGAGAGGGGACCACACACTGCAGAGGGACAGGGATGCTGAGAGGGGACCACACTCTGGTGGGGGGAATGAGGAGAGGGGGCACCCTATGCAGAGGGGGGGGGATGCGGAGAGGGGGCACCCTCTGCAGAACAGGGGGGAATGCTGAGAGGGGGCACCCTCTGCAGATTAGGGGGTGCTGAGAGGGAGCACCCTATGCAGAGGAGGGGGTGCTGAGAGAGGGCACCCTATGCAGAGGAAGGGGTGCTGAGAGAGGCCACCCTATGCAGAGGAAGGGGTGCTGAGAGAGGCCACCCTATGCAGAGGAAGGGGTGCTGAGAGAGGCCACCCTATGCAGAGGAAGGGGTGCTGAGAGGCCACCCTATGCAGAGGAAAGGGTGCTGAGAGAGGCCACCCTATGCAGAGGAAGGGGTGCTGAGAGAGGGCACCCTATGCAGAGGAAGGGGTGCTGAGAGAGGGAACCCTATGCAGAGGAAGGGGTGCTGAGAGAGGGCACTCTATGCAGAGCGGGGGTGCTGAGAGAGGGTACCCTATGCAGAGCGGGGGTGCTGAGAGAGGGCACTCTATGCAGAGCGGGGGTGCTGAGAGAGGGCACTCTATGCAGAGGGGGCATGCAGAGAGGGGGCCCTGTATGCATAGGGGGAATACATAGAGGGGGGCCCTGTATGCATAGGGGGAATGCAGAGAGGGGGCCCTGTATGCATAGGGGGAATGCAGAGAGGGGGCCCTGTATGCATAGGGGGAATGCAGAGAGGGGGCCCTGTATGCATAGGGGGAATGCAGAGAGGGGGCCCTGTATGCATAGGGGGAATGCAGAGAGGGGGCCCTGTATGCATAGGGGGAATGCAGAGAGGGGGCCCTGTATGCATAGGGGGAATGCAGAGAGGGGGCCCTGTATGCATAAGGGGAACGCAGAGAGGGGGCACTGTATGCATCAGAGGACGCAGAGAGGGGGCACTGTATGCATCAGAGAACGCAGAGAGGGGGCACTGTATGCATCGGGGGACGCAGAGAGGGGGCACTGTATGCATCGAGGGACGCAGAGAGGGGGCACTGTATGCATCGAGGGACGCAGAGAGGGGGCACTGTATGCATCGAGGGACGCAGAGAGGGGGCACTGTATGCATCGAGGGACGCAGAGAGGGGGCACTGTATGCATCGGGGGACGCAGAGAGGGGGCACTGTATGCATCGGGGGACGCAGAGAGGGGGCACTGTATGCATCGGGGGACGCAGAGAGGGGGCGCTGTATGCATCGGGGGACGCAGAGAGGGGGCGCTGTATGCATCGGGGGACGCAGAGAGGGGGCGCTGTATGCATCGGGGGATGCAGAGAGGGGGCACTGTATGCATCGGGGGACACAGAGAGGGGGCACTGTATGCATCGGGGGATGCAGAGAGGGGGCACTGTATGCATCAGGAGACGCAGAGAAGGGCCACTGTATGCATCGGGGGATGCAGAGAAGGGCCACTGTATGCATCGGGGGACGCAGAGAAGGGCCACTGTATGCATCGGGGGACGCAGAGAAGGGCCACTGTATGCATCGGGGGACGCAGAGGGTGAATGCAGAGGCGCGGCACTGTATGCATAGCAGGAATGCAAAGAGAGGGGACATTGTATGCATGGGGGGAACGCAGAGAGGGGACATTGTATGCATGGGGGGAACGCAGAGAGGGGGCATTCTATGCATGGGGGGGAAGGCAGAGAGGGGGCATTCTATGCAGGGGGGGGAAGGCAGAGAGGGGGCATTCTATGCATGGGGGGAACGCAGAGAGGGGGCATTCTATGCATGGGGGGAGAAGACAGAGAGGGGGCATTCTATGCATGGGGGGAACGCAGAGAGGGGGCATTCTATGCATAGGGGGGAAGGCAGAGAGGGGGCATTCTATGCAGGGGGGGGAGGCAGAGAGGGGGCATTCTATGCATGGGGGGAACGCAGAGAGGGGGCATTCTATGCATGGGGGAGAAGGCAGAGAGGGGGCATTCTATGCATGGGGGAGAAGGCAGAGAGGGGGCATTCTATGCATGGGGGGAACGCAGAGAGGGGACATTGTATGCATGGGGGGAACGCAGAGAGGGGACATTGTATGCATGGGGGGAACGCAGAGAGGGGACATTCTATGCATGGGGGGGAAGGCAGAGAGGGGGCATTCTATGCAGGGGGGGGAAGGCAGAGAGGGGGCATTCTATGCATGGGAGGGAACGCAGAGAGGGGGCATTCTATGCATGGGAGGGAACGCAGAGAGGGGGCATTCTATGCATGAGGGGGAACGCAGAGAGGAGGCATTCTATGCATGAGGGGGAACGCAGAGAGGGGGCATTCTATGCATGGGGGGGAACGCAGAGAGGGGGCATTCTATGCATGGGGGGGAACGCAGAGAGGGGGCATTCTATGCATGGGGGGGAACGCAGAGAGGGGGCATTCTATGCATGGGGGGGAAGGCAGAGAGGGGGCATTCTATGCATGGGGGGGAACGCAGAGAGGGGGCATTCTATGCATGGGGGGGAAGGCAGAGAGGGGGCATTCTATGCATGGGGGAACGCAGAGAGGGGGCATTCTATGCATGGGGGAACGCAGAAAGGGGGCATTCTATGCATGGGGGAATGCAGAGAGGGGACATTCTATGCATGGGGGAATGCAGAGAGGGGACATTCTATGCAGGTTGGGGTTACAGAGACAGGAAAGTGAGATAAGAAATGGGAAGAGTAGTTGGTAAGCAGGTTTGAGACATATACGAAAGAGTTTGATTTTCACCCTTTAGGTCAGTATTATAAACAGGTATGGTAAATTGGAACAGTGTTTATGGTAAGAGAGAGCTGCGTCAGGAAGATGCCAGGATGTACAGGAGAACTAGGCACCATGGGCTGAAACAGTTTATAAGGGGAGAGTGGCGCGCATGAAAATAACTCACACTCAGGACAGCAACCATTAAAAGCCATTCGGCAGATTCCACAGTTGTCATCATTGGCTACCCACAGCCAGGAAGCGACTCCATTCCAGCCTTTAATATGAATCTTCATGATTACCCTGTTACACACAATAAAAGCACTCAGTGGCACACAAACATCACTGTACCAACCCACCCTATCGTATAACGTATTTACAGCACTTACCGTCTGCCGAATATATGATCGATTACTTCGGTCTCCAAACCATCTACTCTGAGATCTGATCCCGCCTCTCACACTGCATTTGATTGGTCAAAGCGGTTCGAGGCACAGCTATCTATGGCTGCGTGGAGTGGCCATCTTTAGTCTGGGCAAATTATGCAGGAAATTGGAAAACTGGGTGGCAGGAGGACACATGCCCTAAAATGTGCATTTTTTTGTGCAGTTGCACCTTATATGTCGGCATAATTATTTTCTATGAAGTCCAGCACGGAAGGCAGCTCTCCTAGGTTCATTCTGCAAGTAGCAGACAGAAAAAGACACTTGTCACAAAATTGTCCCTTTTAACCCTTTGAGTGCCAAAAGGGGCATACCTGGGAACTCTCAGGGTTGATCCTGAGACTCGGGGTTTTGGCCCAAATCTCAGGGTGAAGAGCCAAAATCTTAGGGTGAGAGAATTCAGCGCTATCTGTTATATATTCTGCTCCAGTTAAATGCTTCTTTAGACTCTAAATGTGTGCCACTTGTACCAGAAAGGCAGAGGGAGAAGTCCTGTTTGATTTGTTTGTGTTCATGTAGTGATATATGTAAGTTGTTGTGTATTAATGGCTCATTGAATGCTGATTGTAGCGACTTTCGATTACAGCGATCAAGGATGTATCGCAGATAATCTATATTATGGGAAATTTAAGGGTTAATATTTACACAATCTCAGAGTTAGCTCATTTTGAAAGTTCCCAGGTATGCAGAAGGGTATGGAATGCATTCCGTACCTCTCTGGCACTCAAAGAGTTAAGAGAAGTGCAATCCCTCTTCGAGACCCAAATCCCTCTGTTCATCTTTAACAGCTGAACACTCACTACCCACACCTTAATACTACATAAAATATAAATAGACTATTAAAGGGATCATATTGGCAAAAATAAATTTATATCTGATTGTTCAGTTTCACCAATTCATACTTCCCAAGTGTCCCTCTTTAGGAGTAGGGTTGCCACCCAGCCGGTATTTTACCGGCAGGCCGGTAAAAAATTGGCTTCTGTCCAATGTTAAGTCTATGGAGGGAATGCCATGGCTGGTATTTTTTTTTAAGAAAAGGTGGCAACCCTATTTAGGAGAGATAGCCCTTTTTGAGACTCAAATCCCTCTGTCCCACCCTGGTGTCTCTCTTTTTAAGAGATCAGACTGTGTGGTGTGTATATTAGTGTATCACATTGCTCAACAACAATAAAACTCACACTGATGTTTGTGTAAACTTCAGTATATATGTTTATAAATTAGTCTGTGTAAATAAAATACTCTCATTTATTCATTTGCATAAAGAGGCATCAATAGGTCTTGAAATAACATAAACATTCTCGGTAATGCCCATACCTGGGAACATTTTGTTGCTGTGTTGCTGATGGGAGAGAAAAATGACACGATTTGCGTTCTCAGCACTTAACACCCTCTTACCCCATTGTATGTCTCCTTTTACCCATTTAGACTGTAAGCTCCTTGTGGCAGGGACCTCTCTCCCATTGTTTCTATGAATGTCGCACTTATTTCATCCCCTCTTATTTATTGTAACATATGTCTATTGTAAGGCGCTGCGTACACTGTGTGGCGCCTTATAAATAAAGATACATACATACAAAAGGGGGCAGGGCTTAAATGTGAGTGTGGCGGAGCTTGAAAAATAAATAAAAAAGTGTATAGAATAAGCTGGGGAAGGAGAAGAAGAGGCCAGGGAGTGGGAGGAACACAATAAGAGGAGTGGATGTGAGTAGACTTTTATTAGAAACTCACCACATCAGGAGGATCACCCTCTGCCCCGGAGACCTGGTAACTAGAAGCTAAAACCAAAGTCTCAGGGGCAAAGCACCCAAAAACACCACCTAAAACAAAAGTGTCCCTCTTTGAATTGTTTGGAGGTACGCTAATTTCACAATAAAAAATAAGTGTACACTTAGAAATCGCAAACAACAACAGGAGAGAAGTTATAAAATGGCAAAAACCCGGTACCTGGGTTGATGTATAGCATATTGTAGTCCCACCTCTTTTAACAACAGGAAACAACACTGGGCATAAAATCCCACTATGTCTTCTAAATAAGAATATACCCTGTACCACCAGGAAGAAACTTTGTCACAGAATTGGTACAGTGAGAGTCACAGTTATGTGTAGATCACGCTTCTCTATACATCAGAAAGAAAGTCTCTCAGAGCTTGGAGCCCCATGTCCCAGCTTTCATGCATTCAGATTCAAATATGGATTCTCCAGGAGCCTGTATATCCTTAGTTAGGAAATTGCTATAGTAAGTGATGTGTTGCAGAACTCAACAGAAAGGTAAAACCAAAAATACACCTTTATTGAATAATATTTTAAAAAACAGACAAATTAAAAACAATAAGCCTCTCAACAATAGAGTCACCCTTTGAAAAATCCGCAACTGCGTTAAGGAATAGGAGCATATTCTATTATGCTCCCTATCTTCAGCATCTTACTCTTATGATAGTCAGAATGGGGCATAAGATAGCCCAAACTTCAAGCTAGTGCAGTGCCAATCGAACCGTTTTGTTCCATGGCGAATACTCTAACTAGTGAATGCTTTATACTTGCAAATAGGAGCATATGCTATTATGCTCCCTATCCTCCTAAACAATAACTACTCCTGCTGAACCCAGAAGGGTAATGGCTCGAGATATACACCAGAACTGTGCAAAGATAGTCTATCTGGATAATTATAATAGGATTAGGTCTGAGAAGGTTACTCACAACTCCTATATGAGAGTAAGAGAACCTTATTGTTTTTAATTTGTCTGTTTTTTTTAAATATTATTCAATAAAGGTGTATTTTTTTGGTTTTACCGTTCTATTGAGTTCTGCAACACATCACTCATTATAGCAATTTCCACCTATTGTCTTTGGGGAATAGGGTCTGGTGCTGATATAGGATTTTTCTATCTTCTGTCTTTCAATATTATAATTTTATCCTAGCACATTCCCGATTTGCCAACAAAAGGCACCCCAGACACCCAGTAGGTAGTGCACCACTGCCATAAATTATTCAGTGGGTGGGACAAACCTATAAAAGGGACTGGTGGAGGTGTTCCAGTCCTTTTGGGTCTCCACTCACTCACTGCAAGTGATTTCTGTTTGAAATCGGTCATTGTAATTATGTGGATATTAGATTTCTTATTTCTCTAGGAGTAATGTCTAGATGTTCTTAATTTCAATGCATTTCATCAGAAGCATTTTTACATACTAGGAGTTTTTAATTTAAAGGTATAGTAATACTTTATTTTAACAAGTTTTAATATTGTTCTAATTAAATAAATAAACAAACCAAATGATCTTAGTCTTATTTCCCTAACTTGTACAGTTTTCATGTAATACTGTTCTAAAGTTCCCCCCTTCCACCCCTTTTACCCACGTTGGCGCTCTAGCTGACAGACTTGTATTCTGGTCCCGGGACCGGATGGCTCATCTGCAGAGCCAAAATAGCATGGCATACAAATAGAATCTTCATGAGAATGGTCTACAAAGTTTACGTGCAAACAAGGCACACTTTGTAGACCGCTCTCATGAAGATTCTATTTGTATGCCATGCTGTTTCGGCTCTGCAGATGAGCCATCCGGTCCCGGGACCAGAATACAAGTCTGCCAGCTATTGTGCTGATGTGGGTAAAAGGAGCGGGAGGGGGAAAACTTTAGAACAGTATTACACAAAAACTATGCAAGTTATGGAAATAAGACTAAGATCATTTGTTTTGTTTATTTAATTAGAACAATATTAAAACTTGTTAAAATAAAGTATTACAATACCTTTAAAGTGTTTTTGTAAGTTATAAAGTTGGCAATATATATTAGATAGGACTTGTTTTAAATCAGGTACCTTGGCAAGGTAAGCAAGCTTCAACATACTTTGGCCTAACTATGCAACAAAACACTATTTTCTTTAAAATAAGGGAAGGAACACATTGGCATATTATATTCATCACACAGGGTTCACATTAAGTCATTTGTATGGAACAGCGCAGGATTATTTTTTGTTTTAGGTTTGTTCCTAATTTGACTGTGGAGAATCTCCTCATTCCTTGCTACACTCCATACCATAGTCACTTGGGTTTTTTTTGTATAAATATTTATATGTGGAAATTATGGCGAGCTATCGCCATAAGTTTCTTTTTTCTCTTAATCAACAGAGCCAAATCATGTATAAAATACTTTTTTTCTTTAATTAAAGTACAACATCGGGAGAACTTGAGTTACTGACTATTGCAACCCATAATAGATTATGTGCACATCCAGTTATCGATTTGAATATCATTTTTATGCACCACAGGGCTATGAAAATATATAAAAAACAAAAAAGAGATTGGTTTAGACAAAAGAGTGATACACTGCAAACCTCTCCAAACCACACTAGACCCATTGAATGTGAATGTAGCCCTGTTAAAATATTACTTTTTATTAGTGTACTTAAAGGGATAGTAATACTTTTTTTTATCTTTATTTTGTAGGCATTAAAAAAACATGAAGAATGATATGTCTTATCTCTTAAACCTTTATGGTTTGAGAAATATTCACAAGCAAAATTTCCTCTCCCGCCCCTTTTACCTAGCGTAAGCCATCTATTCTCAGATGTGGAATCTGGTTGTAAGACCAGACAGATAACAGAAGGGGTCAGTCTTCTTCCTATGAGAACAATGAAAGCCCTGCCCCCCCTTGACAAGTTTTTCAGGTTTTTCCCTTATCTTAATTGAAGATTGTCCCTCTCTGCAATCTACCTGGGCACCTCCCTTCTGCTCTGGCTGAGCAGTGTTATATCAGTGAAAGGGGAGGGAGGGGGATACTTTGTCATTGAATTACTCTTGAACTACAACTCTGACAGAACTGAAATAACACTCTCCAAAGTCCAAATACTATGATGATTAATTAGAGCTGTTTTTATTATGAAACATTACTATCCCTTTAAAACTTATAGTATTATACCCAGAAACTAGTAACTGGAACTGTACTTAAAATTAAATTTAATACCATATGATTACATAAATTCTTTGAAAGAGATTTAGAAAATCACATATATGTTAGCCATTATTATTTAAAATAACATTTTGATATTAGCTTTATTTAATTGTTAGACAGTTTTGGGCGGCACAGCTGTATGTTAGATACTAATATTTCGCACTGCTGTGACATACCTGGACATCCTTCTAGAACTCAAAGGTTTAAAAATAAGGTTGGTTATATTGGATTTTTTTTATGAAGTAGAGGTGCCTCCAGTTACTAAAATAATTTATAGGGAGGGAGGAAAAGCAGGAAGGATTGGCAGTAGGGAGGGAGAGTGTAGAAGTTAGTATTTAGCATACAGGTGTGCCAGCCAGTACTATGGAGACCCCTGTTGGTATGGGGCTGATGTATTCAGGCATTTTATTGTGTAAACAGAGGCTTATAATAATGCTCCTAAATAGAGCAGCAAAATGTTATTTTCTGTTTTGCTATGAGTAAAGCACCACCTGGTGACCACAACAGAAAACTGCAGTTCAATGAAATACAAATAAATAAGAGTTGTGGAGAAGCAAATGGAAGGGCGCAATAGTGCATACAAAAGATATGGAGAGGCACAAAATTAACTATGTTAATTTCTTGCCAGTGAAGTACAACCGGCATCTCAGGTGAGATTACCTGTATAACAGCATGTGAAATAGGACAAGCCCATCTCGTCTTAGGTGCCTCCAGCACTGGTAGGGTTAAATCAAACATTTTTGGATATTTGCAAAAGATGAATAATTTAATGGCAAAATTAAAACAGGACAAATGTTCTATTCGGCAGTGTAGACAACTGATTAGAGTGCCAAATTCTGAGGAGTGGTGCCTCCACTGTGCTGACCGCACCCACATTTTGAGTTTTGAGTGTGTCCAGAACAATCCCAATGCTCCTGATTTATGGACCTCTATAATCCAAGAGTGGGCGTCTGGTGTAGTGGCATTGAGAATGCTTAAGCCACACCCACTACTCAGAGCAGGTGTGGCCAGCACATCTGAGGCATCCCTCAAAATGTAGCTTTCTGCACACCCTTATGACCCTTAAAGGGATAGTAATACTTCGTTTTATCTTTATTTTATTTTGTAGGCATTAAAAAAACATGAAGAATGATATGTCTTATCTCTCAAACCTTTATGGTTTGAGAGATATTCACAAGCAAAGTTTCCCCTACCGCCCCTTTTACCTAGTGTAAGCCATCTATTCTCAGATGTGGAATCTGGTTGTAAGACCAGACAGATAACAGAAGGGGACAATCTTCTTCCTATGAGAACAATGAAAGCCCTGCCCCCCTTGACAAGTTTTCAGGTTTTTCCCTTATCTTAATTGAAGATTGTCCCTCTGCAGTCTACCTTGGCATTTCCCTTCTGCTCTGGCTGAGCAGTGTTACATCAGTAAAAGGGGCAGTAGGGGGATACTTTGTCATTGAATTACTCTTGAACTACAATTCTGACAAAATTTAAATAACACTCTCCAAAGTCCAAATACTATGATGATTAATTAGAGCTGCTTTTATTATGAAACATTACTATCCCTTTAAGTAGTTAAATTACCAGTTTACAGACCCATTTACTGGCCATTATCTTACCATTTGGATGCTAGATAGGTTTCCAATGTGTTGGAAACCTCTCTAACAGCCAAGGGGTAAACCACTTTCTGCCTGTATGTTATAGGGTAAGATCATTTTTTTGTACCAAGCGACAGTGTATTGGGCTAGGAAGTGGGATCTTATGAGAAATTGGAGGTGGCCATGGGTGGCTGTAAGCTCACCATGCTTGCTTCTGCATAGGGGCACCTCAGATGTAAATTCAACTCTGAACAAAAACATATAAATACAAAGTATAATCTGCCCCTGTTCCTGATTCTTAGTCCATACAGAACAATTTCCTCAAGAGCAATTTTGAAAAGGAAGGGGAAAAAGTATTGCACATCCTAGTCTTATGTAACCCTTTAAATTAGTTAAAACAAGACCAAGTCTCTTCAGGTTGGATTAGCCACTGGGATTAACGTGTCTAAGTGGGAACACTCTTCCTCCCTGCTTAAACTTTTATTACTACTTGACATGCACAAGTTGCATCTGCATAACAAGTAGAAATACAAGTTTGATCAAGGATGTAAATTGTGTCTGCTCAGATACAGTAATCTCTGCTTACAATCATACTGGAGGAGATCAGAGGAATTTAGTGAGGGAATAGGTAAGTGACTCAGTACAAAATAATTTTTAATGCTTTGAGTGCAAGAGGGGTGTGCTTTGCATTGCTCTTCAATCCACTGCACACACCCCAGACTTTCAAAGTGTTAAACTTTTACATTTATGTCCATTGTTCTCTGGGCAACATGCCTTTTTGATTGAGCACTATTGTCTTTACAGGTCTTTAAAATTCTTATTTTTAACACTTTGAATAACATGCCCCCCAAGTATATTTTTATGAGCAACAAGAAATACATTCTAACAAATATATACAATCAACCTGTGCAAAAATAAGAACAAGTAGATATATGTAAAATATAGTCTAAAAAAAGTTTTAAAAAGGGGACTAGATAAAATACCAAAATGAGAGAAATAAGAAAAAAAATAAAATTAAATAATTAAAATAAGAAAAGTTCTCAAATAACTGTCCAGAGGTCTATGTCAGTAAAATCTGTCAATGAAGTAGTTAGATGACAATGTTGATGGAAGTTATGAAGATGATGAATGAAAATAACGAAGTCACAAATCGTGAAAATGTCAGTTCCTGCTGATCCGTTCAAAAAGTGGCCTCACATTTAGCCAGTTTTGGGCTTTGTGCATTACAGAGGTCCCTTCTTCGAATAGTCAACGGAACTGTGTCCCCAAAATCCTTGCTCTGCGAAATCCTTGCTCTGCGTAGTATGTGTTGCTGCTGGATGTTATGATACGATTAGGGTGACCACGTGTCCCGGAATGTCCGGGACTGTCCCTTAATTGGGTTCTATGTCCCGCGTCCCAGATCATCCCCCACCGGGACAATAAAGAGTCCCGAAATGAAGGTAGCCGCCTGCCCACCCGCATCATCACGCGCCCCTGCGGGCCGTGATGACATACATACAGAGAGGAGGAAGAGGGCAGAGGCACCGGAAGAGAAGCGCTTGCTGCTGGACTCTGGCAGCAAGCGCTTCTCTTCCGGTGCCTCTGCCCTCTTCCTCTTCTCTGTATGTATGTCATCACGGCCCGCAGGGGCGCGTGATGATGCGGGCGGGTAGGAGGGAACTCAGTGCCAGCCAGCCGCAGGGGACCGGATGCCACTCAAATTTAGGGTGACCACATGTCCCGGAATAGCAGAACGATGTGATTCCGGTATCCACGAGTTGTATGTTAAGCTGGTGCTCCCAATAATTTGGTAAAGGGTTTCACAAACTCGACCCAAATAATGTCCGTTAGTATGCGGAGTGATGAAGAAAGGCTACAAGTTCCAATGGGGGGTAAAAGACCGGGAAAGTCCGGTGTGTACCTCGCGGATACAGGCCCACGCTACGGGACTCTTGCCAGTCACGCTGCCCTACAACACAGGCTAAATGTGAGTGCAACCTTTTACACTTTTTATATGTTGACTAGTTGAAGAGCCCGTTACATGGGCCACAGTGCCACAGCCAGCCGGTTGTGGTGCAGTCATGCTCAGTAGAGACTGCCCGCACCGCGATTGATACAGAGCGGGGTGCTCCTTCGGAGCGCCCCGCTCTGTATCAGATGCGGTGAGGGCAGTCTCTACTGCGCATGACTGCAGCACGCTCATCAGTGTCTACTGCGCATGACACGGCGTTACACACGATTTAGCAAATTATTATATAGGATGACCAATAAATACTACACTTAGATAGTTTCTTTTTACTCTTTGTGTTTTTGTCTAGTTTTTTGGTGGGAGGGGGATACTTTGTCATTGAATTACTCTTGAACTACAACTCTGACAGAATTGAAATAACACTCTCCAAAGTCCAAATACTATGATGATTAATTGGAGCTGCTTTTATTATGAAACATTACTATCCCTTTAACCCTTTAAGTATCAGATAGCCTCTCTAGCACTCAAAGGATTAAATCAGGGGCACTTATAAAAAACATACACTTCATGGGTTGCATTGATTCCTGTGCAGTTCGGCAGAATTACATTTTCATAAGCCTCCCTGATTTGAAGGGAAATGTGGTCATGTCAGTTTGGATGGATTTTAACTAAACCCTGTCTCTTGGAGTGACCCTATATACCTCTGCAGAGAAAATATGACTGGAAAGAATTGCCTGGGAACCTACATTTGCTGTTTTATGAATACACTAGTATGAAAGCCCGTATACACGGGCTAATGTGCACCGAGCTGCACCAGCTGCTGCCCCGGAGCTGGGAGCAGAAACAGGACGTGAGCCGTCCGGAGCGGGACAGCACGTTCGGCGAGCCTCTACTGCGCATGACTGCAGTCATATGCAGTAGAGACTCGCCGAATGCGCTGATCCTTAGCAGGGAGCTCCAGACGGCTCACAGCGAAGCTCCCTGTGTCTGAAACCACACATGCACAGTAGAGAATCTCTACTGCGCATGTGCGGTTACGGCTCACAATGAGCGACTCATTCTACCACTTTATGTTATAGGATACCGCTTTACTGCCATGTCATGTGCAGTAGAGACTCGCCGAATGCGCTGATCCTTAGCAGGGAGCTCCAGACGGCTCACAGCGAAGCTCCCTGTGTCCGAAACCACACATGCACAGTAGAAACTCTCTACTGCGCATGTGCGGTTACGGCTCACAGTGAGCGACTCATTCTACCACTTTATGTTATAGGATACCGCTTTACTGCCACTTTAAAAGCACTATTAAAAAGTTATTGCAGCTAAAAGTTGATTTTTTTTACGTGCAGTATCTCAATGGCCTGAAATATTACAGTGGCGCTGTTGATATATCATCCTATGAAAACTTCTGGTCAATTGACCAGAAACTTCCATAGGATGGTGTAGCAACATAGCCACTGTACAATTTCAGGCCATTTATATACTTCACCTAAAGAATTCAAGTTTGAGCTGCAATAACTTTTGTATAAAACACATCTCAACGGTGGGAGTACCTTTGTTGTACTTTTGAGAATAAACCTTACAATATAAATTTTACTCTACATTAAGTGTTACTATCCCCTTAAAGCCCAAGATGGGCAGTACTCAATGGGAGAAGGGGGGTTTGTCTATTGTTACTTTGGATCCTGTGAATATTAAACATATTACACATATTACACTTAGAGTGCTTCTTCTTTTCCTTTTCTTCTTGTTGCTGCGCTCTAACGCTGCAGATTCATTCTTTCCTTTGGGGTGACAAGGACACCCTTGACTTGAGCTGCATCAGGATTAATTGGGATCGCTGAAGGAGTTATTTATTATTAATCTTTATTTATATAGCGCCAACAAATTCCGCAGCGCTTTACAGTAGGGAGTAGACATACAGAGGTATTAAATAGTACAAATCAAATGTGGAGAACAGAAGGATCAGAGGACCCTACTCGTGAGAGCTTACAGTCTAGAGGAAGGTAGGTATGACACAGAAGAAGTGCTATTGGGTGTAAGTGCCTCCTGCCACCTGACCTGCCAGACAGTGGGTGGGAGTGAGAAGTGCTGTTGAGTGCAGTGATCAAAGCAAGGGGTGATTCTTAGTGATATTGTTTATGGAGGCAGTTGATAGGCTTCCCTGAAGAGGTGAGTTTTCAGGGAGCATCTGAAGATCTGAAGGCTAGGGGAGAGTCTGACTGAACAGGGGAGGGAATTCCAGAGTTGAGGTGCAACACGGGAGACGTCCTGTAGGCGGGAGTGGGAGGACGTGATAAGAGCTGTGGAGAGAAGAATGTTGCGTGCAGAGCGAAGATGGCGAGTGGGAATGTACTTGGAGATGAGAGATGAAATATAGTGTGGTGCGGTGTTAGTGAGGCCTCTATAAGTAAGCACCAGAATTTTGAATTTAATTCTGTATGCTAATGGGAGCCAGTGTAGGGATTGACAGAGGGGTTTGGTGTCAGAGAAGTGATGAGTGAGGTTTTACCTATTTACCTACTAACAAGATTCTTTCATCTACTACCATCATTTCATCTGCATGTAATGTTCATAACTTTGTTCATTCCATTTATTCATCTAACATTCATCTTCATATTGACTATTTAATATACAGACTGCCATAGTTCTCTATCACTATAAGAACTGACTAATGACTATGGTGAATGGCTGAACCTCTAATAACATTTTGAAACGTTGAATTTCCATATTAATTTGCATTTTATTTTCCATCTGAATACTTACTATACCTTCATTTGTACTATTAGTAGCGCAGATTTAGTGTGTAGTTTTTTTATTGTTTAGAATTTGGTAGTGAGTGTTGCAACTGAGGACACAAAATTTTTACACTTCTGTTTTTAATGTTTTTTATTAATAAATGATTCATATTATTTCCTTTGTTCTGCCATAAGTTACTATTATTTTTTCTACTGGTTTGAGCTCTATAAGACGATCTATTGGTGGCTGCCTGTGTGGTCCTTCCACTGCAGGACCAGTACCAGAATCCCCTGTTTGCTCCTACACCGGCTGATCAATATATGGCCGGTCATACAGCTTTATGTATTTATGATTATGTACGTTTCATGGCTGGTACTTTTGGAGTTGCTGCTCCCCTTCTGTTTGGTGTTTATGTTATTCCACAATTAGAACATTAAAGGAGCAGTAAACTTTTTTATGAAAAAATATATATTGTAGGGATTTTCCTATTGAGTAAAATAAGGGTACTCCCACTGTGGATAGATTTATATTTCCAGAGTTATTACAGTTTAAAACCATGTTTTTTTACATTAGCAGTGCCCTCTAGTGGTCGAATTCTAATTAGATTTCCTGTTAGATTCTAATGGAGAGGAAAGTCAGAAAAGTCAGAGACATACAGTTCTCCATACGATGTGATAGAAACTGCTGAGTCACTTCCTGTCAGTTAGAACTATCAGGAAGTAAACACAGTAAATTCACTTCTTGATTATTTAAACTGCTATAAATTTTGAATAAAACATCTGACAGCGATGGGAGTGACCTTGTTTTATTCAGCAGAAAAAGATCTGTAAAATATGTGTTTTCATAAAAAAAAGTTTACTGCTTCTTTAAAGCCAGCCAGGCGAAATGTGTCAGGTGTTCCTTTTCTGACAATGCCAGAATACTTGATTGCCAGTTAGAGAACACTTTCAGTTACCCTTCATTTCTCTTTTCTGGGGGGGATTAATTTCTCTCTATACCCCTCATATCATGAAGCAATGCATTGATCAGTTCTTTCTTTTTTCTGCTTTTTTCTAATTCATGCCCAGTCCCTTGATGAGAGGCTAAAATGACACCTTTACTTTCTTTTTATTTCACAGCTATACCTTTACTCTTTCCATCTTTTTTTCAGGTTATGATTACATTTACTCTTTATGTTGCACCAAAGTTTGTGGTGATCCCCCTTCCCTACTGGAAGCAAATGAACGGATTAGATAGCTAATTGTAATGTTTCATTTTTAACTCATTTTAGTTAAGAGCTCCCTGACTTTAGATTGTTGTACAGGTCTGTTGGTGCATTCATAGTAACACAGTAAATTAGGTTGAATAAAGACACAAGTCCATCAAGTTCAACCTTCTCCTCATACCCCAGTAATTTTATTGCTTTCCTGCTACCAAATAAGTTAGTCTTTATCACACCTTCCTGATCTGCCTACTAATAAACAGTATAACTCTGTATGTTCCCTTTGGAAAGAAATGTATCTAATCTTCTCTTGAATGTATCCACTGTATCTGCCATAACCACCTCCTTGGGCAAAGAATTCCACAATTTAAGAGACCTTACTGTAAAAAAAAACCTTTCTCTGCTGAAGTCTAAACCTCCTTTCCTCTAATCTCAAGGGCTGGTCATCTGATCAGGCCTTGGAATAAATAGCTCACTGCAGAGATCCTTGTATGGTCCTCTCATAGATTTGTACAACGTGATAAGGTCTCCTCTTGGTCGACTTTTCTCTAGACTAAATAAACCAAGTTTGTGTAGTCATTCCTCATACGTCAAGTCCTCCATTCCCTTAGTTAATTTTGTTGCTCTTCGCTGTTCCCTCATAATTGTGGATTACTTATTTCGCAGATGTGCAGTCACACATAACAACTTTAAAGGGATAGTAATGTCTTTCTTAAAGTGCAGTTCATGTTTTTTTTATAAAATGTAGTGCTATGTTTAATTACTTACATACTTGTAGCTTAAATGCTTTTCAAGCCAAAAGGATCCCCCTACCGCCCCTTCTGCCTGCCTCTCCTTAGATCTACAATCCAGTTGTGGGACCAGATATAAGCAGCAAGGGACAATCTTCATTGAGTAAGTATAAGGAAAACCCTGCCCCCTTGATGAAGGAGGGTAGGATTTTCCTTTTGCTTACTGAAGACTGTCCCTCGCTGCGCTCCATCCGGACATGCATGAGAGGATCAGTGATGCAGGGAAAGGGGCGGGAGCGGGATTCTTTCAGCTTCAATAGCGCATGAACTACGAATATGTAAGTAATTAAACATAGCACTACGTGTTATTAAAAAACATAAGGAAGACTCGGAGCTGCACTTTAAGAGAGACATTACTATCCCTTTAATGTTTTAACAGTTATATTACCCTCTGTGTGTTCTTGTAGCTTTCAAAGCAGCATAGAAGGAATGGAGAACCCTTCTGGATTATTTCTGCAAGTAACAGAAAGAAATCTATGCACATGAGTGATCAAAAAAAACAATGTAATGAGTATTACTTTAAAGGATGGCATCATATAACCAAAATCTAATTGTGTTGTGTAACTTTATGAAGTGGAAGTCAGAGAAGCTCAACTAGGAATGAGCCCTCAATACAAATTTGCAGGCGCTCTAGGAGTGGTGTCCTACCCAGGGTGCAGTCCCTTTTAGCCCACTACTGCCTTTCACAGAAAGGAAATATCCTAAAGCATATCATACTGGTCCTGCCATTACAGCAGTCCAGCCACGCCTTGTTGGGCCTCATAAGTGAGGTGTAGCTGATCTCTCTAGGCACTGTGAGCAAGGGGTCCAATGCTGGATTCCCCTATTATCCTTGAGGTGACAAATACCAAGGGTAATTTGTATACATGAAGTGGAAGTCAGACTCAACTAGGAATGAACCTGCAATACAAATGTGCAGGCTTTCTAGGAGTGGTGTCCTACCCAGGGTGCAGTCTCTTTTAGCCTATGTATATATACATGTGTTACTTCCCAGTAACTGATCTGTATATGCAACAAACATGCCTGGGAACTCTCAGTGTTAGACCGTGAGACTCAGGGTCCAAATCTCAGGGTGAATGGCCAAACTCTCAGAGTAAGAGAGTCCAGTGTTTCCTACTGTCTCATCTACACCAATTAACTACACATATAGCATCATAATTAGTGACACTTGTGCCAGAAATACACAGGGAGACTCCTGGTCTTGTGTTTAAAGGGATAGTAGTGTCTTAACTAAAAAATAATATTGTAGTGCATAAAATAAGAAATCCATCGGTTCCTATCTCTCAAACCTTTATGGTTTGAGAGATAGATCGTTCTAAAGTTTCCCCCTCCTTGATGTCAGCTGTAAAGCTGACAGACAGAGATCCGAGTCGGCCAACTCGAGGAGGCTCTTCAGCAGAGCCGAAATAGCGCGAATGAAAAAGAAATACTTTTTGGAACGGTCTACAAAGTGTGCCTGGTTTGCAAGCACACTTTGTAGACCGTTTCAATGAAGTATTTCTTTTTCATTCGCTCTATTTCGGCTCTGCTGAAGAGACACGTGTCAGTCCCCGGACCAAGATCTCCAGCTTACGTCAGGAGAAGCGGAGGGAGGGAGGAACTTTAGAACGCTCTATCTCTCAAACCATAAAGGTTTGATAGATAGGAATAGCACAGATGGATTTCTTATTTTCTACACTCCAGAAAAAAAGATGGTACTGTGTTAGCCATTAGAGTATATAAGATTCAGTGTAGCAAAAAACCTCACAAGAGTGATATAAAGGTGATACCTTTTAATGGCTGAGGACATAGCAGTTGCAAGCTTTCAGGACACTAAGGCCCCTTCTTCAAGCATGGGTTAATTGACCCCCACTGTGGTGTTTCAAATGCATGTCATGCTCTGTAAATATAAATGCAGTGTTATTATAGCTTTATTTGTTAACCCATGCCTGAAGAAGGGGCCTTAGTGTCCTGAAAGCTTGCACTTGCTATTAAGGTTGCCACCTGGCCAGTATTTTACCGGCACAGCCAGTATAACCTCTGTACTGGCAATTGAAAAGCCAGTATTACTGTGCATGAACTCCTTTGCCCTGCTTGAGCCGCTTTCCACTATTCCCAGGCCACTTTGGCAGCCTTTAATGATGTCACTGGCTCACTGTCACTCTCTAAGTCCTCCCTCCCTCTCTCAGCCACATCTAGTGAGTGGCGGCGAGATGCCCTCATGCCCATCATCATCATGCAGTAGTACTGCTCGTGCACATCGCACACTGTACTTCACCGTTGCCTGGTAACAACTTACAAGTGCCTCCAATCCCGCGGTGTGTGGGTGACACGATTGAGTGCCTCCGGTGACAGTCCAGACCCTACTCGTGGGACTCGTCCCAAGCAAGTGGCAGTGCTCGTTTTGTGCTTAGCTTTAGCTGCCTAAATTGCCTATATCACCTTGTGAGTATGGCATAACCCCATTGTTATTTATGTACTGTGTGTGAGTGGGTCATGCAACATTGAGTGGTTCTGCCCCTTTTGTGGCCCCTCCCTTTTATGGCCCCTCCCTTTTGTGGCTCCGCCTTTACCGACCCACAACTATGGCCGGTATTTTTTTTTTAGGAAAAGGTGGCAACCCTGCTTGCTATGTCCTTATTTTCTGCACTACAATATTACTTTTTTATATCATTAAGACATACCTCCCAACATTTCAAATTGCCAAAGAGGGACACTTGTGTTTTAGCGGGTGTTGCTGGGGGCGTGGCTGGTGGGCGGGACATTACAGAGAATATTTAGGCTATTTCATGACCTATCGACACCTTCTTGTGTAACCTAACAAATTACTTATAACAAGATCATAGTATTTTATTTACACAGACTAATTTATAAACACATATACTGACATTTAAACAAACATTTATGTGGGTTTTATTCCTGTAGAGCAATGTGATAGACTTATATAAATACCACACTGTCTGATGTCCATACCTGGGAACTTTTGAGGCAGGGTTACCCTCTGGGTAACCCTGTCAGTGCCCAACGGGGAGGAAAATGACGCGATTTGCGTCATAAAAGGGGCAGGGCCTAGTCTTGGTGGGGGGGCTGGACCAAAAAAAGAAACCCTTAAAATAGAGGTAAGAGGGCGGGGAGTGGGAGGAACTGGGCTGGATGGAGCACAAGTGGGCAGAGTTTCTACTTAAACTCTGCCCACCCGGTGATTCACACACTACCCCGGAGACCTGGTAATTCAGTTTGAAATCCGGAGTCTCCGGGGCAAAACCGGAGAGTTCCCAGGTATGCTGATGTCCTAAAAAGAGGGACATCAGGGTGGGAAAGATGCATTTGAGTCAAAAAGAGGGATTGTCCCTCCTAAAGAGGGACACTTGGGAAGTATGTTAAAGTGATAGTAATGTTTCATAATAAAAGCAGCTCTAATTAATCTTCATAGTATTTGGGCCATGGAGAGTGTTATTTCAGTTCTGTCAGAGTTGTAGTTTAGGAGTAATTCAGTGATAAAACCTCCCCCTCCCACCCCTTTTACTGATGTAACACTGTTCAGCTAGAGGAGAAGGGAGGTGCCCAGGTAGACTGCAGAGAGGGACCATCTTCAAGTAAGATAAGGGAAAAAGCTGAAAAACTTGTCAAGGGGGGCAGGGCTTTCATTGTTCTAATAGAAAGAAGCTTGTCCCCTTCTGTTATCTGTCTGGTCTATGGACTGCATTCCACATCTGAGAAGAGATGGCTTACACTAGGTAAAAGGGGCTGGAGGGGGAAACTTTGCTTGTGAATATCTCTTAAACCATAAAGGTTTGAGAGATAAGACATATCATTCTTCATGTTTTTTTTAATGCCTACAAAATAAAATAGAGATAAAACGAAGTATTACTATCCCTTTAAGACATTACTAACCCTTTAACATGTGATATTTCGGAACTGTAGCATGTTAAGGTTCCTTGAGGACTGACAAAATCACTTCTGAGTTAGGGCACACACTAACACATCACCTAGATTCTACTTTCTTCAGAGCATAAGGGTTAATATTTCAAAACTAATCTCAAAAGTTGCCAGGTATGGCAGTGAATTTATCTCTTTTCAATTATATGGAGACAAAAACTTTGTGTAGGATATTTCACAGAAAATTAAAAAAAATAAATAAATAAAAAAAAAAAAAAAATATATATATATATATATATATATATATATATATATATATATATATATATATATATATATAAAAATATAAAAAGCCCGTTAGGATCACTAGCTAACTTCTTGCACAACGTTGACGGACCTACGTAATGATAAAAATGAGGCATGACCCGCACTACTGGTTTGCGCATCACTTACCGGACGTGACGTTGTTCGTGGCGGGCTAGAGTGGGCGGGGTTATATAAGCGCGACTGAGACCGGCTGTTGTATTGTTAGAGCGGAAGCCGCGCCCGAACACCCGCCGCTACAATGGGGGACAAGATGGACATGTCCCTCGACGATATCATCAAGATGAACCGGAGCCAGAGAACGGCTGGCCGAGGCCGGGGAGGAGGAAGGGGTGCCCGAGGAGGATCGGGCCGTGGAGGAGTCGGAGGCCGAATGGGAGGAGGCCGCGGAGCGGCGGGAGTCGGAGGGCCGGTGCGGACAACAAGGCCCATGCTGAATCGTGGCGGGAGGAACCGGCCCGCACCGTACAGCAGGGTAGGAGAGGCGGGGGCAGGGATCCAGCAGGGAGGGCCCGATGCCTGAGGCCTTGCAAAGGCGCCGGGGACCGGAGGAGTGAGCCGCCCAGAGAGATTCTGTTTGCCTGGCCGTGCAGCTGCCTGAGCCATGACATCCCGGAGCAGCCGGAGGCCCGGACCGAGGAGCCGGGGGGGCCCGGCCTGAGAAGGTTTGAGTAGCGCGGGATGATGGGCCCGGGGCCGCCCCCGTTATCCGCCGCTCCGGGGTGGGAGGGAACTGGGTCCCGGAGCAAATTCTCCGGGGTGTCTGCCTCCTGGGTGCAAAAGAGAAACTTATTGGAAGCACGCTAGTACTGGGCCGGCCTTGTCCGGATCCTGGGTACGGTGAGCTCGCCTGACGGAGGCCTATATTCAAAGAGAAAGTGGGGCAAACTTAGTACACCCTATGGAGTATGTGAGCAGAAAAATATTCAATTGGTTTAAATGTACATCCAGTTGGTTTAAATGGGGCATCAACCATTCTGGCATTCAGGGGTTTAAGAGCCACGTTTCAATCAACAGGAGACATGACTCGTCCTCTGCGACGTAGTTGGCTTGCTCTGGAATTGCTCCACTTTTACATGACCTACTAGCCTCACTGTGGGGACTCGCAAACATCAGAAAGCTTTGCGTGGAGCGCTATGCGGGGTGGACACTGCGCTCAGGACTTTATGTAGCCATTGGAGTGACGGTCTCTTCCGTCTGTGTTTTTCAGCCGAAGCAGCTCCCAGAGAAATGGCAACACGACCTGTTTGATAGTGGGTTTGGAGGAGCAGCCGCTGGAGCTGGCATGGAGACTGGAGGGAAGCTTCTGGTATCAAACCTTGATTTCGGAGTGTCAGATGCAGATATTCAGGTGAGTGGGTAGACATTGTTGCAGTATCAAACTTCATGGCCTTGTGTAGCTCTGAGGTGTCTTTAAACTTGTCCTTTCTTTCACTTAAACGTTCCCACGTGTTCCTGACTAACTTTATTGTACAGACTGCTGTTGAAGATTTTCAGTTTCTTTATTAAGATTACTTTTCTTTTTAGTGCCTGTATCAACAGCTGATCAGTGCCAAACTACCTTTACTGCACCTGGCAAACATTGGAGTGTGATCCTTGGGCTACTGGTGTATGTTGGTGGTGGTTAAAGCACACATGGCCAAGCTTTGGCATTACTGTCCATTAACTCATTAAGTGGCAGTGGGGGAACGCATTGCAGAGCAAGGATTGTAGTGTCACACCAGTCTGCCATTCAAAGGGTTAACTGGTTGGATGCTGTCCAGTGAAGTGCTTTGGATGATACTGAAGGATGCTAGAGGAACTTAATTCTGTGTCCTCTGGCACTCAAAGGGTTAATTCCATACCTCTTTCACTCAAAGGGTTAAAACTAGTTATGCCGAATGCACATCTTGGTATCTTTAGAGTCCACAAGAGGCAGATAAGACTGAGAATTGACATCAGTAGTTGGCGTGCTGTATGCCAGGGGACTTGTTTTCACTTGTCCCAGTATCACAAATTGCATTCACTGTTCTTGTATGCATGGCTTAAGTGACTACACTGGAGATTAGCATTTCTATGGCCTGCCTGTTTACAGGGTGCAATGTTGGTTGTGTTTTTTGTCCCAGGGTTAATTGAAGATTGCGCCCCCCTGCTGCGGTCTACCTGGGCACCTCCCTTCTGCTCTGGCTGAGCAGTGTTACATCAGAAAAAGGGGTGGGACGGGGATACTCTATCATTGAACTACTCTTGAGCTACAACTCTTGACAGAATTGAAATAACTCTCTCAAGTCCAAATACTATGATTTAGACCTGCTTTTATTATGAAACATTACTATCCCTTTAAGTTCTAAGCTTGCACTGTTCAGTTGGCTCAGGGCTGTCTCAGTCCAATCACCAAGGGCCACAAACAGGCCAGGATGTAAGGATTTCCCTGATTAAGTACATGTCAGTCACAATAAATCACCCACTGATTAACTCACCTGTGTTTAATCAGGGAAATACTTACATCCTGGCTTGTTGGTGGCCCTTGAGGAGGACTGAACTTGAACAGCCCATAGTTGGCTAATCACATAAATTACTAGTTTCATGCAGTGGCCGCTTTTTTTTTTTTTTTTTTCCCCTCCCCTCTGAGCAAACTTTACTCTGTGTGTGGAATATGCCATACAATACCTTGTCTATGGAAGCTTTCTGTAGTGTTTACTTTTTCGCTGAGCCGGTGCAAACTTACTACTGTGCAAACTTAAATACAGGCAACTGCACCATTTCCCAGTGGTGCTACAACCAGTATTCCACTTAATTTTACTATCTCCAGAAAATCCTAATGGCTCCGTATGCAGTGGTTTGAGTGCCCTGTGGTCTTAATGGCAGCTGTCATGTCTGCCACCTGTACATATCAATTACTGTGGCTTGTATTTGGGGGGGGTTTAAGGTTTTTTTTTTTTTTGGGGGGGGGGATATGTGTTCTATGGGATACTAGGTAAAAAGCTGTGTGGGACCGCACACAGTGCAACACTACCTGGCAGTATGCATCTCCCGACCGCAAGCTCCTGTGCTTCATTTGCCATTGGGTGACCTGCATCGTGCAGGTGAAGCTTGACTAGCTTATTTTGCTATGCATCAGATATTGCTGTCAGTTTGCTCTGAGCTGCTTAAAGGGATAGTAATGTTTCATAATAACCGCTCTAATTAATGATCATAGTATTTGGACTTTGGAGAGTGGTGTTTCAATTCTGTCAGAGTTGTAGTTCAAGAGGACTGGGCATGCGTGCACGTGGCAGTCGCTTAAAGTGGATCTGTCACATTTAGATATCTAATGCTCATTAGAGCATTTAGTGAAAGTTTAATATGTTAACTATTTTTCCCAAAAATTACTATCTGTGCAAAAATTCAAGTTTAAAAGGTGCCCAGCAGCTTACTTCTGCTTGCCTGATGCAGCAAGCTGCTCCCATCATACTACCCAGTATCCTCCACTGACGGAGGATGTCTGTCTTTAAGCTGGAGCAATCTCATTGGCTAGATAGCAATCTCTGCCAATGAGATTGCTCGGAGGATACTGGGTAGTGGGACGGGAGCAGAAGCATTGCTGCAAGCAGGAAGTAGGCTGCTGGGCACACTTTTAAACTTGCATTTTTGAGCAGATAACACAGGTTAAAAAAAAAAAAGACGTATTAAACTTTTTCGCTAAATGCTCTGTGATCCACTGTAAGAACCACAGACCATCCTCCCCCCCCCCCCCTTTTTTTTTTTTTTTTTTTTTTTATATATATATATATATAATTTTCTCTATCCGCTTCTGGACTCCTCAAACAGCGTGCAACTGTGCGGGGAGCCCAGAATTCCATGACTGTCCTGGCATTCCACCGTCCATTCCGTCCTTAATGCAAATCCACCCATGATGTGCCAGGACCATCAAGGGTTGTCAAAGGGTTAAAAATCCACTTCCACTAAACTAGCCTAGGAAATGACAATCTCTCACCTGATCTGTGCCTGTTTTTGCTCCACCTGCAGCTAGCTTCTGTGGTGTCTGAGCGACAATCTCTTCCTAGTTTCTCCAATCACATACTGCTAATTAAAATGTGTAGAGCATGGATTTCAGCTGTGAACAATTGCATCTGTAATGTGGTGGTTGAGAAGTTCAGAAGCTTGCACTTTTTAAAGGGGTAGCAATGCTTCAGTTACATGTAAACTATCTTTCCTTTATAGTGGTATATTATTGCTCCCCTGTGTTGGTAATGCTTATAACGCTCTATTTTCATTTGAAATTATAAAGTGTCCCCCTCCTGCCTCTCCAGTATGTTAAGCTGCTTCTCCTTCAAGGAGGCAGGGCTTTCCTTATGCTCACAGCCAGTAGATTGTCCCTCACTGCAAGCTGTCCTGGCAAGCAATCAGATTCCACATCTGAGGGGAGGTGGCCTACAATGGGTAAAAGGGCGGGAGGGGGACAATTTATAATTCAATTACTCTGGAACTACACTGTAGAGAATACTGCTCTACATGGCCCAAAAAGAGAATTGGAACTGCGTTTATTTTGAAACATTGCTATCCCTTTTAAGTGTTGGGGCTGAGCTCCCCAATGCTTATTTCTCAACTGCTTAAAGTATAAGCAACATCTTAACTGCATTGCAACAAGCTACCATACATATTGAGAAACCATTCCATGTCTTTACTACCCATAATGTAAAATATACTTGGTGTAGTTCCTCTAGTCTCAATGAATGTGAGGGGGGGGGGGGGTTGCACCTCCACAGGGAGCCCTGCACGTCATTTGGGGAGCTCTGAATCGGGTCTGCTAAAAACATGCATGTGCAGTCCTTTCTTAAGGGGTTAAAGGGATGTCCCTGTATGACCAATGCTGCAATAAATATCACTGGATTACATTGGCAATGCTGTAACTGCACTGTATACTGTGACCTATTATAAAGTATCCCCTCACTCCCCTTATACTCTACCTGAGACAAGCTTGTTACATATGCACAAGCAGGGCTCAAAATTTCCACTCGCCACTAGACAATGGCGAGTGAAAATTTAGCCCTGGCGAGTAGAATTTCAGCCCTGGTGGGTATGTTATGGCTTGCAGTGGTGAGTAACTTTTCAGGTCTGGCTAGTAGCAAAGGACTTAAAATTATAAGCCCTGTGCACAAGTATAATTTATTGATGTTGAATCTAATCTGCTACTAATCACATGTCCAGTGTTCATCCAGTTCTTGTTACAGGCAAGTTTTAATCTGCATTTCTGTGATTAAGCTATATAATATATATATTTTTTTTTTTCCAGGAGCTCTTTGCAGAGTTTGGTACTCTAAAGAAAGCTGCTGTACATTATGACAGATCTGGGCGAAGTCTAGGAACAGCTGATGTGCACTTTGAGCGAAAGGCAGATGCTCTTAAAGCTATGAAGCAGTACAATGGGGTTCCATTGGATGGTGAGTTGCCACAGCAAGCCAGCACTGTGGGCTTTGGACTTTTGATGTAGAAATCTCACAAGTGTTGTCCTCTAGGTCGCCCCATGAACATACAGTTGGTTACATCACAAATTGAAGCACAGAGGAGACCCTTACAAAGGTGAGATGCATACCCTAGGGTTTTGTAAGAATTGGATATATGGCCAATGCAGTATGTAAATTGTATATTCTTTCTGCAGCCCGAGCAGGGGAGGCATGAATCGACCACGAGGGGGGCCTGCAGGGTTTGGTGCTGGGGGTGGAAACAGAAGAGGTGGCAGAGGAGGTACCAGGGGCCGTGGACGGGGAGCTGGAAGGAACACAAAGCAACAGCTGTCTGCGGAAGAATTGGATGCACAGCTTGATGCCTACAATGCTCGGGTGAGTAAGACCTCTACAGTGGTAACCAAAATACTTCCTGTATTTGAAAGGAGCAACTGAGAAATATATGGTCTTCTGGTGACCTCATTCTCTCTGCATAAGTGCCCATTAAACTCCTAAGATTTTATTTACATACCTCTCTAAATGCTCTTAATACAGTCAAATTCCAGCATTTTTAAACTTTTCCACAACTGCCCTTTTTGGAGAAGAACCTTAGAGTATATTTATGATGGGTACTACTAATCCCTTTAACTTCATGATTATATTGGCCTATCAAAGTAGACTTTCAAATTGTGGCACCATCCCCCCCCCCCCCCCCCCCCAAACAGCATTTGTTCAAGTAAAGTCTTTCAGGACTACTGGTGTTGTCTCATGACAGCTGCAGGAGTGGTTTGGGTAACACCTGTTCGGGGCGGGGGTTCTGTGTTTTCTAGTGACAAATTTAAAAACATTTGTTTCTCCTGATCTCTGAAGCTCTTGTTTCTCTCCTTTCAGATGGACACCAGCTAATCCCTCCTATCAAGTTCCTGTGATGCTTGCTTTGGAAAACTTACTTTCTACAGTCTTTTTTGTTTTTATTTTGGATAGGTTTTAAACTCATGTAAAGTTGCATTCAATATATAAATTTTTTTCTTTTTATTCTGGCCAGATCTTTTTTTTGTACCAGGTTATTTTGGGAAATTTTATTGGCTGAGTGTTAGCTGGGTGGTCTTCACCTTCCTGATTAAAAAGAAAAAACAATCCAGCTGATGGACTGGTTGGTTTGGGATAAAGGGAGCATATGAGGTTTTCTGCACTTGACAGCAGGGGTTCCTCTTGCTTGTACTGTGTGGCAATGTTGTATATGCCTGTTTTTTATCAAAGTATCCCTTTTATTAAAAGGGCAGACAAGTATTGTGACCATTAAATCTGACCTAGGTCTTCATCTTGTGTTTGGATTTTTTTAAATTTTAATCTTTTTTGTTTAAAAAACAAAACAAAAAAAAAAAACCCTCCTCCACCCATCCCCATATTTTATATTTAAAAGTCTTCTGGTGTAATAGAACTTCCTCTACCACAATTAATGCAGCCTCTGGAGTGACAAAAACCTTGTTTCAGAATTACAGTAAATCCAATATACTTCATATAAATAACCATGTCACCCTCAGATCCATATTTCTCTAAATGCTATGAGAAGTAAACAGGTGGGAGACATAATTGTAGAAAACTCAGTGTATATCCCAAGGTATAAAGAACCTCCTGCTGTGTTTGAGCATACTTTCACTATAAACTGCAATGAGACATGACTACATATTGTGTAGATGCTATTTGTGGTATTGATGGAATTTAAGTTGTGGCTTTTCTTTCAAACGCATTTATATGGGTCAATTTCATTTATACCAACAGCATGAAAGGAAGTGTTCTAGGATAGTTGGTGCAAGTCTGAAAGGGATAGTAATACTTCATTTTATCTTCGTGTTTTTTTAATGCCTACAAAATAAAAACAAACAATATAAGTCTTATCTCTCAGACCTTTATGGTTTGAGAAATATTTGCAAGCAAAGTTTCCTCTCCCACCCCTTTTACCTAGTGTAAGCCATCTCTTCTCAGATGTGGAATGCAGTCCATAGACCAGACAGATAACAGCAGGGGACAATCTTCTTCCTATGAGAACAATGAAAGCCCTGCCCCCCTTGACAGGCTTTTCCCTTATCTTAATTGAAGATTGTCCCTCTCTGCAGTCTACTTGGGCAACTCCCTTCTGCTCTGGCTGAGCAGTGTTACATCAGTAAAAGGGGCAGGAGGGGGATACTTTGTCATTTAATTACTCTTGAACTATAACTCTGACAGAATTGAAATAACACTCTCCAAAGTCCAAATACTGTGATGATTGATTAGAGCTGCTTTTATTAGGAAACATTACTATCCCTTGAAGTTAATTAAAATTTTATAATGTGCATATTAACCTATCACTAACCACTCTACAAGAGGTAATGTGGGGGTCATGTGCTAAGGTGTAATAAACTATACTAGCCATGTTATACTGTGTAGCCTATGCACTGAGCTTTATCCAGTCTGTGAGATCTTTGTGCATAGGTTCCCATTGATTATCAGTGTGACTGGATAGTTTCACACTGGAGACGTCATCTCCTCTTTACCCAACTTGGTACACAGCCCACATGGTGGTCTATCCATTATTCAGAAAAAGAAAATAGACCTTTCAATTAGAAATGTACAGACTTTTTTTTTTTTTTTTTCCCCACTCATATTTCTTTGAATAAAACCTATGCTACCAATTATACCTGGTCAAGAGAAACTGACTATAAACTAAATTCACCAGTTCTTACAAACCACCTCCACTCTTGGCCAATTTCTACCCCACCTGTCCCTTTGAGTTGGTGTATTGGTGATCAGGTACTATTGCATCTTTATCATAAGTACATGGTGCAATTATTGAGGACAACGAAATCTGTCCCTAGATATCAAACTGGATTTCCATACTATGATTCTTCAACATACAACTAAACTGACAATCACATGTGTGAGTGCCAGAGTATGTGACGGCAAATTAATTTTACAAATTGATATCTTCCACTCCTTCTGCCACTGTTCACTGCAACAACTTTTGCAGATATGGCATTGGTGCATGCTAACTCTACTTCCATACGGTCCTTTTCTTTACAAATTGTATTTAGTTCAATAATTCTCATGGGAGTGATATAACTGGTCCTTCCCTTGGACAGTGTTACTTGTGTAAGTTCATTCACCTCCCTTCTTTCCAGAACTGTGATCAGCTGATCAGTCACCTGTGTGAAAGGACCTTTATTCACTACAAAAAAAAAATTCCCATTGATTGAGGGGGCTCTTGGGTGCTGGTGCAGGCTCAATATGTTGTATAGCAGTGCACTGGAGATGTATGTGGCATTTAGATGGTTGTAATTTTGTTGGTTTTGATTCCCCAGTGCAGGTGATTTGCTTGGAAATTGCTTAATGCTTTAAAGGGAGCATAATGTCTTTTTAAAAACCTAAAGCAATGTTGTAGCTATTATAAAATTAAACAAAACTATCCCATAAAGGTTTGAGAGATAATGTTTTAAAGTTTCCCCGTCACTGATGTCAGCTATAAAGCTGACAGAGATGATGTGTCTCGGCTGACTTTTGGTGGCTCTTCAGCAGAGCTGAAATACAGCAATCTAAAAAAAAAAAAAAAAAAAAACCTTAATTGGAACAGTCTATAAAGTGTGCCTGGTTTGCAAGCACACTTTGTATACTGCTCCAATTAGGTATTTCTTTTTAGATTGCTGACGGGCATCTCCTGCTGTCAGTTTTACTACTGACATGAGTGACAGGGAAACTTTAAAACATTCTCTCTCAATCCATAAAGGTTTGAGAGATCAGCCTGGGATCAATTAGTTTATTTTTAATAGCTACAATATTCAAAATTCAAATTTTTTTTTTTTTTTATATATATAATACAATTTTCTATCTCTTTTTAAAATCAAATTCATGGCATTTTTAAAAAGCAAAAGGTGCAGAGCCCAAGAAAATAAACAAAATTCTAACTTACCCAGCACATCTGGTTGAGAGTGGCTGGCTATGCTAACATTTGGGTGAAAGTGGAGCAGTTCTGAGACAGACCGGCTGAATACAAGAGCTCTACAATATATTGCTTGGCATTACCTGTGTGTGGTGGGGTCTCTTACTTTTATCACTTGTAACCTGTGCCAGTTAGAGGTGGAGCACCCCTGGGGCAAAATATCTAAGTGTTAAGGATGTAATAATATACACAAAATTGATATGCATGACATTACAAAGACATTGGAAGAAGTTACTGCTGGCAAGAAGTAAGCCACCAAAATTGGAGTATAAATTTTTGTTCTGCAAAGGAAAACTATTTATTTTATATATATATATATATATATATATATATATATATATATATTTTAATATTATTATATAGCCCTCCTGTTATCTAACAGATCCTTCAGTGTCTGTCTCCTCTGCCACTTCTTCATCCTGTCCTGTCCAACTCTCTGTTGGGGTTCCTCAAGGTTCTGTACTAGGACCGCTTCTATTTTCTCTTTACACAATAACATATGGTGATCTTATTAACTCATTTGGTCTCAAATATCACCTCTAAGTAGATGACAGCCAGATTACTTATCTGCACCTCAACTGACTTCTGATATCCAAGCTAAAGTCTCAGATTGCCTTTCGGCTATCTCAGACTGGATGGCTCATAGGCACCTCAAACTCAATATGTCTAAATGTATACTGTGTGTCACAAATTGTGTGCTGATGACCCACAGCATCCATTAATACACTCTTAACCTCTTTGTTGCTGGTTGTCTTAAAGTGTTAGTAATGTCTAAAAAAAAAAAAAACTTTTTTGCATTCAGAAGAGCTTAAAAAGCTGATCTAAATGCAAAAAAAGTATCTCTCAAACCATTATGGTTTAAGAGATACGGGTGTTTAAAGTTTGATTTCTCCTACTGACAGCTGTAAAGCTGTCAGCAGGAGATCCGTGTCGTTCAACACAGAGGCGCTTGAGAAGTGCTGAGATCTCATTACTTACACGGAATCCCTTCATTGGAACGGTCTAAAACGTGTGCCTAGTGTTCAATGAAGGGATTCCGTGTAAGTAACGAGATCTCGGCACTTCTCAAGCGCCTCCGTGACGACCGACACGGATCTCCTGCTGACAGCTCTACAGCTGTCAGTAGGAGAAATCAAACTTTAAACGCCTGTGTCTCTTAAACCATAACGGTTTGAGAGAGATGGTTTTTTGCATTTTTAGATCAGCTCTTTAAGCTCTTCTGAATTTACAAAAAAAAAAACTTTGCATACATTACTAACACTTTAAGCCCTACTTTGAGAATAACAGCTGTTCACAAACAGGTTACATATGCATAGGTGATACTGAGCTGATAGCATGCTAGTAATAGGTGGTCAGTTTGGCTTCCACTAATGCTGGAACTAAAACTACACTGCCGAACACTTCATGGTGCCCAGTGCGAGACTCAGCGGGGAGCATCGGTCAAGCAGTCATCAAAAAAAAGTATGCCAGCCGTAAATATCTGGGCTCATATCCCCAAAATAACGGAGTAAAAAAATGTATCTGCAATCAAGGCTATTACTAAGTATCCAGAAACTTAGAGAATATTATTTAAGTGTCTAAGACAAAACATTTTCCTGACGTACGTTTCACAACAATTTGGCTCTTTCAAAGGAGGTCGGCCAATCTGAATCGGTCGGTTAAATACCCTAATGCAGGGCTTAAAAGTTTAAGTCCTTTGCTACTAGCCAGACCTGAAAAGTTACTCGCCACTACAAACCATAGCATACCAACCAGGGCTGAATTTTCACTCTCCATCGGCTAGTGGAAATTTTGAGCCCTGCCCTAATCCCCTCCCCTAATTTGATCATAACAATTCTGATAGGATCCTCTATATGTCCATATTATTGACAACTCGCTCCTAGGTGACCTTAATAATTACTATAACAGATGGAATAATATCCGTTCCGTCTATTGTATCGCACAGTAACAGAAGAGACAACTAATCTTATTCCATTCACAGTGTCTCCCTGGTATATTACACTATCTACACACGACCAAGTCATGTACATACATAAGTAGCAGTGATACTGGTTGATTATATTCATAGACAGGATTATATCCTTTTAACTAATATGTTATGTAGTAAAAAAAAAAAAAATATATGGTCTCATAATTTTCCTACTGATTTTGAAATTTGTTGCATAATATGAAACTTGTTCCTATGGATATATCAGCAACAATAATTGTATCCCATACTGTTTCCTTATTATACCAGAGGACCATGCTCCATTAGTAAATGGTATTATATCAAGCATGATAACATTCCCCTGGTTTTGCTAATCACTCAAATATGGGCTGATAATCACATTCCCTCATTCAGCCCAGCAGGGAATAAACAATGTAGTAGAAATATCCACTTGTTTCCTAACTGTAACAGACGTTTATCGTAGTCTCCCTTTCTAATACCCAGAGAGACTTTTTCCAAAACAAATACTCTCAATTATTTAATTTTACAATCATGTATTTGCAAGAAATGTCTTGCAACACTAGTTACATTTTTATTGTTACTCAAATCTCTCTTGGACCTAAGGATGCTATAGATATGTTCCCTGATCCTATCTTTCAATTTCCGTGTGGTCATGCCCACATACATTTTCTGACATATGCATTTGATTTCATATACCACATTTTGAGAACTGCAATTAGCATAATGATTAAATTTGTGAGTATGTCCAAATCTATCAATGACAAACTTGTCATCGCCAACATGTGGGCATATCTTACAGTTACCACAGCCATATGTTTCTTTTTATAGCAGCAATTTAGGTTTCTTGCTTACAAAATGACTCTTGGTGAGTCTATCTTGCAAGTTAGGGGCTCTCCTACTAGTCATTTGTACCTTGTCTTCTAGTACCTTTTTTAAGTCTTGATCTGTTAATAGTACCTGCCAGTGTTTATTAAAGATCCTCCTAAGGTCCTCCCATTGGTTGTTGTAAGTGCCAATGAACCTAATATTTCTTTCACCTTCTGTCTTTCGTATTCTGTCAGTTAAAAGGATATGTCTAGGGGTACTGCTGGCTCGCATATCTGCTCTCTTGATCATATTATTGCCATACCACCTCTCTCTAAATCTCTGTTTTAATTCCTGATCTCTGTACTGGTACTGAGACTCATCTGAGCAGTTCCTGCGTACTCTCGGGAAGTCTCCAATTGGTACTGAATTGATAACAGACCCTGGATGGAAACTGGTCCTATGCAATATAGTATTGGTGGCTGTAGGTTTTCTATATAAGTCCTTGTCCAGGAAGCCCCCTTCATTCTTGGAGATAGGTCCAGGGATTTAATCCTGTAATAACTATACTCCAAGGTTAAATTTCAGATTTTGCTGATTATCATTTAAATTAGATACATATTCTTTGATCTCATTTTCATTGCCATCCCAGAGTATCAGCAGATTGTCAATGTATCTATACCAAATCAAGGCATGGCAACTCCATTCCGACAGACAGTCTCCAAATGCCACCTCGTGTTCCCAGTAGCCGAGATATAAACTGGCATATGTAGGGGCACACGCAGTTTGGCTATCTGCTCAGTTTCCCCTATGCATATGTAACCTGTTTGTGAACAACTGTTATTCTCTAAGTAGGGCTTAAGACAACCGACAACGAAGAGGTTAAGAGTGTATTAATGGATGCTGTGGGTCATCAATACATAATTTATGACACACAGTATCCATGAAGCTGAGAGTGCACTATTTATTTGCTAAGAGTCTTGCCGTAATAAAGTTGAATATTGATTGCGTCCGAGTAGATGCGGATACATACGAGGGTGGGGGTGGCATAGGGAAAGAGGTGGTAGTTTAGGGGTAAAGATACTCAAGTAAACCCGGAAAAAAAATACTATCCCTTCCTGAATATTGCCCCTCCTTAATACATCTAGTAAGGGAAGACAATATTGGCAAGTATAAGGTTATTAGGGTTTACCGCAACCCATTGCAACACCTGTTGGAGATAACCCAGACCTATAACACTCTTAATAGATGCTGATATATGCTTGGATGGGGGAGTGATAATAAAGAGAGGTGGATACTATAAGGAACCTCCAATGACTTGTGCCCCTTTTCCTGAATATTGCCCCGCATTAGTATGCAATGATATTAATAGCCGAAAATTAGAGACAACCACAATAGGGGACAGCTGTGGTTATGCATGATTGATGGATAAGAGCAGCATTGAATATATAGGATTGTAATTGTACAATCTATATGCATGTATATCTAATCATAATGCTTACTCAAGACATTATATAAATAGGCTGACTCTTGGGGGTATTGAACCCTATACCATACGATATAACCAATTTGCATATATATATTTTTTTATATACTATTAGTTTTGGGAAATAATCCCTTTTCTTTACATGAAAAAGTTTACTTCTCCTTCAAACCCCGGGAATGCTAAAGTTGTTTCCAGAGACATCTCTAGAGCTTAATAGGTTACTACAGGCAATATCAGTAAAGCTTGCGGATTAGCCTAGACAAATCTTCGATTTTTATAGAAAGGTTTACAAACAATTGAAATATGCAATAATAATTCATAGAATTAAATACTGTTGCATCCAAAAGCCATTGCAGTTACTAGAGCAGAGAACAGTAATCCGCACCTTTTCACCAGATATTAATGGCAAGGTTTATTTTCGTGGGGGTAGCCCTATCATCCCACTTAAATTAAAAGGGATAGTAATGTTTCACAATAATGGCTGCTCTAATTAATCTTCATAGTATTTGGGCTATGGAGAGTGTTATTTCAATACTGTCAGAGTTGTAGTTCAAGACTAATTGAATGATAAATTATCCCTCTCCCGCCACTTTTACTGATGTAACACTGCTCAGCTCAGAGCAGAAAGGTGGTCTCCAGGTGGATAGCAGAGAGGGACAATCTTCAATTAGCATAAAGGAAAAACCAGTCAAGGGGGGCAGGGTTTTCATTGTTCTCACAGTAAGAAGAATGTACCTTGCTGTGAGCTGTCTGGTACACGGACCAGATTCCACATCTGAAGTGAGGAGGCTACACTAGGTAAAAAGGGTGGGATGGGGAAACTTAATCATTCAATTACTCTTGAACTACAACTCTGACAGTATTGAGATAACACTCTCCATGGCCCCAATACTGTGAAGATTAATTGGAGCTGCTGTTTTTGTGAAACATTACTATCCCTTTAATGGGAATTTTTGTCCTCATAATGCAGTTGGTTTGCTCCTTTTTATCTTATTGATATAGCCTGAAGTGCCTTGAAACATCAGAGTAACACCTCCTAAGAATAACTCCCATTTACATATGGCCAGAAGAGCCTAATGACCCAAATGAATTCTGCCACTGTGCTTTTGTTGAAAAGATAATAATACCTTTGATCCTGGAAGCCATGTCCATGGACATGACAATCACTGGCAGAATCACGGATACAAACTCCAGCCAATGCCAATCTTAACCCTTTAAAGGGGAACTATCACCCCAAATAAAGTTTCTCCCCAACAAGTACCCATATAGCGATTAACTGAACAATAGTAGTATTCACCAGAATAATTACTGCATTTTAGAGAAATCCTACTGTTGCCAAGTCAGATGACCAGGAAACCACATAGTAGTCCTATTCCAACCAAAGGTAGTGGTTATTCACAAAAAAATCCACCAAGCTTGACACAGCATACATATATGTAAAAACCTGTCCACCTTAAATCCCAAGTGCTAGACCTTCCCACACACTGATGATGGAAAAATAAGTCAGTGGAAATGAATAGATGGATATTCTCTCAATCATCCAAATTCTAATAGAGAATCCATACAATAAATAATATAATCCTTGGTCACTCTCAGACTCCTTAAAGGGATAGTAATACTTCGTTTTAACTTTATTTTATTTTGTAGGCATTAAAAAAAACATGAAGAATGATATAAGTCTTATCTCTTAAACCTTTATGGTTTAAGAGATATTCACAAACAAAGTATCCCCCCCTGTTCAACCAGATCAGAAGGGAGGTGCCCAGGTAGACTGCAGAGAGGGACAATCTTCAATTAAGATAAGGGAAAAAGCTGAAAAACTTGTCAAGGGGGGAAGGGCTTTCATTGTTTTCATACAAAGAAAATTGTCCCCTTCTGTTATCTGTCTGGTCTTACAACCAGATTCACATCTGAGAAGAGATTGCTTACACTAGGAAAAAGGGGCGGGGAGGGGAACTTTGCTTGTTAATATCTCATAAACCATAAAGGTTTGAAAGATAAGACTTATTTCATTCTTCATGTTTTTTTAATGCCTACAAAATAAAATAAAGTTAAAACGAAGTATTACTATCCCTTTAAGAAGCTGCCTTAAAAATGCGGCCCTTAATTGCACCAAGCAATTATCTGGAGAAAAAAAAGCTCAGAACAAAAGAAATCTAAAAGTGGTGCTTTATTTTACACTTCCCTACCAATAAAAGACATGCACTTACAGACCAGAAGACAAACATTGGCATATCATCCTCCTGGTTCTTCACCTCACACCTGTGAACAGTTATTCTTTATATAATGTAATCCTTCCCTTTAATACACTGGTCCATCACACAGATGTATAAATATAGAAAGTGCAATATTAATACCTCATTCCTTGAGTTGCCGGCATTGTTAATATCAGTCTCAGTTCCACTGGTATAGCACAATGAAAGTGATGGCATTCCCAAGAAAGCTGGAGACCTCACAAGAGGTGTTTCTAGGAAAAAGTGCCTTCGTTACTTCAGATCCGTTAAAACAATGATAGACAATTTCTCCACGCATATCGCTATTAACTCTGGCGGCTCTCTGTGTTTATGTTCCACATTTCTTTTTATAGTACTTGAGATAGGAAGCAGTGAGTCAGCGGATCTCAGATTCTCCGTAACTGACGAATTAATAAAGCTAAATAATCAGGATTGTTTTAAAATAAATTGATACTTTACCAACATGTCAAATGACCAAAGAGTGACACTTGTGTTTTAGGTGGTGTTGCTGGTGGATGGGGCATTATTGAGAATTTTTAGGTCAGTTCATGACCTATTCACACCTCTTTGTGTACTGAATAAATGATATAGAGCAGGACCAAAGTATTTTATTGACATAAACTAATTTATAAACAAATATACCGAAGATTAAACAAACATGCAAGTTTAATTGCTGTGGAGCAATGTGATACAGTTATTGCCTAGAATGTTTAGGTTACTTTATGTCCTCTTTACGAAATGAATAGATGATTTAGTATAAGACCAATGTATTTTATTTACACATACTAATTTATAAACACAGATAGGGAAGTTTAAACAAATATCAATGTGCCTTTTACTGCTGTGGAACAAAGTGATACACTTATAGACACACCACACAGTCTGATCTCCTAAGAGGGTCACCAGGGTGAGAAAGAGGGACAAAGCGATTTGGGTCTCAAAGAAGGCCACTGGAGTTATGATCATAACTGGGAACTCTCTGGATTTGCCCCGGAGACCCGGTTTTGACACTGCTTTACCATGTCTCTGGGGCAGAGACTGAGTCATCCAGATGTGGGGAGTTTCTATTGAAACTCTACCCACTTCCACTCTTTTTCCCCGTGTTGCTCCTTCCCCCAGCCTTCTTTTAAGCCCTCCACCTGACACTCGCATTAAGCCCTCCCCTTTATGACGAGATACGCATCATTCTTCATACCACCCATGGCAGCAGAGGACTCCCCTTTGGGGAGACAACAATAAAAAGTTCCCAGGTATGGTTATGATGCTCTCAACTTATTAACCCCTTAAGGACTATGTCACGGTCCTTATACCCTTAAGGACCAGTGAAAGTCATAGAACGTCACATCCTCTTTACTTACAGCGCTCTACTGGGAGTGCTGTAAGTAAAAAAAGGGGCCTAAAATTGATATCTCTTCAAGACCGGAGCATTCTCTCTTAAGCCTCAAAGCGGCTCGCCGTTATGCATAACCGCTGGTCCTTAAGGGGTTAAAGATATTGTGTAAAGGGCAAAATTCATAGGGGCCATTAGGACTTTTAGCTCATAGTAATTTAAGTGGGTAGTACAAATAGCAGGTATATATTCTCTTTTAAGTAGGTATCAGTTGACTGTTGTGTAGCGGAGCTCGAGTATCTTGGAGCAGACACACCTTCAGGCATTCGTTACATATAAACTCACACCTAAAAGGGAGTAGCTCGTGACAGACTCACGACGAATGCGTCACAAAACCTTATTATAAGGCTGCTGTTTGCACGCGATAATGAATCCCGCCATCTTGTTACAAAGCTTTTCTTTACGCCCCGCCCAACTCGCTTTCACAGTCCGTTCAATCATCGACGTCACCAAACAGTCCACTCTAATGTAACTCCAAACAACATAATGCCTGCTTTCATCTATGCATGGTCTGCGAGCTTCTTTCAAAAACTGAATAGTTTCAGTGGAGACACGACATTATTTTATGTGTATTATCTAAATGGCCCGATAGATATCATAGCAGCTGCTTCCGAGAGTAGCAAGATGGAGAACCCAGGCGGAAGTTACGCGACTACCGGAAAAGTGAGGCGCGGGTGGGGCGTGTCCGGCCTTCATTCGCCATTCCTGAGGGTGGGTGCGGATTGAGCGGGGAGTCGAACCGGACTGGTGAGTTTCGGCACATCATTCGTGTATATAAGTGAGGCGTGTATGGGTTTTGTGAATTTAAATAAACTTATATGGCGTTTGTAGCAACATGAGGCTGTATAGATGAATGAGATGGCAGTCCAGCAAGGATTATATTTCCACCACTGTTGTGCAGTCTTCTGCAGCATGAATGATCAATGACAGAGACAGATCGCCTGTGGCTCTATCTCTATTGCCGGGCTACAGATCTCATCTCTTCAGGCCATCGGGTCTTTTCCAAGCTGGCTTCCTAATTTTGATCCTAGGGCTACATGACAGTTGCTTCATCTGTCACTTTACATTTCCAGTGAATCATGGAGTGGGCATGTCTTCTGGTGCTGAAGTGCAACTTTAATCATGCTTAGCTGGGAACGGTAGGCTAAGACTGATGGGAGATGTAGTCCAACAGCAGATTACGTGCTGCAGGTTAGACATCCCTTTCACAGGGTGACATTTCACATATCTGACACATAGTTTATTTTGGGTTAAAGAAAAAAAAAATACTTCTTCACTTGCTCTACCCACCGTATGTTGTTAGGCAGTGTCCTGTACTAATGTAGAGTTATTTATTGCATTAGAATCATGTATTTTTGGCCAATAAAGTGTATCACAAGGGTGGGGCAAACATGCCCTCTGGTTCACATTCGTGTATTTATAAAAAAAAAAATGTATCACGTTTACTATGTCTGCCTCCATAGAAGCAGACTTGGTGAAAAGCCAGAGGTTGTGCAGCCCTCCAGCTGCTTCTAACAGCAATTTCGTTTTCAGAAAACTGACCAGCTCTGGTGGGGGAGGGGGACATGATACCAATGATATACCAAGACATGATACCAACAGTCCTTGGTATCATGTCCATGGATGCAGACATGACTGTTGCTGGCAGGTTTTTTCCTCTTTTGAACTGAAACAATGTGTTGCATGTCTCTTTGATTCTTAATATGGACCTGTCACCTTGATTCAAGTTTACCTTGATTCAAGTTTCCGTTACGTAAGGACCGCTTTGATCCTTGCCGACGCACTGATACACGTGGCCTGTTGCGTGTATCGGCGCACCACCTTGCGACCTGAAAGAGATCGCTCCAGTCTTGGAGCGGGTAATTTTAGGTCCTATTTTTACTTACAGTGCTTCCGGTGGAGCGCTGTAAGTAAAAAGTACGTGACGTACTATGACAGTCATCGGGCATTAAGGGTATAAGGACCATGACGATCATAGTACGTCATGTAGTCCTTAAGGTGTTAAAAACTGCCTATATGTCATGTTGGCCAAAAGAATAGCAAATGTACAGATAGGTAGAATTGGCATACAGCACTCCTTATGTGGTACTAGTAATGCCTCATGTGCTAATTATGCTCTGTGGTGCACCAGGAGGCTTTCTTTTTCACTTTTTCCAGATATAAGTGTGAATATTTCCTAAACTATATATCTGCTGGACTTATTGGTTAAAGGGATAATAATGTTTCATAATAAAAGCAACTCTAATTAATCAGCATAGTATTTGGACTTTGGAGAGTGTTATTTCAATTCTGTCAGAGTTGTAGTTCAAGAGTAATTCAGTGACAAAGTGTCCCCCTCCCGTCCCTTTTACTGATGTGACACTGCTCAACCAGAGAAGAAGGGAGGTGCCCAGGTAGATTGCAGAGAGGGACAATCTTCAATTAAGATAAGAGAAAAACTTGTCAAGGGGGGCAGGGCCTTCATTGTTCTCATAGGAAGAAGATTGTCCCCTTCTGTTATCGTCTAGTCTTACAACCAGATTCCACATCTGAGAAGAGAAGGCTTCCACTAGGTAAAAGATTACCATGTGTGGTCGTATGTGTGGTTGTCATAGTAGCAGTCATGTCTGCTTCCTGCATATATGACAAGAAAAAACAGCTCCACTGGATAAACTAAGTGTAGTATATTTATTAGCCGAAAGAAGATAAAAATCAATCAAATACTAATGACACAATTGTATGGGGGCTATACAATAGAGATGGAGTGGATAATCATATGCAAACCGTTCACACTTGAAAGCCGGCTGCAGGGTAAAAACATATGTGCATAGGAGCCTATGTAGATGATACAGTAATCACACATAGGTACATATATACGTCTGTGCTGCCCACTGATTGAAAATATAATTGAAAATATGTATCTTGCATTGATTGTTACTATTCACAAATCTAACCCCGCCTAGGTATGCTTACTTGATAACTTCTTTGGATATATTCCCGGATATATATGGGCATTTATCCAATGAAGTTAACAACTAAGCATACCTAGGTGGAGGTAGACTTGTGAATAGTAACAATCAATGCAAGTTACATATTTTCATTTATATTTTCAATCAGTGGGCAGCACTGATGTATATATGTACCTATGTTTGATTATTGTATAATCTGTATAGGCTCATATGCACACATGTTTTTACCCTGCAGCTAGTTTACAAGTGTGACCGGTCTGCATATGATTATCCACTCTGTCCCTATTGTATAGCCCCCATATTACAACTGTGTCATTAGTATTTGATTGATTTTTATCATCTTTTGGCTAATAAATCTAATACAGTTGGAATATCTGGTGGCGCTGTTCTTGTCTTTTTTTCGGATACCTTCTGTAAGGATTACGGAGTTTAGAACAACAGCACAGATCAAAAACAGCAGCTCCAATTAATCTTCATAGTATTTGGGCCATGGAGAGTGTTATTTCAATACTGTCAGAGATGTAGGTCAAGAGTAATTGAATGATAGTGTCCCCCTCCCACCCCTTTTCCCTAGTGTTAGCCACCGCCCCTCAGATGTGGAATCTGGTCCTGGGACCAGACTGTTCATAGCAAGGGACAATCTTCTTACTCTGAGCATAAGGAAAACCCTGCACCCCTTGAGAGGGTTTTCAGGCTTTTCTTTTGCATGCTGAAAATTGTCCCTTTCTGCGATCCATTCAGACAGTCTTGCTGCTCTGAGGTGAGCAATGTTATATTGGTAAAAGGAGCGGGAGGGGGATACTTTATCATTCAATTACTGTTGAACCACAACTCGGACAGTATTGAAATAACTCTCCATGGCCCAAATACTATGAAGATTAATTGGAGCTGCTTTTATTGTGAAACATTACTATCCCTTTAAGAACTATGAGTTATAAGATGAAATTATAGTGTCTGGGAACAAGTGGAGATTCATAGTCTCTTACTACTTCTGGAAGTGGGACTTGATTGCCTCTACTAGACTGGACAAATCATCATTTTCATATGCTTGAGGGCCATATGTTTAATTAGAATTGGCCTGCTTTATTTATAGAGTTTAGCCTGTCCGTTATACATATGGTTACACAAAATATATCCTAACATTGTATCGAACAGTAGGTTGCTGAAATATGGAGGAAAGGAACAAATCTGAATCCACCAGCCAGAAATAGGAATCTTTGCTTCTAGATTCCAAAAAATAAAAATCTGAATCATACAGAACTCAGCGCTCAGGACAAACAGATTAGAAACTAGAATATAAATCTTACAGCTGTTATCTCATGTAAAGAAGAATACCAATTAAATAACTTTATCAAAAGTGTTTATTAGTGAACATTACGTTGCATGCGTCCACGTACACAGTGGGTTAATGGAAAAACTACCAAAAACACTAATACAAAGTATATGTAGTATTATAAACTAAAACCTGAATATGAAAATATGATCTAAAAGAAGAAGAAAAAATGATGGGAAGAGATTTAGTGACACTCGATCCACAAATGAGGAAGAAATATTACACCATGATTGGAAACATTACTCTAAAACAAATCTCCACTCATATATTTCAAATATGCTGGCAGGAAAATGTCCCTTCACATACTATCTCCAATGTCATATTTCCTTGTAGCGCTATGTAAGTACAAAATACCATTTATCTTAATAGTATACTAGCCTCAGAGGAACAGACATACTCTATTTGAAAGGTCATACACACAAACCCTAAATCTTCCCCTATCTATAGGCTAATTAATAACCAGTTAATGTGCAAAAATACACACGCAAAATCTAAGTGAGCCCAGATAACATAAAAATCAAGTGATCAATCTCATAAAAAATTAGTAATCTATAGAGATGCACCGATACCGATTTTTGAAGACCGAGTACCGATACTTTTTTCAAGTACTCACCGATACCAATTACCGATACTTTTTTGCAGTCATTTGCCAGTTTTCCAAGTACCTATATGCTTTAGGTACTTGAAAAACTGGCAAATGACCGCAAAAAAAAGTATAGGTAATTGGTATCTGTGAGTACTTGAAATATTATATATATATATATATATATATATATATATATAATTACACACACACACACACACACACACACACACACACACACACACACACACACACACACACCACCTCTTGATTCTCCCCTTTTGACTCTTTCTCCCCCACTTGATTCCCACCTTTTGCTTCATTCTCCCCCACTTGAGCCCCCTTCTTTTGCCTTGGCTTTTTCTCTGTTTTGATCCCCCTTTCTCCCCCTCCTTGACTCTTGATCCCACTCTTTTGCCTCTCTCTCCTGATCCCCCCTCCTTTTGCCTCCTGATCCCCCCTCCTTTTGCCTCTTTCTCCCTCTTCACCCCACTCTCTGCCTTTTAACACCCGCTGCCCTATCTTGCCTCCCTTACCCTCCTCTGCCGGGTGCTCTCTGTTCTCTCGCGAGCCCCGGCAGAGGTCAGCGTCAGAGCGTTGCCATGGTAACCTGCGGCAATGCTCCGACGCTGCAGGAGTGAGAGAGGTGACCGGGGAGCATTGTGAGCAGCTCCCCGGGCTCCCTCTCTGCAGCACCGACCCTGACACAGGGTATCGGTGCTGGCATCGGCCGCATTTGCGCGAGTACAAGTACTCGCGCAAATGCTGGTATCGGCACCGATACCAATACTAGTATCGGTATCGGTGCAACCCTAGTAATCTAGATTCATAGGCACAGCACTATGTTTCTGCTGCCTTATTTGATGCCATCCTCTTGGTGGCTAGGGTTTCCACCATGTCTGTGGTCTGTGAGCTCTTTGGCTCAAGATCTGGTCTGCTGACACTGATTCTAAGAAAGCATTGCTCTCCTTGACTTTTCAAGGCACTTCTTTGTTTGGGCCAGATCTTAAGGATCTGATCAGTGAAGCCACAGGGTAAGAGTACACTTCTACCCTTGGTTCCTAGGAAGAAAAGACAGCTTAAGTGTAACCGGTATTTTCGTTCCTTTCAGAGTGAGACACGTCCAGCGAAACAGATGGTTCCCTCAGCTCCGCGTACCTCCTCCAAGCCCAAACAGCAGTGGAAGCCCAAGGTCTCCTCCAAACCCAAGGCTTCCAAGCCTTCTTTGGCATGACTCACCAAACCCGGGTCCACACTCTGCTGTGCGTGGTCGTCTGCGTCACTATCACAGCATTTGGGAGGATTCCGTGACGGACCCATGGGTTTTACAGGTGGTGATGGAAGGGTACAGGATCCCTTTCGTCTTTCTTCCTCCCTTTCGCTTCTTTCCTTCTCATACGCTTCAGGGCACAGAGAAATGCCGTCTGTTCGGCGCTGTTCAGGCTCTTCTGGACAAGGACCTTCAAGAGCTGGTTCCAGTTCAGGACAGAGGTATGGGTTTTTACTCATTTTAGATTTAAAGGATCTCAATTCCTTTGCAATCCATACTCATTATCACCAGGAGTCTCTACAAATGGCGATTGCTGCCATGTTCCAGAGGGGAATTCCTTGCATCTCTGGATCTTCAGGACGGGTACTTACACATTGCCATTCATCCGGAGAGCCGGCAGTACCTCCTATTTGCCTGCGACCGGGGACACTTTCAGTTTTCAGCTCTTCCATTTGGTCTGATTACAGCTCCTCAAGTCTTCAACAGTGTCCTGGGAGACTTAGTGTCCATCCTCCACCGGGACGGCATCAGAGTTACTCCATACATGGATGACCTGCTTCTGAAAGCCCCTTCTATGGAACTTCTTCATCAGCAGGTTCAGCAATGCATTTATTCTCTCGCCCATCACGGGTGGATCATCAATTTGGTCAAATCAGATCTTGTCCCATCCCAGCGTCTGGTCTTCCTGGGCCGCCTCTTCGATACCCAGAAGAACATGGTGTTTCTCACGGACAAGGTAGCTCCCCAGATCAGCCACAGGGTTTTTGTGATTCTGGCTCAAGATCCAGTTCCAGCCAAGAAGCTGTCATCTCTAGTGGGGAAATTCATTTCCACAATAGAAGCGGTACCGTTTGCCATGGCGCACACCAGGAAACTCCAGCGGTTTGTGATCCAGGTGTACAGGGGTCAGCCGGACCTTCTGAAGATGTCAGTGTCCCAACCCCCTTCATGTGGAACAGAGTTTGTCATGGTGTCTCGCTCTCTCTCATCTGCTGAAGGGCAGGTCCTTCTGGACCAGGGTGACGACGGATGCCAGCCTGTCCGGCTGGGGAGCGGTCCTGGGTCACCTGAGTGCTCAGGGTCGGTGGTCACCGGAGGAATCTCTCCTTCCCATCAACATATTGGAGCTTCGGGCAGTATTTAATGCCCTTTGTCATTGGACATCTCAGCTGGAAGACTGTCCAATCAGGGTAGAGTTCGACAATGCCACGGCCATGGCTTACATCAACAAGCAAGGTGGAACAAGAAGTCTCGCCGCTTGGTTACAGGTAAAGACTAGTTTGTCCTGGGCAGAAGAACACATTCTTGGCGCAGACAACGTCATGGCGGACTTCCTCAGTCGACACACAGTGGAGAGTGGGAGCTGCACCCAGAGGTATTCACCCTCATTGTTCAGAAATGGGGTCTTCCTTATATCGACCTGATGTTGACGAGACACAACAGGAAGGTTCCGAGGTTCTGCTTTCGATGGAGGGACCCTCTAGCTCTGGCGGTGGATGCAATGTCCATTCCTTGGTTTATTCCCACTGGCATACATCTTTCCTTCCCTCCCAATGTTTCCCAGGGTATTGCAGAAATTACAACTGGAGTGTTGTCCAGTCATTCTGTACTGGCCCTCGACAGGCTTGGTTTCCGGAGCTTCTGGATCTGTCTATGGCGGAGCCATTCAGGCTCCCTTGCCGTCCGGGTCGTCTTCTACAGGGTTACCTGTGGAAGGAGGATGTTCATCGTCTAGCTTTGACAGCTTGGAAATGGAATCCTCAATACTGAGGAAGAAAGTGTCTTCTTCTGGTGTGGTGGCTACTATGCTCAGTGACCACAAACCTGTTTCTTCCAAGATCTACCATTGTGTCTGGTCGACCTTCCTATCTTGGTGTGCTGATTAGGACTTGTCTCAGGAATTTGATCTGCCCACGGTCCTGGCCTTTTTGCAGGACGGTGTGGATAAGGGCCTCAGTTTGAGTTCCCTTAAAGTTCAGATGTCTGCTCTGTTTTCTTTCAGAGGCACATTGCCATCCTTCCTGATGTCAAGGTTTTCTTTCAGGGTGTTGCTCACACTCGTCCTGCCTTCAAGATACCTGCTCCTCCGTGGTATCATAACTTGGTTTTGGGTGTTCTTCAGCGCCCTCCATTTGAGTCTTTGGCTACTATTCCTCTACGCCTGTTGATGTGGAAAATGGTCTTTCTCCTGTCGATTGTGTCTGTCCGCCATGTCGCGGCGTTACATGCTCTGTCCTGTAAACCACCCTATTTGGTGTTTTCACAAGGACAAGTGCTTCACACCTCTCCGGAGTTTCTCCCGAAGGTGATTTTGGAGTTCCATAACAATCAGGAGATTGTGGTGCCCTCTTTCTGCCCTGACCCCTCCTGACAAGGAGAGGGATCTCCACTTGTTAGATGTGGTGCGTTGTCTCAAGTTTTATGTACAACGCGTTCGTCATTCCTGATGGTCCTAGGGCAGGAAGACCTGCATCCAAGGTGACTATTGCTTCTTGGATGAAGTCCACTATTCGTAAGGCTTATGAGCTGAAGAAGAAGCCTGTCCCTTTCCGGGTCATGGCTCATTCTACTCGATCTATTGGGGCCTCTTGGGCTTACAAGAATCAGGCCTCTGGTGATCAGTTGTGCAAGGCTGCCACCTGATCATCTGTGCACACCTTTTCAAAGCATTACCGTGTTGATGTGCTGGCATCGGCTGATGCCAGCTTTGGGAGGAAAATCCTGGAGGCAGTCTTGCCTGTTTAGGATTTTCTTCGGTTCTTGGTGCTTCCTTCTCTTTTGAGCCCCGTTGGCTCTAGTTCAGTGTGCTATGTAACAGTTGGGGTGTTGTTACCCCTGTTCAGTGTCTGTTGACACTTTATTTGTTTTGTTGGGCTATCTCCGATCTGATGGTTCATATCTGCTCTGGTAACTTTGGGGGCCTTGCTCCTGGTCCTTCCCTTACTTCCCGCCTCTGGGAAACTGGTTGGACATCCCCAGAGTTACCAGTTGTCTGTATTGGACGACAGAGAAAAGAGGATTTTAGTCTTACCTGTTAAATCCTTTTATCTTAGTCCATACAGGTTACTGGTCTCCCACCCTGTCAAGGGACCATGCTTGGCTCTCCTGTGGCAGACAGTGGGGGTCCTTCAGGGTCATGCGCACAGGAGTCTTCTTTCCCTTCACTATCTAGTCAATAGTTAGTGTCTCAAATCTTTCTGGAGCTGGTTGGCTAGCTGCAGCCAAGGAGGGAAGGTCTGCTCCACCCCCTGCATACAATTCTAGAATTGTTCCTGCCTACAATCAAAGGGGCGGATCACCTATCCAGAGTTACCAGTAACCTGTATGGACTAAGAGAATAGGATTTAACAAGTAGACTAAAATCCTCTTAAGATGATTTTCACTGGAACTAGCCCAATTTACAGATGTTATCTGGCGTCTGCATTATTGTGTGGAGCAGTGTTAACACAGTATTGTCTAGTTCAGGGGGGTACTCCAAAAGAGGATGTCCTTCATATGCATAGACAACATCAAGGGACAACTTTATACAGCTATGATGTAGCATTTGAGGTGGACTGTATGGTGGTAGCTGCATGTAAAACACTGGTTAAAAATGTTGTAAGTAGACACTACAGTCAAGTATTTCATTTTGGTTACTTTCCTAGGCAGTGTACTCTTTTTGGTCCAGATCTGGGTAAAATAATTAGTCATGTGCCAGGAGGCAAGAGTACATTGTTGCCACAGAAGAAACATTATTTTATTCCCCCCCCCCCACACACACACACACACACACACAAAAAAGGGGAACAATTTTATTCCTTCCAAGACTCAAAATAGAATACTCCTAAACAGTCCTCCGCTACATCATCCTTTTTAATAGATACAAATCCAAGCCAAAACAGCAGACCAGCAAAATATTATTCCAATCCCACAACCTCCTAATCCTTTCGACTACAAATAATGAAACTCTTGTTCCTTCCTGTAAGAAAGATGAGGACAGGAAAATTAATGACTTTCTCAAATTCTAAAAGGAAAAACTGACACCACCTTCTGCAATGAACCAATAATGAGTCTGAATATAACAGTTCAGAGGGAGCAGTCTGAGATAATTCCATACCCAGAATGAAATCCCAGAGGACAGCTAGGGGCTAGATTCTATTACAGGTGCTAATTTTATCACTGCTTTTATCGCCACTTTTCCCCATAGACTTCAGTGGGAATATGTTTGATAAAATGGGTGTTAACATTTAGCACCTGCAATAGAATGTAGCCCTAGATGTGTAGAAGACACCCTATACATCCCCACAAAAATTGTAAATCTCCACAGTCTTACTTTGGAACAAAACGGATAAGACTGCACTTTGGATTGTGAGTGAGCAAAGGTCTAGACCACTAGTCATGGGTTAAAGGGATAGTAATACTTTGTTTTATCTTTATTTTATTTTGTAGGCATTAAAAAAACATGAAGAATGATATAAGTCTTATCTCTCAAACCTTTATGGTTCGAGAGATATTCACAATCAAAGTTGCCCCTTTTACCTAGTGTAAGCCATCTCGTCTCAGATGTGGAATGCAGTCCATAGACCAGACAGATAACAGAAGGGGACAATCTTCTTCCTATGAGAACAATAAAAACCCTGCCCCCCTTGACAAGTTTTTCAGGTTTTTCCCTTATCTTAATTGAAGATTGTCCCTCTCTGCAGTCTACCTGGGCACCTCCCTTGTGCTCTGGCTGAGCAGTGTTGCATCATTAAAAGGGGCGGGAGGGGGATACTTTGTCATTGAATTACTCTTGAACTACATCTTTGACAGAATTGAAATAACACTCTCCAAAGTCTAAATACTATGATTATTAATTAGAGCTGCTTTTATTATGAAACATTACTATCCATTTAAGGAAGAAGGTGGAGGAAGAGTGGTCAGATTTTTATAATGATTCCTAGTGCAGTGGGACAAGGCTGGGCGTCAATATAGGTGGTTCTATGGCTACCAGTGCAGTGGGACAAGGATGGGTCAGTTTTTGTGGTTCTAGTGCAATGGAACAAGGTTGGAGAGCATGACAGAAAACAGCAACTGCGCTTTTCATGGGAATTTAAAAAAGTGACTTTCCACCAATCTATGATGGCAAATGAAACATACACATAATAGTGCCATTTGTGTGAACAAGACCAGTAAAGTACACAAATGCCATAGCAGTGAGCATACATAATTCTGGATAATTGGGCAACTCTTAACCCCTTGGATGCTAGAAAATGATAGCTATCTATGTGAAAATAGCATTTGTAGTACACACATATGCTAGAATGGTGAGCGTATAAAAGCTAGGGAAGACATAGCAGCTTGTAACACCTTGGGTGCTGGAAGAGATACAAATTAGAAATAGTATGAATAATTCAGGGGAAAAAAAGAGCAACTTTTAATTCCTTGGATGCCATAGAGACCCCAGAGCATGCAAATATATATAATAAAAAGGCCGGGGTGGGGGGTATTTGCAGTATAGAATTCTAGTCAGCATAGAGGGGGGAACTTGAAGAACATAGCAGTTATCCTATCACCAGACACTGCCGTGGTTGCCTAGTACCCACCCAAACAACAGGTATAGTCGGCCTTCTCCAGGGAATGGTCATGACTTCCAAGTAACCGCTTATTTTTTAACTTTTTGAGTGGCTATTCCATCTCTTTGTAGTTAAGAATTAAGGTGGTAAAAACAACTGCCAAAATAGATATGCCATGACCCACTACAGGGATCAGAATGTGTGGAGATTAGCCGTATAGCAGCTACTGCAGAAAGTGAACACTTAAAAGGCACTACTCTCGCCTTAAAATGTAACAGGGTCATATCCCCCAAAAGTTTCTCCAGAAGTATCAGTTAATGTGATAGTAATGTTTCACAAAAACAGCAGCTCTAATTAATCTTCATAGAATTTGAGCCTTTAAGGGAGAGGACAAGAATATCCCCAGTAGTAGTAGTGCTGGGGAAGCCCTAGTAATAACCTACTACCCCCCCCCCCCCCCAGGCTTATAGCCATAGTAATGAACAGTCCCCACAACAACTCCCCAAAATCGCCAACACAAAGGAACAAAAAAAAAAAAAAAAAAAAAAAAAAGGGAGAGTGTCCATATTAACAGTACCAATGGAGTATAATGTACTTACTTACCATTTCTCAGCTACAACTGAAAAAGTGACCATGCCACCTCACCTTACTGCCCACTGTTGCCCAACTCAGGAACCAGATTAAAACCATTTATGGCTACCATTGGGCAAAGGAACAAGGCTGGGGGATCAGACAGTGTACATGGTGATCTGTGACTACCAGTGGCTAGGCATCAGGCAGTGTCCATGGACATTTGTGGCTACCAGTGGATAAGGGAATGAGGCTGGGGATCAGGCAATGTCCATAAGGATTTGTGGCTACCAGTGGGCAAGGGAACAAGGCTGAGGGTCAGGCAGTGTCCATGGGGATCTCTGACTACCAGCTTACAACCCAGCCTTATTCTGTTGCCCACTGGTAGCCACAGATCCCCATGGATACTACCTGATCCCTAGCCTTGTTCCCTGGGCCACTGTTAGCCACAGATCCCCATGAACACTGCTTGAGTAAGGTGGAACAAGCTGTCGGTGGTGGTGGGGGTGTCAGTCAATGTATGTGGGGCTTTGTGATATCTGTGGAACCAGGCTGGTATGGCTACCATGGGAACAGGTTGGGGTCGTTCTCCCCCATCAGAACTCTTGGGGGGGCATTGAGACACCTCCTGATCCCCCCCCCCCCCCAAGCACTGATTGCGTATCCAAATGGATAGGCAATCAAAGCAGCAACCAGGATGGAGATCCCTGCCTTCCTCTATCTTCTCTTCAACCCAGCATTCTGTGAGTGTTTGGGTTGAGTAGAAGGATCCTTTAGACCCACTTGCATTTTGTTGGTCTTGAGGATCCTCCTCCTCAACCTGGACACCTGTAGAATGCCGGGTTGAGATAGAGAGAGGAGGAAATCGCCTTTGTGGTTGCAGCATTGATAGCTTATCCTGCACTATGTGTGTGTGTGTATATATGTATGTGTGTGTGTGTATATATATATATATATATATATATATATATATATATAAAATATAATATAAAAGGATTGCTCCCATGCTAATGGGAGGGTTTGTGTATATTTTAACATGTAAAATCTTGCCCTGCAGTGTAGGGAAGCTGCTTCCCTACATTCAGGGAATGTTTCTGGGCATCTGGTCCCCATTTTTAGTTGTCGTGACAACCTTGTGCACTGGCGTTGTCGAGCCCTAACATACTGTCATTCCACCCTACAGAGATTCCATAGAATTTGAATCTAGAGCTAGTGATGTTGTGGTCAGAATCTTTCAAACGCATGCATGCTTTTTCTATCATAAGTCTGACCTGTACAACAGTATTTCTTGTTGCTGTATCCACTGCAAGGTTGTGTAAGAACTTGTAAACTTTCCCATATCATCTTTCATCAGGATAAGGCAGTTGTGAGAACCATCCCAAAAGTCCATTCCAAGCTTGTGTCTGCTTTTCACATCAATTAAGAACTGATTTTAACATTGTTGCTTCCCAGTCCTCAAAAAAGAGGAATGTCTTCATACTGAAGATGTCAAGATGTCTTCATACATGCAACAAAATCCTTTAGACAAATTTGTTATTTGTGATTTCAGAAGGTCCTGGAAAATGCAAGCCAGCATATAAAGCCAACATTACTTCATGGATTAACTTGACTATTAAACATGTCCATATTTTTTTGTTCCAAGACTGTTCCTTTTCAGCCCATTCTACCATATCCTGGGCCTTTGAACACTTCTGCAGAACAGATTTGTTAAAGGGTTAGTAATATCCAAAAAAAGGTTTTTTTTGCATTTAGAAGGGCTTAAACAGCTTAAAAAGCTGAGATAAATGCAAGAAACCATATCTCTCAATATATCTCAAACCGATGTCTCCTACTGACAGCTATAAAGCTGTCAGCAGGAGATCCCAGTCGGTCGACACATCGTTAGTTACAATGAATCCCTTCATTGGAATGGTCTAAAATGTGTGCCTGCTCTGCCTCTGCTCTCCTCCTCCGATGACAGAGGCTTCTGTCTGTAAGCTGGAGCGGTCTCATTGGCTAGATATCGATCTCTGCAGTGTGACGAACTGCGGTTACAGAGCAGGTAACCGCAGTCTATGAGGAAGTAGCTGCAGGCCAGACTTCCTAAGTTAAATTTACACGAAAAAAAAAAACAAAAAAAAACGTTTTAGTAGTATTTGATATGTAGCCTATTTATGCTGTGTTGTACATATGTGACACATCCACTTTATGGACAAGAGGGGCATGAAGCGTGTTGCTTCGCGGTTCATTTTGCACCCCTCTAGTCCCAAGGGGTTAAGATTTGGATTCTTCATCCATAGCTTGAGAGTCATGAGTTTTCCTTTGTATTTTCTTTAAGGGTGCCCACTCTTAAAGATGGCTGAGCACGAGCCCACTTCAGAGCAACTAGCGCAAATTGCTGCAGAGAATGAAGAGGATGAGCATTCCGTCAACTACAAACCTCCAGCTCAGAAAACCATCCAGGAGATCCAAGAGCTTGACCAGCATGATGAGAGCTTACGGAAATACAAAGAGGCACTGCTTGGGCCAGTGCCTTCAGCTGTGGGTAAGTCCTGCTCTGAAGTGAAAAGCAAAGGTATGAGAATAATGCCGTGGGAGGGGCCCTGTTTGCCTGACTTACTAAAGGGAGCTGAAAATAGAATGCATAACTTTGCTTTATGTTTGTCACAAGCCGTCATGCACAGTAGAGTGCCCAAACACGCAGAATGCTGGGAGCACGGAATGCTGGGAGACTGTGCTGGGAGCATTCTATGCTTTCGGGCAGTCTCTACAGAGCATGACTGCGTCGGTGGCAGGATGCAGAGCGGGACCGGCCTCTTAACATCATCCGGACCTTGGTCCGTGTACACAGGCTTTTACACTAGTTTTATATAAATGTTCATTTTCATTTGTCCTCTGTCCTCTGTGATGCAGTTGGTTTTCTCCAGAATTTCACGTCTTTAGCTTCCGGAGTACTCCCCATTCAAGTTTGTCCTTGAACATAACTAGTTAGCATACTGTGCAGGTAATTAGCATAAAGTGCCACACTGCTGTCAAAATATATAGGTTGAGTTCTCAAGAATTTCTTATTTTGCCAAACATGGCTACATCAATTTTTTTCTTAGGGCGTTGGATCCTTTAAAGTAGCAGCAACTAATTTTTTTTATGAAAACCTATGTTACATGGCTTTTCCTGTTGAATAATACAAAGTGAAAACAAGTATTTTCAGAAGTTATAATCTTTCAAAATGTATAATTTCTGTAAACAGAGATCCAAGATGCTTGCTTCCTGAAAGAGAAAACTGACAGGAAGTGATGAAGCTTTTACTATCACGTGTGTTGTTGGGAAGAGTTCATACACAGTTAAAATACAAACGTTAACAATACCTTAAACCACTTGATATGAGATCAGCACATCCAGCTGTGTTGGGAAACCTGCACTGTGATTCCTGAAAGGACCAACATGTGCATTTTCCCAGGCTGACCCAGGGAAAAGAGGCCAGTTTATAATCAGAGTTAGATTTATGAGAAATCATTAAAAACACCCAAAGCCCCATTTTCTACATTTAAAGGGCTAGTAAACCCCCCAAAAAACTTTAAGCCGAATTTTAGGAATAATAAAAACATACTTAACGCCCTCATTCCCATCTCTCAAACCTTAGAGAGGGACAATCTTCAGTGAGCGTAAGGAAAAACCTGAAAGCCTGTCAAGGGGGCAGGGTTTTCCCTATGCTCACAGTAAGATGATTGTCCCTTGCTGCGATCTGTCCGGTAAAGCGACCAGATTCCACATCTAAGGGGAGGTGGCTTACCCTAGGTAAATGGGGCTGGAGGGGGATATTTTATCATTCAATTACTCTTGAACAACAACTCTGACAGTGTAGAAATAACACTCCCCATGGCACAAATACTATGAAGATTAATTGGAGTTTTTGTGAAACATTACTATCCCTTAAAAAAAAAACGTAGTGGTTCTTTACTGAAAATAATAGATTTTATTAAAGGGATAGTAATACTCTCTTTTGACATGCTTTAATATTTTTCTTAAAGATAATAACTTGCATAGTTTTCATTTAATAGCTTTGTGAAGCCCCCCCCCCCCCGTCCCTTTTACCTAGTCAGTATTCTGGCTGACAAACACTGATTCCGGTCATGTGACCGGATGGCTCGTCTGCAGAGCCGTAATAGCACTGCATACAGAGAGAATCTTCATGAGAACGGTCTACAAAGTGTGCCTGCCTCAAACCAGGCAAACTTTGTAGACCGTGCTCATGAAGAATTGGTATGCCATGCTATTTCTGCTCTGCAGACAAGCCGTCCAGTCATGTGACCAGAATCCAAGTTTGTCAGCTAGAGTACTGATGTGGGTAAAAGGGATTGTAGGGGGGAACTTAACAAAGCTATTAAATGAAAACTATAAAAGTTGTAAGGTTATTTGCTTTATTTCTTTAATAAGAACAATATTAAAGCATATCAAAGGAAAGTATTACTATCCCTTTAACAACTGTTTTTAGCTGGTGAATCCCATATCTTGTAACATGCAGTTATTCTATAATACATATTCACAACAAAAGAAAGAGAGAATACAGGTGTATTAGCACCAGACCCACCCCAATAATTCTAGGAAAGAATGTAAATGGAACCCACTTAGAGGGAGGATATACCAGAAAAATTAAAATATAACCTTTATTGCATATGGTTAAAAGAAAAGAGGCAAATTTTAATTAAAAACACTTATAAGAAAAAATAGTATTTGCAATCGCATTAGCAAAATACTATTACAAACAAATTGTGCAATGCATAGGAAATTAGTACAATTGCCTGAAATGTCTCCTTAAGTATGGAGTTATTGTGGATTTAATATATATGTGTATGTATATATAATATTATATAGCGTAGTATTCAGTGCTAGTGATTAGCTGCAGCACACAGTCCACACATGTTTATTATGTGTGTTTCTTGGCTGCTCACTAAAATAGAAAAATTAGTAGTCTTCCGATTTATGTGACTTTCGATACCTCAACCTCAATCCTTATCATGTGTGAAAGAGGCCGATCGATCTGAGTCGATAAGTGGTAATCGGAAAGGCCTGCGCTGATTGATATATTAAAGTGGAACTTTCAGATAATAGCAAGTCACCACGCATTCATTAAATACATGGCGACTAGCTTGAAAATAGATGTCTTACCATAAAAAAATACATGTGTCTAAAGGAATACGTCCCGTATGGAAACCGGAACTGAGGCTAGAGCGTATACATCTTGTCTGTGCGCATGCATCATCTGTCCCGGTCTCCACAGAGTAGACTACTTTGCACCATATGGTCACCGAAAGGGACTGATGGCGCAGGCTCACAGACCGCATTAACCTGCCAGTCAGTCCCGAAAAGGGATGGATTCCTTTAGACACATGTATTTTTTTTACGGTAAGACATCTATTTTCATGCATGGCAACGGGATATTATCTGAAAGTTCCGCTTTAAATTGCAGGCTCTACATATCGCCCCACGTCAGAGGTTAATATCAGTCTCATCTAGATTGATTTGAATAGAGAAGCTGAAATGGTATTTCGGGTAGCATACTGATGATCAGAAGTACAACCACTCGCAGTACACAAGAGTCGGGTGTTTTGGTGGTTCCCAACGAAACATGCACTAGTGCTGCTAATCAACAATAAGCTGCACATATCGCCTCGAAACACTCAGACCTTAAACCAGTGTGATGTGATAGCTAAGTCTTGCGCCTCATCTGTAGAATTATTACGCTATGTTATTCCTTCCTAGTTAGTATGCCTTGACTGTCAGTAGCATTGCAACAATAGAAATCAGAGAAGAGATTATGGCATTTCAGGCTTGTGTGTGCCTTCACCCATGATCTGATGCGTGTTTCGCTCACAAAACGGTTTCAAGGCTAGACTTTTCTGTGTGCTATTAGACACACCTTGAGCACTCCCTGAATTCATTCATAGTGCATTGCATTGATAATAAGTCTCCGCACAGAAACATCCTATATAATAATTTGCTAAAACGTGTGTAACGATACAGTCATGCACAGAAGAGACTGCTGCGTGTGCTGCAGTCATGCACAGTAGAGACTGCCCGCGCCGTGGCTGATACGTCCAGCTCTTTATCAGCCTCGGCACGGGCAGTCTCTACTGCGAATGACTGCCCAGCAACCGTCGGCAGTGGCACTGTGGCGCACGTAACAGGCTCTTCAACTAGTATTAGAATAATGTGTCAACAATAAAGGTTAATTTTGCAAAAAAAACAAACAATAAATGAATGACAAGTACAACATATAGGCAGTTTTTCACTTTTAAAATGTAACTAAACATGTTTTAGGGTGATAGGTCTAATATATGCAATACTTACCCCCCTGGCACTCAAACTGTTAAAGGGGGCATATGTCCTAGCAGTCTGGTATACCCATGTGTATCATTTTTGCATTGTACCTGCTGTTCATAGTGATCTTTTTGTCTGCCTCTAAATCACTCCACATCACAACAAATAGTAGGTTTTAATAGACCTGAAGGGACGCAAGTCTTTCCAGCTGTAAACTGAAACCACTACAAGTAGATTAGAAGTGATATCAAATGCTCAAAAACAAACTGAATTCATGTAAATGACTGCTGTGCGAAGCAGAATCCGTAAACCATTCTGTTAAACAAATTGTCGCTTATTACTAGGGTAATGTTCTCCTTTACAGGCTTTTTAATATGATGAATCAAACGTTCTCTGAAACCATATAGCCCAACTTTTCTTAAAGTGGATGTATCACCTATGCACAACATCCTCTAAATAGTTAGATGATACATCCAATAGCATGAAAATGTTATATATTTTTTTTTTTTTTTTTTTTTAGGCTTCCATTTGGTTTAAAACTAACTTACATAAGTATCTGATGCAGCCACTTCCGGGTGACTGCAGTTCTCCGCGGTTACAGATTTCCGCCTCTGCTCCCCTCCCTCCTCCGATGGCAGAGGCGTCTGTCAGTAAACTGGAGCGGTCTCATTGGCAGAGATCGATTTCTAGCCAATCAGACTGCTCCAGCTTACTGACAGAAGCCTCCGTCATTGAAGGAAGGAGGAGAGCAGAGGCAGAGAGTCGGGCTGCAGTCTATATGGAAGTGGCCGTAGCCCAGACTTTTATAAGTCACATTTAAACCAAACGGAAGCTTAAAAACAAATAATAACATTTTAATGCTATTGGATGTATCACCTAACTGTTTAGAGGATGTTGTGCATAGGTGATACATCCACTTTAAAGGGCTAGTAATACTTGTATTAAACTCGAGCTCCGAGTCTTCGTTTTTTTTTTAACACATAGCGCTATATTTGAATACTAACAGTTCTGTAGTTTAAGTGCTATTCAATCAGAAAGGATCCACCTCCTGCCCCTTTCCATGCATCACGCTGCCTCTGTCTGGTCCAGATGGAGCTCAGCAAGGGACAATCTTCAGTAAGCAAAAGGAAAATCCTGCCCTCCTTCGTCAAGGGGGGACATGGTTTTCCTTATACTTGCTGAGTGAAGATTGCCCTTCTTTGCATCTGTCCTGTCCCATGACCGGATTACAGATCTAATGGGAGGTGGCCAGAAGGGGAGGGAGGAGGATCCTTTCTGATTGAATTGTGCTTGAACTACAAAACTGTGAGTATTCAAATATTGTGCCATGTGTTAAAACATAAAGAAGACTCGGATCTCCGCTTTAATACAATTGTTACTATCCCTTTAAAATGCTTTTGATGGGAGGATTTGGGAAGAGTAAGATTCTTACAAATATCTTATCAATTTTCTTTTCTTTTCTTTATTCCTGCAAGATCCAAATGCTCCAAACGTCGTCGTAACTAAACTGACTCTAGTGTGTTCCTCTGCCCCTGGCCCCCTGGAATTGGACCTGACAGGTAGGTCTCCAGTGTAACTGTTACTGGGATTCTTGCAATTATATACTCTCTGGACCTTGTGTATAGAAGTGGAACAGCAATTCCATGACAAATCAACTGCACTATAGGGGATGCACAAAAATTCTCCCAATTGCCATTGATTTTAATGGTGTCTTTTTAACACCATCATCTTTTGCATTAAGGGTGTTAAAAGTTCAACTTAACCCCTTGGTGACAATGGCTTTTATCTTTCAATTACTCTTAAACTACAGCTCTGATAGTACTGAAATAACACTTTCTGTGACAAAAATAATATGAAGATTAAGATGAGCTGCTGTTTTTGTGAAACGTTACTATCACTTTAAAGTGGATGTATCACCTATGCACAACATCCTCTAAATAGTTAGGTGACACATCCAATAGCATTAAAACATTATTATGATTTTATTTTAAGATTCCGTTTGGTTTAAATGTAACTTATAAAAGTCTGGGCTGCAGCCACTTCCGTATAGACTGCAGCCTGACACTCTGTCTCTGCTCTCCTCCTTCCTCCAATGACAGAGGCTTCTGTCTGTAAGCTGGAGCAGTCTGATTGGCTAGATATCGATCTCTGCCAATGAGACACTCCAGTTTACTGACAGACACCTCTGTCTTCGGAGGTGGGAGGGGAGCTGAGGCAGAGCTCTGTAACCGAGGAGAACCGCAGAGAACTGCAGTCACCCAGAAGTGGCTGCAGCACATACATTTGTAAGTCACATTTAAACCAAACGGAAGCTTAAAAAATAATAATAATAAAGTTTTAATGCTATTGGATGTGTCACCTTACTATTTAGGGGATGTTGCACATAGGTGATACATCCACTTTAAGGGATAGTAATAGAAATAAACAGAGCTCACATTCATCTGTATAGCTTTTGCAGCATGTGAAGCACTGTCAATCCTCTCTGAGTTGTGGTTCATGAGTTATGTTAAAAAGGATCCCCACCCATTTACTTACGTCATGCTGCCTCTCATTCTGGTCCAGATGGAGAGCAACGAGGAACAGTCTTCATTGAACATAAGGAAAATCCTGCCCTCCTTCATCAAGGGGGCAAGGTTTTCCTTAGGCTCACTACATGAAGATTGTCCCTTGCCTAGAGCTGTCCGGTCAAGCAACCGGATCCCACATCTGATGGGATGAGGCATAACATAGGTAAAAGGGGTGGGTGATCCTTTTTAATGTAATAACTCTTGAACTACAACTCTGATCTGATTGGCATAGTGTTTTACGTGCTGCAAAAGCTATTCAGCTGAATATGAGCTCTGTTTGTTTCCATCTATTACTACCCCTTTAAGAGGATCTTTTATGGAGCCTGTGTTGCCTATTTAATCTTCCTATTTTATGAATAGCTTTGCTAATAAGCTACATTACTTTTTGCTCAATAAACCTCAGAATTAAATGTGTCTCTCTGCTAAAGCTTAGTTAAGGATTATTATGTATTTCGGCAACTCACATTTTTATTTAAAAGATTTTTCATGAAGAGCTGTGTTTGCTGTGTTTAGACATCCCTGTTGCAGCGTTATTTTTTTCTTTTAGTGTTTTTGATCTATCTATTGCATCTATATTTTGTTCTAGGAGATCTGGAAAAGTTTAAGAAAGAGTCATTCACCCTGAAGGAAGGTGTGGAATACAGGATCAAAATCAGCTTCAAGGTAAGGAAGTGGTGGATCTGGATATACATCTTCGGTTCTCCATATCACAACCTGACTCCATCCCCAGCCCTTTTACAGAATATACCCTACATTTATAAGACCTAAGCACAAAAAGTTGATAACCCCATGAATGCCCAAGAGGTAGCCTGATCACTGCTTTGCCGTTTCAGACCTCTAGCACCTATGAGGTCAAACACAATGGCCAGTTAAAAAAAAAAAAAAAAAAAAAAAAAAAAAATGCTGACCTCTATAATCCAAGAGTGGGTGGCTGGTGTAGTGGCATTGAGAATGCTTAAGTCACACCCACTACTCAGAGCAGGTGTGGCCAGCACATCTGAGGCATCCCTCAAAATGTAGCTTTCTGCACACCCTTCTGACCCTTAAAGGGATGGTAATACTTCGTTTTATTTTGTAGGCATTAAAAAAACATGAAGAACGATATGTCTTATCTCTCAAACCTTTATGGTTTGAGAGATATTCACAAGCAAAGTTTCCCCTCCCGCCCCTTTTACCTAGTGTAAGCCATCTCTTCTCAGATGTGGAATGCAGTCCATAGACCAGATAACAGAAGGGGACACTCTTATTCCTATGAGAACAATGAAAGCCCCGCCCCCCTTGACAAGTTTTTCAGGTTTTTCCCTTATCTTAATTGAGATTGTCCCTCTCTGCAGTCTACCTGGGCACCTCCCTTCTGATCTGGCTGAACATTGTTACATCAGTAAAAGGGGCGGGAGGGGGGATACTTTGTCATTGAATTACTCTTGAACGACAAGTCTGACACTATTGGTATAACACTCTCCAAATACTATGATCAGGGCTTATAATTTTAAATCCTTTGCTACTAGGCAGACCTGAAAAGTTACTCGCCACTGCAAGCCAAAACATACCAGGGCTGAATTTCTACTCGCTAGGGCTTAATTTTCACTCACCATTGGCTAGTGGCTAGTGGAAATTTTGAGCCCTGCTATGATGATTAATTAGAGCTGCTTTTATTATGAAACATTACTATCCCTTTAACCACTTAAGGATCACTGAGCTTTTTTTTTTTTTTAATCATGACGGTCCTGGCATGCACGTTGGACCCAACAGGCTTAATGGGAAACTTGGCCCTGAGAAAGGAGGCCTTAGGGTTCCACTGGATGGGGATTGTGTTGGATACTTTTTATCTGTGATTGTTGAAGCAGTAATGGAGTGTATGTTAGATGTTAAATGACAATCCTCATATTTCTGTTTATTTTGTATCACATCTAACAGGTAAACAAGGAGATAGTATCTGGGCTGAGATACCAGCAGCAGACCTTCAGGAAAGGCGTAAGATGTAAGTAGGGCCTGACGATGGGACCTATCACTGGATACCTCACTAGCGCTCAAGGATAAACCCATGGGCTTTGTTTACTGAAGTGTTCACAGAACTATAGTAATTCTAGGTCAATCCAACTGCCCCATATGGCTCAAATGAAAATTCCCATTGACTAAAATGAGGCTTTTAACATGTTGAATGCTAGTGAGATCTCCGACACATTGTGCAACAGTCTTGATTGTCTGCTTAACAATAATGAGAGATTGGGGATATTAATGAGACTTGATAAGTCAGTGGGATAGGCAGAACCTCTCAAGTCCTTAATGCTTAGTCTCCTAACATTTTCATCCTTTTACAGTGGACAAGACAAACTACATGGTTGGCAGCTATGGGCCTCGTGTGGATGAATATGAATTCCTCACGCCAATAGAGGAGGCCCCCAAAGGCCTGTTGGCCAGAGCCTGCTACAACATGAAGTCTCTCTTTACTGATGATGACAAAACAAACCATCTGTCATGGGAGTGGAACCTGAATATCAGCAAAGAGTGGAAGAACTAAGCGAGCCCTAGAGCAGCCTCCCATGGGTCTTCAATACCTCCACCCCCCACTTTCTGGAAAAGTGCTGCCGGATCGTTACCCACCCTCCATATTGTGTGGTGTCTTCTCTCTGCTTTCCCTGCCCCCCCCCCCCCAACAAATGCCAAGTGGGATTAGAACATTTCTGCCTTCTGTGAACTCTGTTTGCCTCGCCCTGCCTTCCTGCATTACTTGTACTGCAGGACGTCAAGGAGAAGGCAGTGGGTGCATATGTGCCCACTTTATGCAGGGATACCCTGCTTTCAGAGTAGGAGTCAGTCTCTGTAATGTGCAGTCACTCTGCTCCAGGAATTGTCCTGATGTTTCCTTCTTCCTGTCTGCTCCATCCCATGATCCTTTTTGTGATCAGTGTCCGGACTGTGTCTCTCTGTTGCTCATCTTTATAAGAAAACTAATTCCTCCTAATACTCATCTTCCCACTTAACTTGCTATGGCCTGAAAATCTTAATTGGTCCTAAAAATGTTGCCCACGTGCCTCTCTTCACTTGATAACGTCTTCTTAGTCCTGGTTATCATGTCCATGGAGGCAGACATGACAGTTTCTGCTGCCCCACCACCAAATTTATGCAGACATTACAGTTTCTGCCCCCCCCCCCCCAATTGAAGCAAGCAGAGTAAATGACCCTACTTAACTCTTTAAGGCCCAAGTATTGCTTTTGCAATGTATTGCTTACCCCTTTCTGGACCTTAAAGGGCTTCAAATTGCCATGTGCCATGAGCAGAGTTTGAGTTGCCGTGGTTCTGCTAGCAACTGTAATATCTACCTTCATGATTGTGGCATACAGTACTGTTTGAAGATGGTATCTCGAGCATAGGGGCCCTTAGGATTTTATAGCCATAATAAGGGAAATTAGGAAGTGTTAGTTCTCTTTAATACTCGTCTTTTGTTTTTCTTTTGCTATTTTTTTGTTGTAACCATGTTGCCTTAATGATTGTGCATGTTACTGTAGGGGCAACTCCCTGCTCTGATGCTCCTTAGTAAGAAGTGTGTGCCTCGCACTTTGTATAAATCCTCTGCAGGATGACCTCCCTGCTTTGTGCAGAGGCACCTGCACATTCTCAGCTGCTCTTGTTTGGTAGATTGTGAAGACGAGGTCACATGCCATGGCACTTATTTCTGTGTAAAATTGTCAGTGCTAGATTTATATTTTTGTTTCAGAGCAGATTGCATAGGACCAAACTGAAAGGCCTTATGCAGAAAGCAAAAGATAAGCAATTCTGGGGCAAAACAACTGCACCGGGGTGGGGATAATACTGCCCATTGTTTCAAAGGGATAGTTACCCTCTATTTTACCATTGCATATTCTGAAAGTGCATACTATATAAAGTGAGTTTGCCTACATTTGTTATTCTTTTTCAGCCTCACTATTTATTCCTCCTCAACACCCCTTTATGTCCTTCATGTTGAGGATCCCAGATATGTTTTCAGAGAGCTTTCTGTCAAGGACTGTGAAGGCAGGAATATTGATACAGTATAGAAAGTACATAAAAGCATACACCACACAGAACACTCAGTGCTGCAGGGATGTCCTGCTTTGATGATTGGCTAACCAGAAAACTCTCTGGAAACAGTATGCCCACTGTCAGGAGCATAAATGTGCTTAAAAATGGTGAAAATGAAAAATAATAAAATACAGACCATTTGACTTTACTTATACACTTTCAGAATGTATAATAAAAATGAAGTGTTAATATGCCTGTAAATGGAACTTTAAACCCTTTGAATGTTAGTTCTCTAAGCCATGTGTTGGATACTGGTCTATCATTCAAGGAGTGAGAATCCACTTTTAAATTAATCATAATTGTTTGCCCCACCCCTTTCATGTGACACAGTGACTTGCCCCAGAGTTGCTAATCATATGCTTCCTGCATCAGGCCCCTAAGGTGATTGATTTACTCTGTGTGAGCCCTGTCCTTCATGGGCTGTGGGCTGCTGGAATGGCCAGTCAATATGTGCTTTATAAGTTGTGCCAGTTTTATCCCATCCTGCCCAAAGGTGGAGCTGCTTGTCTGTGATCAGCCTGCTTCAACCTGCTATGTGCCTAGCACACACACACCTGACATTGATGCTGTGGCCCATGCAGGCATATGAGGGGTTAGTTAGTGGGAAGCACCATGCTTGCACAATTACTGACATCTGAGCATGGGGTTGTAGCTCAGACAAGGCTGCCTTACATCCAGGGGAACGTTATGAGAGTGCCCTGCCCCTGGATCATCTGTATTTATTGCCTTGACAGCAGATCATTCCTCTGCTAATGAACCTGAATTCACTATTCCATGCTGGGTACACTTTGGGATTTCATGTCATCGCAGATTAGGAAAGACTTTGGGGGTGGAGGTGACTCCCTGCTCCTTGCTCACGGACAGTGAGAATTTGTGTTTTACTTTGTTTTGTATGTGTTTTTGTCTGTAACCATTTACCGAGCCAGATTAGCATGATTGCAATTGTCATCTGCTTTCATTTTTATGAGAAATAAAGTATTCCAGCTGGCTAAATGATGCTTCTGTTCTGTCATTTGCCGTCTCTTCCTGCACTGTGAGGCTGATGGACTAAAGAGGAAGTGATGCAATTCTGAATCGAACCAACCATAAAACAGATAAATAAAAATCTCCGTTACCTTTAACCCCTTAAATGTGTTTGTAATGTGTTAGAAACCTCTTTAGCCTTAACAGGGGTTAAATTGGTGGGGATTACAGTAAATTGTATTTCTTCCCTTTGGTGCAGATGGTTTACTCCATAATCGCACCTTATTACTTCAGCCTCCATGATATTTCTTTAATCTTCTATAGAGCTACATGGCACAAGCTCTGCTGTTTCCTCGGTGTTGAATTGTCCCTTCCAGCTCCCATTATTTCTTAGCTGTTCCCCTCCCACAGCTTCATTGCTGGGTCCCTCCAAGTGCTTATAAAAAAAAAAAAAAGAGAGAAACTCATATTGTAGACCACTGGTTCTCATCTCCAGAAAATCTCTGTATATCCCTTTAAAGGATGCAAAACAAAAAGAACAGATGGGGGTGCACTGATAAATGTTGGATGAACCAATACATAGTAAATAAAATGGAAATCACTTACATACAGTAAGCTGGTAATATCACTTGCAAGGACAGTAATCTGTCCTGCTCAGGATATACTTTACTCAAGAAATCTCTTCAGAGTATACATTTAGCAAATAGATGGCTGATAAATAGTAATTTCACTGTCGTCCAATACAGGTCACTGGTACTTCTGGGAGGCGATTCGCCCCTTTAATAGGCAGGAACAATTATGCAAATGATTGCAGGGGGCAGAGCCTCCCCTCCTACTTAAGCCACCTTCAGGCCAGAGCCACTAGATTGATTTGTTCCTGGGTGCTATGCACACCAGGTAGAGAACATCTATGCATTCAACTTAGTATTTTGTTATTTTTTATTCAAATATGGAATACCACCATTAGGAGGGTGACCATGGCTGTGAATTGCCCTCTTTAAAGTGGCTGGTGCAGCTTCCAGGGATTTTCTGTGGACCTTATGCCCTGAAGAGGGAACAGCTTGAGTTAAGCAGCTTCCCTACTGGGGAATTTACCTCTGGTCTATTCCCACTTCATCATGGTCACCTGAGGACAGAAGTCCTTGCAGGAAAGGTGAGCCACCCATTGAGTGCTGAAGGTCCACTTGTCCCCACAGTGTCCCTTTACTGGGCTTGTAGTTGGGAGTTTGCTTTGCACTCCAGCACTCATAGGGTGTTTTTATTTGCATTTAATGTATTTAATGCAGTTTCTGTGGTATTCTCTGGGTTTGGAGCCTTGAATAGTGTTTATTTATGTGTTTAATGTATGTTTGGACACTTTTTAATGTTTTATTAAACCTTATTGAAAATTGTGTTCCGCGCCTTTAAGTGCGGCTTTTCCCGCTTAGAATCTATGGCTCCTTTACTCTCTATGAGATTTCACAGTCTGGGACATATCTCTGGAACCGCTTGTCACAGCAACTCCAGAGAGGGCTCATTTTAATGCTAAGCTCCTGCTCTATCATCCGGTGTGTGTTTTATTAGTGTGGGGGGTTCAGGGGGGCTTCGGGCACTGTTTGGGGTACTTGTATGGGGAAAACTACATTTCCCATGAGTGCCCGGTTCACGCTCGTTTCTGATTGGCTATCCTGACGGCCGCCATTTTGTGGAGCTCTTCCTCAGCGAGTACACTACGCAGGGACCGAGCCTTCTCTCCCCTCAACAGATTAACCCTTCGCTGGCCAGATAAGTCCAATATTAGGCATTTCTGGGGTGAAACTTTAATCTTCCACACTTTTACTGGGTGATAGAGTTTAAAGTGGGGTATATTGACGCTGTGAGCATGTCTACTTCACTGGAGCTAGGGGCTAGACCCAAGTCTAAGGAGGATGGGGGGGGGTCTGCTCCCCCCATGGCGTTTTGCTCCTCTTGTCACACTGGGCTATCTAGTGATATTTTGGGGGATCTATGCCCTAACTGCACTGGTCAAGATAGCAACCCTGGGCTTCCCAGCCATGCTATTGAGCCATCTTGGGTGAGGGAGTTTAAAGCTGCCACTAGGGATCTCAGATCCACTCTTCAACTCTTTCCCTCTCAGGTACAGGGGGCTCTCCAGGTCTGGCAGACCCCCTCTTCAATCAGGACCTCCCTGCCTAAGCCACAGGGTGCTCCTGATGTGTCTGATTCTTCTGAGGAAGAACTCTTGCAGGATTCTGATGCTGAGGAACGCACTGTTATTGAGTCTAACAGGTCCATTGGGGACCCTTATGAATGTGACCCTGAAGTTTCGGCTGAGGGTCTGATTAGAGCTGTACTGAATACGCTCAACCTTCCTCTGACTCAGGAATCCCTTATGATCCTACTGATGTTTTTCAAAAGAAACCATCTAAGCCTGTTGTTTGGTTTCCAACTAACCCTACTCTTGCCCGTCTAGTCTCTGAGGCATGGAAGAATCCTGATAGATCCTCCTCTGTCTCTAAAAAGTTTGCTAAACTGTACCCTTTTCCTGAGACTGAGCTGGCAAAATGGGTTCATCCCCCCAAGGTGGATGCTCCTGTTTCCAGACTATCCAAGTCTACCGCTTTGGCTGTCTCTGATGCCTCTGCCCTGCAGGATTGGACGGATAAAAAGCTAGAGCTTTCTCTTAAGTCTATTTTTGCCTCTCTTGGCACTGCCATGCGTCCAACCTTTGCAGTGGCATGGGTTAATAGAGCCATTGCGGCCTGGACTGAACGACTGACTGAAGCAGTTCGCCAGGATGCACCAGTATCTGAACAGTTGCAGCTTCTTGCTAATATCACTGAAGCTCAGAACTATGTTGCTGACGCTGCCTTTGATGCTGTGCGCATGATGGCGAGGGCCTCCACTGCTTCTGTGGTGGCTAGACGTGCCCTTTGGCTGAAAATTTGGTCTGCTGATACAGCCTCTAAGAAAGCCTTGCTTTCCTTGCCCTTTCAGGGGAATTTGCTATTTGGATCTGAGCTCAAAGAAATGATCAGTGAGGCTACTGGTGGTAAAAGTACTCTTCTACCCTCAGTCTTTAAGAAAAAGTTTCCAGCCAAACGCAATCGGTCCTTTCGTTCCTTTCAGACTGAGACACGCTCCGCGGCCCAGACAGGTCCTCCCGCTACCCGCTCCTCCTCCAAGCCCAAACAGTCCTGGAAGCCCAAAGTGGCCCCCAAGGCCAAGACCTCCAAGACTGCTTCTGCATGACTCGCCGAACCCGGGTCCGCATCCGGTTGTAGGTGGACGTCTCCGCATCTTTCGCCGGACTTGGGAGGAGTCAGTAGCGGACCCATGGGTTCTTCAGGTGGTGTCAGAGGGATACAGGATCCCTTTCTCCTCCCTTCCTCCTTTTCGGTTCCATTTTACTCGTCCTTCTCAGGAACCCACAAAAAGGCGTCTGTTCGATGACGCTATTCAGGATCTCTTGGACAAAGAGGTTCTGGAAGTGGTTCCTCAGGAGGACACAGGTTCAGGATTTTATTCCAACCTGTTTGTGGTGGCCAAAAAGGACAGAGGGGCTCGTCCTATTTTGGATCTCAAAGATCTCAATGCCTATGTGGTGACTTCCCACTTCCGCCAGGAGTCCCTGCGCTCTGTGATTGCAGCAATGTCTCCAGGGGAGTTCTTTGCCTCCCTGGACCTTCAGGATGCTTATCTTCACATCCCTATTCATCCAGAGAGCAGGTGGTACCTCAGGATTGCCTGCCACAGGGGACACTTTCAGTTTTCTGCTCTTCCCTTTGGGCTGACTTCAGCTCCTCAGGTCTTCCAGAGAGTGTTGGGCTCCCTGATAGCGGTGCTTCATCAGGACGGGGTCAGGGTGACTCCCTACATGGACGATCTCCTCCTCAAAGCTTCCTCGGCGGAGCTTCTTCACCAGCAATTGCAGAATTGTATCCACACTTTGACCCGCCATGGCTGGATCCTGAATCTGGACAAGTCGGACTTGGTCCCATCTCAGAGGCTTCTGTTCCTGGGTCTCCTGTTCGACACTCGCCAATGCATGGTGTTTCTGCCGGAGGATGTGGCTCATCAGATAGCTATCAGAGTGGCGGGGATTCTGGAACTGGACTTAGTGCCGGTAACGAAGTTGTCGTCCCTGGTAGGGAAGTTCATTTCCACGATCGAAGCGGTTCCTTTTGCATGGCCCACTCCAGGGAACTACAGAGATTTGTGATCCAGACGTGCAAGAATCATCCAGATCATTAGCATCTGTCAGTCTCTCTACCCCCTCATGTGGAATCGAGTCTGCACTGGTGGTTGGATCTCTCCCATCTCCTGAAAGGGAGATCCTTTCAAGTTCCTTGTTGGACCACGATCACAACGGATGCCAGCCTTCGGGGCTGGGGTGCTGTGTTGGCTCGCTTCAGTGCTCAGGGGAAATGGGGTCTGGAGGAATCTCTTCTCTCCATCAATGTTCTGGAACTACGTGCCATCCGGCTTGCCCTGAGACACTGGGAATCTCAACTGACCGGTCTTCCGATCAGAGTGGAATTCGACAACGCCACTGCGGTGGCTTACATCAACAGGCAAGGCGGCACAAGAAGCGGCACCGCCTGGTTGGAGGTCAAGGATATTTTGTCTTGGGCAGAAGATCACGTGCCTGTCATCTCTGCAGTTCATATTCCAGGCGTGGACAACGTCATGGCAGACTTCCTCAGTCGTCATACCGTAGACAGCGGAGAATGGGCTCTTCATCCAGAGGTGTTTCAATTGCTCACCCAGAGGTGGGGGATGCCGGAGGTGGACCTGATGGCCTCCAGACACAACAGGAAGGTTCCGGTGTTTTGCTCCCGGCGGAGGGACTCCCTTGCTCTAGCAGTGGATGCCTTGTCGATCCCTTGGGATTTTTCTCTGGCTTACATCTTTCCTCCTCTTCCTCTATTGATCAGAGTCATCCAGAAACTGAAGCGGGAGCGTTGTCCTGTTATCCTGATCGCTCCAAACTGGCCTCGCCAGTCCTGGTATCCGGAGTTGATGGCCATGTCAGTGGCGGATCCGTTCCCACTTCCTGCCCGTCTGGACCTACTTCTTCAGGGATATCTGTGGAAGGAGGATGTTCACTCTCTCCATTTGATGGCATGGCGGTTGAATCCTCGATTCTAGCAAAGAAAGGATTTTCTCCTTCTGTGGTGTCGACTATGCTCAGTGCTCGTAAGCCTGTGTCTTCCAAGATCTATCATCGCATATGGTCAACTTTCGTGGCATGGTGCTCTGATAAGAAATTATCCCTTGATTTTCATCTTCCCACTGTCCTGGCCTTTTTGCAGGACGGTGTTGATAAGGGGCTCAGTCTGAGTTCCCTCAAAGTTCAGACTTCTGCCTTGTCTGTGTTTTTCCAGGAAAGGATTGCTATCCTTCCTGATGTGAAAGTTTTCTTCCAAGGTGTGACTCATGTTCGACCTGCCTTCAAGAGTCCTGCTCCCCAGTGGGACCTCAATTTGGTGCTGGGAGTTCTCCAGCGACCACCGTTTGAATCCTTGGCTTCCATTCCATTACGTCTCTTGACTTGGAAGATGGCCTTCCTTTTGGCTATTGTTTCAGTTCGCCGGGTAGCAGAGTTACAGGCTTTGTCTTGTAAACCTCCTTACCTGGTGTTCCACAAGGATAAGGCTGTGCTTTGCACTACCAAGGAATTCTTACCCAAGGTTGTGTCCGAGTTTCACATCAATCAGGAGATTGTGGTTCCCTCTTTCTGCCCTAATCCTTTATCTGACAAGGAACGTGATCTCCATTTGTTGGATGTGGTGCGTTGCCTCAAGTTTTACGTTCATCGCACCGAGTCTATCAGGAAGTCTGATGCTCTATTCGTCATTCCTGAGGGGCCTAGGGCAGGGAGACCGGCCTCCAAAGTTACCATTGCCTCTTGGATTAAGGCTACTATCCGTGAAGCCTACAAGTTGTGGAATAAGCATGTTCCCTTCCGGGTGACTGCCCATTCCACCAGATCTATTGGGGCCTCTTGGGCCTACAAGAATCAGGCTTCCGCTGATCAACTGTGCAGAGCGGCTACTTGGTCCTCTGTGCACACTTTTTCAAAGCACTACCGTGTTGATGTGCTGGCCTCGGCTGATGCCAGTTTTGGAAGGAAAGTCCTGGAGGCAGTTTTGCCTGTGTAGGTCTTCCCTCTGTGATCCTTAGTGCTTCCTTACTGTTGAGCCCAGTTGGCTCTAGTTCCGTGTGCTGTGTTAGTTCAGGGATTGTTCCCTTGTTTGGTGTCCGTTGACACTTACAGTTTGGGCTATGTAATTAGCAGTTTTAATGACTTGGGGCCTTGTTCTGGTCCTTGCCTTCTTCCCACCTCTGGATCAGCTCAATGTTTGTACATCCCAGAAGTACCAGTGACCTGTATTGGACGACAGTGAAAATAGGATTTTAGTCTTACCTGTTAAATCCTTTTCACTTAGTCCATACAGGTCACTGGTCTCCCACACTGTCAAGGGACCAGACCTGGCTCTCCTGTGGCATTCAGTGGGAGACCTTTGGGGCATGCTCACAGGAGTCTTTCTTCTTGCTTACCTGGGGTCAGTTTTAGGGTCTCAAATCAATCTAGTGGCTCTGGCCTGAAGGTGGCTTAAGTAGGAGGGGAGGCTCCGCCCCCTGCAATCATTTGCATAATTGTTCCTGCCTATTAAAGGGGCGAATCGCCTCCCAGAAGTACCAGTGACCTGTAAGGACTAAGTGAAAAGGATTTAACAGGTAAGACTAAAATCCTATTTTCTCTTACGTCCCATTTGCAACATAGGTACCATGGGGTTGAGTCCCTCCTGGAGGAGAGGGCACACAAAAGACCTGGTCTTTGGGGTGGAGACTCCCTCCTCCAGCTCAACCCCTCCTGCCCACTAACTTCCCGTATTCTTGTGTCCTGAAAGCAAGCTGGAAGGGCACAGCTATCTCTTTAGGTATGGGAATGTATAATCCCCCATTAGGCTGGTTACTATCACTGGGCTTCCCTGGAGTGGACTGCCTAGTTCACAGGTGCCTTGTGGAGGGAATTTTGCTCCCAGGTTTTCACTATGGGGTAACCTGAAGAAATTGTTACTGGTGAGTAACCATTTGAGTGCCTTGTTGATACTTTTATTGGCTAACTAAGCAGATTTAGAATGCAAGCTTTCAAGACCAATGGTCTCTTCCTCAGGCATCTTATACAGATAAATATGAAAACCATTCTTACTTATATGTAAAACATGCCTGAGGAAGAGACCTAAGGTCTTGAAAGCTTGCATTCTAAATCGGCTTTGTTAGCCAATAAAGGTATCAACAACTATATTTGTCTCCTGTATTTCTACGGCTAACACGGTACCATCTCTCATCTGTTGGTCCACTTTATGTCCCAACCAGGTTGCCTCTCCATACAGAGGCTGATGTGAGCTCAGTTATGCTCTGGTACTCCATGGGTATCTTATTCTCTCAGAGTTTTGGAGTGAGGATGGCTGTTTTTTCTAGGTTATTTTATTTGGCTTAACCGTTTCTGTGCTGTTTGGGCTATTTTCGTGTGTTTGAGTGATTTGGAGGGGCTTATTTTTGCTCCCCCACTACTTGAATCCTTTTGTTTAGTCTCCCTCTGATATTCCCTGGGGGTTTCAGTCTTTTATTTTTTATTTGTAGATTTATTTTAGTGCTGCAGCCCCTTTAAAGGGATAGTAATACTTCGTTTTAACTTTATTTTATTTTGTTGGCATTAAAAAAACAAGAATGATATAAGTCTTATCTCTCAAACTTTTATGGTTTAAGAGATATTCTTGAGTGTCCAGTGGGGTTCATGCGAATCCATGAATGGAGCTGTAGGCATTGCTAGACAACAGAGAAGTCTAAGTTTCCCAGAATGCCTGTTTTGCAGGTTTTCTTCCGATTGGCTGTCAGTTTGGCAGTGGCCATTTTACTTTTCTTGCTTATCCTATGCAGAGGCAGACACTCCTCCTCCAGATTAACCATTCACTTGCCAAACAAGTGTTCTTTCTGGGATTTCAAGGGTGCTGGTGGGTACTCTTAGTCATTTAGTAGTGTGGTACACTTTATTGAAAGTATGTAGACTCTAAGGGGCATGGGGGTAAAACAAAGGCAAAGGTTTCTGGGGCTTCCCTTACCCCCTCGCATAATGTTCCTCATACCAAACGGGGCATCCTAGAGAATATTCATGATTGCTTTGCTTCTCTTGCACTGTGGCCCTCCAGCACTGATCAAGAGCCAGCTAGAGTCAAGACACTGCTGTCTTCAATAGCCCAAATCCCCTTCTCTCTGCAGGGGGTACTTCAGTCTTGGAAATACCCCACTACCATTAAATATGTAGCCCCCATTACTAAGAGCGTATCTCAGGTTCTTGGGGCTTTCCCTGATGAGGAACTGTCAGAATATGATGTGGATGATGGGTATATGAATATATAGATTCCTATGAGGCTGATCCTCGGCCGAGGGATTCATTAGGGCAGTTTTGGAGACCCTGCAGGTCTCTGACACCTCTGTTGAGGGGACCACTTCTCAGGATGTCTGAGTGTCCAGGAGGGCCATAGCAATCTGCGAATGGAGTTGTAGACGTTGCTAGGTAAGAGTAAACTACAGTACCTGGAATACTGGTATCACAGGCTTTGTTATGATTTGCTGACAGTTTTCTGATGGCCATCTACTCTCTTGTAGAAACAAAAAAATAATGGAGAGCAATAGGGAGCGCCCTAGTGCAATAAAGCCAATGGATTATATTCCTCCACCATAAACACCCCACTTGTGGGTATTCACAAAAATATAGGCTCTCAATCACAGATCTGAAAAACAGCTAACATGCCAGCTGGATAATTCACCTGACCCAGCTGCAGGATGTCAATGGACTATCTGGCTGCTTCTCCACTTCACACTCTCTTTCAGTGGCTCAGCAAATCCAAAAAAAGAAACAGCAAAAAAGAGTGCCCGATAGAAAAATACGTTACATAGAATTTGACGGCAGATAATCTAGTCTGCCCATTTTCCTACTGTAAAAAAAACTCAAACCTTTTTTGGTCCTTGGTCTTTTCTTACATTAAGGACAGCCTTATGCGTATCCCATGCGTGCTTAAATTCTGTCACTGTATTAACTTCTGCTGGTAGATTATTCCACTTATCTACTACCCTCTCAGTGAAGTAAACCTTTCTTACATTACATCTAAACCTGTCTCCCTCTAGTTATAGACTATGGCCTCTTGTCCTAACATTTTTACTCCTTTGAAATATACTTCCATCCTGCACTTTGTTGAATCTCTTAATGTATTTGAATGTTTCTATCATATACCCTCTCTCTCTTCTCTCCTCCAAGCTATAAATGTTCAGATCCTTTAATGTATCCTGTTATTTCTTTTCATGGAAACCAGTCACCATTTTAGTAGCCCTTCTTTGAATTTTCTCTAGATTATCTATATCCTTGTGGAGATGGGGTCTCCAGTACTGTACATAATACTCTAGGTGAGGTCTAACTAGAGATCTGTAGAGTGGCATGGCCATTTCCCTTTTTCTGTTACTAATGCCCCTAGCTATACAACCCAGTACCCTGCTTGCTTTCCCCGGTTCTTTATTACATTGCCTGCCTACCTTTAAAGGGATAGTAATACTTAAAATGTAAAAAAAATATGTTGTAGAGTTTATCCCCCTGAGTAAAACAAGGGTATTCCCACTGCTGAAATGTGTTTCATTCTAAAGTTATTAATTTTCAAAGTTGATTTTTTAGGTGTAATATCACAGTGGCCTGAAATTGTACAGTGGCGCTGTTGCTACACGATCCTATGGACAGCTCTGGTCAGTTGACCATAAATCTCCATAGGATGGTGTAGCAACAGCGCCACTGTACAATTTCAGGCCACTGTGATATTGCACCTAAAAAATTCAACTTTGAAAATTAATAACTTTTGAATGAAACACCTTTCAGCAGTGGGAGTACTCTTGTTTTACTCAGGGGGATAAACTCTACAACATATTTTTTTTTACATTTTAAGTATTACTATCCCTTTAAGTCATTAGAAATAATTACTCCCAAATCCCTTTCCTTTGTTGTCTCTGACAGCACAGTACCCTTAATAGTATATTTTACCTTTGGATATTTATGTCCCAAGTGCATTATTTTACATTTATCGACGTTAAACTGCATCTGCCACACTCTTGTCCATTCTTCTAATTTACCTAAATCATTTATAATTTGGCTTATTCCCCCTGGAATGTCTACCCTATTGCAGATCTTGGTATCATATGCAAAAAAGGCATACCTTTCTTTGAAGACCTTTTGCAGTATCACTAATAAAAATATTAAAAAGATCCCTGAGGTACTGCACTAGTAACGCTCCCTTCGTCCGAATATTCTCCATTGATTACCACCCTCTTGTCTCCTGTCACTCAGCCATTGTCTCATCCATGTAACTATTTTTACATCCAGACCCAAACACTGCAATTTATTTATGAGTCTTCTATGAGGAACAGTGTCAAATGCTTTACTGAAATCTAGGTAAGCTATATCTACTATTTTAGTTAAACAGTCAAAAAAATCTGATATATTCACACGAGTAAATATTGCTTCCAATATACTCACATGTAGTGATGGTCAGTAGATGGGATAATCAATGCTAACAAGCATGTGGAGATATCACACCGTCTCCACTCAGTGTCTCGGGATCAGTTGCTCCATACGCTTCTACCAACACACTCTCTCTTGCTTATCCTATGCAGAGGCTGATTCCCCTTGCTCTCTTCCAGTTTAACCCTTTGCTTGTCAGATAAGTGTATTCTGGGTTATTAGGGTTATTATTTTGTATTGGGGACATTTATCTAGTGTTTACTAGTTTTTTGGGACACTTTCTTACAAAGTATGTTGAATTCTAAGGGACATTGGGGTAGATCTAAGACAAAGCATTCAGGGGCTCCCCTTACCCCCTCACACATGTTCCTCTTGCCACACAGGGCTGCCTAGAGAATATTCAGGGTGTCTGTCCCTCTTGTGCAGTGGGCCCTACTACTCCACTGGGCCCCTCTAGCACCGATCAAGAGCCTGCATGCTGTCTTCAGTGGCCCAGATTCCTTCCTCTGTCAAGGGGGTACATCCCTTTTGGAAGCCTATGCCCACCTTTAAGCAGATTGCCCCTGTATCCAGGGGTCATTCTCAGGTTATCAAGGTTTCTTCTGAGTAAGAGTTGCCCTCACAGTTGTGCGTGGACAAGAACCTGTCCATGTAGTTTTTTGACCTTCCCTTGATCCTGCCTTTTCTTCAAGATGATATGAACAAGGGAATCTGCTTAAGTTCTTTTAAGGTTCAGATCTCAGTACTTTGTTCTCTTTCAAAGACACATTACTGTTGTCCCGGATGTCAAGGTGTTTCTCCAAGGGGTGGCTCATGACTTCTCTTCCATTAAGGATCCCACTCCTCCATGGGACCTTAAACTGGTCCTGTTTAATCAGGATAAAGTGGCCTTTCATGCCTCTCAGGGGTTTCTTCCCAAGGTGGTCTCAGTGTTTCTTTTCAGTTATGAGAATTTCATACCTTCTCTTGGTCCTGAGAGAGGAGAGAGCTCTTTGCATTGCACTAAGTCTCTTCACAAGGCTATTTGTCATCCTAGAGGGTCCCAGAACTGGTCAGGCTGCTTCCAAGGTCTCCATTGAATCTTGGATCTAAGCTACAATATGCCAGGCATATGAAATCAGGAAGGAACCTTTTTTCCTTTAAAGGGATAGTAATACTTAAGATGTTAAAAAAAAAAAAAAAAAATATATATATATATATATATATATATATATATATATATATATATATATATATGTGTGTGTGTGTGTGACGGGGGTACAGGGGTTACTGATTGGTAGACCGAGGGTTAAGCGATATATCCAGCCAGACAAAAAGATAAGTTGCATTTATTAGAGGGGTCACGGAACACAAACATAGGACAACAATTACAGGCAAACAAACAGGGGTAAAACATAAAAACTAAACACTTCTGCTGTTCTCTTCTTGGTTGCACAACTTGCCAGGGGTTGCAAATAATACTCACAGTCCATTTTAGCTTAATGCTGGAGCTTACACATAGTCCCAGTAGAGGCAAGAGTAGGCATCCTGCCCACTACACGTGCTGCTGTATTACGAGGTTCCTTGTATCTTTTAGTCCTGACTGAGGAGTTGGGAAAGGCATCCTGAGAGATTATCCCCAGCCACTTTCTTGAGTCTTGGGCCATAACCACCAAAGTTTAGCTCCCTGGCCACAATCCTTGTGGTGGGAACATCAGCACACAACTGAAAAGGGGACCTGGCCACTACAGTGCTCGCTCACTCTAACTCTTCCAGTGAGGGCACTCACCAGTCCCAGTTTCTGCAGTGCTCCTTTAGAATGCCCATGGACCCTAGGCCTCCCACCATTATGGAGAGGCCTATTCTCCTGCTCCTACATTTTGCAACTCTCTCTCACTTCTCTCTCTCTTTTCTTAGGGTTTTTTCTACCCACCCCCTACAGGATGTGATTTCACAGGTCCCATCTACCAGGTCTGTTCTGCTTGGCCTGATGTGAGGGGGAAGATACACACATTCCACACACAGATTTGCCCTATCCCCCCTCTATCTGACCAGCACTGGCTATCTCATAACACAATCTCTGGGTTTAGCTAGACTGGATGGCACCATCCCTCTGTACATCATACACACTAACCAACCCATTCACTGCTGGTAACTGGACAACACTCTCTAATACATGCACACACAGGGGACATTAATACTTCAAGAATGGGAACACATGTTAAGACAATGGACATCACTGAAAACAGACCCATTTCATTCTCTGGGTGACAACCATTCTGTCACAATATGTTGTAGGGCTTATGTCCCCAAATAAAACAAGAGTACTCCCACTGCTAAGAGAGATTTTTTTAAAACCATTATAACAGCTCAAACTTGAATTTTTTTAGGTGCAATATCACAGTGGCCTAAAAATTTACAGTGGTGCTGTTGCTACACCAGTCTATGGAGATTTATGGTCTATGGACCAGAGCAGTCCATACGATGGTGTATCAACAGCTCCACTGTAAAATTTCAGGCCACTGTGATATTGCACCTAAAAATTCAAGTTTGAGCTGTTATAATTTTTTAATAAAATATATCTCAGCAGTGGGAGTACCCTTGTTTTACTCAGGGGGATAAACCCTACAACATATATATATTTTTTTTACATTTTAAGTATTACTATCCTTTTAAGATCACAGCACATTCCACCAGATCTGTGGTTGCTTTGTGGGCCTACAAGGACGAGGGCTCAGCTGAACAGCTGTGCAGGGCTGTGACTTGGCCCTCCTTGCATGCTTTCTTCAAACACTACTATGTCTTGGTCTTGGCTGAGGCCAGCTTTGGCCAGAAGGTGCTGCAAGCAATTCTGCCTGTTTAAGGACCTGCATTTCTTCTATCTGCCATATTTACCATGGGCATCTGCAGGGGGAGGCAAGAGGGGACACTTGCCCCCCCCCCCCCTTGGAAGGGTACCCGTCAGAATGAGGCAGGAGAGAGGTAGAGAGTGTGTGATGGTGGGGTGAAAAGCAGGTCAAGAAAACCTGCCACTGGGCTGGGACCTCCCACAGCCAAGCCATCATGTGGGGTAACTGACTAACCTGTTTTCAAGATTATGAAAGTTTGCACCACCTCTGGTACAAGATGCAGCAGCCTGAGAAGTCGGGCTCTCAAAAATGGCCCTACAAGCCTAAAACTTGGCAAGAGAGTATCTGAGGATTGCCCCAATCACTGACAATATCACCCTAAACATGGCATTCTGCATGATTAAAGCAATCCTCAGGCCCATCTTTACCTCTGGGTGTGTCCGAGGATTTCTTCAATAGTGACGCTGTTCTCATATGTTGTGGTCCAGGTGATGTCTGCATTGGTTGTGGCTTGACAGTTCTTGTAGCTGAGCTAAAGTAGTTTATTATTACAGGGAAGATAGTGGAGTTGCAGTACTGCTACTTCTGTGAAGATCATGCAGGGAGTTGGCCCGCCCCCACTCTCCAGCCTGCCTACCACTATCCAACTGAGGAAAAACCAAAATGCCTGCCACTTGCTCCTACACCACCCTAATACACACATGCCCCACTCACACATCACCAAACAAACACACACAGCACCAAGCACAGCATCAAACAAATACACACCAAACAAACACAGCATCAAACACATACACCAAACACACACACACAGCATCAAACACACACACAGCACCAAACACACACACAACACCAAACATAGCATCAAACACACACATGCAGCATCAAACACACAGTGCCATAAAGGTATCCCACAGATTGCAACTCAATGCATGGGATTCCTTTCTGGCAATCAAAGGGGTAAGGCTGTAACTGTGTTTCTGCTTCCCTACTGACACACTGCTGTGCTGCTACTAATGATTACAGGTTTACACCACACAGTGTGATCTCCTCAAACAAAATAACAGCCAAATAACTCTTACTTCACTTGATTCCCCTCCCTATGTGTGTCTCAGTATGACGTGTATGTATGTCTCACTATGAGATCTGTATGTGTGTCTCAGCATGGAATATGTGTGTGTGTGTGTGTGTCTCACTGTGAGATCTGTATGTGTGTCTCAGTATGGAATGTGTGTGTGCCTCAGTATGGAATATGTGTGTGTGTGTGTGTCTCTCACTATGAGATCTTATGTGTGTCTCAGTATGGAATGTGTGTGTGGCTGTCTCACTACGAGATCTCTGTGTGTTTCAGTATGGAATGTGTGGGTGCCTCACTATGAGATCTGTATTTGTGGCTCAGTATGGAATGCGTCTGTATGTCTGTCACTATGAGATCTGTATGTGTGTCTCAGCATGGAATATGTGTGTGGCTGTCTCACTACAAGATCTCTATGTGTGTCTCAGTATGGAATGTGTGTGTGTATGTCTCACTATGAGATCTGTATGTGTGCGTGTGTCTCACTATGACATCTGTATGTGTGTCTCAGTATGGAATGTGTGTGTGTGTGTCTCACTATGAGATCTGTATGTATGTATGTGTGTGTGTGTGTGTGTGTGTGTGTGTGTGTGTGTGTGCGCGCGCCACTATGACATCTGTATGTGTGTCTCAATATGGTGTGTGTGTGTCTCACTATGAGATCTGTATGTGTGTCTCAGTATAGAATGTGTGTGTGTCTCAGTATGGAATATGTGTGTGTGTGTGTCTCTCACTATGAGATCTGTATGTGTGTCTCAGTATGGAATGTGTGTATCTCACTATGGGATATGTGTGTCTCACTACGGTGTGTGTCTCACTATGGTCATAGCTAGGAACTTTTGAAATACCATCACTCACAGATCTGATATTAACACTTGAAGCCCAGTGGGGAAAAAAAGAGTGCATTGCATTAACCGTTTCACTGCCAGAGGGGTAGGCAATGCATTGCAAATTAATAACAAATATACACTTATGGCTGGTTATATGTGTGTGTATCACTATGGGATATGTGCGTGTGTGTATCACTATGGCATGTGTATGGGTGTGTGTCTCTGCATGGGATGTGTATCTCTCTGTTTTATTATAGGGTGTACATGTGTGTCTCACTATGGGATATGTGTGTCTGTGTATGTGATGTGTATATGTGTGTCTCACTATGGTGTGTGTGTGTGTCTGTATGGGAAGTGTATATGCGTGTGTCTCACTATGGCATTTGTGTGTGTGTGTGTCTGTATGAAATGTGTATGTGTGTCTGTCTCTGTATGGGATGTGTGTGTGTCTGTATGAAATGTGTATGTGTGTCTGTCTCTGTATGGGATGTGTATGTGTCTGTCTCACTATGGCATGTGTAAGTGTGTGTGTATCTCTGTATGGGATCTGTATGTGTGTGTCTCACTATGGGATGTGTATGTATAAGTGTGTGTCTCTATGGGATGTGTATGTGTCTGTCTCATTACGGGATGTATACATGTGTGTGTCACTATGGCATGTATATGTGTGTGTCTCACTATGGGATGTGTGTGTGTGTCTCACTATGGGATATGTATGTGTGTGTCTCACTATAGGTGTATGTGTGTCTCAGTATGGGATGTGTGTGTCTCTCACTATGGGGACACTATAGCAGTTCAAGTCATCTGGGGGGGGGGGGGGAGGACTAAAACAGAACGTGATCACATGCATTTTACAGAACTTTCATAAACAAAACCAGACTGGCAACACCGTCCCACACTGCTAGTATCTTTTTAAAATAAGAGGTGAGCACTATGAATGCAATTTCTACCAAGTGAGCGCATAACTACAGCCAGCAGAGGGTGCTCCAAAGCTGTGATTTGAGTTTTGATAATAATAAACATTAATTTGTCTGAGGAATTATCACAGAGAAAAGCTTGTTTTCTGACTTGCTTTTCAGCAAAATCACTATTGTACTGTTATTGACCCATGGCACCAAAAAGAATGCTCACAACATAAGGGGTGTATTATTTACATTTTTCCCTGTGCCTTTGTAGCCCTGGAAAATGTTTCTAAAGAGAGATTGAGTTATTTGTATAGGGTTGTATGTTCAAAAGAAAAGTGGAGTAATACTGGGCAAACCGACAACACCACAGGGGAGAGATACAAATGCCCACAATATCCATTGATTTAATTGGGGCATTTAACCACCTGAACGCTGTAAATGTCTCCAGTGCAGGAGAACTCTCTATCATTCAAGGTTAAAGCTCCATTTAAACCAATGGGGATTTTTATTTGTCCCTATGGTGAGGTATCTTTAGCACTGAAGGATTTAAAAGCCCCATTTAAATGAACTGAATTTTTATTACTGGTTTCCTAATATGAGTTTGGCCTAGAATTGCTTCATTTATTATTTTTTTTGTAAATAATTATTAAAGCAGTTAAAAAATGATATACATACGGTGTAGCATAAACAAATATAACACACAAAGTTAACCCTGTGAGTGCCAGAGGGGTACGCATTACATTATGCCCCCTCTGGCGCTCAAAGGGTTAATGGCTCTTTAAAGGGATAGTAATGTTTCAAAATAAAAGCAACTCCAATTAATTTTCATAGTGTTTGGGCCATAGAGAGTGTTATTTCAATACTGTCAGAATTGTAGTTCAAGAGTAATTGATAAAGTATCCTTCTCCCGCCTTTTTACCTAGTGTAAGCCGCCTCCCTTCAGATGTGGAATCTGGTCTTGAGACCGGACAGGTTACAGCAAGGGACAATCTTCTTACTGTGAACATAAGGAAAACCCTGCCCCCCTTGACATGTTTTTCCCTTATGCTAATAGAAGATTGTCCCTCTCTGCAAGCCATCTGGACAGTCTTGCTGCTCTGAGATGAGCAGTGTTACATCAGTAAAAGGGACGGAGGGGGACACTTTATCATTCAGTTACTCTTGAACTACAACTCTCTCAGTATTGACATAACACTCTCCATGGCTCAAATACTATGAAGATTAATTGAAGCTCTTTAATTTTGAAACATTACTTTCCTTTTAAAAACATTTACATATAAAAGTGAAACGGTATCATTAAATGATGCATTGTCAAGGCCAGATTTACTACATTTGGCTTATAACAAGCAAGAACAAAAAAAGCTTTAACCCCTTGTGGACTAGAGGGGCACGCATTGCATTGCAAAGCAATATGTTGTATACCCCTCTGGTCCTTAAGGGGTTAACCCATTGGTTGCTGGGGCAGTCGCCAACGTATTGTTCCGCTATGAGTTGGAGATCTCTCTAACATCCATTGATGCAAGGATATTGAGATTGCTCTGGTTACACCCATTATCCAAAAAATGTGGGTGAGACCAGAACAACTGAGGCGTCACCCCCTCAAATTTTGCAGTTGCCTACTCTGCCCATTTGGGAAATATGACCTGTGTATTGTCAATCAAAATAGTGTATCAAATAACATATACAATGATAGCTGAGATGAGCACAGCTCTATGAAGTTTGAGTACTCAACAGGGAATAAGAGGGAAAAATGAGAAATAACATAAAGAAGGAACTTAAAGGGATAGTAATACTTCGTTTTATGTTTATTTTATTTTGTAGGCATTAAAAAAACACTAAGAACGATATAAGTCTTATTTCTCAAAGCTTTATGGTTTGAGATATATTCACAAGCAAAGTTTCCCCTCCCGCCCCTTTTACCTAGTGTAAGCCATCTCTTCTCAGATGTGGAATCTGGTTGTAAGACCAACAGATAACAGAAGGGGACAATCTTCTTTCTAGAAAACAATGAAGTCCCTGCCCTCCTTGACAAGTTTTTCAGGTTTTTCCCTCATCTTAATTGAAGATTGTCCCTCTCTGCAATCTACCTGGGCACCTCCCTTCTGATCTGGCTGAACAGTGTGACATCAGTAAAAGGGGTGGGAGGGGGACACTTTATCATTGAATTACTCTTGAACTACAACTCTGACAGAATTGAAATAACACTCTCCAAAGTCCAAATACTATGATGATTAATTAGAGCTGCTTTTATTATGAAACATTACTATCCCTTTAAGCAGGAAGTGAAGGGATGGTAAGAAGAGTTGGGTGAGGAGGTGGGTACTCCTGTAAATGGGTAATTATTGTGAATCACTGTAGAAACAGAATTTGACAGCAGATAAATACTATCTGGTTAATCTAATATGTCCATTTTTCCTACTGTAAAAAAACTCAAACCATATTTGGTCTTTGGTTTTGGGGTATCTGGCTATATAGTCTCACCTTAGTTTAGAACTTGAGAGTGCTTGGTATGAAGTTAAGATCGAGTTTATTTGAGAGTGGTTGAGACAGGGCTGGTGCAAGGATTTTTGCCACCCTAGGCAAAACTTAATTTTGCCGCCAATTTGGCCCCGCCCCTTGTATCCCACCCCTTTATACCCCGCCTACTTATACCCCACCTCTTTTCATGATTGTCCTCTCTCTGCCCCCTGGGCCAGTCTGCCCCTGGTCTGGAGATGCCTGTAAGAGATGCCCCCCACCAGATCCAACTTGCCCCCACCGGCTCCACTTTGCCCCCCCTCAGCTCCAACTTGCCCCCACCAGCTCCATTTTTCCCCCCATCAGCTCCACTTTGCCACCCATCAGCTCCAACTTGCCCCCCATCACATACCTGGAGCTCCCGTGCAGTCTTCTCTTCAGTAATGCAGAGCGCGCCGGGAGATCATGACTCCCAGCGCACTCTGCATTACTAAAGAGTTCACGGCGATGAGGGAGCACAGTTGTGACACACATCTGACTGTGTTACGTTCCTGGTGTGGTGCGTGCAGGCAGTGGGCGCAGCTCTTCACCGCTGCATGCCCGCACCCCCAGTACATGTGCGCCCTAGGCCAGCGCTTACCTCGCCTATGGGTGGCTCCGGCCCTGGGTTGAAATTGGAAGAATATTGAGAATAGAGGTAAAATGTTATAAAAGCTGCTATGAGGGAACCTTGTTGTAGCAGACTAATGAGGTGGATCTATATTGCTATATTCCTTTACTAGTGCAAAAGCACATGTACATGGGCCCAGAATTCTGTGCATTTGGGCAGTCTCTACTGTGCATGACTGTGTGTTTGGGCAGCCTCTAATGCGCATGACTGTATCAGACAAAGTGTAAAAGCCCGTGTACACGGGCCCAGCATTCTGTGCGTTCGGGCAGACTCTACTGTGCATGACTGCACGTTTGGGCAATCTCTACTGTGCATGACTGCATCGTACAAACATACTTCTGGCCTTTTATATTATAGGATATAGCAAAGCCATGTTTCCCAATGTTCCAAATAGGAGGTCATGTATTCAGTGGAAATAGCATAGTCTCCATATCTACAAATGCTTCTGTCTTATTTCTCCAATGAGCTAAATGATTATCAGAAGATTTACAGTTGTGAGGAGTCAAGGTGTGCATTTGTTGTGGAGATTCTGAAGGAATATTAGGGTTCTTTTTCAATAAGAAAAAAAGTAAAGGGTCTCTAGGTATATGAATTGATATCATTTTACTAATTTCCAATGTTACCTGATCCCAGAAGGCTTGAATCAATGAGCAGGTTCAACAGATATGAAACACAGTACCTAATAAATTTAAAGGGGTAGTAATACTTCGTTTTAACTTAAGAATGATATAAGTCTTATCTCTCAAACCTTTATGGTTTAAGAGATATTCACAAGCAAAGTTTCCCCTCCCCGCTCCTTTTGCCTAGTGTAAGCCATCTCTTCTCAGATGTGGAATGCAGTCCATAGACTGGACAGATAACAGCAGGGGACACTCTTCTTCCTATTAGAACAATGAAAGCCCAGCCCCCCTTGACAAGCTTTTCAGGTTTTTCCCTTATCTTAATTGAAGATTGTCCCTCTCTGCAGTCTACCTGAGCACCTCCCTTCTGATCTGGCTGAACAGTGTTACATCAGTAAAAGGGGCGGGAGGGGGATACTTCGTCATTGAATTACTCCTGAACTACAACTCTGACAGAACTGAAATAACACTCTCCAAAGTCCAAATACTATGATGATTAATTAGAGCTGCTTTTATTATGAAACATTACTATCCCTTTAAACATCTCCAGTACAGTTCTAAGGAACATGTCTGCAGAGTTCTGTATCATATTATAAAGAGCCTTATAGCTTTTTCTTCACACCAAGTCCTTAGATCATTTATAGTTATGATCAACTATATTATGCCAGACTGTGATGTTCAGGATGATGTCAAGTTCACTTTCATATGCTACAAAAAAGAAAGCGTTTGTCTCCTGTAGAGGGTTTAACAACAGTTATACATATTGGAGAGTATTTTAGCATTGGTATTGTTTCTGGATCTTATTTTTTTTAATTTTGTGAGTTGGATTCTCAGTCGATGTTCAGCTGTTATATTAAGAAGTTTAAGGTGGATCTGTATATATTGGCACATTTGTGATGAGCATAAGTTATAGTTTTGATGATTTGTTTTTGGGGAATAACACCCGTGTTCAAGATAGGGTGACCACTAGTGATGAGCGAGCACCCCAATGCTCGGGTGTTCGGGTGCTCTGACCGAGAACCCCCGGAGGCTCGAGTGCTCGGCCGAGCACCCGAGCCCCATTGAAGTCAATGGGAGGACTCGAGCATTACACCAGGCACCCCCTGCTCTGATGAGGGGAGGGTGCCTGGTCCATAGGAAAAGGGCAGAAAATGATGGAAACACCACAGAAATGGTTCAGGGACAGCATAGGGAGGATGTCTGGATGCATCTTGGACTCCAACATCGCTGCTGGGAACGATCTTTCGCCCGTAGTACGCCATTTTTACAGACTGACTGTAAAACACACAAAAAGGAAGATAAAAACGACTTTAGGCGAAAAATTGTTACCAAACAGTATTTGCTGTATATTTACTTGTATATCATCTGCAAATTCTGCAAAAAATTTCATCGATTTTTCGGAACTGGGGCCATGATTAAGAGGGAAACGTGCGCAGAGGCAAATTCTCCCAAAAATTTCCTTGATTTTTCTGAACTGAGGCCATGATTAAGAGGGAAACGTGCGCAGAGGCAAATTCTCCCAAAAATTTCCTTGATTTTTCTGAACTGAGGCCATGATTAAGAGGGAAACGTGCGCAGAGGCAAATTCTCCCAAAAATTTCCTTGATTTTTCTTAACTGAGGCCATGATTAAGAGGGAAACGTGCGCAAAGGCAAATTCTCCCAAAAATTTCCTCGATTTTTCTGAACTGGGGCCATGATTAAGAGGGAAACGTGCGCTGAGCCGACCATCTAAAACATTATGGGTGAGGGTCTGCTGCGGAGCTGACCATCCTAAACATTATATGCGAAGGCCCGCTAGTGAGCTGACGCTATAAAACATTATATGAGAGGGCCCGCTAGAGAGCTGACCCAATAAAACATTATATGAGAAGGCCCGCTGGTGAGCTGACCTATACAAAAATTGTCAAACTGCGCCCGCTGGTGAGCTGGCCCTATATAAAAATTATATCACAGGGCCCGCTGGTGAGCTGGCCCTATATAAAAATTATATCCCAGGGTATATGGAAGAGAGTCAACCATATACCCGTTTTTTGGGTGGAAGGGGTGAATGGGAATACAGAGTATTCCCATCATTGTAAATAACATATATAAAGTCACTTTATGTTCCTCCGGGGCTTTCCTCCAGTGGAGTGGAGAAGTCAGGGGAAATCCAGGCCTTGTTCATTTTTATAAGTGTCAACCTATCAGCATTTTCGGTGGAAAGGCGGATACGGTTATCTGTTATGATGCCACCAGCAGCACTAAATACCCGCTCAGACAGAACGCTGGCGGCAGGGCAGGCCAGCACCTCCAAGGCGTAGAGTGCCAGTTCATACCACGTGTCCAGCTTGGACACCCAGTAGTTGTAAGGCACAGAGGGATCATTGAGGACGCTGACACGGTCTGCTACGTACTCCTTCACCATCTTCCAAAACTTTTCCCTCCTTGTGACACTAGGCTGCGCATCAGGGTGAGGGTGCTGGCGGGGTGTCATGAAGGTGTCCCACGCCTTGGAGAGTGTTGCCCTGCCTTTGTCGGAACTGCTGTGTGCTCCCCTTTTCTCCCCTTCTCGGTTGGCCAAGGTAGCACGTACTCTGCCGCCAGCGTTGTCAGATGGAAAATTTTGGAGCAATTTTTCGACAAGAACCTTCTGGTATTGCACCATTTTGCTTGTCCTCTCCACCGGAGGAATGAGAGATAAGAAATTCTCTTTGTAGCGGGGGTCCAGAAGGGTGAACACCCAGTAATCCGTGTTGTCTAAAATGCGTATAACGCGTGGGTCACGGGAAAGGCAGCCTAACATAAAGTCAGCCATGTGTGCCAGAGTACCAACAGGCAAGATTTCGCTGTCCTCACCAGGAGGATGACTCTCAATCTCCTCATCCTCTTCCTCCTCTTCTGCCCACCCACGCTGAAGAGATGGAACTAAAGTTCCATGGCTACCCTCTGTAGCGGAGGCAACCGTGTCTTCCTCCTCCTCCTCCTCCGCCTCCTCCAATTGTCGCTGAGAAGACGAAGTGAGGGTGCTCTGGCTATCACCTTGTGTAAACTCTTCCTCCCGCATTTCCACCTCTTCCACATGCAAAGCGTCAGTTTTAATTGTGAGCAGCGAGCGTTTCAGTAGACACAGAAGTGGGATGGTTACACTGATAATAGCGTTATCGCCGCTCACCATCTGTGTCGATTCCTCAAAATTGCGTAAAACCTCACAGAGGTCTGACATCCATTCCCACTCCTCACTTCTGATTACAGGAAGTTGAACGGAGAGGCGACGACCGTGTAACAGCTGGTACTCCACTACTGCCCTCTGCTGCTCACAAAGCCGGGCCAACATGTGGAAGGTGGAGTTCCAGCGCGTGCTCACGTCACACAGCAGCCGGTGAGCTGGCAATTGTAAGCGCTGCTGCAGCTTCAACAGGCCGGCTGAAGCTGTAGATGACTTATGGAAATGTGCACACACGCGGCGCACCTTTGTCAAGAGATCATGCAAATTGGGGTAGGTTTTTAGAAATCGCTGAACCACTAAATTAAATACATGCGCTAGGCATGGTACGTGTGTGAGCTTGCCGAGCTCCAAAGCCGCCACCAAGTTACGCCCATTATCACACACAACCATGCCTGGTTGCAGGTTGAGTGGCGAGAGCCATTGCTCGGTCTGGTGACTAATCCCCTGCAACAGCTCTGAGGCCGTGTGCTGTTTGTCCCCAAGGCAGATCAGCTTCAGCACGGCCTGTTGACGCTTCCCCACTGCAGTGCTACACTGCTTCCAGCTACCGGCTGATGGGTGAGTGGCGCTGCGCGCAGATAATTCGGAGGTGGAAACGGAGGAGGAGGAGCCAATAACGTAGGTGCTGGCGGAAACCCTGATGGAGGTAGGGCCCGCAATCCTCGGCGTGGGTAGCACCTGTGCCATCGCAGGGTCCGAGTCGCTCCCAGCCTCCACGACATTCACCCAGTGTGCCGTCAGGGAAATGTAGCGTCCCTGGCCACAAGCACTTGTCCATGTGTCAGTCGTTAAGTGGACCTTCCCAGTAACTGCGTTGGTCAGGGCACGGGTGATGTTACGGGACACATGGTGATGTAAGGCGGGGACGGCACACCGGGAAAAGTAGTGGCGGCTGGGGACTGCGTACCGAGGGACAGCTGCTGCCATCAGGCTGCGGAAGGACTCAGTCTCCACAAGCCTAAATGGCAGCATTTCGATGGCCAGTAATTTGGAAAGGTGTGAGGTTAGTGCTATGGCCTGTGGGTGGGTGGCTGGGTATTTTCGCTTGCGCTCAAATGCCTGGGGTAACGACATTTGGACGCTGCGCTGGGACAGGGAAATGGATGTGGTCGCTGATGGTGCTTCAGATGGTACAGGTGCAGGGCGGGAGGTATGCGGGCCTGCGCCTTCGACAGGCGATTGGCCGGCACCGAAAACAGGGGAAGAGGAGGCAGTGGTGTGGCCTGCAGACACAGATTGGCGATCCGGGCGTTCCTCCCACTTATTACGGTGCTTGGATGCCATGTGTCGGATCATGCTGGTGGTGGTGAGATTTCTAGTGTTCATGCCTCGGCTCATTCTGGTGTTGCACAGGTTGCAAACTACAATTCTTTTGTCGTCCGCACTTTCCTTAAAAAAACGCCATACCGCGGAACACCTACCCCTTGGCAAGGGAGATTTACGCAAGGGGGTGCTCCGTGGAACATTTGCGGGCCGGTTTGGTGCGGTCCGCCTTCTTTCTGTAGCCACACCACTGCCTCTTCCAGCCTGTTGCGGTGCTGCAGATGGCTCACCCTCAGGACTGCTGTCATCGCTCGGCTCTACACCTTCCCAGGTGGGGTCAGTCACCTCATCGTCCACCAAGTCCTCCTCCACTTCCTCACTCTGATCATCCTCCTCATGTCTTGATCCCACCACATACTCAGTCATTGACAACTGTATATCATCCTCCTCATCAAGGTCTTGAGACAGTAATAGTGGTTGATTTAATGGCAACTGTGTCTCATCATCATCATCATCCACTTCCTTTGACCTTAAATGCCGTTCACCTCTGTCATCTTCTTGTGATTGGGTACCCTCTAGAGGTTGTGAATCAGGGCACAAGATGTCATGTTCCTCTGCAAGCGTGCTTGGAGAGAGGTTCAAATTAAGGATTGGTGATGAGACGAGCTCCTCACTATATCCCAGTGTGGGATCACTTCTTTGACCAGATCCTCTATGGTGGGAGGAAGGATGATCAGGGTGAGGATTATGTTGACCAGACTCTTGGCTACTGAGAGTGGACTTGGTGGAAGACAGGGTGGTGCTTAACCGACTGGAAGCAGTATCAGCTGACATCCAACCGACCACCTGTTCGCAGTGGTCGGACCTCAAGAGTGATGTCCTGCGACGCCCTGTAAACTGAGACATGAAGCTAGGTATGGTGGATGTCTTTCTGTCTTGTGCTCTGGCACCAGGCACAGTTTCTACGCGTCCTGACCCGCGCCCTGAACTATCAGGATCACGTCCACTTCCCCGTCCCTTTTTACCCGCCTTCTTCATATTACACGGAATATGTGCTGCAAATCTGAAACTTTGCACAGTAAACAGAATGTGCTTCTTAACTGCGGCTACGCAAAGTGAATGGAATATGTGACTTTGATATTTTACAGTTTGCACAGTTAACAGAATGTTCTCCTAATCTGAAACTTTGCACAGTAAACAGAATGTGCTTCTTAACTGCGGCTACGCACAGTGAATGGAATATGTGACTTTGATATTTTACAGTTTGCACAGTTAACAGAATGTTCTCCTAATCTGAAACTTTGCACAGTAAACAGAATGTGCTTCTTAACTGCGGCTACGCACAGTGAATGGAATATGTGACTTTGATATTTTACAGTTTGCACAGTTAAAAGAATGTTCTCCTAATCTGAAACTTTGCACAGTAAACAGAATGTGCTTCTTAACTGCGGCTACGCACAGTGAATGGAATATGTGACTTTGATATTTTACAGTTTGCACAGTCAACAGAATGTCCTCCTAATCTGAAACTTTGCACAGTAAACAGAATGTGCTTCTTAACTGCGGCTACGCACAGTGAATGGAATATGTGACTTTGATATTTTACAGTTTGAACACTTAACAGAATGTTCTCCTAATCTGAAACTTTGCACAGTAAACAGAATGTGCTTCTTAACTGCGGCTACGCAAAGTGAATGGAATATGTGACTTTGATATTTTACAGTTTGCACAGTTAACAGAATGTTCTCCTAATCTGAAACTTTGCACAGTAAACAGAATGTGCTTCTTAACTGCGGCTACGCACAGTGAATGGAATATGTGACTTTGATATTTTACAGTTTGAACACTTAACAGAATGTTCTCCTAATCTGAAACTTTGCACAGTAAACAGAATGTGCTTCTTAACTGCGGCTACGCACAGTGAATGGAATATGTGACTTTGATATTTTACAGTTTGCACAGTTAACAGAATGTTCTCCTAATCTGAAACTTTGCACAGTAAACAGAATGTGCTTCTTAACTGCGGCTACGCAAAGTGAATGGAATATGTGACTTTGATATTTTACAGTTTGCACAGTTAACAGAATGTTCTCCTAATCTGAAACTTTGCACAGTAAACAGAATGTGCTTCTTAACTGCGGCTACGCACAGTGAATGGAATATGTGACTTTGATATTTTACAGTTTAAACACTTAACAGAATGTTCTCCTAATCTGAAACTTTGCACAGTAAACAGAATGTGCTTCTTAACTGCGGCTACGCACAGTGAATGGAATATGTGACTTTGATATTTTACAGTTTGCACAGTTAACAGAATGTTCTCCTAATCTGAAACTTTGCACAGTAAACAGAATGTGCTTCTTAACTGCGGCTACGCACAGTGAATGGAATATGTGACTTTGATATTTTACAGTTTGCACAGTTAACAGAATGTTCTCCTAATCTGAAACTTTGCACAGTAAACAGAATGTGCTTCTTAACTGCGGCTACGCACAGTGAATGGAATATGTGACTTTGATATTTTACAGTTTGCACAGTTAACAGAATGTTCTCCTAATCTGAAACTTTGCACAGTAAACAGAATGTGCTTCTTAACTGCGGCTACGCACAGTGAATGGAATATGTGACTTTGATATTTTACAGTTTGAACACTTAACAGAATGTTCTCCTAATCTGAAACTTTGCACACTAAAAAGAATGTGCTGCTAATCTGCAACTTTGCACACTGAACAGAATGTGCTCTAATCTGCAACTTTGCACACTAAAAAGAATGTGCTGCTAATCTGCAACTTTGCACACTGAACAGAATGTGCTCTAATCTGCAACTTTGCACACTAAACAGAATGTGCTGCTAATCTGCGGCTAGGCACAGTGAACAGAATATATGAAGATTTTTTTTTTTATATCTCTGCCCCCCCAAACAAAATAAACTGCTGCCCCCACACACAGTAGTCCTAAAAAGGACTTTTGGGTCTTTTTTTTTTTCACAATCGCTTTTCTTCTCCCTACACTGACTTTTCCTTCCTATCCTCATCTCTCCCTGGCTAAGACTGAGCCGAACTCGCTGGTCAGGTGCTATACAGCACCCGATCACGGGTTCTGGCCAGCCAATCAGTGTAATGCCAGCAGCCAACATGGCTGCTGGCATTACACTGATGTCAGAGCCTCCCTGCACATTTATTGGCTGCGCAGCAGCCGCGAAACGTGTGGGGAGGAGACCCGAACATGGCGGGCGAGCACATGCGGTACTCGTACGAGTACCACCATGTGCCGAGCAGAGCGATGCTCGAGCCGAACCGAGCTTCGGCCGAGCATGCTCGCTCAACACTAGTGACCACGTGTCCCGGAATGCCCGGGACTGTCCCTTAATTGAGGTCTGTGTCTCGCGTCCCGGGTCACCCCTCACCAGGACAATAAAGAGTCCTGGAATGAGCAAAGCCACCCACCGCACAGTTTCTGTGACTGTCACTCAGCCCACAGTCACAGCCTAGCTGCAACTCTTAAACGCATGCTATCAGAGAGTTTCTGGGTGCAGTCACGAAGGAAGAGAAGTCATGGAAGCAACAGCATAGCGCAGGTGTGTGAGTCATTTGTGATCATAGTACTGTCTGTCATGTTATCAATTAAAATATGTAAGCGTCAGCTCCGAATACCTACATGGTTTTCCATTCTTTATTTTTTTTTGTAATTATTTCGGCGAAACGCGGCAGTGTTATGGACCTCTACATGGGAAGCGTTGTTCCTCTGCCTGGCCTGCAAGTGTGCTATCGGACATTGCAAATTGGCAAAGCAAGAACGAGGTGGTGTTTTGTGGAGAATAATTATAATATGTAGCAGAGTAGAAGACCTTAGCAGGAGAGGAGCCTAATAAAGGCATAACTTGTTAATGCAGGACAGTGATTTCTTTATCATGGTTTCCTACTTACACATGGCTGTAGTAACCAATGACTACGGCTGTCCATAGATATTAATTTATCCAATAGTAGCGCTATATGTAGACGTCTTAAGTGAGTAACAAGAGGGGATACAGTTGTGCTGGAACTCGGTCTAAAGTTGGTCTATTGGATCTTTGTTGCTGTGAGTCAGATTTACTCTGTAATCGTTAAGGGGCAGTTGTGAGCCTCTTACTTTTCCTCTGTGGGAATTAGGGTGACCACATGTCCTGGAAAGACAGATTGGCTATGTGGTCACCCTAGTTCAAGATCAGTTTATCTATTGTATGATAATGTTTTGTTTTCAAGAAGCAAAGTTTTTATTGTGCTATAATAGAGGAAAAGATAAAGGTCATGAGGGTTAAAGCGCTAGCTTGCAGGTTTAATCACTAGCATTGTAAAGTTAAGCTATATGCCCCAAGATAATATGATCTGTGTTCTCTGCTTTATTGGAGTAAGGATGGGCCTACAGGATTTGGAATGGGTCTGTTTCAGGAGACTAGAGCGGGCCTGCAGGATTTGGAATGGGCCTGTTTCAGGGGACTAGTGCTAGACTATGTATATCCATTGATTACTACTAGGAAATATTTACTGTTAAATAATATTTATTTGGATCAGGCAAACCCAGACCCCCTCTTTTAGGATGTTTTTAAAAGATGTTTGCAGAATTTCTAGGCTTCTAACCAGCCTACAGAAAGGATCTTATAATAGACTGGCGTTTTTTAATTAAAGGGATAGTAATACTTTATTATTACTATCCCCCATATTGTAGATATTTACAAAATAATTTAATAGCCCCCAGGTTCATCTCTCAAACCTTTATGGTTTGAGATATAACCGAAGGCAAAGTTCCCCCCTCCCTCCCCCTTCCCTGAAGTCAGCGTTGTGCTGACTGCAGGGATATTCGGTCTGACTTTCATCAGGCGGCTCTGCAGCAGAGCCGCGATTGCGTTAGTGAAAAAGAATTCATTCACTGAAACAGTCTTCGTGTGCTTGCAAATCAAGCACACGTAGAAGACCTTTTCAGTAAAATAATTATTTTTCACTAACGCGATCTCGGCTCAGCTGCAAAGCCGCAATGCCTTCAGTTATCTCTCAAACCATAAAGGTTTGAGAGATGAACCTGGGGGCTATTAAATTATTTTGCAAATATCTACAGTATGGGGATAGTAATAATAAAGTATTACTATCCCTTTAACTTTTTGAGGACTATGGACATAATTTTTCTGAATGAAATGTAGAATTTTTGTTATGCCTAGCCGAAAATAATGAGCTTGTTCCAACCAAGAAGATCTTTTTGTATGGTGCCTAAAGGTTGTAGCTTTAGGATTAGGTATCAGCTGAATTCCTAGGTATTTGAGTCTCATATCATCCCAGTGGAATGGGAAGGTTTCAACAGTTCAGCCATTGCATGGGAATATGTATGCTTAAAGGGATAGTAATACTTAAAATGTAAAAAATATATGTTGTAGAGTTTATCCCCCTGAGTAAAACAAGAGTACTCCCACTGCTGAAAAGTGTTTCATTCAAAAGTTATTAATTTTCAAAGTTTAATTTTTTAGGTGCAATATCACAGTGGCCTGAAATTGTATAGTGGCGCTGTTGCTACACCATCCTATGGAGATTTATGGTCAACTGACCAGAGCTGTCCATAGGATCTGCTGTTATCTGTCTGGTCTATGGACTGCATTCCACATCTGAGAAGAGATGGATTACACTAGGTAAAAGGGGCAGGAGGGGAAACTTTGCTTGTGAATATCTCTCAAACCATAAAGGTTTGAAAGATAAGACTCATATTGTTCTTCGTGTTTTTTTAATGCCTACAAAATAAAATAAAGATAAAGTGAAGTATTACTATCCCTTTAAGGAGTATTTTAACAAGTAAAATAAATATGAGTGTGAATAGGGGACAGCCCTGCCTTGTTCCAGTTCAAATGGGAATGGGTCTAAGAGGAATTCATTCTCTTTAACCTTCACTGAAATATGTGAATAGAGGCTTATAATTCTCCTCAACAGATTTGGTCAAATGCTTATTTTTTTTTTTTAATTCTTTTGTAATATAGTTCCATCTGACCATATAAAAGGTCTTACCAGCATATGTGAAGAATAGACTTGTGTGAATGGCTTTTTCCTGGCTGTATGATTTAAAGCAATAGCTTTAGAGTTGTTATGCTTGGCTTGTCTATGAGGTACAAATCCAGTTTGGTCAGGATGAAACAGTGCTGTTAGAGTTGAAGTCTATCGGCCATAATTTTTGTGAAAAGTTTTGTATCCAGTACAATGGGTGTGTAATTGCTACACTATGTCGCGTTCTTCCCTGGTTTGTTTATTGCAGTAACGTGCTTCTAGAGCCTGTTTTGGAAGTTGTTGGCCTAGTAGGATTATAATTGTGGATCATGTGCAGAATGTCTTGTTTTTTTATTTATTTTGCGTTTCGGCATACAGTTGATCTCTTTTATAATTATTCTCATGTAAAATGACTTTCCAATAAATCTAATTCCTGTTGGGAAAGTTTTGGAACTTGGGATGCTAAGAGGGATTCAGACTGGGATCTGAACTGATTAGATTACGTAGCCCATGATAATATTTCTTCATAGACCAGCCCACGTACAGAAATGTGTTAACTACCACACCCTATTTATTTTTAATCTGAGAAATGTGCTGCATCTGGTTGTGTCTTTTTTAACTATTTTTAGCTAAAGTTTTACCACCCTTATTTCCTGAAATACAGTGATTGAATTTGTACCACATGAATGATTTGACAACTGTTCGCTGCATTAGAACAAGTTTGTCCTTAGATGACTGGGTGCTTTGGGAGTCCTGAGGAGTTAGGGAAAATGTATAACATGCTTCCAAGGACCAAGTATTATCTAACAAAAATGAATTTGTTTTGTTGTTTTGTTTTACTTTCCCAAATCTAACTCAATTCTCCTCTTACCACACATGCTTACCATACTATAGACTCAGCAATTTCCTTTTATGAATTTTCCTTAAACTAATTTGTACTTTTTTATATACATATGTCAGGTCTTATAAAAGGAGTTCAATTAAACTGGATGTGTCAAATATTTATAAGTATCACAGTCTCCCCTAGAAGCTAAGTGTTCCTGTGCTTCCTACCTCTGTATGGCCGCCGACCAGCATGGCCTCCGGCCACTTCCTCATTGCTGACATCAGGTAACAGGTACTAGCACGGACGCCTGTTTATGGGCCTATTCTGGGTGGCCTAATTGGGTCCCGCCTCCTTGTAATCATTTATAAACTTCCTTGGGCCTGGGAGTCATGGCCCTTATGTGGTATTCCTGTTAGTTACTCTTGTGCTCTGTAGTGGCCTGTGCTTATCTGAGAATCCGCTCCGTGTAAGACCCTGGCTTGTTTGACTACCCACATCGGTTCTGACCTGTGGCTCTGGCTGACTTACTCACTCCGTGTATGACCCCGGCTTGTCTGACTACCCACATCGGTTCTGACTTGTGGCTCTGGCTGACTTACTTGCTCCGTGTAGTCCCCGGTTTGTCTGTCCTCCGGCTCAGGCTCCTATCTCGCTCTGTGTATTAACGACTTGTCTGACCTGTGGCTCCGGCTGACTACTCGCTCCATACGCTCCTAGCCTGCCTGACCATTAGCCTCTGTGTCCCGCGGCTCTGTCTGACTCTCGCTCCCTGTTGTCTTTAGTCTCTGGTACCTTGCAGTAGTGCAGTGCATAGTACAGTGTGCAGCTCAGGGTAGGAGCTTGGGCCCTATCATCCGGTGGTCTTGGGTTGTGTGGGATATTATCATCACTATAGCTCATATATTATTATCACTGTATATTTGAATAAAGGTGGTTATATTTTATTTCTGTATCTGTCCTCCTTTGCCTGATTACTGTGACAATAACATAGCCTAAATAGGCTACATATCGAATACTTCTAAAACGTTATTAATCTTTTTTTTTTTAATTTTATGTAGTGTAAATTTAACTTATAAAGTCTGTCCCCCAGGTACTTCCGCATAAACTGCGGTTACCTGCTCTGTAACCGCAGTCCGTTGCTTTGCCTCTGCTCTCCTCCCTCCTCCAATGACGTAGGCTTCTGTCTGTAAGCTGGAGAGGTCTCATTGGCAGAGATCTCTGTCAGGGATCAATTTGTAGAAATGTATAAGTCGTACATTGCATCGTCATCCACTGTTGTATAAATCATTCTATTCACATGGTGATGTCTTGAATTGTTTCATCCTGCTGTAGCAGCATTTGTTGTAGGTTACATCCTTTTCTTCTTCAACGGTGAGGAAGGAGGAGAGAGAGAGAGAGAAGGAGGTGGAAATTTAGCAAGCATTGTAGGGGACCTTGTAGCAGTTCACTGTCTAGTAGTTTGTTGTAATGGGTTGCTGGAGAAACTTTGCAACTGAAAATATGACTTAGTTAATTCAGTGAGGCAAAGAGGGGGAGGCTCAGGAATAAGCATGAGCCGACATGACTTTCAGGGCAAGGGGGCCTATAGGTTAGTTAGGGGAAATGAGGTTGATGGGTTGGGAGAAGTTAAGCAGGAGGGGTGGGAGATAGGGTTGCAATTTTAGGCCGGACCGCAAGCATCTTGGCCTTTTACCCAGTAACGGCAAGGAGCACCACTTCTTCACTTCTCCATATCCTATGTTATTCCATGGAGCCAATGCAATAAGATTTCTCCAACTTTGGAGGTCTTAGTACATAGGCTCTATAAAACATAGAAAATGGAGACGTCATCACCTCTTTAACAAGAATTGGTGCAAAACCCTCCTGGTGTGTCTCTCGGTCAACCCTGAGACAGCTGACAATCAGTGTGGTAAATCCAGCCAATAGTTGACCAGACACACTGGCTGTCTGCTGGAAAATATTCAGGGCATCATAGAGCACACCAGTGTACCCAATGGTGTACAAAAATAAGTACTTCTAAAAGTACTATTGATTTAAGTTGAACATAACCAATAAATCTTCACCAAAGAATCAAATACTCACAATATCATACAGTATTTGAACAGAGATGTGGGTCCCGCATGTCCAACAGATACACTGAAAACACAAGAATCAAAACATCTCCTTTGGATACTGGATAGCCAACAGTGTAATTAAAGAAGGAAAATAACCTGTTAGAGGACCATAGAAAACTGAAGTTAATTAGGGGCATAATGGACAGCACTGGATCGTGGCCCCATTAAGAGTGACTCTGCCGAACAATGAAACCCCCAACCCAAATTATTCAAACAAAAATCAAGCAGAATATTTAAATAACCAAAATTAGACCAGACTGATACATTCATAAGAGAATGTCTGCCAGGGGAACAGAAATAAGAAACAGACCCATACAATAATGTAGCTGTTCCCAAAGACCCCCAAGGTCACCAACCAAATCTGAAACATAAGTATTGCATAGCAAGAATGCATACAAATCAAAATAAGAACCCGCTAATGATGTAACAATAAATGTTAACAGTAAACACATAGTGTAAAACAATAACTAACACAAGCACCTCATTGGAGATTTAATCAAAACCATAAGTGAGAATATAAAAAAATGTTAATAGATGTAAAACCACAGGATGCGATGACTCCAGTCAGAATAGATGTCTCATTCAGCCATCAGTAAAGTGGAAAAGGTGATCAAGGAAATATAGGCAACAAAAGTTACCAAATCAAAATAATGTACCAAGTGACAGCAGTCACAAAAGTCAGCAATAACCACACTCATAATCTCCCACAATGCAAATCAATGGAGAATCAATCACAAGTTCTGATTAATATAATATTGAATATATTTGATTCTTTGTAATAGATGTATTGGTTATGTTCCACTTAAATCAGTTGTTATTTTTTGATTATTTTTGTTCTCCATTAGGCATACTCATTTACCAGCAAGAATACAGTGTCTGCGGTCCATGTTGTGACTGTCAGCACCCAGTCTTGCTCCGCAAAGTGCGGGACATGCGATGGTCGTGTTATTTCACTGGTTTGTCTCGGTTTACCACACTGATTGTCAGCTACCTCAGAGCTGACCGACAGACACACCAAGTCATCCCTCATTTTAGCAAGGTTTATTTTTTTATTTTCCATTATGTATTTTGCATTTTCAGTGTTGCCCGTATTTTCTAACTCTTTATTGAATTGAGTTAGTCTGACAATTGCATTGCTATAATGGTTTAGTACTGAGGTTCTTTTTCCTAAGTTTCATATTAATTATTTTTGTTCCATGAATATTGGTACTTATACACATGCTTATTATTCTTGGTTTCTGTTATTTCTATGATGCTTTGTTATGACCATACCTGGGAACTCTCCGGGGCAGAACCTGATTCCTCCGGATATGGGGAGTTTCTATTGAAACTCTGCCCACATCTGCTGCTTCTCCCGGTGTTCCTGCTTCTCCAGCCTTCTGTGTGACACCTTTAAGCCCTGCCCCCTAAACTCGCATCAAGCCCCATCCCTTTTTGATGCGATTTGCATCATTATTGTGACCCCCTGCTGTACCAGAGGACTCCCCTCCGGGGAGTTTAATTTATTGTTTAATTTATTGGGTTAACTGGTTTAATTACGTAGTTTAGTATAGTTTAGCTAATTAACTTAAATTGTGTTGATTTGGTGCCTTTTCCGAGTGGTGGGGTTATTTGTGTATATCTTGAGAAAGGTGGCTGTAGCCAACCAAAAATCGACTTTGGAATAAAACACAGCATTGTGCTTTGTACTTTTCACCCAAGTTTAAATCCAGAGAGGGAGATTTTCTTAAAGGCGAAAATAGCCTACTCCTTAAGGGGTTAACCTTTTGAGTGCCAGAGGGGTACAGAAAGCATTGCTTTGCAATGCGTTCCATATCTCTCTGGAACTCAAATGGTTAAAGTAGACATGTCACTTTAAGACAAGTTTAGTTTGTTTTACAGATAAGTCAAATAAGCCTATATATTACACTAGCCTTTTTTGTGAAAGAGTTTTTGAGAAACTAAACTTTGTTTTTATTTTACTAGCTGAAAAGCCTGTTTACACGGGCCACAGTGCCACCACTGCAGTTATGCGCAGTAGAAACTGCCCTAGCCGTGGTTGATACCGAGCAGGGGGCACTTCGAATTCACACCGGAGTCCTCTCTGCGCACCTTCCTGGGACCGCTTGGTCCCAGGAAGGTGCGCAGAGAGGACTTTGGTGTGAATTTGGAGCACCCTGCTCCTTATCAGCCGCGGTGGGGCAGTCTCTACTGCACATGACTGCAGAGCACGCATCAGTCTCTACTGCGCATGATGTCTTCTGACAAACATCCTTAGAAAAATATTATATAGGATGTTACCTTAATTCCTTGCACGGTATGCAAAATAGTTTTTGACCGAGGACAAAAGTTATTCTTGTTGGTCTTTTAGAAATGTCCCAGTGTGTGGCCTCTGCTAAAGCAATAGTAATGTTTCACAAAAACAGCAGCTCCAGTTAATCTTCATAGTATTTGAGCCATAGAGAGTGTTATTTCAATACTGTCAGAGATGTAGTTTAAGAGTAATTGAATGATAAAGCAGGGCTCAAAATTTCCACTCGCCACTAGCCAATGGCGAGTGAAAATTTAGCCCTGGCAAGTAGAAATTCAGCCCTGGTGGGTATGTTATGTCTTGCAGTCGTGAGTAACTTTTCAGGTCTGGCTAGTAGCAAAGGACTTCAAGTTTTAAGCCCTGGATAAAGTATCCCCCTCCCGCCCTTTTTAAATAATGTAACATTGCTCACCTCAGATGTGGAATCTGGTTGCTTGGCCAGACAGATAACAGCAAGGGACAATCTTCTTCCTATGAGAACAATGAAAACCCTGCCCCCTTGACAGTTTTTTCAGCTTTTTCCCTTATCTTAATTGAAGATTGTCCCTCTGTGCAATCTACCTGGGCACCTCCCTGCTGCTCTGAGCTGAGCAATTACACTAGGTAAAATGGGCAGGAGGGGGATACTTTATCATTCAATCACTCTTGAACTACAACTCTGACAGTATTGAAATAACACTCTCCAAGGCCCAAATACTATGCTGATTAATTAGAGATGCTTTTATTATGAAACATTATTATCCCTTTAAATTCATTCATAGCACAGTGTGATGTAATATTGGCCCAGCACATAAACGAATTAGCTCAAAGAGCCACACTGTGCAACCTACAAATACAGGTTCATTTCTCATAATTTCTTATCATAGCTTGTTACAAGATGCAACATTTAGGTTTTGTGAGGTGCCATGAAAAAGATGAATTAATTCTGAAAAAAATAAATAATATATAGTTTTACATATATAGACCTATAAAGTTGCCAACTGGAATTATACCTAAACAGATATTAGCAAAAATGCTGAAAATGTGTCTGGCCTATGTAGTACAAAAATTACCCAAGCCTCTGGCACTGTAAGGGTTAAAGGAACACTAACACCTCCTAATAATACCCCTGCACACACACACACACACGCATCTTAATGTGGCAAAAAAAAAAAACACTATTTGCAACTGTTAATTGACTCCTTGAATTGCTTCTCTGGAATTAACCTTTAACTATTACTGAATAACATTTTCATGGAGGCAGCCATTACATTTCATTGCAGGGCTCCAAGACTGCAAAATCCTTCAACTGAAGGATTCCCAAGAAGCTTTAGGAGAAGTGTGGGATTCTAAATTCTGCAAAAAGAATGTCTGTCTCCATAGACATATCCAGTATTAATTATAGATTCTTTTGGTGAACCTGGGACAGGAGGGAAGGGGAGAGTTCTGGGGATGAAAGATAGATTTGAGTGTCATCAGCATAGAGATGATGGTGAAACCCAGAGAGGTTTATTAGTTTGCCAATGGATGAGGTGTAGATTGAAAAGAGCAAGGGACCCAGGACTGAACCTTGTGGTACTCCAACAAACAGTGGGAGGGGTGAAGAAGTGGAGACAGAGTAGGAGACACTGAAGGAGGTTGCAGAGATATGATGAAAACCAAGAGAAGATGGTGTCACAGAGACCTAGGGAGTGGAGAGCTTGGAGTGGGTGATCCACTGTGTCAAAAGCAGCTGATAGGTCCAGGAGAATGAGTAGGGAGTAGTGGCCTTTTGATTTAGCACAGAGCAAGTCACTGGCCACTTTAGTGATGACAGTCTCAATGAAGTGATGAGGGTGTAATCCAGATTGCAAGGGATCTAACAGGGAATAGGAGAAGAGGAATTTAGAAAGCTGGTTATATACAAGACGATAAAAGAGCTTGAAGGCGAATGAGAGAAGAGAAATGGGCCGGTAGTTTGAGAGTGAGTTTGTGTCCAGGGAGGGTTTCTTTAAGATGGATGTGATTGGTGCATGTGTGAAAGAGGATAGGAAGGTGCTGGTTGACAGAGGTTGAATAAATTAGTAAGGGTTGGAGTTAGTAGAGGAGGAATTTCTTGAGTGAGCTAGGATGGGATTGGGACAAGACAGCATGTGGTTACGTTTGAGCGTGTGAGGAGAAGCGAAACTTAATCCTTGGTCAAGAGTGAGAAGGAGCTAAGTGTGTGTGGGAGAGGTGACAGGGCTAAGCTGGCTGGGTGGAGGTGTGGAAGTGATGAGATTTCATGTCTAATAGAGCCGACCTTGTCATTGATGAGGGTGACTAGATCTGGGCAGTGAAGTTAATGGAAGGTGTTCGTATTGGTGGGTGTAGAAGAGATGTAAAAGTTGAAAAAAGGTGTTTTGGGTTAGAGGAAATATTAGAAATTAGAGAGGAAAAGTATGACTGTTTGCCCAGGGAGAGGGCAGAGCTATAAGAACAGAGAATTAATTTGTAATGTATTTTGGAGGTATCGTGTTTGTCTTGTGTGCCAAAGTTGTAATGGGGTTGTGCAGGGTTGGCATAGAGTTGCAGGTGTGGCTGTGTCAAGGACTGTTGTGAGATTACTGTTGTAGAGAGCAGTATATTGCTGTGGCAAGTAAGTGTAAAGATGAGGTTGAGAAGATGTTACAGGGATGTGGAAAATTGTTGCAGATCAAGAGAATGCAGATTTCTTTGCATGTTCTTGATCATGGTGGGGAAGATGGATTTGTGTGGTATGATGAGGTTGCTGGTTAGGAGGTGGTGGTCAGAGAGGGGAAGGGAACATTAGAGAAGTTGAAGACAGAGCAGAGGTTTGTGAAGACCAAGTCAAGGGAGTGACTGTCACTGTGTGTGGGAAAGCAGGACAGTTTTGATAGACCAAAGGAGGTTGTTAAGGAGAAGAGTTTGAGGGCAGAGGGGGTTTTATGGTTATCAGCAGGGATGTTGAAGTCTCCCAGGATGAGAGCAGAGATGTCAGAGGACATGAAATGAGGAAGCCAGAAAGCAAAGTCATCAAGGAACTGGGCAGTAGGACCAGGTGATCTGTATATGACAGCAACACGCAATGGGAAGGGAGAGAAAAGACTAAGTGTGTGGGCTTCAAAGGTAGGGAAGGAGATAGAGGGAACAGAGTGAATTAACTGAAATGTACAGTTAGTGGGCAGCAGGATGCCTACTCTACCCCCATGTCTGTTGCCAGGCCTAGAGTTGTATGTGAATTGTAGGCCACCATGTGAAAGTGCAACAGTGGAGGCAGTGTCTGATGATGTGAACCAGGTTTATGTGATGGCTAGCAGGATTAGATAGTGTGAAATTAACAAATCGCGACCAGTAGTTAGCTTGTTGCACACAGAGCGGGCTTTCCAGAGACCAAAACAAAAGGAGGGGGAGGAAGTTAGGTGACGTGGTAAGGCTATTAGGTTACAGATGTTGCGTGTGTGAGCAGGTGTTGTGGAGAGTCATATGCTGGTGAGGATAGTGATGAAAAAGCAATGAGCCAAATGGGACATAGTGGGGTTAATGCATGGGACCGGATAGTCTGTGCAACAGTCTGTTTGTGTTCCAGTACAGTAGAGATGACTTGGCTAATCAAGGGTCATTCCAAGGTGCAGAGGGAGCAGGTGCTAGAAAGGGTGAAGAGAGTCACCAAGTATTTGGTGAAAGTAGAAATCAATGAAGGGTTAAAGAATATAATCCATTGATGTTACGTAGAGGTGGACGTTGTAATGGTTAATATGGGTTGCAAAAGAAAGCAGACTCAATAATCCCCTATATTCTAATATTATTTAAGTTGGACTTTTTACCCCGTGAATGCTAGAGAGGTCTCAAATGAATTGATTTGAAATGCACTTGAGCTCACTCTAGCTTTTAAAGTGGAACTACCACCCGACAAAATCTGTAGCTTAACTAAGTTCCCATCTGGTGACTAGCTGCTTAGTAGCGCTAGTCACCAGAATAATTACCTTATTTAATAGATTTCTGCTCTCTTCCATGGATGACAGGCAGGACGGAGCGCGGACATCTTGCCATTGTGACATCTGCGCGCCTGGGCTGTCAGTCCCAGCCGGGCCTAGGAGGCGTTGCTAAGGAGCCATTTGGCTCTTGCTGGGACTGACAGCGCAGGCGTGTGGACGTCACAGTGGCAAGATGTCCGCGCTACTAAGCAGCTAGTCGCCAGATGGGGACTTAGTTAAGCTAAAAATTGTGTCGGGTGGTAGTTCCGCTTTAAGGGAATAAAACGCCTGTTAAAATCAATGTACATTTGTATTTGTTCCCCTTGCACCAATTTCCCTTAGTACATCAGCCTCACTGATTCAGATGAGCAGCTGTTTGTTTAAGGAAAGATCGCAAGTCATTGTGAGGAGCAGCAAGAGAAGCACATAGCTGAATTATTCAAGACACAAGGACAGGACATTGAGACTGATCTACTAAGAGGAACTACAGTGCAATTCTGGAGCAAACAAACTGCACCATAGAGAACAAATACATATTCAAGAAAGTGCCATCATTTAAAGAGGAGAGGTCTCCAACACATTGTAAAGCATTCAAGGGGTTAAAATCCCATTTAAAGGGATAGTAAAGGTTATTTTTTTTTAATCTCATTGTATTGTAAAGTATAAGAGAGTGAGTGATGTCAGCCACACACTTTAGTACCTGCTACTTTTGGGAATTATTTCATTTTTACAAATCCCGTTCTCTCCGCTTTCAACCTTTTCCCCTAGTTATGGATCTGGCTGACATGACTGCGTTCTTGCCATGACAATTCAACTGTCAGATCACTCACTGAAATGCTTGCTTCTGTGTCATTGGTTTTGCACTCACTTTGCAATGTGCTAGAGACTTTTCTAGAATTTAAAGGGATAGTAATACTTCGTTTTAACTTTATTTTACTTTGTAGGCATTAAAAAAACATGAAGAATGATATAAGTCTTATCTCTCAAACCTTTATGGTTTATGAGATATTCACAAGCAAAGTTCCTCTCCCCGCCCCTTTTACCTAGTGTAAGCCATCTCTTCTCAGATGTGACTCTGGTTGTATGACCAGACAGATAACAGAAGGGGACAATTTTCTTTGTATGAAAACAATGAAAGCCCTTCCCCCCTTGACAAGTTTTTCAGCTTTTTCCCTTATCTTAATTGAAGATTGTCCCTCTCTGCAGTCTACCTGGGCACCTCCCTTCTGATCTGGTTGAACGGGGGGGGGGGACTTTGTTTGTGAATATCTCTTAAACCATAAAGGTTTCAGAGATAAGATTTATATAATTCTTCGTGTTTTTTAATGCCTACAAAATAAAATAAAGTTAAAATGAAGTATTACTATCCCTTTAAGGAATAAAAAACCCCATTTAAATAAGTGGGAATTTTTATTCCTCCCCCAGCGATGCAATTGTTTCTCCCAGAAATGCTCCAGTTCTTATATGAACATTTGTCCCACTATGTTGTACATTCTGATCCCAAAACAAGAGTAGACAGCATATCCGGGAACTTCCTAACTGTGCAGACCCTGAGAGCTTTGAAATTTGTAACATTCCCCATATATATGTCACTGATTGACACACTGTTGCTTTGGAACAATCTGTCTACAATGACACCCTAACATGTCATGGTTTAAAGTCATCCCTGCTTCAATACATATGAGACAAACAAAAATGTCCTCTCTGCCTTTCTGGGACAAATGGTTCCAACATGGAGACTTCTTCAGGCGACAGTCAGTGAGCTTTATGTGGAAGGAGGCCCTGCACTCTAACCCTGACCATCTGATCTTTCAACCTGAAATTTGGTGCATTATGAATAAAAGAAGATTAATAATTTTGGAGCAAATCAACTGCACGATAATGAACAAAAAAATCCCATTTATTTAAATGGGACTTTTAACATCTTGAATGCTAGAGAGGTCTCCAATGAGTTGCAAAGCTTTGCAATGCACTGAAGATGTATCTACATTTAAGAGGTTAAACAGACACTCACATCTCTTAATAATAACCCACACTTACCTTAATGTGGACAGAAATTCTTAATGGCCACCTCGAATCAATCCTGCGTGGACTGGTTCTCAAACTGTAGTCTTTGAAGGGATAGTAACACTGTATTATATATATATATATATATATATATATATATATATACACACTAGTGTAAAAGCCCGTGTACACAGGCCAAGGTTCGGGTAATGTTAACCCTTTGAGTGCCTGAGGGGTAGCCAGTGGCGTCACTATAGGGGTTGCACTGCAACCGGGCCCGTGCACTCCAGGGGCCCAGCCTCCCCCTGCGAAACCTCCGTCTGGCACCCACAATCTCCTGCCAGTGCTCTAGTAATGCAGAGCGCTGGGAAATGACATAATCTCCCAGCGCTCTGCATTACTAAGAGGACCGCGCGGGAGCTCCAGGAAGGAGGTAGGAGATGGGGGCATTGTGGAGATTGAGGGGCATTGTGAAGGGGGTCATTATGGACGAGGGGGGCCAATGTGGTGGGGGGGGTCTGTGGCACTTCTTGTACCAGGGCCCGGAGGCTTCTACTTACGCCTCTGGGGTAGCAATGAGTTGCGTACCCCTCTGCCACTCAAAGGGTTAAGAGGCCGCTACCTCACTGCTCCCCGTGATTCAGTCTTGTGTCGCTTTACTCACATGATGCAATCATGCACAGCAGAGACTGCCTGAAAGCAGACAGTCTCTACTGCGCATGACTGAATTGTGACAAACATCCTAGCGAATTAGTATATAGGATATATATATATATATATATATATATATATATATATATATACACACACTAGGGTTTATTCTGCTGAGTAAATCAAGGGTACTCACATTGAATTCAAAATATACTACTACTCAGACTTGATTTGTTTTAATTGCAGTATCTCAATGGCCTGAAATATTAGTGGTGCTGTTCTATACTATCTAAGGTTTATGGTCAACTGACCAGAGCTGTCCATAGGATGGTGTAGCAACAGCACCACTGTCACATTTCAACCCATTGAGATACTGCTTCTAAAGATTTAAGTTTGTGCTGCAAAAACTTTTGAACAAAACATCTCTCTGCAGTAGGAGTACCCTTGATTTACTCAGGAGAATAAACCTTACTGTATATATTGGTTACATATTAAAGGGATTGTAATACTTAATTTTATCTTTATTTTATTTTGTAAGCATTAAAAAACATGAAGAATGATGTAAGTCTTTATGGTTTGAGAGATATTCACAAACAAAGTTTCCCCTCCTGCCCCTTTTACCTAGGCCATCTCTTCTCAGATGTGGAATACAGTCCATAGACCAGACAGATAACAGCAGGGGACAATCTTCTTCCTATGAGAACAATGAAAGCCCTGCCCCCCCCCCCCCCCTTGACAAGCTTTTCAAGTTTTTCCCTCATCTTAATTGAAGATTGTCCCTCTCTGCAATCTACCTGGGCACCTCCCTTCTGAACTGGCTGAGCAGTGTTACATCAGTAAAAGGGGCGGGAGGGGGATACTTTGTCATTGAATTACTCTTGAACTATAACTCTGACAGAACTGAAATAACACTCTCCAAAGTCCAAATACTATGACGTTTAATTAGAGCTGCTTTTATTATGAAACATTACTATCCCTTTAAGGTTTACACTCCATTTACTAGTACTGGATGTCATGTCCACAGAGGCAGACATGAGTCTTGTTGTAGAACACTTTATTCATTTGGAAGAGTTTGGGTTCCTGGAATCCTGCCATACAGATTCATCTCCACCTTTATGGTCATTGCATTCTGTACTAATTAAATATTCATTTGTGAACCAATCAACAAAGGAATGATTCATAGTGGTCATTAGTATTTTTCTGCCCTGACTAAATCCCCGAGGACCAAAGGGTGTGAAATGCATTGTGTATACCTCTAATCCTCAAGGAGTTAAATAGGGGTTTATTATTAGGAGGTTTTATTGTTCCTTTAAAGCGAAACTACCACCCAATATAAAGCCGCCCCTCAATAATTAGGAATATGGCGATATGCTTCTTAATAGTGTTATAATCTGCTACAAGTATCACAATCTGAAGATCGACGGCCAGGCTTGCACGCAGACATCTTGGCTTAGAGACGTCTGTGCTCCTGCAGTGACCATCCTGGTCTCCTCTAGGAGGCACTGCATGGAGATGAAAGGCACCGGAAGGGACTGATGGCACAGGAACGCAGACAGCTCTACAACAAAAAGCCTGGAAGGCAGTCTCTGAAGAAACAGGATTACTTAAGATCATGGTATTTGGGGCAGATAATAACACTATTAAGAAGCTAGTCGCCATATACCTAATTTTTTGGGGGAGTGACTTTATATTGGGTGGTAGTTCCGCTTTAAGAAACCCTTTGGGGCTTTGGTTGTTTTAGAGTGAAACAGCTACAATCAAAACCATATTCTATATCAGGGTTTCCTAAAATTACTCCTTGGGACACAGCAACAAGACTACTTTTCATGATATCCTTGCTTCATCACAGTTGAGTAATCAATAGTTCAGTGACAGTGACTGCTATGCCTGTGCTTAATTAACCCTTTGAGTGCCAGCGAGAAAACTTTACCTGTGTGCCCCAAGAACTGGAATTAAGAATCACTGTTCTATAAAGGATAAGTTCTAAGAAGGAAAATATTCTCAATGAGAATATAGATGCAATTTGTCGCCAAGGGTGGGCAAATAAAATCCATACTAACTTAAATGTCTCTTTTAGCCTCTTGAATGTTAAAGGGATAGTAATGTCAGAAAAAAATATTAACCATACGGTAGATACAATTAAAAGAGAGTACTTGCACTTATTTGTATCTTTCAAACCATTATGGTTTGAGAGATATGGAAAAATAAAGTTCTCCGCTCCCTCCCCTTTCTGCTTGACGAGCTGTAAAGTTGTCAGAAGCAGATTCTGGTCGCTTGACCAGACCCAGCTGTTCAGCAGCGCCGATATAACGATATCTAAAGATAAATACTTTATCGGAATGGTCTACAGTGTGTGCTTGCAAACCTGGCACACGTTGTAGACCGTTCTGATAAAGTATTTATTTTTAGGTATTGATATGTCAGCGCTGCTGAAGAGCCGCCGTCTGATCCAGGAACCAGAATCTGCTTCTGACAACTTTACAGTTCGTCAAGAAGAAAGGGGAGGGAGCGAAGAACTTTATTTTCCTATATGTCTCAAACCATAATGGTTTGAAAGATACAAATAAGTGCAAGTACTCTCTTTTAATTGTATCTACCATATAGTTAATACTTTTTTTCTGACATTACTATCCCTTTAAGCAGGTCTACAATGCATTGAATATGGCCCTAAACAGACAACAGAGGGCGCTCCCAATACACACTTACAGGTCTTATCTGCTACCCTTACTTAGATATTTATCTTGTATTATTGTGCAAAGCTTATATGTGGCAGTTACTATTGCACACTCTGGACTCTGTGTTAAAGGGATAGTAATGTTTCATAATAAAAGCAGCTCTAATTAATCAGCATAGTATTTGGGCCTTGGGGAGTGTTATTTCAATTCTGTCAGAGTTGTAGTTCAAGAGTAATTGAATGATAAAGTATCCCCCTCCCTCCCCTTTTACTGATGTAACACTGCTCGCCTAAGAGCAGCAGGGAGTGTCCAGGTAGATTGCAGAGAGGGACAATCTTCAATTAAGATAAGGGAAAAACCTGAAAAACCTGTCAAGGGGGGCAGGGATTTCAATGTTCTCACAGTAAGAATTTTGACCCTTGATGTGAGCTGTCTGGTCTATGGACTGGATTCCACATCTGAGGAGTGGGGGCTTACACTAGGTAAAAGGGGCGGAGGGGGAAACTTTATTATTCAATTACTCTTGAACTACAACTTTCACAGTAATGAAATAACACTCTCTATGGCTCAATTGCTATGTAGATTGATTGGAGCTGATGTTTTTGTGAAACATTACTATCACTTTAATACTAGGGTGAACCAACTGCACTGGTGGAGAACCCATTAAATGCCAGAGGTCTCCAATACAGTCCAAATAATTCAAAGGGTTAAAAGCACTATTTAGCCCCTGACGACCAGAGGAGTGTGCAGCACATTATTTTGCTCACCCTTCTTGCCTTGATAAGGTTAAATAAAGGGGATTTTATTCATCTCTCCTTCGTGTGTATGTGCATTTGTGTGTTGGAGTGGAGCCAGTGTACTAAAAGCTCTCAAACTCTGCAAACTCTGGGGAACAAATGCCCAGATCATCTGAATTCAGACATGTGTTGTCTAGTGCAGCCTGTCACAATGACCTGAAAACAGAGCTGCTCTCTGAACTTTGCCTGAATCAGTACTGAGGGAAAATGGTGCAGTTCTGGAGCAAACCAACAGCACCATAGGGAACAATTAAAAATTCTTATTGAATTAAAAGGGGCTTTTAAATCCTTGAATGATTGCAAAGTCTCTAAAAAATTACTTTGCAATCTGAGACATTTCTAGCATTCATGTAGTTAAAAGCCCCATTTAAAGGGATAGTAATACTTGTAACAAAGTGCAGCTCTTGGAGCAGTCAGTTTCAGTCTCCTGTAGTGTTCACAGCACTCCCGCAGGAGCACTGTGAACACAAAAACTATTATACGCCCGGATGTCACCTGTCCTTAAGGCACGGACACTGGTGATGATCCAGGACCGTCACTGGTTGTTAAGGGGTTAATACAGTACATCAGCCTCGGTACAGAAACAAAAGAAGGAAGAGGGCATATTATAAGGCACCAATGCCAGTAACAGAAGGCAATAAATGTGGAAGAATAATTATATACTCAAAAGTGATGTGGTCAGGTTAGGGTGACCACACGTCCCAGAATGCCCGGGACTGTCCCTTATTGTAGGTCTATGTCCCGTGTCCTGGGTCACCCCCCCACCGGGACAACAAAGAGTCCCGGAAGAGAGTAACAAAGCCGGCACCCACAGCCTACCTACATAGCGCAGAACGCACCAGTCCAGCCAGCCAATGAAATGTATTTGCTATATGGTCCTCATATAGCAAATACATTTCATTGACTGGCTGGACTGGTGCATGCGAGACAACTGGGATGGCGCAAGTATGCTGGCGCTGTGAGTGAGTCTCGCAGCTGATGCTCCCACCAGCACTGACAATCTTTTTGAGGCTGATACAAAGTAAGAGTGCCCACTGGGGAACTCTTACTCTGTGTCAGCCTTAGAAAGATGGTCAGCGCCAGACTGAGCCTCAGCTGTGGGACTCACTAGGGTGACCACATGTCCTGAAATGGCAGATTGGAAATGTGGTCACCCTAGGTCAGGTGCAGGAATACTTCCTGGGACCTGACAGAAAAGCTAACGGAGAACTCAGCCCATCTCGGTTCGGGACTCATGGGTATTCACTAGGTTGTACAAGAAGGATTCTGCTCATCAAAGTATAAACTCTGTGATGTAAGTAAACCAATGTGTGACAGCCACACTAAAGAAATGTATAAAAGATACAAAAAGCCCTATCTTACACGTTTTGTGCCACTTTCTCAGACAAATAAATAGTGATTTAGGAGAGCAGCCACCAAACTTTATCTGTATAAATACCACAAAGGGTAACTGTATAGGTTGCCCAAGACAAGCCTCGCATAGGCCTTGATTCAATTGTCCTTGTTAAAAAAAAACATCCAACGGTAGTTTTTCAGACACAATAAGCCAATCATTCAAGTGTGCTGTGAAAAACTACCACATGAAAAAAAGCACATTGGGTAGGGTGACCATATGTCTCGGAATGCCTGGGACTGTCCTTATTGGGGGTCTGTGTCCCGCATCCCGGGTCACCCCGCACCGGGACAACAAAGAGTCCTGGAATTTATCAACACGCGCCAGTCCAGCCAGCCAATAAAATGTATTTGCTATATGGTCCTCATTGGCTGGGAACTCTTACTTTGTGTCAGCCTCAGAAAGATGGTCAGCGCTGGTGGGAGCCTATGCCTCTGGACTAGGGTGACCACATGTCCCGGAATGGCAGAATGAAAATGTGGTCACCCTAACGTTGGGTGCTTACATTTTGCTCCCATTGAAAGTAATCAAAAAGAGATTGAGGGCTCGATCCAAATGTTGGCGTTAAAACAACGTGAAGAAAAAAACTGCCTTCGTGAGTTAACCAAGACAGGGTAACGTGAGATTCAAATCTTCCTTACCCAGAAAGGCTAACGAGAGGCGACCAACAAACTACGTGTTCACCTTATACCTGCATCACATAGAAAATCTTACCTAAAAACACACAATAAAAACGTTACCTAGCACCACAGCCAATAACAGCACCCCAAAGTATCAAGTTCAGTCAGATTTCTGGAGGTAAATGTTGCAATTTAACTCATGTTTTATCCCTAACTCACTGTTTTGTTTTCCTCTACGGTGGTTTTCTACTCTGAGTTGTGTGATGTTCGCCTAAAAAAGTAGGTGTTAGATTTCAGTCAGAAAATATTGCAATTTAACTCACGTTATCCCTAACTCCAACATTTGAATGGCTTTGAGGTTAGCCTTTACATTGTCCTCAATGGGCGATATTTTGATCTTTTGGCGACGAGTGTCATGTTTTCAAAACTGCTGTTATTTCTTATTTGTGGGAACATTTGCATCGCATACTTAACTTACAAAACCACCGCTGACAGATTTTTCTGCTGACACCAACATTTGGATCGAGCCCTGAATCTCCAATTCAATTTCATGCTTTGGGCAGTAACGTGTTAAGGGACCCCACTTTGTCTCAAAAAATCTTTTTTGGAGCAGAGTACCCTAACGTATGTTTTAAATAGCTGAAGCTGGAATTGTAGGGGAAAAAAATGGAAAAAAACTAAAGTGACAAGTGGATATATTGATATAGGGTCCTAATCCCCATGTCAATACATCCAAAGTACTGAAAAAAAATTAACCCCTATCACTGCCAAAGTAAACAACGTATTGCAGAGCTTTGCATACCCCAATGGCACTCACAGGGTTAAACCCTCCTAAAGTTAACAACATCCTCTTAAAATAAACACTTACCTGTAATCCTGATGCCCAGCAGGTTCTTCAGCATCCTGGTCATCCACTGTTAGTTTCTTCTTTAAAGGGGTAGTAATGTTTCATAATAAAAACAGCTCTAATTAATCATCATAGTATTTGGACCTTGGAGTGTGTTATTTCAATTCTGTCAGAGTTGTACTAGAGTAATTCAATGACAAAATATCCCCCTCCCGCCCCTTTTACTAATGTAACACTGTTCACCTCAGAGCAGAAGGGAGGTGCCCAGGTAGACTGCAGAGAGGGACAATCTTCAATTAAGATAAGGGAAAAACCTGAAAAACTTGTCAAGGTGAGCAGGGCCTTCATTGTTCTCATAGGAAGAAGACAGTCCCCTTCTGTTATCTGTCTGGTCTTACAACCGGATTCCACATCTGAGAAGAAATGGCTTACACTAGGTAAAAGGGGTAAGAGGGGGAAACTTAATCCTTCAATTACTCTTGAACCACAACTCTGACGGTATTGAAATAACACTCTCTATGGCTCAAATACTATGAAGATTAATTGGAGCTGCTGTTTTTATGAAACATTACTATCCCTTTAATCTTCTATCTTCCGTTATCTTCTTTCATCTTATCTTCTGTCTTCTCTTCTTCAGCCATGTCCCCAAATAATGGCACTGTAATTGGAAAAAAAACTAAGTCCAAATTATAGATGCTCCCCAAAGATATGCTGACCTTAACCCTTTGAGTGCAGAGCAATGTGTTGTGTAACCCTCTGGCATTCCAAGGGTTAAAAGTATGGTGGCAGTCCAAGAGTTAAAAGCGCATACTGGTTGACACACCAACTCCAGAACAGGAACCACAAAAAGATTGGAGTAAAATCCAGTGAAGTGCTTCTGAGCTGGAATGGGGACCAGTACCTGTTTTTTCCAACAGGGAGGATACTGCATCTATAAAAAGATACACCCAAACCGGATTTCAAGGAACTCTGGACCAAAAAAAAAAAAAATGAAGAGTAAGGGATTTCAGATCTATGTGGTAACCTTACAAAATAACTCACAAAACCACTGATCCTTCATAGAAGTCTCCCATGAAGCTTGAAAAAGACTGAGTTGCCCCCCTAAGAGTAAAGACGGACCAGGACCCCCTGAGTCATGAGGAGTTTAGCTTGCCAGCCTTAGGTTTATGAGCAGACTTTTTGTTCTGCAAAGTCTGCTTGGGTTTTGGTGTGGGGCGGGCCTGAAACACCTGAGGGGTTTGAGGCCTAGATGCCTTGAACTGGCAGGGGTAGCAAAAACCACATGTCTTATTGGGAAAAAATGCATGATTAGATGCAATCTGAGGCAAGAGCATGCTTTTGCCTCAAGTAGCATCACCAATGACCTTGCCTACATGAGGCCCAAAATGATATTTTCCTACAAAAGGAAGGGACACAAAAGACTTTTGGGAAGGTTGGTCAGCCTACCAAATCTTGAACCATAAGGTATGACACACGGCATCTGAAAGAGCTGAGGCCTTTCCAGAAAACCTAGCAGCATCAAATGCTGCCTCAGTAAGGTTTGCATTGGTTTCCAAGATCCTGACTAGGTTGACCAGTAGTTTCTCTTAGGAAACCCCCATTAATGTCATCTGACAGCTGTTCACTGCAAATAGCCATGGTTCTAGTGACCCCTGTTGCAGGGAAAATGAGTCACAGGGAGGCACCAGTGGCCGCAAAATACATCTTTAAGAAGGAATCTATGTGCTTATCAGCATGATCCTTAAAGGGATAGTAATGTTTCATAATAAAAGCAGCTCTAATTAATCGTCATAGTATTTGGACTTTGGAGAGTGTTATTTAAATACTGTCAGAGTTATAGTTCAAGAGTAATTCAATGACAAAGTATCCCCCTTCTGCCCCTTTTACTGATGTAACACTGTTCAGCCAGAGCAGAAGGGAGGTGCCCAGGTAGACTGCAGAGAGGGACAACCTTCAATTAAGATAAGGGAAAAAGCTGAAAAGCTTGTCAAGGGGGGCAGGGTTTTCATTGTTCTGATAGGAAGAATACTGTCCCTTGCTGTTATCTGTCTGGTCTATGGACTCATTCCCCATCTGAGAAGAGATGACTTACACTACATCGTTCTTCATGTTTTTTTATTGCCTACAAAATAAAATAAAGATAAAACAAAGTATTATTATCCCTTTAAGGGTCCCAGCATCTGCTAAAGGCAGCCCAGTGTTTTTAGCAAGGTGAGCTATGGAGGGAATCAGTAACTGGTGAGGTAGCCCACTGGTACAAGGCCCCAGCTGAGAAAGGCTAAAGGTGAGAAAGGTGTTTTATTAAGGAAGAGTCTCCATAAGGAGTCTTCCATTCTTCCTGGATAACCTGGTTTGAAGAACAATGGGGAGGAAAAACAGTGATTCCCTTTTGTGTCATTGGAAGATGTCTGATGAGAAAGACCCTGTATCAGAAGGCTCAGAGACCTGCAAAGTCTCTAAAACAACTCTGATAAGCCTCTCAGCCGAGAGGCGTGGGTCTTCCTTGTAGGCATACCCAAAAGACAGAGAAGAATACATGTCCACCCCATCAGTGTCAACGTCCTCCACAGAAGAATCTCCAAACTACTGAGATTGGCCCCTAAAGACAGGGTCAACCTAATATGGGGCATGGGAGAGGGCAAGAGTAGAGGTGCACTTGAATAGATGAAGGGATAGAAGCAACTGAAGATATTAGAGTCTTAACCCAAAATGACTCTTGTCCTGAATGGAGGGCCATGGGGGAGTATTAAACCCCCTCTAAAGTAGGACAAAGTAGTCCAAAGAATTAGGATGGTATAATAAAATACACATAAATAACCAAAAAAATGTACTTATCTGACTGCAAAGGGTTAAACCAGAGAGGTAGAGAAGAAAGTCCAGCCTCTGCATATTCTAAGCAGAAAGCCCAGGAAAAGGGGGATTCTGGGTAGGACAGTTTTCTATTGCATAAACCAAGCAAACTGTGCTACTCTAGCCGTTTTAAAATTGTGAAATTATGTGATCTGGACACTGTCACCATGCTGACCATTCATTTGGAGCCAACTCTGACTCTTGTAGGTGAAACAGGTGCAGAGATATATCCCTGTAAATATCTGCTATGAGCTACTATGGTCACCATGTGGGCTCCCATTCTTAAAAGGACCATGTTCCAAAAACTTAAAATTAATTATGAACCGAAATAAAGCAAAAATACATATATTACCTCTCAAAAGTAGCCGATTGTAAAGTAATCCTTAAACTTCCGAGACTGACGGTCAGGTTAGTGCAGTCTGCACGCCCGCGCCGTCAATCCCTTCCTGTGCCTTTTTGGGCAGTACAATGCTTTTTAATGGAGACTGGGACTGACAGTCGTAAGGGCCACAGCACTCAAAGGGTTAACTTACCAGTCTTCTGTCTTCAGACTCCCATTATATCAAAACAGAACCTCAGAGAAGTTCATAATGAGGTATAGACTTTTAATAAAGTCACTTTCCACAGGGAAATGGTCAAGAAATACATATGTGAACTGGACAATCCAACTCCAAGGAAGCCAGTTAATGGGAGCCCACCTAATGGGGGACTATACAGCCCCATACCTAAGTAAAACTTACAAAAAGAAGTCTACAAACAGTACCAGCTTACCCTTTTGCTGAGACAGGTCACTTGAAACTAAGGGATGGGGGTAAAGCTGGGAGAGAAGAACGGAGCCTCAGCCTCAAAGTCCCTGCCTTTTTTCAAGTGCCCTGCATACCAGCCAACAGTCCAGATTTAAGTGGGACAGTCCCGATTTCATGGCCCAAACCCGATGTCCCACTCGCATTACACTATGTCCCGCTTTTCTGAATTATTCCCCACTTCATTAGATTTGCCTGGTCCGCTCCAGCATCCTACAGACACCACGCTCATCACGTTGCTGAGCGGTGAGATGCCTAATTGACTGCACATGCCTGCCAAACTTGATATATGTGCACGCAAGCAGTATTATATAGAAACATAGAATTTGACGGCAGATAAGAACCATTTGGGCCCATCTAGTCCGCCCATTTTCCTACAGTAAAAACATCAAACCTTTTTTGGTCCTTGGTCTTTTCTTAAGTTAAGGACAGCCTTATGCCTATCCCATTCATGATTAAATTCTCTCACTGTATTAACTTCTACCACTTCTGCTGGTTGGCTATTCCACTTATCTACTACTATCTCAGTGAAGTAAAACTTTCTTACATCTAAACCTGTGTCCCTCTATTTTTAGACTATGGCCTCTTGTCCTAACATTTTTACTCCTTTGAAATATACTTCCATCCTGAACTTTGATGAATCCCATGTATTTGAATGTTTCAGTCATATCCCCTCTCTCTCTTCTCTCCTCCAAGTTATACATGTTCAGATCCTTTAGTCTATCCTGATATTTCTTTTCCTGTAAACCAGTCACCATTTTAGTAGCCCTTCTTTGAATTTTCTCTGGAGTATCTATATCCTTCTGGAGATGAGGTCTCCAGTACTGTACACAATACTCTAGGTGAGGTCTCACTAGAGATCTGTAGAGTGGCATGACCACTTCCCTTTTTCTGCTACTCTACCTTTGGCCGCCTTCTGATCAAGAACTCTTGAGTGGCTGAGCACTGCAGCAACCAGCGACGCATCTAAAAAACCAAGTAACTGTCAAATTTTTGCCTCATTGTTGTCTCGACGAGCTATCATCTGAAAGGTACAATGACTAGTGACTTGTTTCTTGTCTCACTGATGATTTGATCTCTATCCCTCACTATGAGCAGCAGCGGCATCTTCCAGTTTATTGCATGCATGCGGGGGGGGGGGCATGGCCATGGCCACGTGGTGCTTCATGAACGGGAGTTGAGTAGTACATACTGCCACAGTGCCTGCCTGGCCTCAAAGTGACACTGAGGCAGAAGGCCAGGATGATGACCAGTGCACTCCTGACCGGGCATACCACCCAGCAGCCTCAGCAGTCAAATCTGCCACTGCTGGACCTTGCTCAGCTGGCGAACAGCTTGCTCAACAGTATCATGGCATCTATGCTTAACCCTTAGAGTGCCCGCAAGAGTGATATTCAGTGCATTGTGCACCCCTGGCACTCAGATGTTTAATGCAACGAGGTGAGCTCTGGAGGCTGCTAAAGTGTTAAACTACCTGGGGACACTGGGTTATTCTTTGACAGACCACTTCCCCTTACCTGGCATTTACACCAAATCTGTTCCAGTTAGCCACCCCTGTGAGTCCTATAATAACAGGGACGTTTACAAAAAACGACTCCCACACAAGCTTCTCCCTGTGTCAGTGTGTGCAGTCTAATGCAGGGCTGTGCATCCTATGGCTTACCAACTGTTGTGGGAGAGAAACTATCACAGGTTGCAGCAGTTGCTTTCAAGCATCTGAAGGGGATGGCATGTTCTGCCCACATTATAGTGGGAAGGAATTTGACTTGTCATGCTGAGTATTGAAGGATACTATGTTATTAATTAGCTACATTGATGTGGGGAAATTGTAGTAAAATTATTTGCATCACATTGCTCCACAGCAATACAACTCACATTAATGTGTGTGTACACTTCAGTATAGGTGTTTATAAATTAGTCTGTGTAAATAAAATATGTTGGTCTTCAGTGGCGTAACTAGCAGCCACCGGGCCCTGGTGCAGAAATTGCCGCCGGGGCCCGGGCCCCCCCCAATCTTCTTCACGTTGCCCCATGCACATCTCTTACCTCCATCTCTTGCGCAGTTCTCAGTTATGCAGAGCGCTGGGAGATGATGTCATCTCCCAGCGCTCTGCATTACTAGAGCGCCAGGAGATTAGTTGAGTTGCTGCGGGCAGGGCTGTGGGCGAGTGGCGATGGGTTCGCAGGGGGCAGCCGGGGCCCTTGGAGTGACGGGCCCGGTCACAGGTGCGACCCCTGCAACCCCTATTGTTACGCCACTGTTGGTCTTGTTCAAAATCATTTATTCACTGGCGCAAAGAGGCATCAATAAGTCATGTAATAACAAACATTGCTAATGCCCCGCCCACCAGCCACACCCCCAGCAACACCACCTAAAACAAAAGTGTCCCTCTTTGGCAAATTGAAATGTTGGGAGGTATGACCCTGCCCTCAGGAGGAGGGTATCCTTTGAAAATGTTGCCCTCTATTGGGAGTGCAACACAACAGAGTATTAAAATTAACCCCTTGAGTGCCCCATTCAGTGCCCTCCTCCATGCCACAAATAAATACCAGCTCTCTTGCAAACAACGTGTTAAGAGGTGCAATTGTACGTGGAAGGCGCCAGTCACAGGGCTGAATACATAACAGCTGTCACTGATCAGGGCACTGAAGGGGGCACTCAATGGGTTAATGCAGCATTAAAATTCTGAGCGGTGTGAGAACCCTATGTATTGCTGGTTGGAGAATATGTATGTGCTGTGTATACCCTGGTTTCTCTGTGGTGAGACAAACTGTTGTAGCAAGTATAAGGCCTCACAGTGTGGATACGATATTCTGGCATGCGATATCAGAATGTCGCTCTTTTCATGCAAGCGGCATTCTGATATCGCTGTTTTCAACACAATGACATTTTTAATGCAATGTTGTGTTGCATGCAAAATACAGGGCAACATTTTCAAAGTGAACCCAGGAGGAGGGAACTTTACCCCAGGGTTATTACATTTCACACTGGATGTAAGAGAAAGGTACTTATGTGACTGCAAGGGGTTAAACTAGAAAGGTAGAGAAGAGATACCAGCCTCTGCATAGCCTATGCAATGAGTAACATCGCTGCTAAAGCACCTCCCGCCAATCATACCTCCCAACATTTCAAATGGCCAAAGAGGGACACTTGTGTTTTAGGGGGTGTAGCTGGTGGGCGGGGCATTTCCAAGTATTTTTAGGTTATTTTGTGACCTATTGACACTTCTTTGTTTAACTGAATAAATGATTTAGAATAAGACCAAAGTATTTAATCACACAGACTAATTTATATACACATATACTTGAGTATATACAAACATATACATGAGTTTTATTGCTGTGGAGCAATTTAATACACTAATATACACACCACACAGTCTGATCTCCTAAAAAGAGGGACACCAGGGTGGGAAAGAGTGACAGAGGGATTTAGTTCAAAAAGAGGGACTGTCCCTCCTAAAGAGGGACACTTGGGAGGTATGCGCCAATCCAGAAACTCTGGAAATAGGGGATTCTGGGGAATGTAGTTTCCAGTTGCACATGACCAGCAAATGTTGGTTGTCCATCAGCATAAAAATGGCAAATTTACGAGTCTGAAAATTGTGCCCATGCTGACGATGTGATAGAGAATGTCCAGTGATTCGTTTTGTGCCCATGTTAACCCATGTAAGTGAAACAGGTGCAGAGATATGTCCCTGTAAAGATTCTCCATGCACTTCTATGAAATAAAGATGGCTGCCTTGTGGTCTTCTGTTCTTAAAGGAGACACATTTAGTAAAAGTAAAAAATGACAGAAATAAGGCTAAAACACACACACATATATACCTAGATAAATGTAAGAAAATATAAATGGAATAAAGCTTTCTACTCTAATGGAAGGAGAAAACACAGTTATAACAATGCAACTACAACCCAATTACAGAAAGGTTTAAAAACCCATGCTACATAGTCAGCCATCTTTGGAAACATAGGATGCAAGTGAAATGAGAAAGTTTGAGTGCAAAATAAGTAAGAACACCACATTTTAGTGGGTGCAAAGTAATAGCAGGGCCATAAGATAAAGGTTCATAGCACTCAAATGGTTAACTTACCAGTCTTAATACTCACATTTTCAAATACAGAACATCATGGAAGTTCAGTAGTGAGGCATAGCTATATAATAAAATCAAACTCCACAGCGAAATTGTCCAGAAATACATCTGTGAACTGGTCAATCCAACGCCAGGGAAGCTAGGTAATGGCAGCCCGCACAATGGGGGATTATACAGCTCCATACCTAAGCATATAATAATTTTCCTTACTTTACATTTTCTGTAGGTAGTGGTGGTGTGTCACTGTCTGTTCTTGACTTCATACAGTTTGGAGCCAATCCACCGGTTCCACATGGCCTCCGCTTGTAGTTATGGGGCACTAAAGTGATCTCAGTGCATCCTGAAGTACAGGGCAGAGAGCCTGGAGTGGATCAGCTCCACATTGTATGAAATTAAGGACAACATGGGGCCCACCACCACCAGTACCTATAGAAAATATAAAACAGTGGGTATACCATGATGGGCCTACACAGATAGATGCATTGTGGGCCACTGCAACCTTCTGACACAGGGTCCCCTGGCACAGCGGTAGGGTGACCACGGGTCCCGGAACGTCCGGGACTGTCCCTTATTTCAGGGACATGTCCCGCGTCCCGGGTCCCCTTCAACCGGGACAATGGAGTGTCCCGGAATGAAGACAAGCCGCCCTGGATGTCAGCCTGCAAGCGGTGTCTCACATCATGGACGCCGCTCGCGGCGTCCATGATATGACACACCGCTTGCAGGCTGACATCCAGGGCGGCAATGCAGCTTACCTGGAGGCAAGCGCTCTAGTAATACAGAGCGCTGGGAGATGACATCACTCCCAGCGCTCTGCATTACTGGCCATACCGCGCGGGAGCTTCAGCTCTGTGCCGGAGGAGGCACAGAGCACATTCTACGCCGCTAGACCACCAGGGACTTAAGGTATGACGGGGCAACTAGGGTGACCACGTCCCGGAATGGCAGAAGGGAAATGTGGTCACCCTACACAGCGGGTGCCTTCATTATGCCACTGATACTTAGCATTAATGACCCCACATGCTTTATGTATTCATACCTCCCAAGTGTCCCTCTTTTAGACCCAAAACCCTCTGTCCCTCTTTCCTATTCTGATGTCCCTCTTTTTAGGATATCATATTGCTTGGTGTGTACATAAGTGTATCATATTGCTCTACAGCAATATAACTCACATTATTGTTTGTTTAAACATCAGTATATGTGTTTATAAATTAGTATGTGTAAATAAAATACTTTGGTCTTGTTAAAAGTAATTTATTAGGTTACACAAGGATGTATCAACAGGTCATAAAATAGCCTAAAAATTCCCGATAATGCCCCGCCCACCAGGCACCCTCCCAGCAACACCCTCTAAAACACAAGTGTCCCTGTTTGGCAATTTGAAATGTTGGGAGGTATGTGTATTTTGCATATGAAGTTCAGCTTTCTTTATCCACTAATGTCCTGACAGCATCTTTGGGATTAAAGAACACAAATGGTTATTGGTGCTAACTTTTTCAGTGAGCAAATGAGCAGTCTTATAATCGCAGCTACATTATATTATTTAATCGGAAGGTTTTACTAAAAGCTAGCTGGATAAACAAGAATTTCCTGTCTGTTCACTGCATAAATACGGAAATGATCAGAGTACAGAAAGGATGTGATTTCCTAAGCCAACAGGTTGGGTGGTTGGTTTCAGTACTCTCACCAAACGTGGGGAATTTCCTCGTTTATAAAGAGGAAGCATTCCTATAGGAATATGGTCTGTAAAGAAGAACAATTCTGAGCCAAACCAACTGCACCACGGGGGGGGGGATGCCATTGATTTAAGGAAAACTAATACCTCCTTATAATTACCCCCAGTTAACGTACTATGAAATTCTTAATGGCATTATGAAATTTGCCCTTGTGCATTTGTTCAGCAGGTAACATCTTCAAACTTTGCTGGATGTGAGATCCATGGAGATGGACAGGGCAATTGCTAGCAGGACCACAGGACCTCAATATCTGCTCACTGACATGGTAATCTTAACCCATTCAGGATCAGATGTGTGTGCAGTGCATTGCTTTGCTTCAAAATGTGCGGCATACCGCTCAGGTACCTAAAAGATTAAGCAAGCACATGCACTCTGCCTGCTTCAAGGGGAACTTTCATATATATTAATGCACCCCCCAAATCATTTTTAACATAGCGTTAAGCATATCCATATTTTTATCATCTTTATTAAGTCCGCCGTTATTTAGAAAAGTAACTTCTTTGGAGACTCATTGGCAGATGACAGCACAGACATCTTGCCCAAGAGGCATCTGTGTGCCTGCTTTGTCCTTCCCTGTCTCCTCTATGATTGGTAAGGGGGAGCTGCATTGTAACTTAAGGTACAGAAGGGGACGGACAGTGCAGGTGCATAGATTCCTCTACCGCAAGATGCCTGGCGGTGAGTCTCTGGAGAAGATACATTTCTAAATAATGCCAGACTTCCTAAGGATAATAAAAGTATGGATATGCTTAACGTTATGTTAAAAATTATTTGGGGGGCACTTTAATATATTTGAAAGTTCCGCTTTCAGTCTGAAAAAATCTGTCAGCGATTGTCATCTCCACCTCCATGAACATGACACTCAGGACTGACTGAAGACATTATTTCATGAAAAAAATTCAGAGGCAAAATTCATAGTGGCCAATAGCAGTGTTCCCTCTAAGGCAATGGTTCTCAACCAGGGTGTCATAACACTATGGTGTCACACCTCCCAAGTGTCCCTCTTTAGGAGGGACAGTGCCTCTTTAAGACCCAAGTCCCTCTGTCCCTCTTTCCCACCCTGATGTCCCTCTTTTTACGGGATTAGACTGTGTGGTGTGTATATAAGTGTATCACTTTGCTCCACAACAATAACATTCACATTAATGTTTGTAAAAACCTCAGTATATTTGTTTATACATTAGTGTGTGTGTGTATAAAATACTTTAGTTTTCCTCTAAATAATTTATTCAGTTACACAAAGAAGCATCAGTAGGTCATGAAATAACCTAAACATTCTCGCTAATGCCCCACTCACAAGCCACGCCCCTAGCAACGCCACCTAAAATACAAGAGTCCCTCTTTGGCCATTTGAAATGTTGGGAGGTATGTGGTATGCCGGTGACATCCACTTAGAGTGCCCCTTCTTATCGTCAACCCCTTAAGGACCCATGACGTGCCAGGACTGTCATCTCTAAACTTGTGTTAAGGACCCATGACGGTCCTGGTATGTCATGGAATTCCCCTGAATCCATTTTGCGGAAAAAAATAAAGCTCCGTGGTCCTTAACTGCTGGTCGTGTCGTTAAAGGGGTAAAGACTTTTAAGGGATAGTAATACTTCGTTTTATCTCTATTTTATTTTGTAGGCATTAAAAAAACATGAAGAATGACATAAGTCTTATCTCTAAAACCTTTATCTTCTTCCTATGAGAACAATGAAAGCCCTGCCCCCCTTGACAAGTTTTTCAGGTTTTTCCCTTCTCTTAATTGAAGATTGTCTCTCTCTGCAGTCTACCTGGGCACCTCCCTTCTGATCTGGCTGAACAGTGTTACATCAGTAAAAGGGGTGGGAGGGGGATACTTTGTCATTGAATTACTCTTGAATTACAACTCTGACAGAATTGAAATAACACTCTCCAAAGTCCAAATGCTATGATGATTAATTAGAGCTGCTTTTATTATGAAACATTACTATCCCTTTAAATAGTTCTTTTTTAAATAACGCGATTTTGCGTTTACTGAAGAGCCTCCTCGAGTTGGCCAACTCGAATCTCCTGCTGTCAGCTGTAAAGCTGACAGCAGGAAAAGGAAAACCGTACAGGTTTGAGAGATAGGATTTGTGCCACATAATTTATTTCTGAACCTCTACAAAATGAGAATAATTTTTTATGGGACATTACTGTTCCTTTAACAAAAGTGTAAGTGTTGAGTTTCAGTTGTATATTTATGGAAATTGTTATTCACAATGTGTTTTTGTTATTCTGATTGAGAGACATATGTCTAAAGTGTGAACAGGTAAGTAAATTAACCCTGAAAGAGTTAAATTGGACTATTTATGCAGGGCTGAACTGGAATAACAGATGCACCATACAGCCCTGCCTAGTTTTTATTGAACTTTTATCTCTTTCAATGCTAGGTTGTTCACGCCTGCTCACCATAGACAGAGCACTGGATATTGGTATTTTTTTGGCCATATTAAGGTACAGTATATGGGGCATTAGGAAGTGTTAGTTCTCATTTACATTTGATTTTAACCCCTACAATGCCAGATAGCTTGTCAATGCAATGTGTTAGAAACCTCTCTAGCTTTATTTTAAATAATTTTAAATAAGTTTGTCTCCTAATACATAATTTTTCGATTTGGGAGACTGCAGCACATAGCTTCAAGTGATGAAATTGCACCACACATCAGGAGTTAACCATCATTTTCCTGCTAAAATGCTGTCAGAACATCTGGATAAGCATAAGCATTCGCAAAAAAGCTTCCAAATAGCTCCAAGATGGAGTCTATGATTGACCTGAACCTGCAAATTCTGGCTTTATGGAATCTTTAAAGGGATAGAAATACTTTAATTTTACTAATCCTCATCTTATACAACTTAAAACAAGATTGTTAATGCCCCAAATCAGAAAATTGATTTCAAAATCCCCCCCCCCCTTTCCCCGAGATCAGCGTTCTAGCTAACTCCAGCAGTGTTTTGTCGTACGACCTTCCGGGGCAGAGCAGAGATCTCGTTAATGAAGAAAAAATATTTCACTTCAATGGTCTTCTATGTGTGCTTGGTTTCCAAGCACACATAGAAGACCGTTGAAGTGAAAGATTTTTTCATCAACGAGATCTCGGCTCTGCTGCAGAGCCACCGGATGGCCCCAGGATCGTATTCCCGGGCAGTCAGCAAGACTCTTATACAGTGGTGTCCGTAGACATTTTTCCAGGGGGGGGCAAAGCCATAATATGACCCCCAGGCCAGCCCATCTAGCCCCTTTATTTATATGGAGGGGGATAATTGTAGGGGGGGGGCAAGTGCCCCCCTTGCCCCCCCTCCGGACACCCATGTGCTTATATCAGGTAAAGGGGAGGGAGGGGGGACTTTGAAATCGATTTTCATGTGATTTGGGATATTAACAATCTTTTTTTAAGTTGTATAAAATGGGGATTAGTAAAATTAAAGTATTACTATACCTTTAAACCGAATGAGGTGAATCCATAATGTGTTGTGCACTGTTGCCCTTTGTATGTCTCTGTGGATTAAAGTAGAAGTGTCACTTTGTAATAAACAGGTGATATTGGAAGAGCTTTCAAAATCACCTATTTTTTGTTTAGCCGTTTGTAATCTCAAATAATAGATTATGAGATATTTTGTTTTATTTATTTATATTCCAATAAAGTGAAGTTTTATTAGTTTATGGTGATTTAGAAGACCGTTATTTCAGTTAACCACCTGAGCCGGGTGTGCTCCCACGTCGTCTTTATGGTTTTAATGTGTAATGTACATACATTTTCAAATAAATAAGCTTAATATCTCATAAACTATTGATAGGAATGAGATGATCAGGTATTTTTATTTTTAGAAAATCATCCATCCCTTACTGGGCTGCAATGGTTCCTATAATCACCCAGCATATATTTTTAATATATGTTTGTTTTTCATTTACAATGATTTTTAAATAGATGATCTGGTAACCCTTATCTATATCTATCTATATATAGATATATATATATATATATATATAGATATATATCCTATATAATAATTTGTTAAAATGTGTGTAAAGACGCAGTCATTCACAGTAGAGACTGCTGTGCGTGCTGCAGTCATGCGCAGTAGAGACTGCCCGTGACGAGGCTGATGCAGAGTGGGGCGGAGATCGGCCACATACAGTGAATACCCCCCTGCCCACTCCCTTGAAAATCGCTGCAGCAAGACTCACCATTGCAGTGGTCCAGAGGATAACCAATGTACACTGTGTGCCCAATCGAATGGGCAACACCGTGCACTATTTGCTAGTGATTTATATAACTGGTTTTGAAGGCTTCCTATTAATAGAGAAAATGGAAAGTGATCATTTATCTTTAAATAAGCTGTATACTAAACCAGCAAATATAAAAACATAGAGGACTCCTAAAACAACAATTTCTTAACCTGCTCTGTTATTATGTGAGCAGATTCTCGGACCACTATCTGCTTAATGTATTTAAGAAGTGTTTCACAAGAATATATTTAATATGTACTGTTTGCATCATAATCATTACTCCTGCCATAAATATATCTGAAGCCTGGCTGCCCGTCCCACTTCACAATGTGTACAGGTAGTTGTCCCAGGTTAACACCCTATCAATTTTCACATGACGTGTCCTAAGTTCAAATTGTACACACCCGATGTGAAAAACACACAGCATCCAATCGATCTGTACCACACACCCAGCAAGCTGCCAGCTACTAGGCTGCTGCTTGGGAGTAAAGCCAGGCCAGGATGATTTGCCCACAGGCCATTGCAGCTATTGTATTTCCTGTTAGGAGTTGCAGCTTTAGCAATTAGGGTAACCAGTATGGATGATGGAAGAGCATTTGATTGGCTGACATCCTATGCTGACAACCAGAGACTGGATTTTGCAATGTGAATTGCAAATGAAAGTCCCTCTTCCAAATAATGTTGTTTGTCCTTTTAAAACTAAACACACATGAAAAATGCATGCTGCAGGGATTCCTGTGGGGGTTCCCATGTAGCATGCTATTGTCACATGGCAACCCTACTGTGAATGCTTTTTAAAACTATCCTCAAGGACCACTATAAGGGCAGGACTTAAAGGGTAATTATATTGTGTTTATGCTTTTTGTAATTGTCCAGTGCATATCATTAATAGTATCTGAATAATACATTCATAAAAGTATCTTTCAAATGTAAATTTTATGGTTGATTTTTCACACTGTAATTAGCCAATAAACTCACAGAGCAAACTGACTGAATTAACTAAAGATGTATGTAAAGTGGATTAATTTATGACTTTCATTGTGTTACAACAGAAACCTCTCTGCCATGAAGTCACCCCTCCATCCTTGCTACATTTCCTTGTTTATATTTATAGTTTGTTGTGGACAGATGTGTGTAGAAGTGTCTCAGAATGTGCGAGCAAATGTGTTTGCATGTGTACAAGTGCATATGTGTATGCGTGTGAATATGTATGCAATCAAAACTGTGCACACAGGTAATTGTATGCACACACAAATGTACATTTGTGTGCTTGTGAAAATGTACATGTGAGTGGATGCATGCGTATGTGCATGTGAATATGTGTGCATGTGGAAATGTGCATGAGCAAACTTGTGCATATCTACATGCAAATACATGTGCATTTCCACAGGAATGTGTGCGTGTATGTATGCAAAACTGTGCACTTGCAAAAGTGTTTGAATGTGTGTGTGTGACCATGCAGTGTTTTTGAAATAGAACTCCCATCTTGCTTGACACTACTTCACCATATCAAACGTATTAACTGAAGAGGGTAGGGAAAAGATTTACTTGACTTTATCTAGGTCCCATCACCCAAGTAGTGCCCTTACCATCTCCAGCCAAGCAGGAACTATATTCACTCCTGACTGGCTCGGAGTGTGTCCAAGGTGTATTACAAAGTAGAACTCAGACACTACTTAGAAATAAATAAAATTTTCCTTCACATATCCAGCCCGTACACATTGCTATATAATGAAGCATTAAGAGGGAGGGAAACAGCTTCCAGGTTTTTAGAACAAAAGGTTGCTTCCTGAGCTGGCTGAACATAAAGTCAGTAATGCTTAGAGAATGTGGGTACACTGGACCAAGAATCTGCTCTGCAGATTTGCTAAATCGACACCTCTGCATTTTCATCCCAAGAGGTTGAAACTGCTTGTGTACATTATGACTTCAGGATCTCCAGAGGATCTTCATCTTGAGAAAGGCAAGCTTCATATATAGTCTGCTTGATCCATCTTGCTAGGGATGTTTGGGGTACTTTTTACAGTACTATGAAATGAACAGACTCAAAACTTTCCTCAAAGATTTCATCCTTTTTAAAGGGTTAGTAATACCCAAATATAACTTTATGTTTTATAGTAGATTTAAAAAAAGAAATTATATGCAGCAAATCCTATCTCTCAAACCTGGTGGTTGTAAATGGAAAATTCTCCAGTACAGTTAAAGTGGAGAGTGGAGTACCTCAGGGTTCAGTATTGGGTCCGCTGCTTTTTAACATGTTTATAAATGACCTGGAAATAGATATAGAAAGCAAAATATCAATATTTGCAGATGATACTAAATTATGCAAAGTCATTAATTCAGAACAGGATATTTTCTCTCTACAGAGGGACTTACATACAATGTCAGATTGGGCAAATATGTGGAATATGAAGTTTAATGTGGGGAAGTGTAAAGTCATGCATTTGGGAGGAAACAATCCCAAGGCTACTTATAAACTTAATGGAATAATTTTAGGTGACTCATTGCTAGAAAAAGACCTGGGTATCCTTGTCAACTACAAACTTGGAAACAGTGACCAGTGTCAAACAGCAGTAGCAAAGGCAAACAAAGTCCTGTCTTGCATAAAAAGAGGTATCGAAGCAAGAGTGGATAACATTATTTTGCCATTATACAAATCATTGTTAAGACCTCACCTTGAGTATGCAGTGCAATTTTGGGCACCGGTTCTGAAAAAGGATATACTAGAACTAGAGAGGGTAGAGCAGAGAGCAACAAAATTAATTAAGGGAATGGAGGACTTGACATATGAGGAACGACTAAACAAACTTGGTTTATTTACTCTAGAGAAAAGACGACTAAGAGGAGAACTTATCACATTGTACAAGTATATGAGAGGTCAATACAAGGATCTCTGCGCTGAGCTATTTATTCCAAGGCCTGATCAGGTGACCAGGGGACACCCCTTGAGATTAGAGGAAAGGAGGTTTAAACTTCAGCAGAGGAAGGGTTTTTTTACAGTAAGGTCTGTCAAATTGTGGAATTCATTGCCCAGGGAGGTAGTTATGGCAGATACAATGGATACATTTAAGAGAAGATTAGATACATTTCTTTCAAAAGGGAACATACAGAGTTATACTGTTTATCAGTAGGCTGATCAGGAAGGTCTGATAAAGACTAATTTAACTGGTAGCAGGAAAGCTATAAAATTCTCAGTTACTGAGGTATGAGGCGAAGGTTGAACTTGATGGACTTGTGTATTTTTTTCAACCTAATTTACTATGTTAAACCTTTATTGTTTGAGAGATATTTGGTGCTAAAGTCCCCCGCTTCCTCCCCTTCTCCTGATATCAGCGCTCTGCTGACAGCAGGAGGTCCTGGTCCTGGGACCAGCCGGCGGCACTTCAGCAGAGAAGAAATAGTGATCTTTAAAAAGAATTACTTCATTGGAGTGGTCAATAAAGTGTGCTTGGTTTGCAAGCATGCTTTGTAGACCGTTCCAATGAAGTAGTTATTTTTAAAGACTGCTATTTTGGCTACGCTGAAGAGCCGCCTCGCATCACCTGCTGTCAGCTTTACAGCTGACATCAGGAGAGAGGGAACTTTAGCAGCAAATATCTCTCATACCGTAACGATTAGAGAGATGGGATTTGCTGCACGTAATTTATTTTTTTTTAATCTACGGTAAAACATAAAGTTATCTTTGTGCATAACTAACCCTTTAAGTATATTTGGAAACATCTTCTGGCATCTACAAGGGGCAGGTTCCCATACTGAGTATCTTCTGGAAAAGTTGGTAGGATCACATCTTGGTCAAGCTGAAAAGATTTTAGGAATAAATTCTGGGACTAGCAGCAGAGCCATCTTGTCCTTGTAGAACATGACTATGGTTCTGGGATGGATAAAGCTTGAAGCTCACTAATTCATGATTGCTATAGAGAAGACTATCTTCAAAAGGGAGTTGTTTCTGTCACGCTGACCTAAGGAGTCTTAAACAGATGCTCGTGTGCGATGCTAGAGATCGAGGCTTGGTAGCATTGACGATCACCCTAATCCCTTGCTGTGGCAGAGGTTAGCTTAAAGGGGCTGGCAGTGAAGCCAGATGTCCCCACCCCGACAAAGCAGCATTTAGCTGAGAAACTGTTACGGTTTTTAGGACTCTCAGACCAATAAGTGAAAATAAAACACACTTTATTAAAGTGAATAATGCACAAGTACGCCCTCTAGAGGCGGTAGGTAATACACAGATAAAGTAAACTGAGATATTACAAGGGTAATAGCACAATGGACATAAATGCAAAACAGTATGCACTAGGATGGTATTGACCCCCAAGGGGTTAATGTCCAAATAACAGTCAGTCTCAGATGTGGAGGTTTGACACGCCCTGGATGTTACAAAGGCTGTGCTGTATAGACAATGTTCATCAAGTGCTGAGGGTCGAGCTGCCTTGCCAAGGTGTTTGATAGTAAGCAGAATGGGAAACACTTAGCCCCCACGGGCGTAGTTACAGGAACTGCTTTCGTTTGTGCAAGTGCGAATAGCCCCTCTGGGCATAACGGAAACCGGCCAGCAATGCAAGAGCTAACGGCCTCCTTGGGTGTAATCGAATGCAGTAATAATAGAGCCAGCCCACTAGCCCCCTCTGGGCATAGTACCGGATCAGCCAACACTGAAGCCTTTCTGCCAACACTCTGTGTCAATGATATCGTCGGTAACCATTACCGGAGAGCCTGAAGCGCCCAAACGGCCCAAACTATGTGAACAGTCTGCAAAGGTAGACTAGAGTTGCCGACGGAGAGCAGCCAACTCAGCAGCAGCAGTATCACGGGTAACGAGGCTCGTACAGGAGATAGAGAGAGTGAATTCGAGGCAGCACTGCAAGAGTTAAAATGCACGTTTACTCGAGGCTTCAGCGCTACTGCAAGGCTCTGCAAGGAGAGGAAGGCCCACAGAATACACACAGCTCTGCACTAGTAACGAGGCACAGCACTTATCGAAGGAAGCACCAGGTAAGGCAGTCGCACTGACGTGGGCAGCAGAGACTGGAAATGTCGCGGTGGCGACAACTGGAACGCATGTCACTGGAACAAGCTGGAAGTCGATCTTCGGAGCAGGAAGTCAGCCGGGCCGGGTCGGAGCACGTAGGAGGCAGTCATACAAGCCGGGTCATACACAAGCAGGAACGTCAGTCTAGCCGGGTCAGGATTCAAGGGTGGTACGCAGACGAGCCGGGTCATACACAAGCAGGTACACTGGAGAATGGTCAGGACAAGCCGAATCGGTACACAGGAACTCAGACTACAGGAACACAGCAACAGCACTACTGGCTCAGGAACACCACGAAAGGGCATCTAACATATGTGATAGCCAGGTATAAAAAGGTCATCAGGAGGCGGGTCAAACTCAGTCAGCAAATCAGTGACATCCACAACTGAGAGTGACAGGAATCACAGGCACTGTGATAGAAACACATTGGGCATTTAGTATACATTTCCATAAATATTAATGTATTTCTGTATGGTTTACTCTATGCCCATAGAAAATTTTTGATTGTTTTTAATATAGCGATATATCGCTTTTATATATAATTTTGAATAAATATTTTTTATCAGCCCCCACCGTTTGGGTATCCATATTGGCACCCCAGGGTCTTCCAATGTAGGTTCCATTTGCAAGTTATGTTCCCCAGGGCACGAAAGCGCCCATAATCCCCAGGTAAAGAGAGAATATTTCTGGACCAACAAGGAGAAACGGGAGACCACGTGGAGAAAACTGATTAGGCGAAGGAGAGATCTTTGAGTATACCATCACTGGGAGTTATCTAGTACAGACATATACACCTTGAGGTGGAATCTAGCCTCAGGAGAAGGTGAGTGAGATTATTACCTGGAACTGTAGAGATAAGCAGAATCTGTTGCCAGTACATAAGACATGGAAAAAAGAACTGTGAGGACAACCCAAAAATACACAAGTCAAGGTCGAACTGCAACAAGATCTGGTCTAACAACAAACAAATTTGAATAACTGGGTAGCGACAGTACCTTCATGAGAAGCATAAAAACTAGTCAGCACCAATCAAAAATGAGAGGAGGAGTCCAGGAAAAGACAAGGAGGGAGCAGGGTCAAAAGGTGAAAATTTAGCACGTGTGACAGTTTCAAGGAACAGTGCCTTAAACGCTCAATTAGAGGCAATGGTACACCACTTTGAAGTATCATGTAGAAATTGGAGAGCTCACTTTAGGTCTGATTCTGATTATGGTTTGAAAAATGTCTTAATAAGCTGATTTTTTGCCAAAATATATTTTTGTAATGGCAACAATTTAGACATTTAAAGTGCTCATGCTTAGACTGCTTGAGAAAACTTCATGAAGAAAATGCAGTACTAAGTGGATCTGCAGTTGTTCTGCATCAACTTCCCTTTTATATGCACAAGCTAGAAAATTTCTTCCAGGTAGTCAGCTTTAGTTTGTGTAGGTCCCTGTACTTGATTGGCCCTTGTATTAGCAGAGACATATGGAGAAGTTTGGAGAACCATGGCTTCTTTTACCAATAGGGTGTGATAAAAATCACCCTGCTCCTGCTTGTCTGGATGTTGTTCAGGGCTCTTAAGAGCATTGGTATTGGAAGAAAAAGTCAAGATCATAATTCCACTTTTGAATCATGGCATCCACTAACAGGTGATAACCTCTGGGGTTCAAGGAAAAGAATACGTTCTTGGCATGTTCCATGGAGGTCACAAGATTTATGTCCTTAACAGTTAGTGATCTGGTAAGACCATGTGCCTGGAAGTATCTGTTTCTGGTTTAGGAGGTTTTCCTCCACATTAAGACTCCCCTTTATGTAGACTGTTCAGCAGAATGGATCATTAGTCAGGTGTGAAGGGAGAACATACAGGTTCTCCCTGCTACAGGAATTAAGAATAAACACAAAACCAAGCACTGGTTGTTGGGGGTGCTGTTTGGGGCTCTGTTACGTCTTTCATCTAGTCTCCATCCACTAACTTTTTTTTATCCACATGGTTTTATGAGGAGTAGATATTGCCAGACTAATCTTTTGAGCTTCTATGAAGAAGTAGAAACCTAGGTACTGGTTAAGCAAGAGTTGTTATATCAACATTTTTTTCAAATGCATTTGCTATCGAGCCACACAGAAGGCTGTGGTATAGAATACGAAAATTGGGGCTAGAGGATATCCTTTGCTAGATAGAAAACTGGTTGAAGGATACGTAACAGTATGTTGTTGTAAGTGGTAAATTCTCCAGTACAGTTAAAGTTGAGAGTAGAGTTCCTCAGAGTTCAGTACTTGGTCCACTGCTTTTTATCATATTTCTAAATGACCTGAAATAGATATAGAAAGCAAAGTTTCAACATTTGCAGATGACACTAAATTATGCAGGGTAATACATTCAGAACAGGATGTTTATTATCTCCACAGGAATTTACATAAAATGGCAGACTGGGAAAACAAATGGAATATGAAGTTTAATGTGGAAAAGCGTAAAGTTATGTATTTGGGAAGAAAAAAATCCCAATACTACTTACAAACTTGTAAACAGAGATCAGTGGCAAAAGCAAACAAAGGCTTGTCTTGTATAAAAAGGGGTATTAAAGCAAGACAACATCATTGCATCAGATAAATTTGATATAATTTTATTATTTTGTCATTTTATCCATTTAGGCACATTTTTCTCAGTTTAGTATGTTCACTTTGTCTGGGATTGTTACATTGTGTTCATCCTGATTAACACGGGTGTAACGGAAGCTGAGAAGGGACCGCGTCACCTTCCGCCGTCGTTTCCGGGTCTCTCCCTCTCGACACCAGATAAGCGCTGTCGGATGCACCGGTTGAAGTATGGACGGTCTATGAAACAGTCGCAGGATCGCTGGAAGCAGGGAAACACGGGCAGCAGAGAGTGAGACCTCTTCTCCCAGTCAAAGGATCACTGGAAGATGTCGCAGGAACACAAGGATGAGAAGATGGAGTCCACGTCACCGCCTGACAGCATACGAAGTTGGGTCACAGGAAGCTGGCAGCAGGCATTCGACAATTCAGGATACTTGGCGCAGATGTGTATCAGAGTGGACACTTTAGACCATAAGCAATACAAGACTCCAGGACTCCTTGTTCACTCAGTGTAAGACTGACTTTATTGTACAAAACCACACCTAGTTATACAGATCAACTACACTGGAATACATTGGCCAACCAGATATAATAGGGTGAGGGGCAGAGATAATACAATCCAAACATAAGGCAAGGAACCAGCAGCAAATGGTAAGGGCTGACACAATGGAAGCATTCACAGAGGTAATCAACTCACAACATATAATACAAAGGACTGACAACAGAGTTTCAGGTTATACAATAGGTGACTCAGACTGAGGGGCGTGAATGGATTAACACACAGCAGGGGGTCTCAATACACAATACAATGGCTTGAGGGACTGCAATACACATTAAAAGAATTAACCCCTCACTGCCCCTTCCCTTGGAAGCAAGCCAGCAGTCTAACGCAGGGCAGTTTTGTGTAATACAGTACATTAGCCCCATTCACATAAAGTCTATCAAAAGTCTATTTTAGTGCACAACCAGGGCAAAATGTCCACAGTCTTTGGATAAATAGTTCTAGGGCCAGACAAGGGCTCAAGTAACGGGTAGGATCCGTTACAACGGGTATGTCTATGTCTGTTGCTGGCTGTGCAATGCACTGGAGACTTGGTCCCCATACATTTTTGCATTCTGGCAGCAGCAATCCACCTTTTACTTTATTACACTTGCCTTTTTACATTAAGGATATCACAGTGGAGATGCACACTCTGATTGTTAGAGAGTTAGCAGGCAACCACTGCTATTAAGAGAGATCTGATCATTGTTTACTATAAGGATTACTGTAAGAGAACTAGATGTGTAAGGTATAAACATCTGGCAAGTAGCTAAGGTTCAGTGACTTCCACTTGTTATGATTAAGCCTCATGCAGGATTACTTATTGGTAAAATGTATGTTTGTCTTGGAAGAGTTGCAGCTTGCTTCAACTGAAAATCGGCAGGTTGGATAAATAACTATGCTGATAACAGGTATTAAGCTGTACAGTAAATAATATCATCCAATAGGTGTCTTAACACCTTAAGGACCCATGACGGTGCAGGACCGTCATGGGTTGCAAACCCGTTAAGGACCCATGACGGTCCTGCACCGTCATGGGTTAAACTCTCCCATCGCAGCCGCACGGAGCGATGGGAGAGCGCGGGCTGCTTGTTACTAAGTGTCCCGATACCGGGACACTTAGTAACAACCAATACAAAGTTTGTTGCAACATGCGATTCGCTTGATGAGCGAATCCCATGTTGCAAATGCTGAATGACAGGGACAGTATTTGTAAATACTGTCCCTGTCATATATCTCTGCCTCCCTCCATCTTGCACACTGCTGAGGTGGAGAGAGACAGAGAGAGATCGTGCTGCAGCGTTGTAGATCGTTCCTGAATAAAAAACAGTGTTAAAAAAAAAGATTTTAACCCTTTGATCACTGGTTTGCAGTGATCAATACATTCCCCCCCATCTGATCACTCTTGGAGTGATCAATTTGCTGCAGATCAGCGTTTGCTGATCTGTGGGACACCCCCCATCCCCCTTGTATTTTTTGAAATTTTTTTGAATTTTTTTTGAATTTTTTTTCAATTTATTTTTATTTTTTTTTAATAAAAATTGATTTAGAGCTATAGTTTAGGTAGGTAGGTGGGTAGGTGGGTAGGTTTAGTGTAGGCGTGTGTTAGGGAAAGGTTTAGGGTTAGATTTAGGTTTAGGGAAAAAAAAAAAAAAAAAAACCCAAAAAAAACCCAAAAAAAAACCAAAAAAAAAAAAAAAAAATAGTTTAGATAGGTAGTTCACTTGGGTTAGCTAGGTTCAGGGACTACGTGTGTTAGGGTAAGGCTTAGGGATAGATTTAAGTTTAGGAGTAGTGTAGGGAAAAAAAAAAAAAAAAAAAAAACTTTTATTAAAAACTTTATTCTATATTATAAGCTAGTTTAGATAGGTAGTTGGGTTGGGTAGGTTCAGGGACTACGCGTGTTAGGGTAAGGCTTAGGGATAGATTTAAGTTTAGGTATAGTTAGTTATAGAAGTTAGTTTAGAGTAGGTGTATAAGATGCAGAGGAGATATACGTTAGAAGAGGCGTATTCCTATTTGGCGTCTGACTCTGAAGCCACAGACACAGCGTCAGACTTTGACGTCACTCAGTTTTCTGAGAGTGAGAGCTCTAGCAGTGATAACGCAGGGCCTTCTGTGAAAAAAAGACGCACTGCCCCAACAGCTGCCCCAACAGCTGCCCCAACAGCTGCCCCAGCAACTGCCCCAGCAACTGCCCCAGCAACTGCACCAAGAGCTACCCTAAGAAAAGCCCCAAGAGCTGCCCTAAGTAATGCCCCAAGAGCTGCCCCAAGACCTGCCACAAGACCTGCCACAAGTACTGCCCGAAGACCTGCCACAAGTACTGCCACTCCTGCTGATGAATGGGTATCACCAGCCAATTTATGCCCACAAATTCCTGAATTCACAGGCAACCCAGGAATTCAAGTGGATGTGGCAGGATTTACCCATGTTCAGTTTTTTGAGTTATTTTTGGGGGAAGAAATTTTGGGGGAAATTGTGTCGCAAACAAATTTATACGCAGACCAATATATTGCCGCCAACCCATCAGCATTCATTTCCAAGCAAGAAATATGGCATCCCACTGACATTTTAGAATTTAAGAAATTCTGGGCCCTTACAATGACAATGGGAATAGTTAAAAAACCAAGTATTAGATCATACTGGAGTAAAAACCCCATATATGATACCCCTATATTCGCCAAAACAATGACCAGGACTAGATACGAGATGATTTTGCGATTTATGCACTTTAGTGATAATACCCTGTGCCTCCCAAAAGAACACCCCCAGTATGACAGACTGTTCAAAATCCGGCCCCTAATAACCCATTTACAGAAAACATTTGCCCAAGTGTATATTCCCCAAAAAGAAATTAGTGTAGATGAATCCCTAATGAAATACAAAGGCAGGTTAGGGTTCAAACAGTACATCCCCTCAAAGCGTTCCAAATTTGGTGTAAAATTTTATAAATTGTGTGAAAGTGCCACAGGCTACACCCAGGCTTTTAGAATTTATGAGGGCAAGGACAGCCAACTTGATCCTCCTGGGTGCCCCGAATTTCTGGGAATAAATGGGAAGATAGTTTGGGATCTGATTTACCCCTTGTTAAATAAAGGATATCATTTATATGTTGACAATTATTACACCAGCCCCCTTTTATTTAAGTCACTTTTTTATTTTGACACCGTGGCCTGTGGCACTGTCAGGCGCAATTGCAGGGAGATGCCCAAAGAACTGATAGAAAAAAAACTTAAAACCGGGATGTCCTCAGCTTTATGCCAACAAGAGCTGCTGGCAGTTAAATTCAAGGACAGAAAAGATGTGTACATGCTGTCCACCATGCATGAGGACAAAACTGTGGCAGTGTCTGTTCGTGGCAGGAGGGGGGTACTAAGAAAGCCAGTCTGCATCAAAGACTACAACAAGAACATGGGGGGAGTTGATCTGTGTGATCAACTCATGCAGCCGTACCTCACCATGCGAAAGTGTAGGGCATGGTACAAAAAGGTTGCCATTTACATGATGCAGACTGCAGCTTACAATTCATTTTTGATTTTTAAATTGGCAAACCCCACCCTAAAACTTACTTTTCTGCAGTATCAGCTCCATCTTATCTCCCAATTTTTGCTTCAAGGGGCAACAGAAATAATTCCCCCAAAACCTGGAGTAGTACATTTTATTTATAAAATCCCCCCAACCCCCCAAAAGAAAAATCCACAAAAGCGCTGCAGGGTTTGCTACAGCAAGGGAGTACGGAGAGAAACCTCCACTTACTGTCCTGACTGCCCTTCTAAACCTGGCCTCTGCATGGGCGACTGCTTCAAGCAGTACCATGAAGGCACAATGCAGTAGTGCTGTGAAGTTTATTTTATTATTTGGCCACTTTTTCCCCCCTGAAATATCCTGTTTTTTTATTTTTCAAAACACATCCCTCCTTAGATCTAACACTATCAAAATATAATGGGAAGCAAAGCACTTCCATCTCTGATAATGGAAACACACATGTTCCCTACTGGGTCCAGTAGTTCCTCCAAACCCTGACAAACCTATGCATATGGGGCATTGACGTACTCAGACGATGTAACTCACCACTAATGTAAAGCACTTAAAAAATCTGCAAATATCATCTGATTGAAATCCAGAGCAACACTAAAATATAAGTGTGAAAAAATGGTGTTTCTCTGCCTTACTGCAGGTTTTGGGAGGGATTGCTGATACAGTGGCAGCGAAAAAATTGAAAGAATGCAAATAGATTGAAAGCCAGGGTTGTCTACTCTTGTACAACATATACTTTTGGGGGTAAAATTCATTGCAATATTGCCAAACAGTCCAAAATGAGACAAGGCACCAGCTGTAAAAATGGCATGTCTGTAAAAGGAAACTCACATGTTCTAACTGGGCCCAGTATCTCCCCCAAACCCTGACAAACCGTTGCATATGGGGCATTGCTGTACTCAGAAGAAGGAGCCGAACACTAATCAATCCAGTTTATAAAATCTTCACCTATTCTGTAATTTAAATTCACATAAACATTGAAGTGTAAGTGTGAAAAACGCTGATTTTTTTTTTTTACTTACGTCAAGTTTTCACAGGATTAGTGGTAAAATGGCTGTGTACAAAATTTGAAATCACACCTGAAACGAAAGCTTGGGGTATCTACTTTCCAAAAATATACACTTTTGGGGGGAAATCTTAGAGTGGAGCACTGTTACACAGGACAAATGAGACATGGCACCAGTAACACAAGCTGTGAAAATTCAAAGTGTGAACCTGGAAATACACATGTTCCAATTTGGGTCCCGTATCTCCCCCAAACCTTGAGAAACCGTTGCATATGGCATATTTCCGTACTCAGAAGAAGAAGCCGAACGTAAACAATGCAGTTTTAAAAATCTTCACCTATTCTGTAATTGAAATTCACATCAACATTGAAGTCTAAGTGTGAAAAACGCTGATTTTTTTACTCACGTCACATTTACAAGAGAGTGGTGGTAAAATGGCCGTGTAAAAAAATTGAAAACACACCTAAAATGAAAGCTGGGGGTATCTACTTTTCAACAATATACACTTTTGGGGGGAAATCTTAAAGTGGAGCACTGGAACATAGCCCCAAATGAGAAATGGCACCAGATAAGAAAGATATGAAAATTCAATATTTGTTCCAATTTGGGTCCCGTATCTCCCCTAAACCTTGAGAAACCTATGCATATGGGGTATTGCCATACTCAGAAGAAGAAGCTGAACACTAAACAATGCATTTTTAAAAATCTTCACCTATCCTGTGCTTGAAATTCACATCAACATTGAAGTGCAAGTGTGAAAAACGGTGTTTTTTTAACTTACGTCAAGATTTACGAGCGATTGGTGGTAAAATGGCTGCGTAAAAAATTTGAAAACATACATACAGTGAAAGCCTGGGGTGTCTACTTTCCAAAAATATATACTTTTGGGGGGAAATCTTAGAGTGGAGCACTGTTACACAGCCCCAAATGAGACATGGCACCAGTGATGCAAGCTGTGAAAATTCAAAGTGTGAAACTGGAAACGCGCATGTTCAAATTTGGGCCCCGTAGCTCTCCCAAACCTTGAGAAACCTATGCATATGGGGTATTGCCGTACTCAGAAGAAGGAGCTGAACACTAAACAATGCATTTTAAAAAATCTTCACCTATCCTGTGCTTGAAATTCACATCAACATTGAAGTGCAAGTGTGAAAAACGGTGTTTTTTTAACTTACGTCAAGATTTACGAGCGATTGGTGGTAAAATGGCTGCGTAAAAAAATTGAAAACATACATAAAATGAAAGCCTGGGGTGTCTACTTTCCAAAAATATATACTTTTGGGGGGAAATCTTAGAGTGGAGCACTGTTACACAGCCCCAAATGAGACATGGCACCAGTGATGCAAGCTGTGAAAATTCAAAGTGTGAAACTGGAAACGCGCATGTTCCAATTTGGGCCCCGTAGCTCTCCCAAACCTTGAGAAACCTATGCATATGGGGTATTGCCATACTCAGAAGAAGGAGCTGAACACTAAACAATGCATTTTAAAAAAATCTTCACCTATCCTGTGCTTGAAATTCACATCAACATCGAAGTCAAAGTGTGAAAAACGCTATTTTTTTAACTTACGTCAAGATTTACGAGCGATTGGTGGTAAAATGGCTGCGTAAAAAAATTGAAAACATACATAAAATGAAAGCCTGGGGTGTCTACTTTCCAAAAATATATACTTTTGGGGGGAAATCTTAGAGTGGAGCACTGTTACACAGCCCCAAATGAGACATGGCACCAGTGATGCAAGCTGTGAAAATTCAAAGTGTGAAACTGGAAACGTGCATGTTCCAATTTGGGCCCCGTAGCTCTCCCAAACCTTGAGAAACCTATGCATATGGGGTATTGCCGTACTCAGAAGAAGGAGCTGAACACTAAACAATGCATTTTTAAAAATCTTCACCTATCCTGTGCTTGAAATTCACATCAACATTGAAGTGCAAGTGTGAAAAACGGTGTTTTTTTAACTTACGTCAAGATTTACGAGCGATTGGTGGTAAAATGGCTGCGTAAAAAAATTGAAAACATACATAAAATGAAAGCCTGGGGTGTCTACTTTCCAAAAATATATACTTTTGGGGGGAAATCTTAGAGTGGAGCACTGTTACACAGCCCCAAATGAGACATGGCACCAGTGATGCAAGCTATGAAAATTCAAAGTGTGAAACTGGAAACGCGCATGTTCCAATTTGGGCCCCGTAGCTCTCCCAAACCTTGAGAAACCTATGCATATGGGGTATTGCCGTACTCAGAAGAAGGAGCTGAACACTAAACAATGCATTTTTAAAAATCTTCACCTATCCTGTGCTTGAAATTCACATCAACATTGAAGTGCAAGTGTGAAAAACGGTGTTTTTTTAACTTACGTCAAGATTTACGAGCGATTGGTGGTAAAATGGCTGCGTAAAAAAATTGAAAACATACATAAAATGAAAGCCTGGGGTGTCTACGTTCCAAAAATATATACTTTTGGGGGGAAATCTTAGAGTGGAGCACTGTTACACAACCCCAAATGAGACATGGCACCAGTGATGCAAGCTGTGAAAATTCAAAGTGTGAAACTGGAAACGCGCATGTTCAAATTTGGGCCCCGTAGCTCTCCCAAACCTTGAGAAACCTATGCATATGGGGTATTGCCGTACTCAGAAGAAGGAGCTGAACACTAAACAATGCATTTTTAAAAATCTTCACCTATCCTGTGCTTGAAATTCACATCAACATTGAAGTGCAAGTGTGAAAAACGGTGTTTTTTTAACTTACGTCAAGATTTACGAGCGATTGGTGGTAAAATGGCTGCGTAAAAAAATTGAAAACATACATAAAATGAAAGCCTGGGGTGTCTACGTTCCAAAAATATATACTTTTGGGGGGAAATCTTAGAATGGAGCACTGTTACACAGCCCCAAATGAGACATGGCACCAGTGATGCAAGCTGTGAAAATTCAAAGTGTGAAACTGGAAACGCGCATGTTCCAATTTGGGCCCCGTAGCTCCCCCAAATCTTGAGAAACCTATGAATATGGGGTATTGCTGTACTCAGAAGAAGGAGCTGAACACTAAACAATGGATATTTTTAAATTTTCAACTATCTCGTGCTTGAAATCAACAGTAATAGTGAAATGTAAGTGTGAAAGCTGCAAAAAAACAAAATTTTTCTACAATTTTGAAATTTTTTTCTGGAAAAATAGCTGCATAAAAAACTTCAAAATTCTCCTGATTATTTACCTTATGTTGTCTAGTTTTCAGAAAGATATACCTTTGTGGGACATTTTTGGTACTGGCACCATCAGCTAAGCTATGATGCTCACATGTCAATTGTTGAGAAATTACAAGTTGGAAATAATGGCATCCATCTTGTAATATTTACCTTGTAAATGTGAGGAAGGGATTGAAATACTAGGCATATGGGGTATTGTTATATTCAGGAGAAGAAAATGAATATATTTAGGGGTATTTTTTTGTCATTAAGTAATAGTATGCAAATCGTGACAGAAAAATGTAAGCAAAATGTTGTTTTTTTTTAATTTTTTTCCTCTTTTTTTCTATTTTAATCAAATTAAACAATGAGGTATTCATATAATTGTGGTATCAAAAGAAAGCCCTACTTGTGTTTAAAAAAACAGTATATAATTTGTGTGGGTGCACAAAAGGAATTAAAGAGAAAATATGGTTGAAAAAAGACATAGTCAAAAAAGTCAAAATTGCTCCGGTCCTTAAGGGAAAACGACATCAGATTTTCCCGGTCCTTAAGGGGTTAAGGACCATCATACCACCATTTCTTCCTTATTCCATGTTTTTTTTTTTTTTTTTTTTGCCATCCTCTGTGTGAAATGTTTCCATATACACGTGTGCTTTTGTGTCTGTGTATGAGTGTGCGTGTATGCGTGTGCTTGTGTGAGGGTGTGTGTGTAAGAGAGAGAGAGAATATAAAGAGCAACTTCACCATAGTAGAAAAATACAATGCACTATTGAATTAAATGGGACTTTTAACCATTGAATGCCAGAGGGGCACGTAACACACTGTGAAGAAATGTGTTGAGTACGACTCTGGCACTTGAAGGATTAAAGGGATAGTAATACTTAAATTTAAATATGCTGAATCTTGTAGCCCTTAAAAACAAATTAAATGCCCCCAGTGCCATCTCTCAAACCTTTATGGTTTGAGAGATATTCGCTTTCAAAGTTCCCCCCTCCCTGACGTCAGCGCTCTAGCTGACTGCAGGGGAATTTGGTCCTGGGACTGGCCGGTGGCTTTGTAGCAGAGCAGAGATCACGTTAATGAAAGAGAAATCCTTTACTGGAACGGTCTTCTACGTGTGCTTGGTTTGTAAGCACACGTAGAAGACTGTTTCAGTGAAGGATTTCTTTTTCATTAATGCAATCTCGGCTCTGCTGAAGAGCCTCCGCTTGTTCAGAGACAGGATTCCCCTGCAGTCAGCTAGAGTGCTGACGTCAGGGAGAGGGGAACTTTGAAAGCTAATATCTCTCAAACCATAAAGGTTTGAGAGATGGCACTGTGGGCATTTAATGTGTTTTTTTAAGGGCTACAAGATGCATTATAGTTAAATTTAAGTATTACTATCCCTTTAAACCCTTGACTGCTAGAGATAGGGAGTAATCCATTGCATTCTTTTGTGAAGGGTTAAAAGTTCTATTTAAATCAATGGGCATTTTTATTTTTTCCCTATGTAAGGGCTTAAAATTTGAAGTCCTTTGCTACTAGCCAGATCTGAAAAGTTACTTGCCACTGCAAGCCATAAAATACCCACCAGGGCTGAATTTCTACTCGCAAGGGCTAAAATTTCACTCGCCATTGGCTAGGGGTGAGTGGAAATTTTGAGCCCTGTCTATGTAATAAATAATTTTACATACACATGCACGAACATATACACACATTCTCACGCACACATACAAATATTAATAAAAAAGATATATTCCTATATAGAGGGCCTCCTTGTACATTTATGCGAGGGCCTCAAAATGTCTTAAAACAGCCCAGTTGCACAGATATTATATGTGTGCTGTATGCCTGATGGATGCTGTATGTGTGACTGATGGGTGTTGTGTGCCTGATGGATGCTGCATGGGTGCATATGACTGTATTTTGTGAACTGAGATCCATTTATGTCAGTGCAGGGTATTGTGGGGTCATGTGTCCCTTCTCACAAGTACTCACTGAGAGCTGAGGGAAAGTTATCTTCTATGACATTGTGTCTAGCTCCTATCTTTTTGGCTGGCTTCAGACCAAATTTGGAGTCAGACCAAATTTGTCAAGCCTTACTCTCTAATATATTATATCATTAGAAGGCACCAGGAAAATATAACCAGTCTGGTTAGCACAGGGGTTGTAAGTACTGAAGACAGCGACAGACAATACCCTATGTATTTAATAGTCCAGAATGGCATTATGCTAGAGAAAATGCATAAAAAGCTGGTCTAGAAGTAGGGAGATTAGCACCAATACAGGCCCAAAGCTGGCAACAAGATCCAGGACTTAAATCATAATACCTGGGGCTTTAGGCCCCTAAGCAAGGACATAGCAGCTCCCCGGTTGACTGGTTTTGAAAGAGTGTGTTGCAACAGTTATTTGGACACTCAAAATGGTCCTCCCTTTCTGGGGAAAAAATCTCCCCATTTGTAAATCCAAGTAGGGAATTCCCCTGTATAAAGGATAGTGAATTTCAGGACCTGAAATGTATGGAGTTAGTTTTATACCAAATCCATCATGAAATGAAATAGGGCGAGTCTATAAGCAGTGATGTCATAAATTATATTACTTCCTGTTACTATCATCACATGAGGGATGGTTAACAACATTGGTGTCACGTGATATTATGAAGTGAAAAAGTTACATTTTTCATCCTTATTTTAAAACTATAGAAAATATGCTTTTGAAAATCTATTATTAAATTACAGCAAGTGACAGCAACTTTTCAAGTGATGACACCAAGGGCATTTTAAGAACCTTTCAGACTCTTGGCAAAATTGCAGATAAAGGCTCCCAAATAAGAGGAAAAATAATTTTCTATTAGTCCATATGGAAAACAGCAATCATGGGGCACAGTCTCCTCTTCCAGAAGGGCAGGGCACTTGAAAAAAAAAAAAAAAAAAAAAAAAAAAAAGGTCTCTGAGGCAGACACTTCCTTCTCCCTTCCAACTACCCTTACCTGCTAAGCTCAGTTTTAATGTACAGCAAAGCCATGAGAATGCAAAGGATAAGGAAAGGGAATCCTCTGAACAGAGAACTTAAGAGAATCCTGTGTTCCACATAGACTAAGATAAATTGATCGGTAATTACAGAAAAAACTCTTTTCTCTTTATTCCAATGTGGAACACAGGAATCATGGGGATATACCAAAGATTCCATAGAGGGAAAAAAAGAGAAAAAACTCCTCCATCGACATGAACCTTAGGTGTCAACAGACAACAAACTGGAAAACCTCTTCTCAATCTACACCTCATCCCTCGGAAAACTAATCAACTCCCTTGGGTTTCACCATCATCTCTATGCTGATGACACTCAAATATATATTTTCTCCCCTGACCTCTCCCCTTCCCTCTTGTCCCGAGTGTCTGACTGTCTGTCTGCTGTGTCTTCCTGGATGTCCTCCCATCAACTCAAACTTAACCTTGGCAAAACCGAACTAATCATCTTCCCTCCCACCACAACCAGCCTTACCCCAGATATTACCCTCACCATCAACAACACTACCATCACACCGACCCCTACAGCTCGCTGTCTGGGGGTCACATTTGACTCTGCCCTATCCTTCATTCCTCACATCCAGTCACTCTCCAAATCATGCCGCCTCCACCTCCGCAACATCTCTAGAATCCGACCCTTCCTCACACATGACACTACCAAAATTCTAGTCCAAACACTCATCATGTCCCGTCTTGACTACTCTCACCCGACTAACCCCACTACAGTCCATAATGAACTCTGCTGCAAGACTAATCTACCTCAGTCATCGCTTCTCTGACAACAAACCTCAATGTCAATCCCTACACTGGCTCCCATTAGCATACAGAAATAAATTCAGAATTCTGGTGCTTACTTATAGAGCTCTCACTAACACCACACCACACTATATTTCATCTCTCATCTCCAAATATACTCCCTCTCGCCATCTTCGCTCTGCACACGACCTTCTTCTCTCCGCAGCTCTTATGACATCCTCCCACTCCCGCCTACAGGACTTCTCCCGTGCTGCACCTCAGCTCTGGAATTCCCTCCCCCACCCAGTCAGACTCTCCCCCAGCCTTCAGATCTTCAGACGCTCCCTGAAAACTCACCTCTTCAGGGAAGCCTATCAACTGCCTCCATAAACAATATCACTAAGAATCACCCCTTGCCTTGACCACTGCACTCAACAGCACTTCTCACTCCCACCCACTGACTGGCAGGTCAGGTGGCAGGAGGCACTTACACCCAATAGCACTATTCCTTCTGTGTCATACCTACCTTCCTCTAGACTGTAAGCTCTCACGAGTAGGGTTCTCTGATCCTTCTGTTCTCCACACTTGATTGTACTATTTAATACCTCTGTATGTCTACTCCCTACTGTAAAGCACTGCGGAATTTGTTGGCGCTATATAAATAAAGATTAATAATAGTAATAATAATAATAAAAACCAAATAACAGGAAACTAACTTGGTTCATTTACCAGAAAACTAAGTAGGACATCTATACAGGCACCAAATCCTATAAGACATTCTGGTGAAAACTGGCTTCAGCTGAAGCCAGCACATTTACATGGTAGTGTTTGACAAAAGTATTCAGAAAAGACCACCTTGCCTCCTAAAACAACTGATCAGCAGTGGCCCGTTTCTTGCAGGTCAAAGACTTGGTGAATAAACGCCTGGTGAATGGTCTCCTTAATCCAAGAAGCTACATAAATCTTAGGTGCAGCCTGGCCCACACAAACAGACCCTCAGGAAAGACAAAAAGCAAATCAGAGTTTCAAAAAGGCTGCATGCAATGAACATAGTACTTCAAGCATCTGACCACATCCAACCGATGAAGGCCTCGATCCAAATGTTGGAGTTGGCTGCTTTTTCTGCCGTCGGCATTTTTTCCAGCACAGTAAGCTATTCAAATGTTTGTGCTGTCAAAAAATACAGACAAAAAAAGAGCCATTGTGAGTTAAAGTTAAGAGGTGTTTTCAGCCATTGAAAAGGATGACAACAGCGTAAATTGCAATTCAAATGTCTGAGTTAGCCAAGAACAGGCGATAAGGGACTCAAGTTATCGCAGGAAAGTTTTTCAACTTGAGTCCCTTATCGCCTGTTTAAACAGCCGACACAGACACTTGAAGTTAAAAAAACCTAAGCCCTCAGTGGATGTATTGATATGGGGCTCTAAGACCCATATCAATACATCCAAATATGAAAAATGTGACAGACGTTAGTAGAATTAACCCTATGAGTGCCAGTGAGGTATAATTACCCCGCCAGTATTCATAGGGTTAACCCGACTAAGTTAAAAAAACATCACATTACAAGTAACACCATTAATCCTGATGTCCAGTGGAGTCCTCAGCTTCCTGGTCATCTGTCCTTCTTTTCTATCTTCTTTCTTCTCTTCTATCTTCCTCCTGTGAAAAAAAAAATAAGTTTGAGATGAAAGCATATATACTTTAACCCCTTGAGTGCCAAATGGGTATGCAACGGGTTAAAGTACATAGTAGTGTGTCACTTCTTCAAATAAAGATCCCCCATATATAATAATAAACATGTCATGAAATGTTTGCTATACATCATAATGAAATGGTATGTCTATTTTCTATAAGAAAAATGAAAAGTCAACTTAGCGTTTTAACGTTGCTGTCTCCGCCACTGTGTGAGGCTTTGAGGCAGCGGCGGAGACAGAATAAGGTGGCACACCCCTCCTCTCTTCTTCTTCACGGGCCGATGCCCGCTCCGGTCTGAAAGAACTAGAATTGAGGCTGCCGTTGTATATAGGCAGCCTTACTTCTAATTCTTTCACAGCCATTGGCTGGGAGATGTGCATCAGTTTAAAGCACAGCAGCTTAAAGCTGATTGGCTGGGAGGTGCGTAAGCATCTCCCAGTCAATGGCTGTGAAAGAATTAGAAGTAAGGCTGCCCATATATAAGGGCAGTCTTAATTCTAATTCTCTCAGACGGGGCGGGCATCGGCCCGTGAAGAAGAAGAAGGGAGGGGTGTGCCACCTTATTCTGTCCCCGCCGCCGCCTCAGCTCCTCACACAGAGGCGGAGACAGCATCATTAAAACGCTAAGTTGGCTTTTTATTTTTCTTATAGAAAATAGACATACCATTTCATTATGATCTATAGCAAACATTTCATGACATGTTAATTAAAATATATGGAGGATCTTTATTTGAAGACATGGCACAGTACTGTGTACTTTAACCCTTTGGGCTCCAGAAAGGTACGCAACGCATTGCTTTGCAACATGTTGCGTACCCCTCTGGTACTTAAGGGGTTAAAAGTATCTATGCTTTCAACTCAAACTTATTTTTTTCTTTAACAGGAGGAAGATAGAAGAGAAGATAGAAGACAGAAGATACAAGAGAAGATAGAAGAAAGAATGGAGACAGAAGGAGACAGACAGTGGATGACACGAAAGTTTAACACAGACTTTGTAACAATCAGTGCTTGACAGTATATCAGGCACCGATCATTAGATTTTTTACTGTTAAGTTCCCAAAACTGGCGTTATTTAACGGTGTTTTGGGAAGTTAAAGCACAAAACGGACATTTGGACACAACACAAGTTCATTGTGCTAAATATCTGTAGGACATTTGAATACCGACCAATACATTTTATTTTGTCGGTCGGTATCTATTTTGCCCTACCAACATTTTTCTACTCCAACACTTGGATCGAGCCTGAAGTTCTTTCTTCTGTCTGTTAGACTGAGCAGGAAAAAAGAAGAACAAACTCCTGGTTGATGTGAAAATCTGATATAACCCATAGACGATCCGAAAACCACCTCATTCATATGAAAAAAAACAGAAAGGGTGGCTTAAAAGACAAAGCCTGAAGTCTGGCTACCCACAAAACAGACACAATAGCCAGAAGAAAAGCTGTCTTGAGCATAAAGAAATGCAGATAAATTGAAGACAGAGGTTCGAAAAGAGGTTTCTGAAGCACTCCTAACACCATGTTCGAATCCCACGGAGGAGTGGGATCATGAAAGACATGGTAAGCATGAGCCATCTCTTGGACAAAAGTTTGCACATCAGGGAGCAAGGTACTATGCTGTTGGAAAAGAACAGAAAGCAGAAATCTGAACTTTGATGGAACTAAGACTAAGCCCTTTCTGAACACCATCATGAAGAAAGACCAAAACTACTAGAAACCGAATAGGTTGCGGCCACAAGCCCATGTCAGCAAACCACTTGTGGAAGAGGGACCAAACCCTATGACAGGCTTTAGAAGAAGAAACAATACTATGAAAAATAATTTTTTGTTCAGGATGCTAGCCTCAAGAGCCAAGGCATCAAAGCTAGTTTCTACATACGAAGGTAGCATAATGGATTCTGAGTCAGAAGGTTCTGGACACATGGGCAGACAAAAAGGCTCCACCAGATTGAGAAGATCTGAAAAAGCCAGGCCTGACTGGGTCAGATTGGAGCAATTAGGATGACATGAGCCCGCTCCATCCTAACTTTACTTAGCACCTTGGGAATCATGGGTATTTGAGGAAACACATACGTCAGAGGAAAGGTCCACAAAATGTCCATTTCATCTACCACAACAGCCAAAGGATCCCGGGATGTGGTTCAGAACTGTGGAACCTTGCAGTTTATAAGAGAGGCCATGAGAGCCACCACTGGAAAATCCGACTGGCGGACAATCGAAAATACACACTGATTGAGCTCACAATCTCTGGAATCCAGGCAGTGGTGACTAAGAAAGTCTACTACAATGTTCTCTACCCCATGAATGTTAAATGAAGGGAGGGCAGGCCTCAGCCCAGAAGAAAATCTGCTGGACCTCGGTCCAAGCAGTCTTGCTTCTGGTGCCTCCCCAGCAGTTGATGTAAGTCTGACTGTGTCCGCACTGGAGATCCCTGAAGGGTTTGGGACCAATGTATCAGCAAGAGGCAAAACTCCCCTGCAGCTTCCGTGCACTGATGGCTAGAAAACCCTAGGCCATTTGGGAGCCCGGAGTAGCACTCCAGCCCAGCAGGCTGGCATCCGTAGTGACTATGACCCAGTCAGAAATGACAAACAGACATCCCAAAGTCAGATGGGAGTGCTGAAGCCACCAGCAAAGGTCCTCCTTTGTCTGAAGGGACAGAGATATGACAAGAAACAGATGACACTGATGGCTGGACAAGTTCCTGAGAATGTCTACTTGCAATTCCCTTGTATGGAATTGAGCAAACTGCCTCCAGAGGAGAGACCAGGTAACCTAGAACCTTCATGTACTTCCAGAGACTGAATCTTGTCATCTGGAATAAATACCCTTCCTTGGAGGGTATCAAATTTCATGCTGGGAAAATAAAGGACCTGGGATGGAAAGAGATTTTTTTGAAATTGGGTAACCAACTCTGTTGCTCCAGAATGGAGATGCATTCCTCAATCTAAGTGTGCAAGATTGCCACTGAAGGAGCCTTTAGGAAAGGTCATCTAGGTAGGGAGTCAAGGAGAACCCTTGAGCATGGATGTGAGCCACCAAGGTGATCATGACCTTTGTGAAGACTCTTGGAGCTGGCACTTGGCCAAAAGGAACATCTGTGAAGTGGAAGAAACTGCAGTGAAATGCAAACCAAAAGAAGCTCTGATGATCCAGATGAATCTGGTTGTGCAGATAAGTGTCCTTCAAGTCTAGGGATGCTAGAAACTTCCCTGGACACAAAGCCTCGATGAAGCGAACCGTGAGGCCAGTACAAAACGGCTGAGGTACTTTAAGTCCAGAATAGGACGGAAACTACTGTCTTTTTTGGGAACTATGAAGAGTAGAATCCAGTGTATCTTTCCAGAGAAGGAAAAGGGATCAACAACTGCATGTCCAGCAGGGAGGAAACTATGAAGAAAGGACAACCTTGACCCAGATCACATGGAAATCTGGACAAGAAAAATAGTGCGTAAAACAAGGGTACTGCCACTGCTGAAAGGTGTTTTATTCCAAAGTTATTACAGCTGAAATTTTATTTTTTTAGGTGCAGTATCACAGAGGCTTAAAATTGTCCAAGTGTTGCTGTTGCTACACCATCCTATGGAGATTTATGGTCAACTGACCAGAGCTGTCCATAGGATGGTGTAGCAACAGCGCCACTGTACAATTTCAGGCCACTGTGATACTGCACCTAAAACATTCAGGTTTGAGCTGTAATAACTTTGGAAGAAATTACTTTTCAGTAGTGGGAGTATCCTTGTTTTACTCAGGGGGATAAACACTACAATATATTTATTTCTACATCTAAAATATTACTATTCCTTTAAGCCACAGAATGAGACAAGCAGATATTGAGAAGGCAGATGCCTTGTCAGAGAACCTAGCAGCATCAAAGGCTGCTTCGGCAAGGAAAGCATTAGCTTCACAGACCATAGAGAGCAACGCCACCAGGTCATCCTTAGCAACTTCCCCTTGGATAGCATCCAAAAGTTGATCGCTCCAGATAGCCATGGCCCTAGTTACCAAGGCAGTGGCAAAAACAGGACTTAAGGTGGCAGCATAGCCTGCAAAGTTTGCCTCCAGATAGGAGGCCGGGGGAGGAATGCACTAAGGGTCAATATTCTGGAGGTATGCATCTGGCGATGTATGGTGAGCACATAGCCACTGGCAATAGACACGAACATAGTCATATGCACTAAGAAGGGAGGGAGGTTGAATTCAATCATTAGCATATCATCCTGTAGAACTGCTAGTGAATTTAAAGGGATGCTGTCCCTTATACATTGCCAGCATTTCAACAATCCTGAAGCCTGAGTGTACTCTCTCGGGTCCTCAACTAGGGGAGTTATAGAGGATGCGCTCAGACTTCAGGATAGTTGAACTGTTAGTGATGTGTAAGGGACTTCAAGGAAGGAGAACATGTTTATGCTGCTGCACCACTTGGCAAAGTCACATCCCCTCACATCACCAGACACACTGTGCAAGCTGGTGATATGAGGGGATGCCAGCGTGCCAAGATGGTGAAGTATTTACATAGCTTCAGTTCAAAACATCTATGAGACAATGTGCAGTAACAAGTCTTATATCTCTCTTTTAAGCTATACATTTCACAGGCAAAGAGTTCCTGAATTCGTTAAAGGGATAGTAATACTTAGTTTTAACTTTATTTTATTTTGTAGGCATTAAAAAAACATGAATAATGATATAAGTCTTATCTCTCAAACATTTATGGTTTAAGAGATATTCACAAGCAAAGTTTCCCCTCCCGCCCCTTTTACCTAGTGTAAGCCATCTCTTCTCAGATGTGAATCTAGTTGTAAGACCAGACAGATAACAGCAGGGGACAATTTTCTTTCTATTATAACAATGAAAGCCCTGCCCCCGTTGAAAAGCTTTTCAGGTTTTTCCCTTATCTTAACTGAAGATTGTCCCTCTCTGCAGTCTACCTGGGCACCTCCCTTCTGATTTGGCTGAACGGTGTTACATCAGTAAAAGGGGCGGGAGGGGGATAATTTGTCACTGAATTACTCCTGAACTACAACTCTGACAGAACTGAAATAACACTCTCCAAAGTCCAAATACTATGATGATTAATTAGAGCTGCTTTTATTATGAAACATTACTATCCCTTTAAGTGGTATTCCTGTCTTTCAGAGGCTCCAGATTGTGCCCTGTGCATGTTACTGAGTCTTCTAACTAGCTTCTCAGTTTACACTTTTCATACACCTTTGTTGCCACTTTCTGTGCCATAGAGGTATGCAAGGTACATCCCTGTGGCACTGAAAGGGTTAAGGGAGGGCAGCTGTGGTCTCTGATCTCTGAAGTAGTGACAGCAAACGGTCCTCTGGATCCACAGAGAGCTATAGGAAGATCCAAACATCTCCAACCTCAGACAGGTAATGTTGGGACTGTTAACTCTGACAACAGAGACAGCTTTCAGAGCTAATTGCAAGAGGTGAAGTGCCAAATTAGCATCTAAACACACTCACATGAATACAAAAATGGTTCATTAATCTGCATTTCAATGTACAAATGAGTCACTGTTGAACAAAACTGTAAACCTGTTGAAGCCATGATGGATTCATGATGATGTTGGCAGACTGTCAAATTGGTAGCAGATTTAAAGGGATATGATGGTGAAGACACTTTACTGAATGCTATCGATATGCCTTCTACATCACTTCAGTACCATATTGCCACCCTGGCCTCTTATCGCCTCTTAGTGCATCTCCCCCCAGGAGTTTATCTGGCTGATACTTAAGGGCTGTTGCATCTGCCAGCTGCAGCTCCGTGTTCTTAGCAAGGCGAGAAATTCCAGGTCGTGTGATATTGCCGAGCTTATTTCTGTGTTCTTGATTCTTAACAATGGTTTTGATATGTAGATGATAGATTTATTTCGATTTTTCAGTCTCATGGTGGCCTGTTTTCCTGGCATTGATATTTCTTTGTTACTCTTGTTGAGAGACAACAGCAACAGACTCCAAACACAAATGCCACACCTCTAGACCTGTTGTTAGATTTCTAGTGCATGAACTGTTGATGCAACAACACACACCTGTCCAAGAAACAGATGAGCAGCCAATTATCTAATTACTTTTGGTCCCCTAAAATGGAGGGACTATGTATAAAAAGGGCTGTTATTCCTATACGGTTCACAGTTTATGGAAGAAGGAACAAATAAGGAGCAGTTTAGATGCCAGTCTAATGCATCACATGTATCAATGATTATTTGGAATAGAGGTACTGGAGAGGGGGGGGAAATAAAATTCCCATTGGTTTAAATGGGTATTTTAAGCTCTTAAATACTAGAGAGTTATTCAATACACTTCAAAAGCAACTGTTTCACAACTACCACTTATTTCCCATTTTTGGTGGATCAATTATTTTCCCTTCTACTCCATAGTCTCTTTTTCTTCTCTCCAAAGTATATCATTTTTCAATATATAACCCCTTAAAGGGATAGTAATGTTTCATAATAAAACTAGCTCTAATTAATCATCATAGTATTTGGACTTTGGAGAGTGTTATTTCAATTCTGTCAGAGTTGTAGTTCAAGAGTAATTGAATGACAAAGTATCCCCTCCCGCCCCTTTTACTGATGTAACACTGTTCAGCCAGATCAGAAGGGAGGTGCCCAGGTAGATTGCAGAGAGGGACAATCTTCAATTAAGATAAGGGAAAAACCTGAAAAACTTGTAAGGGGGCAGGGCTTTCATTGTTCTCATAGGAAGAAGATTGTACCCTTCTGTTATCTGTCTGGTCTTACAACTAGATTCCACATCTGAGAAGAGATGGCTTACACTAGGTAAAAGGGGCGGGAGGGGAAACTTTGCTTGTGAATATCTCTCAAACCATAAAGGTTTGAGAGATAAGACTTATATTGTTCTTCGTGTTTTTTTAATGCCTACAAAATAAAATAAAGATAAAACAAAGTATTACTATCCCTTTAAGGACCAGCGGTCCCGGGGTGTGTGGTCCTTTAAGGACCAGATAGGAAAGTTTGACGTGCTGTCCCACATGACTGATCACATGTGCCGGCACGCTGAATGGGGGACTGAAAGAGATTGCTCCGGTCTTGGAGTGATCAACTTCAGTCCCTGCTATTACTCGCAGCGCTCCTGCAGTAAAAAGTATGTGACGTTCCAGGACCGTCACTGGTCCTTATGTGTCGAACAGGTGTGACAGTCCTGGCACGTCACTGGACATGAAGGGGTTAAATGCTAGACAGGTAAACAATGCATTTCTTTTAAATCCACTGGAGACCTCCCTAACATTCATGGGGTTAAAGGACCAGCAACACTTCCTACTAAACTTCAGTTTATCCTAATTGAGGTGGAAAATCCTGATGGCAGCAATGAATTAATTTTATATGGAGTTGTTCTCCTTAAATTTTAATTAGAACTTCTTCTGTTTGCAAGACTTCAGGTCTGCTCCCACTTTGTTCTCCAACAAATTTTCATGTCTGTCTCCGTGAATATGATATTCAGTCTCAAAGCAGAAAAAAAGCTACCAGGTAGATTCGTGCATTCCCCAGAGAGAGTGAAAAAAGACAGAAACTGTGACTGAAACACACAGAGGATGAAAATGAAAGTCAGTCTGACACTGTGGGTGTTTATAGTTGTGTGTATGACACACACTGCAGCCTATTCATACCAGAATATCTTAAAAAACATTAAAAACAAAGAAACCAAAAAAAACCTAACATCTGAAGGCAACTATAAAGTTTGCCCTTTAACCTACTTTTTAAGAGATATTCTCATTCAGTCATCAATGTCCTGCCCATGGAGGTGGATATGATTGTTGCTGGCAGAACTGTTGGGCTCCAAACTCTGCCCACTAGAACTTCATTTTTTAATGACGCAGTAAGAGTCATTCCACCTATCTCTACATGACTGATTGAAGATGTTTTTTATTATTATTTGTTCTGGCGTGTTGGCTTCCTATTTCTGTACTTGTATTCGGGGTAAGTACTATAGTGTATGAAAGCTTTAATGTATGCAGGCACACACTAGGGTGACCACACGTCCCGGGAACGCCCGGGACTGTCCCTTATTGGGGGTCTGTGTCCCGCGTCACCCCCCACCGGGACAACAAAGAGTCCATGCGCCAGTCCAGCCAGCCAGTGAAATGTATTTGCTATATGGTCCTCATTGGCTGGCTGAGCCAGCCAATGAAGACCATATAGCAAATTTATTTCATTGGCTGGCTGGACTGGTATGTGCGAGACAGCTGGGATGGAGCAGGTATGCTGGCACTGCAAGTGAGACCAGCGGCTGAGGCTCCCGCCGGCGCTGACCATCTTTCTGAGGCTGATACAGAGAAAGAGTTCCCACTGGGAACTCTTTCTATGTCAGCCTCAGAAAGATGGTCAGCGCTGGTGGGAGCCTCAGCTGCGGGACTAGGGTGACCACATGTCCCTGAATGGCAAAATGCAAATGTGGTCACCCTAGCACACACACTCCGCCATTGGTAAGACTAATTTGAGTAAGCCTTGATTGCCCCCTCTAACCATTTGCAGGGAAATTAAGTAAAGTTAGTCCAATTTTCTCTGTGGCTTGTTTAGTACATGGCAATAAACAAGGTGCAGAAGAAAGGAACAGCCTAAAATTCTCATACACTGCCCCCACTGCCCTAACCTTTGTTCAAGTGTCATAGAGATGATAATTTTCAGGATATGTAGATTAGTAAAAGCAGATTGTTGTGCTTCTTAGGGATAAATCCATTTCTAATTAGTCCATGGTAGACACAGGGACCAGTAAGGTCCCTACTTTAGGAGACAGGGCACTTTTAAAACTGTCTCAGGAATAGGCAGTTTCCCTCTCTACTCATGCTTAACCCCTACATAGCTCTGCCCACCTGTCAGTTTACATTTAGCCAAACCAAGGCAAAAGACCATTTTCATAAAAAGTAAGACAAAAACAAGCAGCCAACGTTAAAGAAAATCTATGAATGACAAGACTTCCTGACAGAGAAAAGACAGGAATTTTCTCCAGGATGGATGTCCTGTATCCTCCCCACATGGACTAAGTGAAAATTATTTATTGGCAATTAGCACAAACCCTATTTTCTCTTTCATCCACTGGGGGGGGGGGGCAGGGACAATGGGGACATCTCAATGGTGTCCCAAGATCCCAAAGATAACCAGGGAGGGAGAAAATGCTCTCATAACCACTTCAAAAGGAAAGAAAGAAACAAAGAAAAAAATACAAAAGGTGAGAATGGCAAAACCATGATCTTCATGTATCAAGAGACAACATAACAAAACACAATCAAAAAGACATAGTAAAAATGCAGAGTAAAAACAACAGGAGGAAGCCCTAACGTGTCGGGTACCATAGCCCGTAACACTTTTCTCCTAAAACCTGCCTCTATGGAGGCAAAGACACCGGCTCTGTAGTGAATATGAAGAAAGATGTGCATAACTGCTCCTCTAAAAGCTAGGGCACAACCATTTCTGCAGCCTGTCTAGCAGAAATCTTGATTCCCGGGGCAGATGAAAAGACAGATGGGAGGGGAATATGTTCTTCACACCAACCATAATAGCCTTGATCTTGTAGTTGCTCTTTGGAAAGGCCAGCTTGTGAGCCTTGAACATAGATGACATAACCACAATGGAGAAACCTTTGCCTTTCAAGATGTTAGCTTCAAGTACCATGCAGTTATTTCCCAATGGGCTATACCCAGACCATGCAGTGGGATTTTGGGAGAGCAGGTCTGTCAACCAAGCTCTCCTTGCATATACTAAAGGTATGTCAATGACATGAGATCTAACTATCCTGACCTTGGATAGGATCACCTAGGCAATATGCTGGTAGACTGAACTGCCAAGGTCCTCATACCTTGTATTGCTGTCACTAATGGACCTCTTGATCCTGCTGTGATGCAGTCGATGATCCATTGCTTCTTCTGTCCCTTTACCAGATCCAATACTTGATAACTCCTGGTATTTAACTTGCGGAGATTGCTGGAAGGTTGCAATCCATACAGAGAGAAAAACATACTTCCTTGCGGTTTATATACATCACAGACTTGGTGTAGACAGGAAGTTCGCTGGATTGCACTCCAGGAATGGAGTCCAGAGTACTAATGCCAGTCAGACTACACCAACTACACTACATTATCCATTATTTCCTTTCTGTTGGAGTCCATAGACCATGAATAGTGTGGTGAAAAAAACAAGCAGACTGGAGCCTTTCATCATTACCTGCGAATCTTTGATCAAAATGGGTTTCCTTGTCAGCAAGTGATGCATACAATCACCACTGTAAGTCCAAATTTATTGGCAGAGGGATCAGGGGAGACATTTGGGTGGTCCAAATGGACCACTCCCTGTATCTGTAGTTGTAGAAACCTTATATGAGACCATCTTCCAAGATAACCTTCATCATCCCAAAAAAAATCATGCAGTCTTTATAGACAAATACCCGTGATGAGGAACCGGAGAGATATTGTTATGGGTTTGCGTTATTTTTGCCTAGGAGGAAACCTGCTGTAGGTGTCGAAACTTCACGACCAGAAAGAACAGACACCAAAAAGGAAACCAACAGGATTTCTTAAAATTTAAGACCCAACCTCTGAATCTGCTGAAAATCCTGCAGAAATGTGAAGGAGAATGCTGAACCTACAGCGCAGGTTGTTCACATAGGACTGTCTTGAAAAGCTTTTGGATCCAATTTAACTGTAGAAAGCTGCAATCACCTTGGAAAAAACCCTTAGTCTCAAAGACACATATATTGAACACTGTATGTAATTTGTCATTGTATAGGGATGTCTGAAAATAGCTAGGGAACTTTGCATCGATGAAAGATAGGTGGGAATTCCCTTTAAACCAGGGTGCACAAACACACTTGCTGAAAGTTATCTGGTTAATTGCCAGGTGAAAACTGCTAACAAATCATTTGTAAGACCTCACCTTGAATATGCAGTGCAGTTTTAGGCACCAGTTCTGAAAAAGAATATTCTAGGACTGGAGAGAGTAAAGCGAAGAGAAACAAAATTAATTAAGGGAATGGAAGACTTGACTTTTGAGGAACATCTAGACAAACTTGGCTTATTTACTGTAGAGAAAAGACGACTAAGAGGAGATCTTATCACAATGTACAAGTGTATGAAAGGTCAATACAATGATCTCTCTGGTGAGCTTTTCCTTCCAAGGCATGATCAAATAACCATGGGCCAACCATTGATATTAGAGGAAAGGATATTTCAACTTCAGCAGAGGAGGTTTTTTTACATTAATATTGTTACGGTTGGCAAGCAAGACAAGGAGTCAGACAGTATAGTTAAGATCACCTTTATTAGAAATATATAAAGAGTAAAGCAAATAATAAATAACACACAGAGGGTGATCAAAAAGGCAAGCACTGTAGCAGAAATAGCAGTCTTCGAATAGATCCACCACACTGTTCGAGACTATGCCTCAGCCCACTGGAGTCTCGTGGTAAAAGGGAACGCCCAGAGGTAGCACTCACTCAAAAAAGAAGGGAGGGGTAGATAGCGCAGGATAATATCTTTCTAAGTGTAGTAAAATTGTAATTTCAAATATTGTATAATAAAAACAACATTTATTGCAAAAAAAAATTATTATAATTGGAAGCAAAAGCTAGAAACTTCTGGTATATATAAGTGAATAAAAATGGACACAAAAAATCACTTGTTTATACTCAGCATAGGTGATATACAAAAAGAACAGGAGGCGTTAAATGTATTAAGCGCTCAAGTGAGGGATATACTGGTGATGAAAATAAACAGCAAAAATATGGCAGCTAGTCGGAGGATATGTAATATCTGGACAAAACAAGAGAAATAAATACTGGAAAATCAGTAAATAGATGTCCGCTTACTATAAAGAACTCTTGAGATGTTGCCCATAAACAGTTCTTTTCTTTTCGGGTCTCCGTTGTTACTAAGTATCCACTCCGTCCTTCTGTTGCCGGTACTGTAGTGCAATGTCACAGAATCCCCTCAGGAACCGCTTCGTCTGTGTTAACCAAAAGAGAGGTGTCTTCTTTGCCGTCCTCCTTACACGTGGAATAATTTGTCGTAGCTCAACGCGTTTCTGCGCAGTACTGTGCCTTGATCTGGAGCAATTGCTGATTCTGAGAATTCATGGTTCAGAAACCAACCAAGTCCACGTGTACAGAAAGATCTGCACACTTCCCTAAGTACCGCTCTCCTGGCCAGAGGAATCACAGCAAAGTAGACTTGTCCTATCTGCTTTCCAGGCAGGCCTTTTGACTGATAGATGAATTAGGTGACAGTCAAGGAAAATAATGCCAAAGATCTCTAATAATGAGAATAAATCAGTGAAGAAAAAATGTAATCTATTCTCAAATTCAGAGTGAATTGAGATAGTAAGATACTATGACTACTTGTCATATGAATAATGATTTTTTTCCAGTTTCAGACCAAAAGGAACACTCAAGGAAAAGTAACACCATACATGAGCTTTTGGAAGAAAGGCCAACTGACCAGATGTTAAGCCACAAAGTATATCTGGCTGCGATGGATAGAGTGGAAGCTTTGATAAGGGCAGTGTCACATGATTAAAATTAAAACGGTATTTGGCTTGCGAAATAGGATGAAACTCATTTCTTAAACACTTTTAGTACCCTTGCTGGGTGAAGGGCAAAAACAAAACATTTCCATACCCTTAGATAATGATTCATAAAGGGAAGTATCCTTTACAGAATACATAGAAATGACACTACTTAATAGTATAGGATGGGAATTATGAGAATACCATTGAATAGGTAGGCACTGGTAGCCTATGTACAATCACATAATGAATTAAGATGATAACAATAACCACATAATGGTAACATTATAACCACGAGTGCAAGAATAGTATTATGCAAAGAAATCACTGCTCTCAGGTAATGGACCAGCAGTTAGCCTGCTGAGACCTTGAATGAGCTTCAGTACTGAAAGTGCTGATCACCCTTTACAGTTTGTGGTTACGCAGACAGTGAGTTCTATTGCCGATACACAAGATAACCCATGTGCATTTCCAGTGCAGTCCAACAAGTAATGTGTGTGAGACTTCAGGTTCCACTTCCACCTCACAAGCAAAGTGCCTCAGATACCAGCCAGGATCCTGAGCTGGGAGCAGAGGCTAAGGCCAGAAGAGTTGAGTGGTACCACAGTCCCCTGGATGACAAACTGCATCCACTGCACAGGACAACCCTCTCTCTGCAAACAGGATCCGTTGGAAGCATTCTGTCTTAATAGATGAAAATAGTCCATTCCACGGGAAATCCCTAATGTGGTAGTAGACAAGATCAACTGAGCGCAAAGTCCAGGAGCCGAACTACATCCAATGAATCTGTTTAGGCCCATTTCCCCAATGTTGATGCTGTGAGGCAGGGCCTTTCAATCAAAGAAGAAGGTCTCAGACTACACCAGGTGTTCTAGAACTCCAAGGGTCCCTTGTAACTGCTTTGCATACTAAGAGTAAGGCAGATGGTAAGGCCTCAGTCTACTTGTTAGCACATCACATACTTGGTGTTGAGAAGGTAAGGCCTCAGTATACTTTACTAACAATCAACCTGGAGTATGGTTAATCTCCAAGCACGGTCACCATGTTGTCCTTCAAAGCACCTAGGGTGCTGTGCAATAAAAAAAGTGAACTACTCTGTGTATCGGATGCAATGTACCAAGAGCTCACTGTCTGTGGCATTCACCTGAAACTCTGGTCTTGTAGAGCAAAGAAATATTCAGTAATGGAACGTCTTACTGAAGCACATGCTGACTAGACTGGCAAGTCATAGGTGACCCGAGGAATACCTTATAAGGTCATTACAGATGAATTATATTATATTTTTCCTGTTAATTAAGCTGTATGATCTTTCTGCAATGTCAAGTGCAAAACTGCACCACATTTTCCCTTTAAGAGTATTATTGTTCACTCTCATAGGCTCATTTACATTTTATCTCAGATTGTGGTGCATACTCACTCCTTCATAGCCCCACATAAGACTTTTACCTCAGATTGTGGCCTAAACTTACTCCCTCACAGGCCCATATAAGATATTTACCACATACTATGGCCCAACCTCACTCCCTCACAGGCCCACGTAAGATGTTTACCTCATATTGTGGCCCAAACTCACTCCCCCATAGGCTCACATAAAACTTTTACCTAAGATAGTGGCCCAAACTAACTTCTTCATAGGTACATATAATCTTTTACCTCAGACTGTGGCCTTGTATATAGGTAGGGAAAAGAATTGGATAGTGAGGGGTAATGTAGGTGGAAGAAGAGTTTTGATGTTATACATTTTATACTACCAATACCATTAACAGCTCATTTTGCAGCTGACTATCCTCGATAGGGAAAGGTCATTCATCTCTGAATCCCACTTCGATCAGCTGAAAAGAAGGACATACAGTCTCCTTTCAGGAAACAGAAAAACTGGAAAGTGGGAGGAGCTACACAGTGGTTAAGCAGAGCTAAGAAGGAAGTTGCCTACTCCTGAGACAGTTATTTTTTAAAGTGACCTGCCTCCTAAAGTAGGGACTTTAACCCTTTGCATTGCAGTGTGTTGTCTAGCTATCTAGAACTCAAAGAGTTAACCCCCATGGTCACTGTGACCCCATACTAAGGTCTGTGTAGCATAATTATTCTTAAAATATATTACTGTTTTTGTTTTTTTTTTTAAGTTTTATCAAGGTAGAGAAATGATTACATGTAAATATTTCAGTATTACATGTAATCACATCTTCTTTCAGCACTTGTGTTCCTTTAAATCCTTTGATAATGGAGACATATCAAGTGCACTGCTTATCATCCAAGGGTTTAATCCTACAAAATCCCACAGTGTTACACAGAGCAGCAGATGCAAACAAGAGTGGAGAATGATCTGCTCTCATTGGTACTTATTAGTGGTGATTTTCTAATTACGTGGGTGGGTGTGACTGTTACTTCATTAGTCATGTACCTGTTAACTGGACAGTCTACTTTTTGCTTCATGACAAGCTTTTCTCAGCTTCAGTCCTCAGAACACATCAACAGGTCAGGTTTTAAGACTATCTCTAGTTAAGCACAGGTATTGAAATAAAAAATGACGAAGCCACTGATTAGCCATGTGTGAACAAAAGGGATGTATTGAAAATGTCCTCTGTTGGTGCATCCTGATAATTAATGTTGAGAATCACTGCCCATGTGCTTTTATTTTGCTATCCCACGTATTAGACTGGGATTTTAGACCTAAGTGCGAATGCAGTCTCCTGAAAAAGCACTCTTTGTGCTGTAATTTGTATATTATGCCATTCACTGCTGCATTACTTGTTTAACTGCTTGTCAAGTTATGATGTAATTTAATCCTAGGGTTGCCAGCTCATCCTTTTAAAAGTGGACAAACATAAAAATGCCTGCTGCAGACCTCCAGTAGTTAACGATTAGGTTGCATTGGTTCCAATGTATCAATGCTTCTGGCATTTTGCATGTATGTCCTCTTTTTAAAGGGATGATCTGGCAGCCTTATTTAATTCAGTATTTTAGATAATGGACCTTAGCCATAATAGAATAAATGACAATTCTGGAGCAAACCAACTGCACCATAGGGGAGAGAAAAAAATTCCAGTTGACTAAAGTGTTTTAGCATCCAAGGGGTTAGAGGACCTGTTTAAAGGGATAGTAACATATGGAATTAGCTTTTCCAGCATGTAGAGTGCTATGTCAATCCTATCAGAGTTGTAGTTCAATAGTTATGTTATAAATAATACCCTGCCCCTTTTAACAATGTTACACCACCTTCCCTCAGATGTGGGATCTGGTTGCTTGACCAGAATTCTCAGCAAGGGACAATATTCACATAGTGAGCCTAAGGAAAACCCTGTCCCCTTTGACAAAGGAGGGCAGGATTTTCCTTATACTCATTGAAGATTGTCACTCGCTGTGCTCCATCTGGACTGGCATGAGAGGCAGCATGACGTAAGTAAAGGGGCGGGGGATCATTTATAATGTAATAACTCTTGAACTACAATTCCGATACAACTGACATAGCACTCTACATGCTGAAAAATCTGTACATATGAATGAGATATGTTTATATATATATATCTGTTACTATCCCTTTAAATGATAAGTTTTTTCTCTCCTGTGGTAATTCCACTTTCATTTGTGGATAAGATCCAATGTCCTACCTGGTGTGTGCAATGCCTAGGGCAGTGACTCTCAAGCAGGGACCCATGGTACTTTGGTGTGCCCTGGGCACCAGCTCAGAGTTCCCCCTTGCTCTATAAATATTTTGAAAAAAATATATTAAAGCTGAGTTGCTAATGCGTATTTATAGAAATGATTATGCACAGTATGCTGTCATTCTGACTGTGAAACCTAAAGATAATTAAGCATTTATGTACTGTTCCCTTCATTAAGACCTATTTTAGGGGTTCCCTGAAACTTCCTGATTGCATTTTAGGGGTGCCTTGGACTAAATAAACGACTGAGAAGCACTGGCCTAGGGGAAAGTTATCCTAGGAGCTTTGTTTGAAATGTGGGGGCAAGTATTCAGTCACTTATTGTTCTTCCAGTCAACTCAGGATTATGCAATATGTGGCTCCAGCTGTTGTTGCACTACAAATATCATCGTTGAGAATTACAGAATAGTCCAACAACAGCTGTATAGCCACGTTATCCATCCCTTGGGTACTGGAAGGGTTGAAATATAGACATACACCTACGTGGGAAACCTGCTGCTTGACCAGCAAAAAAATTGATGCTGCAGTTCAACAAAGATGGCAAGCCACATTATCCACCTCTGAATTAACTTCTTCTGTAGTGCAACCTGTGGCTCTACAGCCAGTGCCTTTCTGACGATAACTGTAACAGCTAGAACAGTGATAAGCAACTTCTGGCTCTCTAGCTCTTGGGGACTGCTAATTCCACAACCAGCCAAAAGACTGGCTGGGGATCATGGGAGATATAGTCCCAGACAGCCGGACTGACTAGTCTCAGGCTGCCAACTCTTAAAAAAAACAAAAACTTGGATTCTAGAACAAGGAGAAAACATGGCTCTGCAGCTGTAGGACCACTCCCGTTATCAACTAGCAAATTTCAGTTGGCAATGATGATCCTTATAGTCCAGCAACAACTAAAAAAACTATCGTGAACATGCCTCTTGGATGCTTCAATGGAGAGCACTTTGTAGTCCTTTAGTTGTTGAACTTCAATCATTCTCAACTGGCCTTTAGGTGGCTAAGGATGATGCGATTTGTAGTACAACAACTATAAAGGCACAAGTTGCTAAAAGTTTATGCTACTGACCTCCTGTACTCAATAAACGAACAACATAATTACGGAACCGTGTACAGGACTGACAACTCAGAAGTCAATCAAACATAACCACACCCCCCCCATACGCTTCCTGACTCACGAGGAGGGCGGAGCCGGATACGATCGCGGTCCAGTCAGAATGCACCACGAGCCGCTGACCCGGTACTATAAAAGCGCAAGCGCTGAGTGTGGGCCTCACAGAGCCACGTCCCGTACACCGGATTCAACATGTTGCTTGTAGTGGTTGCCCTAGCATCATTGCTCGCTGTGCGGGCCGAGATCTCCGAAGAGCGTGATGTGCTGGTTCTAAAGAAAGACTCGTTTGAAGACGCACTGAAAGAACACAAGTACCTGCTCGTGGAGTTCTGTGAGTGACAGTGGTAATTGGGGACAAGGGCGTGTGCCGAGGCCTGGCCTAGGGAGTGATAGTATCGTATAGGGTGTATAGGTCTCGATGCTTGGCATCTGATAAAGCTATGACTCGGGATCTTTACGAAAAGTATCCCAGGTAATGTCAGCACGTCCCACATCCCAGGTTGCCCTCGGGTGCGACACGGCAGCATTCATAATGGGTTTGGCAGGCAGTTGTATTGCCCAATCAGTGGTGGTGGGTTGACGCCTCACCCAATCACAGAAAAGCATGTGGGAGGGACTTATGTCGGCGGGTGCTGTCCAAGTTTGGTTGACGTGTACTTGAACATGTAGTCATGTCACCCCTTAAACCTTCTGTGTGTTAACCCCCATTCCCCAGCCCTGGGGGTCGCTTGCACTTCCTGTAGGTCATTCGACTACATTCTTAAGTCTGCCTTATATTCAGCTTAACACGTTCTGCAAGCATATTATATAAAATCAAACTGTCGGTATGATTTCACGTATTTTGTTACGTTTATGTCCCGTTCGGGTAGCTTCGCAGGTCTTCTCTGAGATTTCTGGTAAGAGCTGTGGCAGCAAGGCTGGTGATAATGTCATATTGCAGCACTCAGTGTTCTGTATGCTGAAATGGAGGCAGGGTTTTCTGCTGTAGTGGTATTACCAGTATCCTGATTCCTCCTTTCACAGTTCCTGCCCTAAAGCTTTCTGGAAGCAGATTCAGGGAGCTTGCTTTCAGTAATGTAGAAGTGTAGTTAAAATAGTAAGTTTGACTTTAGTACAGTATGCAGTCCTAAAGGAGGCTGATTCGTGGTTTAAATGCAGTTAGTTGTTCCCCACAGAAATCTGGTGGGTTACCTTGTCTTGATCCTTTAACAACTAAAGAGGTCTGTAACATTAGGAACAGATGTGCAACATGTTGCTTCACAAAAGTGTTAAGACTAGGACAAAAGAACTGCTGGATCCTTAACCTGCTTATGCTACTTTTGGTGCCCAGGTAAAGGACTTGATGTGGATTGCAAAAAAAAAAAAAAAGTAAACAATATGTTTTTGTCTGCATCTAAAATCTACTGCAGTTACTTCTGTCTGCTTAAAGGAATATTATGCTGGAAGATGTAATACAACTAAAGAGCCACAGGTTGACTATCACCTTTCATGTGTGGTAGCAACAACTGACATTAGGGTGCTGAAGCTTGCTTTCTGTTTTGATAGGATCAAGAGTTCTGGGCAGTTGTAACTATTGTGTACAAATTTAAAAATAACTGCAGGATAATTATTAAAGTATAGGGACTGTTATCGAAGTATTATGTCTAGTAGCAGCAAACTGGACTGCCCCATCTGTACCTGCTGTCTTCTCTAAGAAGCTGTCTGAAGTGTCGTGTCCTGTCATAACAAATTTGAGTCGAGCAAAGTCTGTGTAACTTCGATTAAAGCTTTAACACTTACAGTGCGAAAGTGCATTCCCTGGTTAACAAGGTGGCAGCTGAAGCTGCAGCTCCAAACCTAATCAGAATAGGACCATCCTTATCTGTGTGTGTGAGCTACAAGGGAATCTTGACTGAAGCTCAGAATAAAGTTTGTATTTAAACGTGACCAGCGAGTTTGTAAAATCTTAAATATTCTACATTGTAGCTGCAGCTTGCCAGTAGAGTAGGCCCATCAGAATGTGATCAGTTATCATATCCTATACTGTCCATGTTTAAATATTAGTGGTAGTCTGAAGACTAACATGTCTGGGTATAAAAGCCTATAGGTAGTTGCTCTTCCTTCCCTTCCCTTTTTTTTTTTTTTTTTTTTTTTTTTTTTTTTTTTTTTTGCATTTGGTATATAAAGCTGCCCTTGATCATGCCAGGCTAGTGTAACACTTATTAATGAGTGTTTGTTTGACTCCTTTATCTGCCTGAACTTTACTCCACCCGGGGAGGATCAACTGTCACTGCCAACACTAGCAGCAGTGACTTGAATGGCTTGCAGTAGGTCCCCTGTGCTTAAAGGGATAGTAATACTTTGTTTTATCTTTATTTTATTTTGTAGGCATTAAAGAAACATGAAGAACGATATAAGTCTTATCTCTCAAACCTTTATGGTTTAAGAGATATTCACAAGCAAAGCATCCCCATCCTGTTCAGCCAAATCAGAAGGGAGGTGCCCAGGTAGACTGCAGAGAGGGACAATCTTCAATTAAGATAAGGGAAAAAAGCTGAAAAACTTGTCAAGGGGGGAAGGGCTTTCATTCTTTTCATACAAAGAAGATTGTCCCCTGCTGTTATCTGTCTGGTCTATGGACTTCATTCCACATCTGAGAAGAGATGGCTTACACTAGGTAAAAGGGGCGGGAGGGGAAACTTTGCTTGTGAATATCTCTCAAACCATAAAGGTTTGAGAGATAAGACTTATATCATTCTTCATGTTTTTTTAATGCCTACAAAATAAAATAAAGTTTAAACCAAGTATTACTATCCCTTTAATACAAATATCCAACTAAATGTTCCATCATTCTGTGGCTGCAAGACTTTCAAAAGTACAGGTGTTGGTTACACTATTTCAGGCTCTTATCTAACAAACTTGCAAAGGAGCTTTTGTATAGCTGGTACTGCTTCTATAAGTGTACAAGCCATGCTCCCTCTTCAATATTTTTAACCCACTGGAGAACAGGCAATGCACAGTATATTGATGCAATAGAGGGCACACACTTCGCTCAAATGATTAATAAAGAACTAGCTTATTAACTTTTATTCATACGAAGTGCTGTGTATTTCTGAAAGCCTGTTAGTGGGGTGTCCAAACTGGAACAATGTGTTGAGCTCCCTCCCATTTGGTGTTTAAATAGTTGAGAATGGGTATGTTAATGGGGGTTTGAGACGCATCATAGGCCTCAATACTTACAATTTGAAGAACCCTTGAACCAGGACTGAAATTCAAAAGAAATGTGTTGGTTCATGTGGAAAGTCTTGCCATCAAGAAAGTGTTCGGCCTCCTTGTGTCTGTGTGGGGGTGTTTTTTCTTCTCTTCCTCTGACTGAGGTGTTATCTTGTGATCTCTGTAGATGCTCCCTGGTGTGGTCACTGCAAAGCACTGGCACCAGAATATGAGAAGGCTGCTGGGATACTGAAAGGAGAAGGCTCTGAGATACGTCTGGGTAAAGTGGATGCTACTGAGGAGTCAGAGCTGGCTCAGGAGTTTGGTGTCCGAGGCTACCCAACAATAAAGTTCTTTAAAAATGGAGACAAATCTTCCCCAAAAGAATATTCAGGTAACTGGTCTGTAAGCACTGCTGGTATCTTTGCATGGTCATGATGAGGGTATATTGTCCAAAAAGCATGAGACTTGCAGGGGTTGTATTCTAATCCTATATAATTTGCTAGGATGTTGTCAAAAGCAGTCATGTGCAGAAGAGACTGCTCGCGCTGCAGTCATGCGCAGTACAGACTGCCAGACCGCGCTGTGGCTTATATGGAGCGGGGTGCTCCGAATTCGGACCCGAGTCCTCTCTGCACACCTTTCTGGGACCGCTTGGTCCCAGGAAGGTGCACATTGAGGACTGCAGTCCGAATTCGGAGCACCCCGAATTCGTAGCGCCTTCTGGCAGTCTGTACTGCACATGACTGCAGCGCGGGCAGTGAGCAGAGAGGCTCCCACTCGAGGCTGCTGGGTGGCACTGTGGCCCACATACACAGGCTTTTAAACTAGTCTAGTAGTGCTTTGACAGGCCGGGCCATGCATGCTAAAGGAGCAGTAAATGAAAACTACTAAGCTATTTAACTTTCAAACTTCCTCAGGTCTTTAAATGGATGTTTTTCCTGCTTCATTCCTTACCGGGAAGCTTGAAGTGTTTTTAATCTTTAGTCATTCTAGTGTTACCATATTTGGATGATGTGCCATTTTAGGTTAAAGGGTTAGAAAACCCCCCTAAAAAACAGTTCGAATTGATGGGAATAATAATAAAAAACATGTAATGCCCTTATTCCCATCTTGCAAATGGGAGTTAGAAAACCCCCCTAAAAAACAGTTCGAATTGATGGGAATAATAATAAAAAACATGTAATGCCCTTATTCCCATCTCGCAAACCGTTATTGTTTGAGAGATGTAAGAGAATAAAGACCTCCACTCCCTTCCCTTTCTGCCTGACGAGCAGTAAAGCTGTCAGAGGCAGAATCCGGTCGACTGACTTCAGGTGGCTCTTCAGAAGTGCTGACATCGGGATCTCTAACTATAATTACTTCATCGGTATGGTCTACAACGTGTGCCTGGCTTGCAAGCACATGTTGACCATCCTGATGAAGTAATCCTAGTTAGATATCTCAATGAAATCACTCCTGAAGAGCCGCCACCTGGTCCTGGAAGAGAAGGGGGTGGGAGTGGAGGTCTTTATTTTCTTTCATATCTCAAACAATAACGGTTTGAGAGATGGGAATAAGGGCATTACGTGTTGGTTTTTTTTTTTTTTTTTTTTTTGAGTTTACTATCCCTTTAACTAACTCTAGAAGTGTCAGAGGGATGTCAAACATTACTTTGCAGTGTGTGCATCCATTTGATTAACTTATCATAGTTATGGAGCATTATTAAAAATTTGAAGGAATAAACCGCTATTTATTTAGTGACATTATTATCTATTTAAAAAGATACTTAACTATGCTTAGACTACATAATAGTAATGGTCAAAGCCTGTACAGAGTAGTCTGCCCTGGTTTCCCTGCTCGGCAAACATGCCTGACTGATATGTAATGACTGTGGTTCCCTTGCAGCTGGTAGGGAGGCAGCAGACATTGTCAACTGGCTGAAGAAGCGTACAGGTCCCGCCGCAGCTACTCTGAATGATGACACAGCTGTGGCCGCTGTTGTGGATGCTAGTGAGGTTGCAGTAATTGGTTTCTTTAAGGTGCGATTTTATTCCAAACCACAAGTAGACATTTGTATGTATCATGTTTATAGTCTTATGGTGGGAGCTCTGATTATTGGGGTAAACTGAGTGGGTTAACTTGGTGATTCTGCTCAAGTCTTTGGGACACACAGGCCAAACTTTCATATCCCCAGATCAATGGCAGCTGATCAGAAGCAAAAAGAACATGCAGACTTAAACCTACCCTTTTCACTTTCATGTCCGTTGGGAAGGAGTATTATCTAGAAAATGGTGTGTGTGACACACAGCCCTCTGCATTAATTTTTTGCAAAATGTCTCCCTCAGATTAGACTGCCCACCCCTGATCTACAGAGTATGGAAAGCTTGTCTGCAACACTGCTTTTCAGAGATCAATAGCAAGGGCCACCTAGCTGTACATAACTTAATGCTTTATGTATACCATCTGGTCATCAAGGGCCTAAGGCAGCAATTGGCCTCTGAGCAATTATTAAAGTAAAATAGAAAACAGTATCCTGCTACGTGAACTGCTCCAAGCTACATTTAATTCTGTACATGAAATCTAAGTACATAGCACAGTAGGTTGTACATGTTTATACAAGCTGTGCTGCATGCCTAGTACATGACCTGTTAGGATAAATGTGCATACCTTCAGTGGTAAATGGATATGCATAACTATGGCCTCGTGTTAAAAAGTGGTAAATATGGGGGCAAACTGCACCATAGGGTGCAAATAAAGTCCCATGTGTAAACTGGCTTTTAACCCTTAATGAGAGGGGTGGGTTAAACTGTTACATTTTGTCCCAGAGATTTTTTTATTTTTTTTTTTATTTTTGTGTGTTTAGTAAGGGGCCTGAAAGGTGATGACAGATGTTGGGATTCTATGTACTACTGCTAATTTCTAACTTTCACCTCCTGCAGGATACAGAGTCTGAATTGGCAAAAGTGTTCCTGCAAGCAGCGGAGGCAGTGGATGATGTTCCATTTGGGATAACTTCCAACGAAGCCGCTTTTTCTAAATATGAACTTGAAAAGGATGCCATTGTCCTCTTTAAGAAGGTGAAGTGCTTGTCTGATCTTTAATTAGACTGCCTCTGGAGAAGCCCAGTTTGCCATGTTGCTTACTCCTCTGGCACTCAAAGGGTTAAGGGCTGGTGGGTGGGTGTGTGCGCGCGCAGTTCATTTCATCATTGTGTTGCAGCACCACCTGGAGATAGATATATTATATATTAGAGAGAGAACTCTTCACTGGATTTGTTCTCTAATGTGTACTGAATATCCATGAAAGCTGGAATGATTCTTTGATGGAATAGAGCACCAAAAACTCCTCCCACTGAACGCTAAACAACTGGAGTTTGGGGTCCTCTATTTTCTGCAACAAGCTCTGCTTTCATGGATGTCCTATATAGTACAAAAGACTAACTATGTGATTTTTGGTCTTCCAAAGTGGCAGTTGGGATTTGCCAGATTAAGGTAAGTTTGGTTATAGCCATTTATATTGTGGGAATTTGCTGGTAGTGTGACACTTTTCCACCAATGCTCTGCATTGCTCACAACTATCTGAGCCTAATATGAGCTTATTTGATCCCTTTACTGTGAGGGGTAATCTTTGGTCTTCCAGCTGTTGGTAACTAAAACGTTGTCTGGAGAGTATGGGAGTAGTAGGGTTAGGCTTCAGAGGTCCAAAGACTGTTACAACTTACTGTATTTGTTGTTGCACAGCAGCATGACACAACAAAAACACCTGTGGTTGAGAAACACATGCACTCATGTTTCAACTGTAATAATTGCATGGTTTAATCAAACTTGTCTGAGCAATCAACCTTTTTGAACTCAGCGGGTGTGACCGATAACTGGGTAGTAAACTACATGAATCTTAAGTCTTGTATTTCCTACAGGAGGAGACTCCTGCTGGGTTTACACCTTGTCCTGGGCTTTGTGGTGCTCTCTCCTTTCCTGGTAAGCAGAGGAAGGTTTTTAAAAACCATCTGGAAAGCTTCCCTGATTGTGATGCCGGTTCTGGTGCACACAAACTGGGAACACTGCATTAGCCCATCTAATAAAATATATATATAAAGTTTATCTGGCATTACAATATCTTGGGTGAAGTGGGTTCTTTAACTGGGTCTCTTAAGCACTTTGCATCCCTCTTCACCTACTTAATGCATCTTGAGTCCTGTCTGACAGTTTTTCCTAAAAGCGGGCAGTGGTGAGCCAATGGAAATGGCATACCGAGAACTCTTGTATTGCAGGGTTATGTACATTGTTTCACACTTGCTCTGTCTGACCATAGATTTAGATTTTTCTCGGGAGCTTTCTCTCAGGGACATGAGTAGGTAATTTTGATTCTACATATGCACTTGCAGAGAAAATTATAAAATGGTCACTATTCCTTTAACCCTTTGAGTGTCAGAGGGGTTTCCAATACATTGCTTCGCAATGCATGGGATTCCCCTCTGACACTAACATGGTCTACTCCTAGTTCTTCATACTTTGATCCTCAGTATGTACAGTATATTTAGAGGTACAGCAAGCTCCACAAGCCTAGACAAAGAGTAGTTCTGGAGCAGACATCTACAACACTAGACAAACTCCCATTTACTTTTGAACTTTCTAACTTCATGTATAATGAATGTCACCAATTGTAATGAGGTCAAATATTTTCCATGTAAATATTCTGGAAAATGCCCTACTAAACTGTGTGGCTGAGGCTCCAAAAGGCTCAATTTTGTTCGGTTTACAACTCTTGCACAATTTCAGTAACCGAAGCAAAACTTAATGTGTGTGTGCGTGTAATATAAACCTTTTATCCTTTTTCAGTTTGACGAAGGCCGTAACACTTTCGATGGAGAAGTCAAGAAGGAAGAAGTTCTGAACTTCATAAAAGCCAATCAACTGCCTATGGTCATAGAATTCACAGAGCAGGTACCATATGCTTTGTGTACTTTTTTTTTTTTTTTTTTTTTATTGACAAATAATTTGACTTACAACTTCTTTGCCCCCCAGACTGCACCAAAGATTTTTGGAGGGGAGGTAAAGACTCATAATCTGTTCTTCCTGCCAAAAAGTGCCTCAGACTATCAAGACAAGTTGGATAACTTCAAGAAAGCTGCTGCCAGCTTCAAAGGCAAGGTAAGATTTGTACACTTGTGCCTTGATGAAAGGAGTCCTACTTGTGTACTGTAAGTCTAGCCAAGCATGATGGCACGCCTGCTTGCCTAGCATTTGACATTGTCTTAGGAAATGTTCTGTTTTATACAACACTAATTATGCCAAATAGTCAAGTGGAGTAACTGGATTTCCACACATAACAAACATTCCCACAGACTAAATGGAACTTTAACCCCTTGAATGTCAGGCTTACCATGCACTGTTTTGCAAAACCTATGAGACCTCTGGCATTCAAGAGGGGAAGTCCCATTTAAATTGGTGGAAATATGATGCAGTTTTGAGCTGCTTGCTCTTGTTAAAGTGTCCCATGATCTCTTCTTACACCTTCTTTTCCCAGATCCTCTTCATCTTCATTGATAGTGATCACACAGACAACCAGCGTATCTTGGAGTTCTTTGGCCTGAAGAAGGAAGAATGCCCAGCTGTCCGTCTCATAACTCTGGAAGAGGAGATGACAAAGTACAAGCCAGAGTCTGATGACCTTTCTGCTGAAAACATTAAGGAGTTCTGTGACAGATTTCTGGAGGGCAAGGTCAAGGTGAGCTAAGTGCTATATTATAATTTTGTTTTTATTATAGATAGAGAACACTAAAATACTGTGTAGCAAACAAACGCGATTGCTCTTCAAAGGAACACTAGCTCAAGAATGTGTGGTTATACTTTTAATGCAATTTTAAATCAGTCTTGCATATACTTTGTTGGGGCAGCCGTTCCTAACTTACTACAGTATTCCTTGGCTCATTTGTGTAGAAATCTTAACCCTTTCAGTGCCAAAGGGGTATGCAATGTGTTTTGTACCCCTCTGGCACTGAAAGGGTTAGTGTGAGTTAGAGCCTACCTTCTGCTGCACCATGACTTGCCCAATATGGAGTGCATCACAAGTGTTCACTCTGGAATGTCTTCTGTGTACTGAACTGCAGATCACGACACCATGAATTCTGCTACCGGTGTATGAAGTGCATTGCAAAGGGCTAAAAAATAGGATTTTAGTCTTACCTGTTAAATCCTTTTCACTTAGTCCATACAGGTCACTGGTACCATGGGATGTGTAGTCCCCTTTAATAGGCAGGAACAATTATGCAAATAATCTGCAAGGGGCGGAGCCTCCCCTTTTACTTAAGCCACCTTCTGGCCAGAGCCACTCATATTGATTTGAGACCCCAAGAACTGACCTCAGGTAAGCAAAAAGAAAGACTCCTGTGAGCATGCCCTAACGGTCTCCCACTGAATGCCACAGGAGAGCCAAGACTGGTCCCTTGACAGGGTGGGAGACCAGTGACCTGTATGGACTAAGTGAAAAGGATTTAACAGGTAAGACTAAAATCCTATTTTCACTGTCGTCCAATACAGGTCACTGGTACCATGGGATGTACAAACATTGAGCTGATCCAGAGGCGGGAAGTAAGGCAAGGACCAGGCGCGAGGCCCAAGTCACTAGAACTGATAACCAGTTGAAACCCAGCCCAAACTGTAAGTGTCAACGGACACCAACCAAGGAAACAAACCTTGAACTAGCACAGCACACGGAACTAGAGCCAACAGGGCTCAACAGTAAAGAAGCACTAAGGATCACAGAGCGGAAGACCTACACAGGCAAGACTGCCTCCAGGACCTTCCTTCCAAAACTGGCATCAGCCGAAGCCAGTACATCAACTCGATAGTGCTTAGAAAATGTGTGCACAGAGGACCAAGTGGCCGCTCTGCACAGTTGATCAGCAGAAGCTTGATTCTTGTAGGCCCAAGAGGCCCCAATAGATCTGGTGGAATGGGCAGTTACCCGGAAGGGAACATGCTTATTCCTCAACTTATAGGCTTCACGGATGGTAGCCTTAATCCAAGAAGCAATGGTAACTTTGGAGGCCGGTCTCCCTGCCCTAGGCCCCTCAGGAATGACGAATAGAGCGTCAGACTTCCTGAGAGACTCGGTGCGATGAACATAAAACTTGAGGCAACGCACCACATCCAACAAATGGAGATCCCGTTCCTTGTCAGATGAAGGATTAGGGCAGAAAGAGGGAACCACAATCTCTTGATTGATGTGAAATTCGGACACAACCTTTGGTAAGAATTCCTTGGTAGTGCGAAGCACAGCCTTATCCTTGTGGAACACCAGGTAAGGAGGTTTACAAGACAGAGCTTGTAACTCTGCTACCCGGCGAACTGAAACAATAGCCAAAAGGAAGGCCATCTTCCAAGTCAAGAGACGTAATGGAATGGAAGCCAAGGATTCAAACGGTGGTCGCTGGAGAACTCCCAGCACCAAGTTGAGGTCCCACTGGGGAGCAGGACTCTTGAAGGCAGGTCGAACATGAGTCACACCTTGGAAGAAAACTTTCACATCAGGAAGGATAGCAATCCTTTCCTGGAAAAACACAGACAAGGCAGAAGTCTGAACTTTGAGGGAACTCAGACTGAGCCCCTTATCCACACCGTCCTGCAAGAATGCCAGGACAGTGGGAAGATGGAAGTCAAGAGGCAAATTCTTGTCAGAGCACCATGTCACGAAAGTTGACCATATGCGATGATAGATCTTGGAAGACACAGGCTTACGAGCACTGAGCATCGTCGATACCACAGAAGGAGAAAAGCCTTTCTTAGCTAGAATCGAGGATTCAACAGCCATGCCATCAAACGGAGAGAGTGAACATCCTCTTTCCACAGATACTCCTGGAGAAGCAGGTCCGGACGGGCAGGAAGTGGGATTGGATCCTTCACAGACATGGCCATCAATTCCGGAAACCAGGACTGGCGAGGCCAGTTTGGAGCAATCAGGAAGACAGGACAACGTTCTCTCTTCAACTTCTGAATGACTCTGATCAATAGAGGAAGAGGAGGGAAGATGTAAGCCAGGGAGAAGTCCCAAGGGATCGACAAGGCATCCACTGCTAGAGCAAGGGAGTCCCTCAGCCGGGAGCAAAACACCGGAACCTTCCTGTTGTGTCTGGCAGCCGTCAGATCCACCACAGGCATTCCCCACCGTTGAGTGAGCATGTGAAACACCTCTGGGTGCAGAGCCCATTCTCCGCTGTCGACGGTATGACGACTGAGGAGTCTGCCATGACGTTGTCCACGCCTGGAAAATGAACCGCAGAGATGACAGGCACGTGATCTTCTGCCCAAGACAAAATATCCTTGACCTCCCACCAGGCGGAACCGCTTCTTGTGCCGCCTTGCCTGTTGATGTAAGCCACAGCCGTGGCGTTGTCTGACTCCACTCTGACTGGAAGACCGGTCAATTGAGACTCCCAGTGCCTCAGGGCCAGCCGGACAGCTCGAAGTTCCAGAACATTGATGGAGAGCATGGATTCCTTCAGACCCCATTTCCCCTGAGCACTGAAGCGACCCCAGACTGCACCCCAGCCCCGAAGGCTGGCATCCGTAGTGACTGTGGTCCAAGGAGGAACTAGAAAGGATTTCCCTTTCAGGAGATGAGAGAGATCTAACCACCAGTGCAGACTCGACTCGACATGAGGAGGAAGAGAAACAGACAGATGTTGATGATCTGGATGATTCTCGCACGTCTGGATCGCGAATCTCTGAAGATCCCTGGAGTGGGCCATGGCAAATGGTACTGCTTCGATTGTGGAAATGAACTTCCCCACTAAGGACGACAAATTCGGAACTGGAATCACGTCCAGGTCCAGAAGTCCAGCCACTCAGACAGCTATCTGGTGAGCCACGTCCTCTGGAAGAAACACCATGCATTGGCGAGTGTCGAACAGGAGACCCAGGAACAGAAGCCTCTGAGATGGAAACAAGTCCGACTTGTCCAGATTCAGGATCCAGCCATGACGGTTCAGGGTGTGCATGCACATCTGTAATTGCTGAAGGAGAAGCTCCGCTGAGGAGGCCTTCAGAAGGAGATCGTCCATGTAGGGGGACACTCTGATCCCATCCTGATGGAGCACCGCTATCAATGAGCCCAACACCCTCTGGAAGACCTGAGGGGCTGAAGTCAGCCCAAAGGGGAGCGCTGCAAACTGAAAGAGTCCCCTGTGACAGGCAATCCTGAGATACCGCCTGCTCTCTGGATGAATAGGGATGTGAAGATAAGCATCCTGGAGGTCCAGGGAGGCAAGAAACTCCCCTGGAGACATTGCTGCAATCACAGAACGCAGGGATTCCTGGCGGAAGTGGGAAGTCACCACATAAGCATTGAGATCTTTGAGATCCAAGATAGGACGGGCTCCTCCGTCCCTTTTGGCTACCACAAACAGGTTGGAGAAATATCCTGAACCTGTGTCCCCCTGAGGAACCGCCTCCAGAACCTCTTTGTCCAAGAGATCCTGAATAGCGTCGTCTAACAGACGCCATTTTGTGGGTTCCTGAGAAGGACGAGTAAAATGGAACCGAAAAGGAGGAAGGGAAGAGAAAGGGATCCTGAATCCCTCTGACACCACCTGAAGAACCCATGGGTCCGCCACTGACTCCTCCCAAATCCGGCGAAAGATGCGGAGACGACCGCCTACAGCCGGATGCGGACCCGGGTTCGGCGAGTCATGCCGAAGCAGTCTTGGAGGTCTTGGCCTTGGGGGCAACTTTGGGCTTCCAGGACTGTTTGGGCTTGGAGGAGGAGCGCGTAGTGGGAGGACCCGTTTGGGCCGAGGAACGTGTCTCAGTCTGAAAGGAACGAAAGGACCGATTGCGTTTGGCTGGAAACTTTTTCTTAAAGACTGAGGGTAGAAGAGTACTTTTACCTCCAGTAGCCTCACTGATCATTTCTTTGAGTTCAGACCCAAAAAGCAAATTTCCCTGAAAGGGCAAAGAAAGCAAAGCTTTCTTAGAGGCTGTATCAGCAAACCAAATTTTCAGCCAAAGAGCGCGTCTGGCCACCACAGAAGAAGTGGAGGCCCTCGCCATCATGCGCACAGCATCAAAGGCAGCGTCAGCAATATAGTTCTGAGCTTCAGTGATATTAGCAAGAAGCTGCAACTGTTCAGACACAGGCGCATCCTGGCGAACCGCTTCAGTCAGTCGTTCAGTCCAGGCTGCAATAGCTCTATTAACCCATGCCACAGCAAAGGTGGGGCGCATGGCAGTGCCAATAGAAGCAAAAATAGACTTAAGAGAGAGCTCTAATTTCTTATCCGTCCAGTCCTGCAAGGCAGAGGCATCTGAGACAGCCAAAGCAGTAGATTTGGATAGTCTAGACACGGGAGCATCCACTTTGGGAGGATGAACCCATTTTGCCAACTCCGCCTCAGGAAAAGGGTAAAGCTTGGCAAACTTTTTGGAGACAGAGGAAGATCTATCTGGATTCCTCCATGCCTCAGAGACCAGACGGGCAAGAGTAGGGTTAGTTGGAAAACAAACAACTGGTTTAGATGGCTTTTTCTGAAAAACATCAGTAGGATCATAAGTGGATTCCTGAGTCAGAGGAAGGTTGAGCGTATTTAGAACCGCTCTGATCAGACCCTCAGCCGAAACTTCAGGGTCACACTCATAGGGGTCCCCAATGGACCTGTTAGATTCAATAACAGTACGTTCCTCAGCATCAGAATCCTGTAAAAGTTCTTCTTCAGAAGAATCAGTGATATCAGGAGCTCCCTGTGGCTTAGGCAGGGAGGTCCTGATAGTAGAGGGGGTCTGCCAAACCTGGAGAGCCCCCTGTACCTGAGAGGGAAAGAGTTGAAGCGTGGATCTGAGATCCCTAGTGGCAGCTTTGAACTCCCTCACCCAAGATGGCTCAATAGCATGGCTGGAAGGCCCAGGGTTGCTATTTTGACAAGTACAAACAGGGCATAGATCCCCCACATTATCGCTATCCAGCCCAATGTGGCAAGAGGAGCAAAACGCCATGGGGGTAGCGGACCCCCCATCCTCCTTAGTCTTGGGTCTAGCCCCCAGCTCCAGTGAAGTAGACATGCTCACAGCGTCAATATACCCCACCAAGAACACTATCACCCAGAAAGGTGTTAAAGATTAAAGTTTCACCCCAGAAAAATGTCTAAAAACGGACTTATCTGGCCAGCGAAGGGTTAATCTGTTGAGGAGAGAGAAGGCTCGGTCCCTGCGTAGTGTACTCGCATAGGAAAAGTGCAATAAAATGGCTGCCGTCATGGCTGCCAATCAAAAACGGGCGCGAAGCAAGCGCTCATGGGAAATGTAGTCTTTCCCAATACAAGTACCTAAACAGTGCCCGAAGCCCCCCTGAACCCCCAATATTAATAAAACACCAACCGGATGATAGAGCAGGAGCCTAGCATTAAAATGAGCCCTCTCTGAAGTTGCTGTGACAAGCGGTTTCAGAGATATGTCCCACACTGTGATTTCCCATAGAGAGTAAAGGAGCCATGCGTTTGAGCGGGAACGCTGCGCTTAAAGGCGCAGTACACAATTTTTAATAAAGTTCAGTAAAACATTAAAAAGTGCCCAAACAAGCATGAAACACATGAGAATCATAAATAAATGAATACCCAATGCTCCAAAACTCAGAGAATAACACAGAAATTGCATAAACTTTTTAGAGATAATGCAATAAAAACACCCTATGAGTGCTGGAGTGAATTACAAACTCCCAAATACAAGCCCGGCAAAGGGACACTGTGGGGACAAGTGGACCTTCAGCACTCAATGGGTGACTCACCTTTCTCGCTGACTTCTGTCTTCAGGTGACCATGATAGGTAGGGAAAGAACCAGAGGTAAATTCCCCAACAGGGGAGCTGCTTAACACAAGCTGTCCCCTCTTCAGGTATAGGTCCACAGAAATCCCTGGAAGCTGCACTAGCCACTTCGGGTGAGGGCATTCACAGCCATGGTCACCCTCCTAATGGTGGTATTCCATATTTGAAGAAAAAATAATAAAACTCTAAGAAGCATAGCTGTTCTCTGCCTGGTGTGCAAGCACACCAGGAACAAATCAATATGGGTGGCTCTGGCCAGAAGGTGGCTTAAGTAAAAGGGGAGGCTCCGCCCCTTGCAGATTATTTGCATAATTGTTCCTGCCTATTAAAGGGGACTACACATCCCATGGTACCAGTGACCTGTATTGGACGACAGTGAAAATGTGATTACTGGAACAGTCTGGGCTTTGCCATTACCTAGACAACCCCCCCCCCCCCCCCGGTTGCATCTTGTTGCCTGACATAGAAAATACACTTGACGTAGAAGATCTTAAGTCTTCAGTAGCAAGGCCCTCAGTCTGTCTTGATCTGGTTCTGCAGAATGTTCACATGTCCATTTTTGTACACTTCTGAAGAAATGCCAATAATGAAGACTCTAGATTGTCAAGCAATGCATTAAGCCTCTAGCATACAGTTAACTAGTTTACAAATGTACATAAAAAGCTAATGCCCATTCCTGAATTATACATGTTTCTCTGCTGCAGTGGATTTTAGATCGCGTTGAGAGGGTGGATAGCACAATGTGTAGCAAGCACGGAGTTGTAGCCCAGAAGTAGCTGATGGGGATCGCTCTCCCATAATCCACCAGACTCTTGGCTGGCAGGGAGACAGTGGAAGTTTGTAGTTCTGATGCACCTTCTGTAGGTGGCTGCCTAATTGGATATACAGATCTGAAAAGATGTAATTTGAAAATGGTATCTCTTCTCTTTCAGCCCCATCTCATGAGCCAGGATGTACCTGATGACTGGGACAAGAGCCCAGTGAAAGTCTTAGTTGGGAAGAACTTTGAAGAAGTGGCCTTTGATGAGAAAAAGAATGTGTTTGTTGAGTTCTGTGAGTGAAGCATTAGCTAAGATCTTGTGCAGAGTTGCTGTAAGATTCTACATTCTGAACCCCATTCTTATTCCCTTTTTTAGATGCTCCATGGTGTGGTCACTGCAAGCAACTGGCTCCAATCTGGGACCAACTGGGGGAGAAGTTCAAGGATAATGAAAACATAGTCATTGCCAAGATGGATTCAACAGCCAATGAGATTGAAGCTGTGAAGATCCACAGTTTCCCCACATTGAAATTCTTTCCTGCTGGAGCAGAAAGAAAAGTATGGAGCCCCCTAAACCTTCCACCTTTCCTTTCTGCCTGGGAGGGGCCCTAACTATCCCTTCTCAACTTTTAAATCCTTGCTTGGTCTCAACTGATGCAGAGGGAGGCGAAACACCATTGATGTGTTAACGAACTATGCCATAAATTCATTCCTTTCTGACTTTTGCCCTGGATAAACCATCTGATCTTTGAACAAATTGTTCTATATTCATGTCTAATAAAGTATCCAGTACTCTTTGAAAAAAAATTTTTTTTGTTAAATGCAGAAGTATTGCATTTATTGGTAACCCCCATATCAACTCCTCAGCCACTGGAGACCTTAATGTAACTATTTACACATGGTTGTGGCAGGATTTGTTTCAAGCCCCCTGAACCAAAGATTCATGGCAGATAGGCTGTTCCAGGGTAATATCCAACTTCCATTTGGAGTCAGGACCAAGGGAATTTTTCATTTAAATATCTAATAAACTATTAATATGTTTAGATATCTGTTCTGATGGATTCTTTATTTCAGGTGGCTGACTATAATGGTGAGAGGACGCTAGAAGGCTTTTCCAAGTTCTTGGAGAGTGGAGGGCAGGATGGAGCTGCTGATGAGGTGAGTGTGCATTGCCTTTATAACTGCACTGGGAATTACAAGACTTTAACTAAATCAGCAATTCTAAGAGGTGGCTTATTGAAAATAAAATGACACTGCTGTACTCTTTGTATGCTTGAAATGCAGAGGATAACTAATTACCTAGTTTTGCTATGGCAGTCTAAATCTTGACTGGTCCAAACCTATGCATACTTGGTTTCTCCAGTTGTTGAATACAACTGCCTGTTTGCTTTTGAGGTGGATAGGCATTGTGGTCACCAACAGTTAAGCTCAAGCCAGTGTGTTGGAGGATACATGTGGGGGAGAGTCCTGGAATAGAAGGAAACCCTAATGTTTGCAATCAAAATCTATTGCATACTTTAAGTTATCCATGTTAAAAAAATCAACCCCTTGAGGGGGTGATCAGTACATTGCTTTTTGTGGAAGATGGTAGTGGACAGAATATTCCAGTTAAATGCTTTACCCCCTTGAAAGCTATAGTTGAGTGGTCTTCTAGCACCATAACTCTGGCACTGTCTAGACACAAGGCCCAGCATGACTATGCATCTTTACATGCAAACAGCAGCTGTGTATGGGGGCAGATTAATTCAGTCTCCATGTATTTAAATAGTGTTCAAAGGAGTTTACACTTTATATTTAAAAAAAAAAAAAAAAAGCTTTGTGTGTCTCAGAAAAGCTGTGTTAAGAAAATGTCTTTGGCCTATTCGTGAGGGCAGGCCAGTTGTCTCCAGCAGACAGCTCTTTGAGCCACTCTGCACCTTTTGAGAGAAGGCTGTGTTTTGCATCTGAAATGCAGTAATCCTATTCATCACCTCATATTAATCCTCAATCTGTGTTGCAGGACCTGGAAGATTTGGAAGAGGCAGAAGAGCCAGAATTGGAAGATGGTGATGAACATACAAAAGATGAATTATAAGAGTGAAAAACATTTACAGAAACCATAAGACACTAAGGGCCTTGGGCAAAAAGCTAAGGATTTATTTTTAGACCCTGCAACTGTACCATAGGGGACAGTTTTTGCCAACTTCCCATGGACTATTAAATGGTGGGGGGGTGGGTGCTTTGAACCCATTGAATGCCAGTCTCCCATTCATGGACCTAGCGTTCAAGATGTTTAAAAGCCTTTAAGTCTAAATCTCTGGGATGTTCTCCTTCTCTCCTTTTATGATGCAGTTGCCTTGGTCAAGAACAGCACATCTTTAGATTCCTGCATAAGGCCATACATTTTGGAGTGAGAAGGCAACATCAATGTATATGTCAGGGCTGAGGAATCCAGGAAAACTCCAAACTCCCGGGAAAAGGGGGGGGGGTATAACGAGAACTTTGGCCCAGTCACTAGACTTTATCACTTTTTTTTTTTTTTTTTTTGTAAACCCTCTGTGTTCGATAATTATGTATAAACATTTTTTTTTTTTTTTTTTTTTTTTTAATGTAAAGTTTTAGCACTTGTTGCTTCCTGTCTTTTTGTTTTGTGAACTTAATGATGTGGATGACACTGAATTCCTTGCATGGCTGGTGACCTAATAAAAGGGCTTTACCCTCCCAAAACTGCTCTAGCTTGTTCCCTGGGGCTCCCTCCTTACATAGAAGCATCCAGTGCTTCTCACCTGCCCTGTACAGTTTCCAGTGTCCCACTGGTGCTCGGTAGGTGTCCCACCTGTATCAGTTCAGTATTTGATGCAGTTTAGGAGTGGCATATCCTCCCTGTAATTGCCACCAACAATTTCCAGTGTTCATGCTCCCCATTCCTCTTGCGGTACGGTTCCGTATAATATAACTTGTTCTGGCATGGCATCTCCAATGAGAGAGCAACAAATTTTTCTTCTGAGGAGGTGGAGGTGTGAGTAGATGTCTAATTGCTGAAGCATTCCATCCTATTTAAGTTGGAACAGTAAGTGTTGGCCAAATAAAACTAATTTTTAATAAAATAACTGTGGTGTGTGGTTTGGTGTTTCCTTGTTTTAAAAAAAAAAAAACAAACAAACAAAAAAAAAAAACCCTCTTATAAATCGTACCCAGCCAACTCCAGTGTAGCCTTAGTGGGTACACTTTAATCAGTCTAGACTGGATTTGCATGACTACACCTTCACATTTTCTCTGAGCTGGACAGAGGTGAGAGAGCAGTAGCTGGTGTGCGTTAGGAGGGGTCCTTGTTCCCCACCACAATGTCTAGCTGTCAAAAGTACAGTGGTTGGTTAAGCAGGCAATAACTTCCTCAACCAATCAGTCTTTTCCAGCTATGTCCCCTGACCGCAAATGGGAATCGCTGTTGTGTGTCTTACACTCAATCATTTTCCTTTCACTTGCATCCTATATTTCTAAAATGGCTATGTAGTATGGTTTTTAACACTTTTCTACGCTTTATTTACAACTTGTTTTAAATAGACTTTCTCCTTCCATATTAGAGCCAAAAAATACTTCTAACGTGCAATTCCAAGATCACAAACTGTGTCTGTGTACTAAATGTCTGGACTTGGATGCTAAAATGGCTGCCACCCACTCTTGAATCAGTGGGCTTTAGCTGGTTCTCTGGCCAAACTGGAGAGGCTTTTGGATACATTAAGAGGCACAATATGTGCACTGATTAAAAGACCACGGGGAAAAAAAAAAAAAAACTCTAAAAATACACTTTATTCATCTGTCTAAGAAGGTGAATTGTGTAATAGCATTCCTGAATCCCACTTATCCATTGGAGATGGTTCCATATTTGAGGACACTAATTCAGAATCTATGGCTTCCCTAATAAAAGCCATTTTAGATGTCTGGAAGTATCAGATGATCAAACCTCTAATAACAAAGTAAAATATTTTAAACTTAAACAGATTTTTTTTTTTTTTTTTTTTATTTCCTGTTTATGAAGAGCTTGACCAGATACATGCAAATGAGTAGAAAATGCCAGCTCAACCTATGGTTATTCCCAAGAAACTTGAAAAGCTTTACCTTTTGTAAAAGCAAGGTAGATCTTTGTCTAAACATCCAGCTGTTGACCCTACAGTCTATATTTTCTAAACATACCACCATATACATATTGTAGCTGCAGCAGCTCATTAAAGATCTTCCTAATTTAAAAAAAAAATAAAATAAAATAAAATACTTTAAACAGATTGGGTTTTTCTTAACTAGGAGCTCAGATTATTCCAACCATGCAAGGCAATGTGTCTCATGAGGATATTTTTCCTTTCATAGGCTAACTCCTGCACACCATCTCCTATATTGGGGAGGCTGTCTTAGAGGTGGTAAGGTTTAGCATCTAAATGTTTAGCTACAATGGGTACAGTGCCTTGTTGAATGTTTGGAATGCAGATTGTTTCCAAAAAGCTTTAATATAGCGGCCATTTAGGGTTTTCCTCATCTTTGGGGCAGAGTTGGACAAAATTGTCAGTCATGCCACTAAAGGTAAATGTACCTTTTTACCTCAAACTAAAAGATTTGATAACCAGAAGGTCTTTTTCTTAGTGGCAATATTTCTTCCAGAAAAAATATGCCTCTCTCAGCTAGAGATTTTTTTTAATTTTATTTCAATAAACCAAAATCTACCTCGCTACAAAAGAAAAAATGTTCCCAATGTATCAGGATCCAAACCCAGCACAGCTTTGATTGTGAAGTCTCCCACACATCCTCCACTAGGGAGAAGACCCTGACACTTCATTTTACAATGGGGGATATTAATTTCAGACTAGTGGGTACTTCAGCTGATTGGAAAAGGGTACTGAATGTCTATCACAACTAGACCACCTTTGTGTTTATTTTTTTTCCCCAGGTCCAGGGTAGCAGAAAAAAAGTTGTTACAGGAAGGTTTTCATCAGGTGATCCAACAGGTTCTAGACAGTGAGGTGATAATCCCAGTACCAAAAGTTCAAAGGCTTTTATTACAATTTCGCTATAGTACCCCCCCCCCCCAAAAAAAAAAAAAAGTATTCAGTCCAATCCTGCACCTGTAGAAATCGAACCAGTTTATCAAAGTTCCTAAATTCAAAATGGAATCTATAAAATCAGTGATAGAAGCCATGGAACCAGAGGAATTTCTGACATCTTCAGACAGCAAAGATGTGTACCTACACCTTCCTATATGGCCCAAGCACTGGAAATATTGCAGGTTTGCATACCAGAACCAACACTTTAAATTTGTAGCATTACTTTTCAGTCTAGCCACAGCACAAAGAGGTTTTTACCAAGGTGATGGCTCCTCTTATGACTCACCTTGACATATGAGGAATGACTAGACAAACTTGGTTTATTTACTTTAGAGAAAAGACAACTAAGAGGAGACCTTATCACATTGTACAAGTATATGAGAGGTCAATACAAGGATCTCTGTGGTGAGCTATTTATTCCAAGGCCTGACCAAGGGACACCCCTTGAGATTAGAGAAAAGGAGGTTTAAACTTCAGGAGGAAGGTTTTTTATGGTAAGGTTTGTTAAATTGTGGAATTCCTTGCCCAAGGAAGTGGTTATGGCAGATACAATGGATACATTTAAGAGAAAATTAGATACATTTCTTTCAAAAGGGAACATACAAAGTTATACTGTTTATCAGCAGGCAGATCAGGAAGGTCTGATAAAGACTAACTTAATTGGTAGCAGGAAAGCTATAAAATTCTCAGTTACTGGGGTATGAAGAAAAGGTTGAATTTTATGGACTTGTGTCTTTATTCAACCTAATTTACTATGTTACCTCGCATCCCTGGGAGTAAACCTGACTCCATCTCAGCAGCTAATTTAACAATCTATTTATCTTACTTTTTAAACAATGAAAAATCAAGGCTTTATGATCAACCTAAGCAAGCCTCAACAGCCCTGTTCCTGGGGCCGATATTCAATACCAACATCCAAATGGTGAAATTACCTCAAGAGAAAGTTTTGGATCTATAGGACAGAGTCCAGTCTTTTTTCCCCATACCAAAAGTTTGTCAGGCACTGCCTGAATATTGTGAGGGAAAATGGTAGCCACAATAGAAGTCCCTCTTGCTCTGTTTCACTCAAGGCCACTACAGTTGAAACTACTTTGCCATTGGCACAAAAATCCAAACAATCTTCACCACCTGAAGAAAGAAGCTCAATCCATAAGACAGTCCATACAGTGGTGGTTCACAAGTTCAGATCTCTTCACAGGAAACATTTCTCCGTAACAGAGTGGGAAATGGTCGCAAAAGACTCCAGTATGTTTGGATGGGGATCACTCCATTCAACGTCCAATGGACTCCATCAGCATTAGTTGCAATCTACAATGCACTACTGGCATGGACTTCAATTCTGAAGAATCTTCCTATTCGTATTCAGTCAGACAATGCTGCAGCAGCAGCCTGCATAAATCATGAAGGAGGAACAAAAAGCAAAGCTGCATGGATGGAAGTAGAGACAATTCTTCTCTGGTCAGAGAATCATGTTCCAGCATTGTCAGATATTTACATTCCATGAGTGCAGAATTGGGAAGCAGATTACCTCAGCCATCAGATCATAGACACATGGGAACTGGAACTAAATCAGGAGATACTCCTTCAGATAACATACCACTTGGAGAGTTACAGATATGATGGCATCAAGAAGCAACCAAAACTACAAATGTTCTGTTCAAGAGTAAGGGATTCACAAGCAGTAGATGAGAGGAACAGGTGATTTGGGGAAGAGAATACCCCTTAAAAGATAGATCCCTGAGTTCCGGAAGCAACTCCAACCCAATGATGAGATAGTCCTTGGATAGAAGGACCCACAAATTGAAGTAATCTTCAGAGAGGTCTCGAATTTGGAGGAGCCAGTTGGGAGGATCCAGAGAGGACCTGCACTGGGAATTATCCAGTGGATGCGTATATACCTGAGGCAGAATTTTGCCTCTCAATATTGTGAGTAGTATTCCACAAGAGGTGATGAGTACACACAGGGGGTTGTCCGATATTGAAAACGTCTACACTTACAGGTGCATGCACTTTCTTGTTTAGTGTATGTCTTCCCTCCATTAGCTATGATTCCCAGAATACTCCACAAAGGAAGAGCAGGTTCCCACCATTCTCATAGCTCCCTTTTGGCCCAGGAGAGCTTCTTTCACTACCTCAAAGACATCTTATTGACAGCACCATGGTGTCTACTTCAGATTCCAGACCTCATCTCTCAAGGACCAGTTCTCCACTACAACTTACTCATTTTGACGGCATGGAACATGAGACCCAAATCCTGAAGAACAAAGGCTTCAGTTCTCTAGAAATTCAAACCATGCTCAGGGATCACAAACCGGTGCCTGCCAAAATATATCACTGCATTTAGAGAATCCATTTTTCTTTCTGTGCTAGAAAAGATTTAGATCTCTCTTCTTGCCATCTTTTTTAGAGTTCCTGCAAACAGTTCATGATAAAGGTTTATGGGTTAACTCATTGAATGTTCAAGTTTCAGCTCTGTCAGATCTCTGTCATTGAAAAACTGCTTCTATTCCTGAAAAACAAACATTTCTTTAAGGGGTTAACAAAATAGTGTCCCCATACAAAGATCCCATTCCGCCATGGAATTTAAATATAGTGCTACAGGCTCTTCAGTCTTCTCCATTTGAGCCTTTGTCATCATCCTGTCTGAGAGATCTTCACGGCAACTGTATCTGCAAGAAGTGATTCAGAACTCAATGCACTATCTTGTACTTCACTGCATTTTATCTTTCATCAAGACACATTTAAGGACGTTCCAGAGTTCCAACCTAAAGTTTCTGCTTTCCATGTAAACCAAGAAATGGTTCTCCCTTCACTGTCTCCTAATCCATCTAACTCTAAAGAGAAAGGTCTTCATACCTTAGATGTTGAGAGATGCTTAACACCTTAAGGACCCATGACGGTCCTGTTCCGTCATGGGTTGTTATACCCTTAACGACCCATGACGGAACTGGACCGTCATGGAATTCCGGGCTCCCCTCGCGGCTGCACGCCGTTCGGGGAGTCCGGAACGCAGCCGCAAAAAAAAAAAAAAAAAAAAGAAAAAAAAAAAAGCTCGGTGGTCCTTAACGGACCGCAAGGTGCGGGCGCGGCCCGTCGTTAAAGGGTTAAGACAATATGTCCAAGTTATGCACATACACCTTGTTGTGATTTCAGAAGGTGCTAAGAAGGGCAGACCAGCATCCAAAAAATTGTTGCCTCATGGCTCAAACAAGTTATCAGACAAGCATGAAGGCTAAAGTATATTCCAGCAGCTCTCAGAATCACAGCTCATTCTACTAGGTTCATTAACTTACTACCTCAAGAGCCATGAAGAACCAAGGTACTGTTGACCAATTGTGCAAAGCAGCTACATGGTCATCTGTTCACACATTTACAAAGTTTTTAAGTCTTGTGCTAATTTGGATGGCTTTGGTATATACCCCATGGTCCCTGCATCCCTCAATGACACTAGAGAAAATGGGATTATTTACTTAACCGATAAATCCCTTTCTCTTATCCCATTGAGGGATGCAGGGCTTCACCGGCCCACAGAAAACTTGTTGTGCGAGGATACACTACCGTTTCTGGTGGATCTGTTTTAGTGTTATTCCCTTTCTGACTCTGCTAAACGAAAACTGAAGGCAGTTAGGCAGGGGATGGGGTTAGCAGATAGGACAAGGTTATGTTTAGTGTCCTGCCTTCTATAGGCATGCTGCTTAACCCCATGGTTCCTGAATCCCTCAATGGACTAAGAGAAAAGGATGTATTGGTGGGTAAAAAAAATCCAATATTTTTGTGTGTCCTATGTCCTGGGCAGCCTCCTTCTGGGACAATACAAAGTCCCAGAATGAAGACTCCAGAGCACTAGAAGGAGAACTGCCTACTGTGACAGAAAGTGATGCCTTTGTTTGGCTACAAAAATGGCTTCCAGACAGAGCTCTAAATATTAGAGAGAACTGAGCCTTGATCTTACCATTAAACAGGAGTTGCAGTGCAGTTCTGTTGTAGTGTAAGGCACGTTTTCTTGTAGCCCATCACAGGCATCACTTTGTCACAGCAGTCTATGGTGTGCCAGAGAAAGAGAGCAGGCTTTGCCCTATGTCCAGTGATAATAGTGACCTCTCCCACATAGCTGCCCTAGAGACGAGGACAACTCTGAGCAGTGTCCCTGAATGGCAGAATGGAAATGTGGTCACTGTATATGGATGATGCACAATGTTCCTCTTCTGTGTACTACAGTCTCTCAGAAGACTATAATTGCATGCATAGTCAGTCTCATCTTCCAGTGTAAGGAGCTGGCTGTCACAAGGCGACTCACGTGGAAGACATGATCCTAGGACTTGGCTATGCATGTGTGTGTATATAAAAAAACAGCAGGTTTTTATTTTTTTTAGATTGATCTTTCTTATGTAAATCAATGCCTTGTTCTGGGGAAAGGAGCAGAACTTTATTGAGGGTCATTTAACATAGATTTTAGGCCCAGTTTTGAATATTTGAAGACCCCCTTGGATGCTAGCTATGTCTTCAATGCATTGCAAAGAAGTGGATTTCAGATTTAAAGGGGGTAAACAAACTCAGAGGTATTTGTATTGCTTCTGCGTAGTGCCCCACCCCCCCAACACACACAAATAAATCAATCAATCAATTCCACAGGGAGGATAAATCCTGACTCCTCCTGTTTAGTAGACTGGGTGTGTAAAAAAAAAAAAAAAAAAAAAAAAAGAAGAAGAAAAGGAAGGGGGGGGGGGCACGTCTTTTCCTCGGTACTGAAGCCAGTTACTGTTTCTTGGTGCTATGACCCTGAGAAGCTTGGAGTAGCAGCTGCTCTCCTAATCATTTGACCTGGTAAGATGAGCCTCCCTTGAACTGCAGTGGGCGTCTGTAATGGTTGGTTGCCTTACAGTGCGATGAGATGAGAGTCCCTTAAATAGATGAGAAGGCAGAGCTATAAAAGGGTTTTCAGTGCTGCTGCTCACCCTGCAAGCAGTGTTTTGGACTGCTAGTCTGTGTTCTTGTCTGTGCTAAAGTGAGGTAGGGAGTGAAGGTTCAGCCCTAAAGTAGCTGGAGCTTTACACCACATCTTGTGGAAAGTGGTGATAAAATTAATTCTGTGCAACTGGATTCAATCTAACCCACAGCACTGGCGCTAAGTCCCTTGCCCGCCGCCCCTGATCACGGCATTCTCAAAATGAGGTATGTACCTGCCCATCGTTCTTCACGCAGTCTAAGGTCATCAAGGACTGTGCACTTCCCAAATGATGTCCTATTTCTGGACCACATCCGACAGGGAGACCTGGAGCAGGTCGGGAGATTCATACGAGCCCGGAAGGTGACAATGGACACTATTTATTTGTCAGGTGAGAGTGTACCTGTAATCATCAGAGGGTTTCCCAATGTGACGTGTAACATCTGTCTTGTGTCAACAAAAATCCTGCACTATATTCTTGTTTCATGTTCTAGATATATGTTTGCTTGATATTGTCTAGGTAGGTAAAACTGATATATTGGCATCATTGTACCATAGAAACTTAAAGATGAGATGACCCTGAGAGCTTTGAAACATTAACCCATAATGTGCTTGGAATTAGTGAATTGCTTCACCACCAGCTGCTGTGGAATACAGTTTTCAAAATCCATAACCAGCTAGTTCTGCATGGTAGAAGTTGTCCCCAAGAGCTGGAGATCTGGCAATTTATTATCCCTGATGTAGCTCCTAAGCCAGCAGTTCCCAGCTTTCTCCCCGGCATGCCATGTCTTTGGGATTTCCCTGCTTGAGTAAAGGTGAGTTAATTAGATGCTCAGTCATTTAATGAACTTTCCACGCAGCAACAGGGAATTCCTAAAGACATGTCCTATAAGGATCCCTGGGAATAGAGTTTGGAACTACTCTTCTAGGCAATATGTCTGTCTACCCACTGCTTGAACGCAAAGACGTGACACCAAATTAGAAACTTGGCAAAGATACATACAGCAGGTCTCTTGCCTTGTCAAGGTGCCCTCTGAGATTTGGGTCAAAACCTTAAGTTCCCAGGTATGGGTACCATATATGTTTTGCAATTTTCAAGTGACTGCAGGATGGCAAAGCTATGAACTGATGACACTGTGATCATACAGGGATAGTCAACTTTTAGACCTCCAGCAGTTGGGGATTATAACACCTAACATCCCCAAAGAGCCAGCAGTTTGACTACCTTGGCATTAACGCCTAACTCTACACCATAAACTGCCTTTTTATGAAAGTGTGTTTTAAAATATTTTGATACAATGTGATATATATTGTATATGCCTTAGCTTGAATATATCTGATATTGCAAGTGGTGTTCTCTAGCAGACAAGGAGAAACAATATTCAGTGCAAACCTCATTTGCTACTATATCTTACACTCTGTAAATCCTTTCAGGCAGTGAGGACTGCATACTTGAAACACCACTCTAGAAAATATATATAATGTAAGATCTGGTGACTTTTACATACATACCTGAATTTTATAACATCTAGGGGTCAGTTTTCTAAAGAAAAAGCATTCTTAAAAGGTGTGGATTCAAATCAGACTGTTTCAAAGGTAAGTTTTAGTATTTTACACCATGAGAGTCCATTTAACCCTTCTGAGTGTCAGAGGGCTATGCAATGCATTGCTTTGCAATGCACTGCATAACCCTCTGACGCTCAAAGGGTTAAGAGGCAGGATCTTAAAAGTGGGTGTGCTCAAAGGTAATGTCAAAATAGACCATGCTTAACACTGGTTTTAAAGTGATAGTGTCGCGTAATATGGAAAAAACGTATGTTGCAGGGTTTATCCTGCTGAGTAAAACAAGTGTACCCCAACAGCTGAGGGAAGCTAAAATAAAACCTTGCCGCAGTTCAGACTTGCATTTTTTGAGTTGCGGTACAGCCATGGCCTGGAATGTTACAGCGGTAGTGTTATTAAAACAACATATGGAAGTTTATTGTCACTGACAATTACTCTTCATAGACTTCTGTAGCAACAGCGCCACTATAACATTTCAGGCCATGGAAGTACAGCACACAAAAAATAAAGCTAATTCAAACTGCAGTAACTTTTGAGTGCAACATCTCCCAGCAGTGAGAGAACTGTTTTACCCAACAGGATAAACTCTTCAATATTTGTTCTTTTCTATAGCAAATTATACTATTCTTTTAACTCCAAATGTTACCTCAGAAAGAAAACTGGAATAATTCTGACACAAGCCAGTTGCATCATAGGGAATAGATAACAAAAAAAAATAAAAAAAAATAACTTGATTCCTATTAGATTAAAAAAAGGTTCTTAACCGCTTACATTCTAGATAGTTCTTTACCACATTGCTCTGCAATGTGCTGGAGACTTAGCATTTGATGGGTGAAAATCCCGATTTAAACGGTCTGGGATTTTTCTTTGTTCCCGTGTGATATTGATGGTTTGCCCCTTTTCTTAACCCTTTCAGTGCCAGAGGGGTAGCAAACGCATTTCGCTCCTCTCTGGAGCTGAAAGGGCTAAGGCCCAAAATGTCTGTATAAATAAGATTTCTTTTCACCATTTGCTGACAAATAATAATCTTGCAAAGGGACTTAACCCTTTGAGTGCCAGAGAGGTATGCAACGCAGTTCTTTGCAATGCGTTGTGTACCCCTCTGGCACTCAAAGTGTTAAAGCTTTTGAACATTCCAGTCTACAGAAAAGTTGACTTTAACTCTTTGAATGCCAGAGGGTTATGCAATGTTGTGCATACCTCTGGCATGCAAAGGCTTAATACAGTGTGTTGGATACCACTCTGGCACTCAAGAGGTTACAAGTATGGTAAGCCTTTAATTTGACTTTACATATTTATTCTTTAACCCTTTCAGTGCCAGAGGGACACTGAAAGGGTTAAGGGCAAATGTCAAGTCAGATTCTCTATTTTTCTCTTTTTTTTAATATTTACCTTTTTTTTTTTCGCTTTCATTTTCCTGACAGTAAGCTCCCTGAACTTCTATTTCCATAGAATTTTCTGATGACCTTAATACAACGTAACACTATCCCTGCAACGATGAGTGCTCTGTATATCTTTTTTTAAATGTAATATTTTTTTACATTGTATCAACATTCCTCACAATTTCCTTAACAGAAAGCTTAGTGGAAACAGATCTAGGGAGTTCAATGTCAGGCTATGTTCAAAAGAAAGCTGGAAGTACGCTAAAAATTCTCAATAGTTTGTCCGATGCAGTCATGCGCAGTAGAGACTGCCCGAACGCACAGAATGCTGGGAGCTCGGAATGCTGGGAGCATTCTGTGCGTTCGGGCGGTCTCGCAGGGCCTCTTTATCTCACTGGACCTTGGCCCGTGTACACAGGCTTTTACACTAGTACACTAATATTTCTTCAGCTTCTGAGATGTTAGTGCATAGACTCCATAGAATAACATAGGAACTGGACACGTGATAAACTGGAGACGTCATCTCCACTTTATCAACGCTTAGTGAATCTCCCCCTTAGTGTTCTTGTAATCACACAGCACAAGTGATGGGTTCTTTTATTAACTCTTTGCGTGCCAAAGATGTATCCAACGCATTGCAACACTCAAGGAGTTAAGAGAAGTTGTATGTACAAGATGATCTGAAGTCCTAAAATGGGAGGCTAGAGTTGCACTCCGTCTGCTTCCTCCCATCAAACAGTCAGACTACAGGGTCTGGAGCTGCCTAAGAAGAATTTGCATCTCTTCCAGATGGAGAACAGAATAATTATAGTTTATTTTGTTCTGAGAATAAAGTGGGACCTTCGCAAAATAATTATTTCTCCAAATGGTGCCAAAGTGGTATGTATTGTACATGTTTTTTGTCTGTTGTAATATAAAAGGCATACATTTTGGTAACTAGAACGACATAACGCTAACGTGTTAGCCATAGAAATACAGGAGGCAAAAATTTAGTAAAGTTGATACCTTTATTGGCTAACTAAACAGATTTAAAATGCAAGCAGGAGTAAAGTTATCGCTGATCTTCCGAGACCGGAAGCCAGGCATCAGCGCAGACATCTTGTCTACGCACCTGCGCTTTCAGTCTCCTTCATCTTTCACAAGCCTTGCACTGGCCCAAACGGCTCAGGAAGAGACTGACGGTACAGGTGCGCAAGCTGCACTAACCTGGCCATCAGTCTTGGAAGATCAGCAATAACTTTACTCGTGGGCACTTTTGACAGGTAAAATAAGGATTATTAAGCTAGCTGCCACCTGCCTATGTATGGCAGGACGACTTTAGTTCAGGTGGTAGTTCGGCTTTAAATGGGGCTTTTAACCCCTTGAATACTTGAAAGACCTCCAACACATTAATCCTTTGAGGGCCAGAGGGGGTGCCCAACAGGCTACACCTCTGGGACTCAAAAGGGTTAAGCCCCCATTTAAATTAATGGGAAGTTGTATTTGTCCTCTTTGGTGGCGAGTTTGCCTCAGAATTACTACACAAGAATAAAAACTCCATCAGCTGTTTGTATATGTTAAAACTGTGCCCATTGGCTGGCGTGGGGCCGGCTTTTGCAAATGTTGCTTAAATAACATACTTCAGTCGTTGAACTGTCATCACCCAAAGGAAGCAAGTGTCAGGTTTGGAATACCTGACACATGCAAACTATGGCAACAGTACGCAGGCACAGGGACTGAATACCAAAAGTGGATAGTAACACATATATATATAATTTTCTAGGATGCGTTGCTCACTGCGGTGGTGGAGGGGAAAGCAGCGGGATCACCGCAATACCACCGCTGTCCCCCTCCCCCATGCGGAGCAACAGAAGAGCCAGCGGAGGGGAAAGCAACAGTAGAGCGGTACGCTCCAGGGATCACCGCAATACCACCGTTGTCCCCCACCGACATGTGGAGGAACAGAAACATTTCTGCATCACCTAGACCCCGCTGAATAATGGGCTTTAACCTTGTATGTATGTATGTATGTATATATATATATATATATATATATATATAGAGAGAGAGAGAGAGAGAGAGAGAGAGAGAGAGAGAGAGAGAGCGAGAGAGAGATGTCTCAAAGGCCTGAAATGCATCAGTGGCGCTGTTGCTACACCATCCTTACGAAGGTTTATTGTGAACTAACCAGAGCTGACATAGGATGGTGTAGCAGCAGCACCACTGTCACATTTCAGGCCATTGAGATATTGCACCTAAAAAAAAATCAAGTATGAGCTACAATAACTTTTGGATAAAACACCTCTCAGCAGTGGAAGTACTTGTTTTATTCAGAAGGATAAACCTATAATATATATATTTTTCATATTAAATGTTACTATCGCTTTAACGGCAAGACTGCAAAATTTTGCAGTCCAGGCTTATTGCGGTTTTCACTTTTCTGTCCAGTGATATACTTGGATGACCTGCTGGAACACTAAGCACAGCCATGGCATGTTTACCAGATCTCTCACCAGGCCTGGATTTATATTCTCGGTGCCCCAGTCAAGGAGCTCTAGATGCCCATAGCCCCACCTGTGGCCACGCTCCCATTCCTCAACATGACGCTTCTCCCAATCCCATCCACTATTTCCTGGCACAGAAAATAACTGTGGCCTTTAATGTAGGCTGACCAGATCTCACCTTTAACCGGGACACACAGGAAATAGGCATATTTCAGTACTTCACTAAAATCAAAGCAGTCCTGCAGTATGCATTTTTCCTATGCGTCCCTGGTTAAAGGTGAGGTCTTTAATGAGCATGAGCAAAAAACAAATTGCTTTAACCTCTTGATTGCTAGAGAGATCGCCAACGCATTGCTTCACAATGCATTGGAGGTCTTTCTAGCATCCAAGGGGTTAAATAATAGACTGTAAAGCGGTATAAACTTGGTGCCGAAACATTGAGATTTATCTGGCCACACCCACAATTCAGTCTGTGAGCGTAGTCAGCACAGCTGTGGCATCCTTAAAATCTGTAGCTCTAGGCAGTTGCCTATTGGGAAATCCAGCCCTGTCTCTCTCAGCAGCAAACCTGCCGAAAGGCAACTATTGTTGTGATATTTGCACTTTCAAGTGAATCTTGTAACAACCTATATAATAATTCGCTAAAACGTGTGTAACGACGCAGTCATGCACAGTAGAGACTACCCGCACCGCGGCTGTGCATGAGTGCCCCGCGTCCGGCTGGCAGTGGCACTGTGTAATGGGCTCTTCAACTAGTATCTACATATATAAATGTTTCTATACTGTGATACAGCTTAATTCTTTGAATGCCAGAGAGGTATCCATGGCATTGCAAAACAAGGAGTTAATTGGGAGAGAAAATCCTAATGGCCAGTATGACTTAGTTCTGCATGGACTGGTTCTATAACTCTGGTGTTTAATTAGTACTGGATCTTATGGACCCAAAACTCTTAGGCCTGCTAAGAAAGCTTCAGTGAGAAGAGTTTGGGTCCTTGAGTCCCACCACAAAAAAAAAATAAAAATATAAATAAATCATGGGGGCAGGGCTTAATCAAAAGTGAGGGGAGTGGCTTCACAGACCAGGAAAAATAGGAGGAAAAGGGTGGGGAAGGAGGAGAAGTGGCCAGAGACTGGAAGTGAGAAGATGGTACATTAAAAACTCCCTACATCTGGAGAAATCAGCCTCTGCCTCGGAGACCGGGTAATCAACAGCAAAAACCCCCCCAAAAAACGGAGTCTCTGGGGCAAATCCGGAGACTTCCCAGCTATGGCAATTTTTCTTCCTGGCTAGAAAATTGTACTCTAGTTCAGTGATTCTCAATCTGGGTTCATTGAAACTCTGAAGATTCCAAAATACAATGGGGGTTACGCACTAAGGTGTGATAAAACTGTGATGACTTCTCTAGTGATACCACTTCTCCAATTCCTTTGTTATTCTATAGAGTCTATGCGTTATATATCCAAAGTTGGATAAATCTTAGTACACTGGCTCCATAGAATAAAAAGAATGGGAAAAGTCATATCACTTCTCTGTTTTATTACACCTCAATGAATCTCCCCAATAGGTTCCACTAACAAGGCAGAAAAGTGCATGTGTAACTGTGACTACCAATGTATGTGTGGCCAGGTATTTAATGGATACAATTACCCGATATGGGGCTGGATTCAAATGAAGTCTATGGGGATACTGGAGATAAAAGCAGAGATAAAATTAGCACCTACATTTGATTCCAGCCCACCATCTGTTACCTGAGAAGATTAAAGGAGCAACTGAAATCAAGTCTTACAAGATCACAGTCCTGCAACTTATATCATCTTCAGTAACAACTATTACTTTGCCCTGTGATCCTGTATTTTATCTTAATTCACTTTCCCCATAGTAACATTATATTAATGAGAGGTTCACAGTGGAACGGCATGTTACTAGCAGCTAAAACAAACATACGTGCTTATGGGAAGTCTACAGACCCCTGCCTCTCTTGGAAATAAAAAACTGATGCATATATGTAGGCTGAAAATCATCACGCTTATGTATCAGGGAGGAATACTTCCTTTCAAAGCAATGGGCTCCTTGGCTTACCCAAGCTTCCAAAGACAAGGACATTTTATTCAATTCAAGTTTCTGAAAGTCCGGAGACTACCTATCCCCCATCCCGCTACCAACCTCTTTCTTCCTTCTACTACCCCTCTCACCTACACTTCCTCTGGTTTTATTCCTTGGTTCACCCACCATTTGGTGAGTTATCAGTTCTCAATGAATCATCTACTTGTACGACTGTACAGAAAAACGATTAACAGGCCAGTAAATTGTCTGGGGAAGGGGTTTACAGAGACAGTATCATGTAATATAGGAAAAATAAATATTGCATGGTTTATTGTGCTGAGTAAAACAATGGGACTCTCGCTGCTGATAGATGTTTTATTCAAATGTTACTTAAAGGAACAGTAATAGAATTAAACTCAAGGTCCAAGTCTTCTTTATATGTTTTCAAACACATAGCACTATATTTCAACAGTTACAGGTCTGTAGTTCAAGCACAATTAAATCAGAAAAGATCCCCTTCCCGCCCCTTCTGGCCGCCGCCCATCAGATTTGGAATCCAGTAGTGTGACCGGATGGATGCAGCTAGGGACAATCTTCATTCAGTAAGTATAAGGAAAAACATGCTCCCCCCCTTTGACAAAGGAGGGCAGGATTTTCCTTTGCTTACTGAAGATTGTCCCTCGCCGCTCTCCATCCGGACCAGACAGAGGCAAAGAGATGCAGGGAAAGGGTGATCCTTTCTGACTGAATTGCACTTGGATTACAAACTTGTAAGTCTTGAAATATAGCACTGTGTGTTTAAAAACATATAAAGAAGACTTGGACCTCAAGTTTAATTCAAGTATTACTTTCAGCTATAACTTGCATTTTTTGGGATGCAAAACCACCATGGCTGAAATTTTACAGTAGGATTGCTGCTACAGTAGCCTATGGAAGGTTATTGTCTCGTCCATAGACGGCTGTAGCAAGAGAGCCACCACATCATTTCAGGACATGGAAGTATGTCACCCAACAAATGCAAGTTTTAGCTCTAATAACTACTAAATAAAGCATCTGTCAGCAATGGGAGTATAAACCTTCTACTATATATGTTTTCCATAGTGTAATGAATTCTAGACAGGAAAGGCAGATCTCTGTGCAGGGATCTTAGAAGTTTGGATACCACTGTGCCAGAAAGTAGAGAGTATAGTTTGGTGCAGAGCTTGAGAATGGTATCAACCGCAAAGTGAGCCGTCATTGCGGCCAAAGCCGGAATGAAAGATGGCCTAATTTTCCAATCCCAGTTGAGCCAGGACCACAACCGGAAGAGCTCACTTGCAGATTGAGAATGTAGTTGGTGGAACCTGCACACAAGCTTACCATCAGGCTAAATCAGGAGACAAAAGACAAGTTAACAAAGCCACAGTTCAGGGTAGGTGGATAAAGTTCAGAATCAATGAGACAGGCTAAGGATCAGGGCAGGTAGAATCAGGATCATGGTCAGAGAGTCTAGCAACGGTTCAGTTCACTGGAGGCTCTATTGGAGTAACGGAGCCAACAACAGAGAACTAGATCTTAACACAGACAAGGGCTGAATGAAAGACAGGTCACTAATAAAGCAAAGCAAAATAGCTCTGGACAATCTGGCAAACAGAGCATACAGTACACAATCCTACGTTACTGTAGACTTTCAAGATATGGGAACTTGTTTCTGCACTGCATCCTCCTACATCTCATCTCTTGTTTTCAAACACACTCCCACTTGCCATCTTCGCTCTGCACAATATCTGCTTCTCTCTGTATCTCTCATTTGAATTCCTGTGACTGGAGGCGTTCTGACTTGTAGCACTTACACCTTCTGTGTCCCAACATCACCTTCCCCTAGACTGTAAACTCTCACAATCAGGGCTGTCCTATGTTCTGTCTGTACTGTTTTACATCGTTGTGTGTCTATTCCCTATTGTACAGCACTGTGGTGCTATGTAAATAAAGGATGAGAATAATAATACTATTCTCACTTTTTTTTTTTAAAGAAATAGTAATGTTTCACAATAAAAGCAGCTCAAATTAATCTTCATAGTATTTGGGCCATGGAGAGTGTTATTTCAATACTGTCAGAGTTGTAGTTCAAGACTAATTGAATGATAAAGTATTCCCTTCACACCCCTTTTACTGATGAGACACTGCTCACTTCAGAGCAGCAAGGTGGTGTCCAGATGGATCGCAGAGAGGGACAATCTTCAGTAAGCATAAGGAAAAACCTGTCAAGGGGGCATAGCTTTCATTGTTTTCACAGTAAGAAGAGTGTCCCTTGCTGTGATCTCTCTGGTCAAGTGACCAGATTACACATCTGAGGGGAGGCGGCCTACGCTAGGTGAAAGGGACAGGAGAGGGATACTTTATCATTTAATTACTCTTGTACTACAACTCTGACAGTACTGAAATAACACTCTCCTTGATTCAAATACTATGAAGATTAATTAGAGCTGCTATTTTTGTGAAACATTACTATCCCTTTAAATAAAACGGTTACCAAGAGCACCAACTGGTGTCCAAAGGGCATTTTTCTAACAATCCATTCTATGAGAGAGCTTGTAGCTCTCCATAATAAGGAACATCACCACCTGGTGACTAGACCTTCTCTTACATTCTACCACTAGCTCCTAATTTTGAGGGATGCCTCAGCTGTACTGACCACACCCACATTCTGAATTGTGGGTGTGACCAGAACAATCTATGTGTCTGCACCAACTTTATACCCCTTTATAGGCTATTATTTAACTCCTTGGATCCTAGAGACATCTTCAACACATTGATCTGCAATTCAGTGGCGATCTCTCTAGCACCCAAGGAGCTAAAGCTTTTTTCGTTCTTGCTTGTTATAGACCAAAGGTATTTTCTGTGCCAGGAAACAGTGGATGGAACTGGGGACAGGGACATGAGGAGTGGGGTGTGGTCATGGGCGGAGCTAAGGACACCTAGTGTGATTTGCCTTGCATCACCTGTGAGGTAAATTCAGCCCTGCCCTGACTATCACCTGATGAAAGGAGCCTTAAAACTGCAGCAATTCAGTGATTTATATCTTCATTAAAGGGGAAAACTCACCTCCAGTAAATCCTTCTTATACGAACCTTGCATGCCAATAAATGTTCAATCCATTTTTATATTATAAATGTTCTATTGAAAGAGACATAAGCTTTAGAATCTAACTGCGAGATGTCACTTCAGGACAGGCTGTGGCACCGCTCTGTACCACAGTGTGTCAATCTTCGACTCTTCCCCACCCCAGTTTTTCCCCGTTACTACCTCCTCTTCTCATGGAGGAATCCAGCATGTGGCCTGGAGCGCTCTCTTGCCAAGGAGAGCACTCCAATCCACATGGAGGATTCCTCCATCCTAGGATTAGGGGGTAACAGAGAACAACTGGGAAGGTGAAGAGGCGAAGATTCACAGGCTGCGGTAAAGAGTTGTGCCATAGCCTGTCCTGAAGTGACGTCATGCGGTTAGATTATAAAGACTATATCTTCATCAACAGGGCGTTTAAAAATAATAATAATAATAAAAAAAAATGTTTTGAACATTTATTGGCAAGCAAGATTAATATAAGGAGAACTTTACTGGAGGTGAGAGTTCCCCTTTAAAGGGACAGTAATACCTTGACACCAATGCAGCTTCGATTGATCCTTCTATAAAGAGGATCATGTAACGCTTTAAAGGATTCCTCTCCAGACCCTTTTACAGCCTGCAAGCCGCCTCCCCTTAGATCTGGAATCCGGTCGTGGAACCAGACAGTGGACAGTTAGGGACAATCTTCATTCACAGAGAATAATGACCCCCCTTGATGAGGGAGGGCAGGATTTTCCTTATGTTCAGTGAAGATTGTCCTTCATTGCACTCCATCCGGCCAGTGAAAGAGGCAGCATGACGTCTGTAAAAGGGGATGGAGGGGAAATCCTTGAGCAGTAAATTATTTTTGAACTACAACAAGGATCATATTAAAATAATGCATTACATGATCCTCTTTATAGGAGGATCAATCGGAGCTGCATTGGTATTGGTATTACTATCCCTTTAATCAGATATGGCAATGTCACAAAAGGCAACTCTGTATGTAATGCAAAAAAGCTCCAAACCTCTGGTTTGTCACACAGCACTCTTACTGAAGCTGTTTGCCCATAGTGATTTGGCTGAATGGGTACACGTGAAGGTCACCATTCAGGAATAAATATCTGCAAGGCTACTAAAATGAGGTAAGAGGGCTAATTTTATGGTTGCTAAGCCAGGTTTAGGTGATACTGACGCTCATGAACCAAGAAGAATTGCACCATAGGGTACAAATTACAATTCACGTTTATTTAACTGGGGATTTTAACCCCATGAATTCTTGAGAGGTCTGCAACGCATAACTTATAGCATTAAAGTAACTGGAACATTTTGGACAGGATTCCAATGAAGTTTTTTCTATAGATTTCCCCACAGACTTCAATTGATATCTGTGAGATGAAACCAGTAATAGTATTTATCATCTAAAATGGCATCAAAACCTATATTTGTCCCTTGTGCAATTTGTTTTCTCCAGAATTGCCCTCATCTCTTTAGTGCACCACCCTCATTTCCCTTTACACATTGAATAAAATGCCACCCAGTGGTAAACAGAGGAACACTGGCATTTAGAGGGCACAGCACAAATAAGGAAGTGCAGAGGAAACGCGCTTACCACATATTGCAAAAATTAGCACAAGCAATGTCACTTATCTTCATTCTTTAACCCTCTGAGTGCCAAAGGGGTATGCAACGCATTGCTTTGTGTACCCCTCTGGTACTCAAATGGTTAAGGACTAGAGGACTGAGTGATGCATAACTGTTACCAGAATATCTGACTACATCCAATAAAGCCACAAAAAACATCAAAATTGGATGTAAGAGGCCATGGCTCAGTTGACTGGCTACCCAGACACGCCTCACATATATATTTTCCAGATAAGACAGTTACAATAACAAGGCTTGCGTTAATTGCCCCATAAGACCTGATGACCACGTACCCCATGTTAGTCAGCTCTCGGTGAGCATGTATATATATTTATAAGGAATAGCAGCGATTAACCACTAAAATGTCAAGGTTCAACATATATTTTTGTCACGCCTTTGGTTATTCTTAAATGTTTTGTTGTGGTGAAATCATCTGGTTTCAAATCAAATGACAGCCAAGCCGTAACATAGTAAATTTGGTTGAAAAAAGACACAAGTCCATCAAGTTCAACCTTTGCCTCATAACCCAGTGACATGAGGATTATATAGCTTTCCTGCTGCCAATTAAGTTAGTCTTTATCAGACCTTCCTGTTATCCCCACTAATACAAAGTATAACCCTGTATGTTCCCTTTTGAAAGAAATGTATCTAATTTTCTCTTAAAAGTATCCATTGTATCTGCCATAACCACCTCCTTGGGCAAGCAATTCCATAATTTAACAGACCTTACTCTAAAAAAACCCTTTCCTCTCTGCTGAAGTTGAAACCACCTTTTCTCTAATCTCAAGGGGTGTCCCCTGGTTATTTGATCAAGCCTTGGAATGAATAGACCACAGAGAGATCCTTGTATTTACATCTCATATACTGGTACATTGTCATAAGATCTCTCAGTCGTCTTTTTCTAGAGAAAATAAATAAATAACAATCCAACTCTTTAAAGGGATAGTATTACTTCAAAATTACTATCCCTCATATTGTAGCCCTTAATGAACTGAGTTAAATGACACCAGCGGCATCTCTCAAACCTTTATGGTTTAAGAGATAGCCACTTTCAAAGTTTCCTCTCCCCTTTTGTCAGCGTTCTGCTGCCAGCAGGAGAATCCGGTCTCTGAATCAAGTGGAGGCTCTTCAGCAGAGCCGATATCTTGTTATGGAAGGAAAAATGATTAATTAAAACAGTCTTCTAAGTGTGCTTGGTAACCAAGCACATGTATAAGACTGTTTCAATTAATCATTTTTCCTTCCATAACGAGATATCGGCTCTGTTTAAGAGCCTACGCCTGTCCCGGGACCGGATTCTCCTGCTGGCAGCAGAACGCTGACAAAAGGGGAGAGGAAACTTTGAAAGCGCCTATCTCTTAAACCATAAAAGTTTGAGAGATGTCGCTGGTGTCATTTAACTCAGTTTATTAAGGGCTACAATATGAGGGATAGTAATTTTGAAGTAATACTATCCCTTTAACTATTTGAGTGGCAGAGAGGTATCCAACGCATTGCAGTGCAGCCTTTTATTACTTAGACTTTGCTACTCCCACTTCTGTGAGCAATCCCATTATAAGCTTACAGCCCTCTGTGCATAGGTTTCCCCTGGACTTGTCCTCCCCAGAGCTGATGCAGCAGAAGCACAAGCAGCAGCTGATGATTCCTATTGGCTGCTGTGGCATCACACCCACATACACAACCAATAGTAATGAGGCTGCAACTAGTAGCTTCAACTCTTTCAGGCGATGTAAGTAGATGCTTGGGAGGACCTGTATAATTGCAGATGTATATCTGGGGATAAACTAGTATAAAAATTGAGATTTAACACTTTTTTTTATTTTTTCATGTTAGTTACCCGTTAAACCCTTAAGGACCCATGACGTGCCAGGACTGTCATGGGAAACTTCCCTAAAAGACCAGTGACAGTCCTGGCACAACATGGATTTCAGTGCACGCCATTTGGGGAGCCCTGAATCCGATCGAGTGAAAAAATAAAAATATGCTCAGTGGTCCTTAAGTGCTGGTTGCGGACTTTAAGGGGTTAAGCCCACAGCTGCTTTGCAATGTTTTCGAGATATCTTCAGCATCAGTGAGTTTAATATAGCATCAATATGAAATTGCATTTTAATTGTTTTAGATACCTGTAACTCTAAATCAAATTACTAGGGTAAAATAAAGAATCGGGTAATAGTTAACCATGTAATCATATGACTTGTCATTATACATTTATTACAGTTCAAGCTGTTTCTTTATACACATGAAACGTTGGTAACAGCACCTCCTGTCTGTTGTACAGAGAGATATTCTGTTGAATTGTGTGTGAGACGTGAGTCACTGACTACAGTTGCTCATGGATGTGATAATAACAGCGTCACCACTTTGTGACAGTTTAGGTAAAAAAAACTGCCATATTAGGAAAATAGCATTATGTTTTGTTTTTTTTTTCCATAATACAACATTACCAGTCCTTTAACCTTTTAATCCCAGTGACGCGTCAGGACCATCACCACTGTACTTGGTTAAAGAGCTGGTGACGGTCCTGTCATGTCTTTTTTTACTCACAGTGCTCCTGCGGGGTCTGAAATTGACAGCTCCAAGTCTGGAGAGGTAACTAACAGAACCCCCCCCCCCCCCCCCCGTTTGGTGCACCGGCACACGTTATCAGTCACGTGTGCTAGTGAGCCGAAACTTCCCTATCTGGGAATCCAATCCCAGGACCACTGGCTCTTAAGGGGTTAAGGAGAATGGGTGTGCAAAACATTGTGAAGAAATATGTTACACCCCCTCCGGCCATTAAGGGGTTAAGGGAAACTTAGCATTTTACCGAATCCAGTTTGAGAACCATTGCTCTCTCTCAGCTAGATTTGCCTAGCTAAGAGTTCTTTTACAGCAATAATGTGTGACACTAGATGTATTTCTTTATTATGTACTGGAAATAAACAGCTGATTAGGCTGCAGAACTCCCTTTGAGATATACACACACACATTGAGCAGTTTACATTATTCCCTTCTCTAATCTCTCTTCACAGTGCTAAGTAAGACAAGAGGATCAGAATGTTACATGGCATAGAAACCGCTGCACACCCATTTTGTTCATGTTAGCCCTTTAAACACTTTACTTCTAAGGACTCCTTGGAGCACATGGGGGGGGGGGCATAGCAGTGAAGTGATTAAGGACCAGAGGGTTGTGCAACATATTGTCATACCTGGGAACTCTCTGGATTTGCTTTGGAGACTTAACTCTTTGAGTGCCAGTAGGGTATCCAACGCATTGCAAAGTGTTAATTAGCAGATCTCTGAGGACAGAGGCTGATTCTTCAGTTCGGCAGTAACCCTGCTCACTCCTGTTCCGCCCACTCCCACCCTGTTCCACCCACTTCTCTTCCCATTTCTGCACAAGCTCCACCTTGCTGCTTCACAATTCCTCCCTCCCTGATTAAGCCCCACCCAAATTATGAGCAAATTGCATCCTTTGGACAGTCCCGCCCCCATCCTTCTATGATACTCTGGGAGGTCTGGGTTTCACGTTCCTCAGGTATGCATATTGCTTTGCAATGCACTGCACACCCTTCTGGTCCATAAATGGTTACATTTAACCCCTTAAGGACCAAGGACATACATATTTGTCATGGGGAAAATGTGAATTAGCAACCCATGACGTGTATGTAGGTCATAGAAATCAGGGGTCCCCGCGCAGCTGCATGCCGTTCGAGGACCTCCAATTCCATTGGAAAAAAAAAAAAAAAATACCCTGTGGTCCTTAAAGGGATAGTAATACTTAAAATGTAAAAAAAAATATGTTGTAGGGTTTATCCCCCTGAGTAAAACAAGAGTACTCCCACTGCTGAAAGATGTTTCATTCAAAAGTTATTAATTTTCAAAGTTGAATTTTTTAGGTGCAATATCACAGTGGCCTGAAATTGTACAGTGGCGCTGTTGCTACACCATCCTATGGAGATTTTTGGTCAACTGACCAGAGCTGTCCATAGGATCGTGTAGCAACAGCGCCACTGTACAGTTTCAGGCCACTGTGATATTGCACCTAAAAAATTCAACTTTGAAAATTAATAACTTTTGAATGAAACACCTTTCAGCAGTGGGAGTACCCTTGTTTTACTCAGGGGGATAAACCCTACAACATATTTTTTTTTACATTTTAAGTATTACTATCCCTTTAAGTGTTGGCAGTGAGGCTGGTCCTTAAGGGGTTAAAGAAACCTAAAAACAACTGTGGCTGATGAATTTTGAATAGTTAACGAATAAACCAACTGCGTCATAGAGGGAGAAATAAAAATCCCAAATGACTTAAATGTTGATTTCTAACTTCTTGAATGCCGGAGGGAGTATCCAACACATTGTGAAAACATCTCTAGTATTCCAGGGGTTAAACAGCCCATTTAAATCAATGAAAATGTTTATTTGTTCCCTATGTTGAAGCTGGTTTGCTCTAGAATTGTTCCAGGTCTTCTTAGTACATTAGACTGATTGCTACAAGTCTATATGACTTAATTTCACATTATTATATTTCTAGTTTCTAACATTTTGCACCAGTTTCCTTGATTAGTTAATGGGCTTTTTCCTCTTCTGATATATTTACTTTCCTATTCCATAATTATATCACTCAGGTATGGCCGCCATACATGAAGCTGTACTCTCTGGGAACTTGGATTGTGTGAAGTTGCTGGTGAAATATGGAGCAGACATAAACCAGAGAGATGAGAATGGATGGACTCCGCTCCACATGGCATGCAGCGATGGGCACCCGCATATTGCCAGGTGAGGCCTATACAGGGTGTCTGTACCATAGTGTTATGAAAATTCTGCAAATTTGGCACTCAAAGGGTTAAATCACTGCAAATTTCCATTTTTCAATACGATGCAGCTGGTTTGCTCCAACACTGCTCCTCTTTAACCCCTTAACGACCCTTAACAGTTCTGGCACATCATGGCTGGATTTGCGTTAAGGACCCATGATGTGCCAGGACCGTCATGGAATTCAGGGCTCCCCACATGAACTGGATGCGAAAAAAAAAAAAAGGTCCGTGGCCCTTAAGTGACGGAAGCATGATGCGTAATCGACCGTCCTTAAGGGGTTAACGTACGGGCCCTATTCATCGAGCTAATGCTGCATGTTGTGGTTTTACAGTAATAATGTACACAGCATGACAAACAGCTTGCCTCGCAGCGTGACCTGAGAGTGGACCCCACTTCAGCATCATGGACATACATGCAGGGCTGAATTTACATCCAAGGCACCCCTAGGCAAGGAACTCTTGGTGCGCTTAGCTCCACCCATAACCATAGTTGGGAACTCTCCAGATCTGTCCCAGAGACTCTGGTTTTGACTCTGCATTACTGGGTCTCCGGGGCAGAGGTTGATTCTCTGGATGTCGAGAGTTTCTACTGAAACTCTGCCCATTTCTGCTCTTTCCCAATCTATTCCTCCCATTTCTCCTCCTTCCCAAGCCTATTCCTCCTACTTTTTCTATGTTTCTTAAGCTTCTGTTTCTTATGTTCCTCCCATTTCTCCTCCTTCCCAAGCCTATTCCTCCTACTTTTTCTATGTTTCTTAAGCTCAAGCCACACCCTTTGTGACTCAAATCACATAATTTATCTCCCCCAGTGACACCACAGGACTTCCCTCTGGGAAGACAACAAGAAAAAGTTCCCAGTTATGCCCATGACCACACCCCCCATTTTCACATGGCTCCACCCCCAGACCCATCTACTATTTCCTGGCACAGAAAATACCCTTGGCCTATAACAAGCAAAGCCACGAAAAGGCCTTAACCCCTTGGTTGCTAGAGAGATCACCAAAGCATCGCTTCGCAATGCGTTGGCGATCTCTCTAGCATCCAAGGGATTAAATAATATCTTGTAAAGGGGTAAAAAACTGGTGCAGACACATGGAAATTGCTCTGCCCATACCCACAATTCAATTTGCAGGTGGGGCCAGCACAGCTAAGGCTACCCTCAAAATTTTGAGCTCAAGGCAGTTACCTACTATTGGGAAATCCGGCCTCTATATATGTGACTGATGACTGAAACGTGATGTTGCTGCTCTCTTCAGGGTGGCCGGAGAACGTTACCTTCAAGCACTAGTCTACATGTGCCAAGGACTTGGCATTATCCTGAGGCACAGACAGAGGACCACCAGAGTAACTGGACTGATGGCCAAACAGGGCTAGAACTGGGACAGGGGGAGATAGGGGCCAGTCCTCCTGCAGTAGGAGACTGTTGTCACTAACTTTATTGGTTGCCAAAAATAATGATGCATTTTATACATTTGCAATATTGTCAAAATCAATAAAGAGACTCTGACAGGTTCCTGATCAAACTGATTGTTTTTCTCTGGGCATGACCTGATTGGTCACAATGACCTCTGCAGCCCAGTGGGGAGACCTATGGGGCTGTTGTTGGAGCTCCAGAGGTAGGGTATAAAGGTCAGAATCCGTACTACACTCCGAGATAGTTTATGCTTGGCTAAGTTCCAGCTGGGTGGGCACATGCTTAGGCCTTGCTCCAAAGTTCAATGTTCCTATATACTAAATCCTTTTGTACCCTGCTCTGGACTGATCGCCATTCCAGTTTGCAACATCAAATCTATGGCAGAAATCCAAGCCTGGCTCAGGACTTCCGTCACAAGGACAAACAAAAATGCCCGCAATTCAAATTGATTTACTGGGCTTTTAACCCATTGAATTGTAGCGAAGTCCTCAATGCATTGCAAGAGGGTAATAGCCCCATTTAACTAAATGGGAATGCTAATTTCCTCCTATAGTGAAGCTGGTGTGATCCTCATTTGCTCATCTTTTGCTATCTGCATAAGGCCCTAAGTTTTTCTCTTTTCTTTTCCCACCAGGTATCTTCTTTCACTCGGAGCACAAAGAGATGCTGTGAACGATGATGGGGAGAAGCCATGTCAGCTAATAGATTCAGACTGTGAAGAGTTATTGCAGATCTTCCCTCCGGAAGGAGGAGACTGAATGTCTCTGGACCTGTACCTACCCCCAGAGGGAGGCTTTCTGACTTTTGCTGCCCCCTAGAGGTGGGGTTTGGAGCTAAGACTGCAGAGGATTCCACTGGATCCTTGCATATTTAACCCTTCCCCATGTCTGAGGAGATTGTGTGTGATCAGCCAAGGTCACCTATGGTGTACGGTGGGAGAAACAAGGACAATATGGATATCTATCCCACCACAGCAATGAAAGCTTCTGTCTGTTTCAGTTCCCAAACCAACAAACTTTAAGGGTGGACAGTATGTGTGCAAGCACTACCATGACTGGAACTCAATCAGCCCTAGGCAAAGAACCCAAGGTTCCCTTAGTCCCTTCCCATGAATTCATCGAAGCTCCACCTCGTACATGAAATGCCCGTAACATAAATACAAGCATATTAGAAGATATCAACCCCCTTGGATGCTAGTCATATCTCCAATGCACTACTTCTGCATTGTGTTGGATCCCTCTTTGGTATCCAAAGGGTTAAATAGTGACAAAATAAATACAGTTCAATAAGTTAGCCACTACTATATACCAGAGGCAAGTGTCTGGTGCAGGGTCAATGGGATTGCTTTGGCCACACAATTCACAATATGGGTGTGGCCAACACAGCTGAGCTGCCTCTCAAAACGTATAGCTCTAGGTGATTTCCTATTCTACCTAATGGGAACTCCAGCCCTGTGTGTTCTGAATTAAGAGAGAAATAGCACTGCCTAATCCTAACTCCCACTTTAGTTACTATGGGAAAAATCCTAATGACTTAACATTATCAGTCAATCCTGGATGTCATGTGCAGGGAGACGGACATGACAGCTGCTAGCAGAATCACAGGCATTCCTTGGAACTTTTGTCTTCTACAGCAGTGGTTCTAGAGCAGTGATTCTCAGCCCGTGCCCTCAGTGGCTATTAACAGGCCAGGATTTGAGAATTTCCTTTTAGGAGCACAGGTGAGTTAATCAATACGACTGAGACTCTGATCAACACACTTGTGTTCTAGCAGGGAAATTCTTAAGTCCTGGCCTGTTTCTGGCCACTGAGGGCATGGGTTGAGAACCTCTGTTCTAGAGTCCCCGAAGAGTGCTCATGTGGTACCACTGGGGGTTATAAATGACGTCACTGGCGTCAAAAGGAGTGGGTCTTAATTGCAGGTGTGGGGGGGGGGGGCTTAACCTGTATTATAAAGTGCACAGGGAGTGGGAGAAACAGGGTGGGAAGGAGGAGAAGTGGGCAGAGTTTCAGAAGAAACTCAGCACCACCAGGGTATCAGCCTCTGTCCCCGGAAACCTGATAATTAACTGCAAAAAACGGAGTCTCTGAGGCAGATCCAGAGAGTTCTAAGGTATGATCACAGGAGACAAACTCTATCCGTTGCACATTGTAACCTTAACCCTTTAAGGAACTGACAGATGTGCAATGCATTGTGTATACCTATAGTTCTTAAACAGATAGGTAGATTCATGTACTCTGACTGCTTCAGTTTGAAAAAACTGCCAGTAACCGTCATGTCCACCTCCACGGACGGGACATCCAGGACTGACTGAAGATGTTATCTCTTGATCAAAGGCAAAAGGGCAAAATTAACTCGGGTCATTTAGGTTTTCTGGTCATAGTAAGGTAAGTGAGGGACATTTTTAAGAGGTGTTACTTCTCCTATAAAGGGATAACTTCAGTTGTATTCACTGAAACTGATACACTTAGAATAGGATAAATTCAAGGGCAAACCAACTGCAACATGGGAATCAAAAATCCAAATTGATTGAAATGGGGTTGTTAATCCTTTCAGTCTACAGAGGTCTCCAACGCACAGATTTGCAACTTGTAGTAGACCTCTCTAGCATTGAAGGGGCAAAACCCCATTTAAACCAATGTGAATTTGGAGAATGTTCTGTCTTGTGATCATACCTGGGAACTCTCCGTATCTGGCCCAGGAGACTCTGGTTTTCAGACTGAATTACCAGGTTTCTGGGGACAGAGGCTGATTCTCCGGCAGTGGTGAGTTTCAGCTCCTTCCTACCCTGTTCCTCCCACTTCTCCTCCTTCTCACCTTGTTCTTTCCACTTCTCCTCCTTCCCACCATGTTCCTCCCACTTCCCCTCCTTCTCACTGTTCTTACATCACCCTGTCCCTCCCACTTCTCCTCCTTCTCACCCAGTTCCTCCCACTTCTCCTCCTTCTCACCCTGTTCCTCCCACTTCCCCTCCTTCTCACCCTGTTCTGCTCACTTCCCACCCACTCTATGACACAAATATGATTAAGCCTCACACTCTTTATTACACTAATCGCATCAATGACATCCTCTGGTCAGAGGCACATAAGCCCTCTCTGGGGACACAAGATGAGACAATTTTTAGATATGCTTATGATGCTGTTGGTTTGTTCCAATTCACTGTAGCCCATCAGCCACAGTATATGCACAGTGCCTGCATACATGCAAGTGTACAATACAGACCATACGCACAGTCAAAAGTGGAGCAATTCTGAGCAAAACAACTGCGAAACAGGGGAAATCCCATTGGTTTAAGTATTTAACCCTGTGAATGCTACACGTCTCTAAAGCATTGTGAAGTGATACACTGGAGACCTCTAACATTCAAGGAGTTAACCCATTGTGGGCCACAGGACATGCAATGCATCGCTCTGCAATGTGTTGCACGCCCCTCTGGCACTCAAAGGGTTAAAAGCCCAACTGAAATCTATGGGAATTTTGGACTTTGTATTTGTTCTCTATGGATCACTTGAGTTAGCTCAGAATTGCTTCAGTATTCTTTGTGGATATGGCCCCCTATATGTGAATGTGGTGCTAAGAAATATTTGTGAGAGTTCCAGAACAAACACAGGGCCCTGCAGAGTCCTTCTAAGGAGAGTTGATAGGTTTATCCTCTTGCGTTTCTCCACTGCCTAGACCAGGGATTCTCAATGTTAGTCCTCAGAAAGCACCAACAGGTCAGAGTTTTCAGGTTATTACTAGTTGATTATAAGTGGCTAATCAGTGGGGAGAATGTACTATGCACAAGAACAGACACTGGAATTGATCTTCAGTCCCTATGCCTGTCTACTGTCAATTTACTAAGCTACGTATGTCAGATTTCTTCTCCTTAATGACCGGCCGACGCAGCTAGCAGTTAAGAACCATGGGTGCTGCAATGGATTCCGGGGTCCCCAAAGTGGCATGCAGCTGCGTGGGGACCCCAGAATTCCATGACATGCCAGGGATGTCACTGATCCTTAATTGCCAAAGGTCCTGGCATGTCAAGGGCCCTTAAGGGGTTAATACTGACTGAACAACAGAAGGACATAGGGGCAGTCTGTGTCCATCTGGGGGAGTTCCTTTTCCTTTTAGATCAATGTAGCCAGCCCCAGAGCATATGCTATAGGGATGATGAAAGGGATTTTGCCAGCATCAAAGTTCTAAAGATGGAGGAGATTGTCTCCTGGTATGTACTACAGAGGTCATTCACTGTACTGCATACCCTGTGGTAATGCGTTGTATACCCTCCGGCACTCAAATGGTTACTAAGTAAAATGTAAAGGGGCGGGAGGGGTAAACTTCATAATATAATTTCATTGACACTACAGAGATATGAACAGCGCCAATGATATAAACTATATGGAACAATTGTTGCTTATGCTATAATGAAACATTACTAACCCTTTAAAAGAGAACTAACAATTCCTAATAATAGCCCCAGATTATCTTACTATAAACCATAAATTCCAAATGGATCTTATGAATGTTTTTCTTTTTCCTTTGCTCAGTCAATTTGTCACTCCCAGATGACAAAGCAATGGTTGCACACCCCTCTGGTTCTCAAAGCGTTAAGATTTCCATGAGCAGTGTTTGAGGCCCAGTAGTTCTGCCAGCAACTGTCATGTCCACCGACATGGACATGACATCCAAGACTGACTGACCATGTTAGCTTCTGAACCAAGGTACAATTCAGAGGCCATTAGAATTTACTGATGAAAGCATATTAAATATGGTATTAATATTAGGAGGTGTTAATTATCCTTTAAAGAGTAAAGTAGGCTGATGCACTGTGTTTCAGTTACAAAAAACTGCCATCAACTGTCCTGGCTGCTTCCACGTTGATGACATCCAGGACTGACTGAAGATATCTCTTGAACAAAGGAGAAATTAATTAGGGCCATTAGGAATTTTGGACATAGTAAGGTAATTGGAGATTATTATTAACAGGTATTAGTTCTCCTTTAAAACCTGATCTGCTGGTATGTCTCAGACTGGCATTGAGAATCAATGGCCTAGAGAAGGGGTTGACAGCCTTTTGGCTCTCCAGCTGTCAAAGATTGCAACAGCTGGCTGGGGATCATGTGTAGTTCTTAACAACTAGAGAGCCATAGGTTGCCTACCTTTGGTTAAGGGTATTTTGCAGGAAAATAATGTCCTGTAGTTACGTCAAGGCAGGGCAAAATGTGGATATCCTGATTGTTGTTGGACTACAGCTTACCATCCTTAGATATCCATTGGCCAACTGAGGATTTTTTTTTAGTTTTAGTCCAACAGCTGGACAGCCACATGTCCTCATGATTACAAAGCTGCTGTCTAATTCCTGCCTGGACTCAGTCAAACAGTGTCTGGATGTGGGAACTGTAGGACATAGGTGCAATGAGCCTAGGCATTTTGCACTGGATTGTGGGTAGATTGGTCTGCACCAGGTCTGACCTACTTTGCACCTATGTATAAAAGTGATCCACTGGAAAATGCCATCTCTGTACTGGCCTCAAACCTGCCTGTGGTAGACAGGCAGGCATGTTAATGTAAGCCGATATCATCAGGATTCATTTTTGCTCTGACTCAATGCTAATGATAAAACACAAATACACAGATTCATGGGAAGCTCAAAATTACTTTTTCTTACAGGTATAGATTACTAGATGTTGTCATATTTGTCCCTATGTCTGTGTCAAATCACAGCTATACCAGTTTTTACCTTGAATTGAACCAAAGACCTTCTAGCTATAACACCTGATCTTTCTAAACGAACGCACTAGTGTAGAAAAATCAGGCAATCTGGATGTCGTTCAGACAGGTGCAGTGTGAGTGTGGGCGAGTGAGTGTGTGTGTTTAAGGGTTTCCTTTACCATTGCTCTACCAAATCCCGCGTTGTCTAGTGTACCAACCCCCCCCCCCGCGCAAACACCCTCCTTAACCCCTCCACTGCCATTCTAATTTGCAATACCATGGATTGCAAATCTGATGGCAACAAGAGGGTTTAATGTATATCACAGTAAAAAAAAAGAAAATACAGCCCTAATAAACTATTCTCCCACCACCTCCCTCCCAATATCCTAATCAAACTTTCTGCTGCCGGTTCTACTAGTGCACACCTACCTGGAAATGGAGGGTTAATTTGAGGTTAGGACAAACAGCATTTGCAGGATGTTAGTGTGGCGTTTTTAGCTTGCCTTAACCCCTCTGTTGCTATGCAGTGTGTTACAATCAACTCCATCAAATGGGGAGTTAACTCAGAGAACCTTTATGGGTGTCAAGATGGTTTTCAGGGAAAGAGGTCACTGTAGATTCATTCAGGGGACCTGAACCAAAGACAAGGGAGTAGATGTATGGTCTGCTTACATCTCTTACACCCAGATTCGATAAAACTCCAGCCAGCCTTGACCAGGAAATCTGCCTTTAGTACTACAGGACGCTTTAGTACATAGGTGCACACCAGGCATGGCACAGGAGGATCAATACATTTATAAAGCTCTCAGACCCAATCCGCGTATTGCTAGTACATGCCCTCCAATGTCTTAACTGTGCATTCCTCTGCAATACACAGTGTCTGACTTTGCAATGCTTTTACCCTCATGCTGCTATACTCTGTGTCTGGCATTGTAATGCTCAGAGTCTCATTCTGCAATGTCTTCTAAGACTAATCCAAGATATGGGATTCCTAGTACTAACATTGTGACAATCTCAACTTTACAGAAATAATACTTTTTAATTAAATAAATGTATGAATTGTAGGGCTTTTCCAGCTGAATAAAAAGGACACTCCTGATACTGGAAGGTGCTTCACGGCATCTTAAACATAATGTTAACAAAACTGCAATTTGAGACTCTAGTCATGAGGTGACACGGATAGTATTGCTATCTATGAAGAGCTATGATCCAACTATGGTTGAAAAAAAACAAAAAGTTCTCTCAAAAAAGCAGTAGAAAACTTTGTAATTATTTTCCAGCAGGTGAATGGAATTACCCTCAAGTTATTTAGCAGGAAAAGAATAACAATATACTGTATATGTTCATACTAAAACATTACTAATCATTTAATGTAGAATACCTACAAAATAATTATACTGCGGGGCTTTATTACTTTGTCTATATGTTTTATTACTAAACCTTTTGTCTATTTATTTCTTATTTTTAATGTTAATTAAAATTGTGTTCCACTTTTTTGTATGCATTTATTTGAAAATGCTAATAAAATCCTGTTGAAATGAAGAAGGGATGTGCTGTCACTGTACAAAAATAATACATTGAAATGAACATTTCTGGCTAACTCCTTGAGAACCAGAGGGATTTCAAGCCATTGCTACTGATAGGAATACTGCTGCAATATTTGTACTATTTCTTGTACTCAGCCCCAGATCACTTTAGGACCTCCTTCCCCTGGACACTTGCCATTTAGTTAGGGGGGTTACAGCAGATCCAACACGGCATAAAGCTTGCAATCGCCGCTCTGCCTGCTTCTCTATTTCATGCTTACATCATGACATAATGTATCACTCACATCCACACCCCAGAATGTAGGCACACATTTCAGGGTGTTGAATTCTGGGACACCAACATACAAAAACTGGAGGAGCAGCAAATTCAAACTTAATGGCCTTTGGATCTGCTCTGAACATCCCCACCCCACAATTAAGTTGCACGGGCCTAGGGGTAAGGATAATTGGCACAGGGAACAGGGCAAGACCCCCAAAAGGTAAGAGGTGTTTGTAATCAGTGCTCTTTGGGGAAGGGGCTGACACCAGGCACAAACAGCATTATTCAAATAATTTAAATGTACTGTAATTTGTGAACATCTGTCTGGTCTTCAGCACCCATTGTAGTATCTGAAGTTACTTATTCCCAGTTGCCTGTCCTGTATATGACCTGGAGTTTATACACTTTAATGACACCAAAGAATAAACTCCGGTTGAAACGTAAGTGATGGGGGATATGTCACTAGAGAAGCTGTAATGGATGATGAAGACCCCTTCGGTCAAGGATGGAAGTACTACATTGCATGAGGCTCCCCCTTCCATTCCCCTCCTCATTTCCTTCCCTCTTGCTTTATCCTCATTAATTTATCCTTTTACACAGTACTCTATGTTGAAAAAGACACAAATCAATCAAGTTCAATGTTTGCCATAGTATAGATAAGAAAAATAAAATTATAAGCTGTCCTGACTCCATCATTACATAGTAAACTAGGGTGAAAAGACACAAGTACTTTCCATTTCCTTCCTTTACTTTATCATCCTCTCCCCTTCCTAAATCCTTCCCATTTCCTGTTCTCTCCCCCTTCCTTTATCCTCCCCATTTTCTTCTCTCCCCACTTCCTTAATCTTTCCTATTAGGGAAGGGGAATAGGTAAGGAAGTGCAGAGAATAGAAACATAGAATTTGATAGCAGAGAAGAACCATTCGGTCCATGTAATTTGCCCATTAGTAGGAAAAATGGGCAGGCTAGATGGGCTGAATAGTTCTTATTTTTTGTCAAAACCTGTTTCTGTTCTCCACGTTTCCTTATCTTCTCCTGTTCCTTTATACTCCCCATTGCCTTCTCTTTCCCCTTCCTTAATCCTCTCCATTTCTGCCTCCCTTCTTCCTTCCATCTTCCCATTTCCTTCTCTGAGCCACACCAATGCAATGATTGTTACTTGGTTATGTTGTCTAGGCTTAAAGGTATTCTGGTGGTCTATGGTATCTTTTACTTTTGAATATCAGTTCTCATGGCTGACTCAGGACTAGTTTGCCAATTCTTTACAAAACCACACAGACACCCCAGCCTTGTTCCACTGGTTGTCACAGAATCACTGACACCCCACCTTGTTCCATTGTCAGTCACAGAAACACAGGACCTGTTTTGACACTACAAACTAGGAGGTCCACTGACAGCCAACCAACCAACCAAACATACACTCTCCAACACCCAAGCCTTGTTCCACATATCCAATGTTAATCAAAAAATTACAGATACGCTGCTTGACATCCCAGTCTTGTTCCACTATTCACTGGTAGCCACAGACTCACACAAACAATGACACCGCAGTCTTGCTTCACTGGAAGCAAGATAATGCACTATCCAGAACTACAGCATTTGTAGTCATAGAACTAAAATATACTGACATCCCAGCCTTGTCCCGTTGGTAGTAATAGAAACACATGTACACCATCTGACATCCCTAGCCATGTTCCATAAGTCCACTATCCTAGATCCCGCTTTAAGTCGCTGCTTGCTTCCATGTTGGATAGGCAGATTCAGGTCACGGTCCTATTAGGCTGAGTAGGTAACATATCGATTGCAGGACCTTGCATTCCAATACAACACACACACTGCACAATTCAGAGGCGACCTGATAAGACTCCCCTACACATGGACTGCGCCGGGCACCCTATCTTATGGGGACTTTAACTCTTTGAGTGCCAGAGGGGTATGTGAACCCCTCTGGCACTCAATGGGCATACCTGGCAACTGTCAGGATTTGACCCTGAGATTCAGGGTTTCAAACCAAATCTCAGGGTGACGGGCCACATTCTCATCCAGTGTGTCCTCCTATATGATTTACACCAATTTACTGCTTATTGTCCAAATCCATGACATTTCTACCAGAAAGGCAGGAGGACAAGTCCTGCTTGCCTTATGAGTGTATAAGAAGTTCTATCTCAGAACTATAGCATTTGAAAGGTTCCTTAAAAATTGACTGGATTATCTCTGGTTTAGAGCAAACATTGACATAACACATATAATCTGCTTTCTTGTGGGCGTTAAGGGTTAATATTTCAAATATCTCAGGGTGAGCTCATTTCAAAAGTTTCCAGGTATGTCAATGGGTTAAAACAGACAGCCGGGCCCTTCACAGATGCCACAGCCCGCCAAATAAGCGCATTTGCTACGCACATTGTAACCGGACAGGGATGCAATAAACGAGGACTTAACCCTATGAGTGCCAGAGGGGTACCTATCTAGCACTCAAATGGTTAACCCCATGCTTCTTTTGGTTTGACTGGCAGTCTCACTCCAGCCAATCCCGAGACAGTATAAGTTCGCCACGTTTCCTTTAGTGTTGCGCTGTCCAGATACTTTACAGCGCTTGCTGTGCGGCCTTGTTATTTCCACCGTGCCCCTTCTTGTAAAGTCCCGTTACCCGAAGCTACTATACACTAAGTAACCTCCGCCATACCTAACGTATAACTTCCAGACTTACTCAGACCTCCACCAACGTCACAACTAACATTTCCGGTTGGGGCCCGCGCATGACAAGTGGTATCCCGCGGCTGCTGTGACGTCATTTCCGCTGTGGGCCTGCCAGCTGGAAACCGGAGAAACAGCGGAGGGGTGAGGAAGCCAAACCTTCCAACTGTACCTGTGTACCAGCGACGGTACTTGTTTGTGCTATTGTACCTTATGAAATAAATCAAACGTTTTGTAACAGTTTGTTTCAGCACAGAAAGAAGAAAAAGCTCTTCTTTGTTTATTCGTTAGTTTCCAGAGAGAAACTAGAGCACGGGAATACAACGTAACGAGAATGGTGTTAAATGACAGATAAATATATTATAAATTAAATATATGCCATAGGGTTGCCAGATCATCCCTTTAAAAGAGAACACATATGAAAAATGCCTGCTGCTGGGCTCCAGTGGTTAATTATTAGAGAGCAGTGGTTCCCTTGTAGCAATACAGCAGGTATTTTTCACGTTTCCTCTTTTAATCCTTTGAGTACCAGGGAGGTATCCAATGCTTTGCAAGAGACAATCTGGCAACGTTATGGCCTTTTCCTTGCGCACCACTGTTGTGATGGCTTTTATAGAGCAGTATGACATCCTGGTGTACAGATACAGTCAGTGGTCTTGGCTCCCAGCTTCTGGATTCTGTTATCCCTGCTTTTAAAACTCAATATTAAACCTGTATTTGATGTGCATGCCATTAAATAGTTAATAAGATCAGAGCTTCTTGAACAGTAACCCTTTTATTTTTTTAAATGATCTGTTCTGCAAGTGGATTATAATATAATGTCAAAGTGCTTATGCTTTTTGTTATTTTTTTCATATTCACCTATTTTTTACACTTTTATGTTCCTTACAGAGAACTTTTTTATTTTTTCTTCAGAAAGTATTCTGTGTGGTGCTGTGAAAGAAGACAGAGTGCAACAATGTAAAAACATACAATAATAAAAAAAAACAGTAAAACAATGTAGAAAAACCACATACACTGTATAGAGATGATCAATTAGTACTACAGGGAGTCTTACCTCATTGTATAAATATTCCTACTTCCTTTGTCAAAGACCAAAAATGCAGTGGATTCAGAAATTCAATGACCTCACTGTCAGGAACATAAACTGTAAATAATAGTTGAAGGTGAAAAAATGTATAGACAATTTGACTTTACATATTATTCTCTTGCACTATATGTTAAGCCAAAAGGATACCCCTCCTTTAATACTGCTTATTTATATGATTTCATGTAGTATTTAGTTGTGGATAATGTATATTCTGCAGTTTTTCAGCAGTGACTGTAATGTTATTGCCCAGGGCAAACATTTTCTGAGAAATGTTTTTGAAATGTTATTCTGTATGTATAATGCGTACGTGCTGCATGTTTTAGCAGTTAGAGGCAGCACTGTGAGGGTACCTTGTTTCATTTGTGAAATGTTGATACATATGGGAACCAGACATAACAGGGCCTTTAGAAGGGAGAAGCAGGGCAATCCAGAAATAAACTGGAATATATACATCCTCATCCATATAATAGTAAGACCCTTTCACAAAGGTGACATTGTCATAGCAATAGAAAATCATTAAATAAACAAATTGTGAATTGTTTTCTATGGGGCACACATGCAGTATATGGTGCAACTGTCACAGAGAAGACAGCACAATAACATAATTACACATTTGTAGTAGTGATTGCAATGTAATATCATTGAAATCCCATTAAAATGTTGCAGGAAGCTGTGTTTTTCTTGCAATTTGGTCACTTCCGTTTCTATTGAGAGAGTGGGATATCGGAAAAACCTTGATACACCGTTGCACTAAAAATGCGCCAATATTTTCAGTTGCTACTAAAAAAGTGCTGTAAAGTCAATTGTGTGAAAGAGCCCTAAACATATTTGGAATGCAGAAGACTGTGTGATTAACCTACACTCCACACTTACTGTCTTTTACGTTTTGATTTGTGCTTGAGACTATCATTTAATTTTGACTCTAAACCCCTTTGATGTTGCGGAGGTCCCCAAATTATTGAAAAGCAATGCTGTTGAGACCACTAGCCTTCTAAAGTGTTATGTATAATATGCAATTGCTTTGTCCAAAGATTTGAAGCAGTAGATATAGCTTGTCTAGATTTCAGTAAGGCATTTGACATTGTACATTTTAGACATCTCATTAGTAAATTACAGTCTTTGGATGTAAAAATAGTTGAATGGATAAGGCAATGACTGAGTGACAGGAGACAGAGGGTTCTAGTTAATGGAGAATATTTAGTGGAAGATCGTGTTACTAATTGGGTAAACCAGGGACTCAATCTACTTAATATTTTTATTAGTGATGTTACAAAAGGTCTTCAAGGTAAGTTATAATTCTTTTGCTGATGATACAAAGATCTGCAACAGAGTAGATATTTCTAGTGGAGTAAGGCAAGTGGCAAATGATTGAAGTGAATTAGGAGAATGGATGAAAGTGTGGCAGCTGCAGTTTAATGCTAATAAATGTAAAATAATGCATGTGGGACATAAAAATCTACAGGCAAAATGTAGTATATAGTTTCCCTCACATGCGTATTTGATGGTCTTATCCATTTGAGTCAATTGCACTCAAAGGGTTAAAGTTCATTTATACACATGTATGAGTCTTACAGTTCATCTTTTGTAGTTACTAGTCCATGCATTCCTGTACGTGAATTTGTGGACTGCAATTGAATATGTGGAATGTTTGAAAGGTTTGCTCACCTACATACAGATGTGCGTGAATAATTAATAGTGCAAACCAAATAGGAGAAAATTTGTCAATAATAAACAATAAGTGTCCCTGGAATATAAAGTGGCAGCAAAAAAGAATCCCGGTACTCTAACCAGTTGCAGGAAAACACAAATAAAAAGTATTCTTTGCGCGCACTGTTCCACAGACTCTCACAAAGGGAAATGATCTAGATCTGTCACTCGTTCAAAACATAAATGGATTCGGACTGAATCAGTAAGATGATAAAATATTTACAAAAAATTTTTACAAAGACATAGATTTGTAGGTTATTCTGAAGTCACACTAATGAGGGGGAAATAAAAGAAATATATATCCTATTTCTTAAAGGTATAACTACAGAGAGAGAAAATTCTTCCCACAGTATTTAGAATGTTCTCCTCGTCATATGGGTACACCTTAAACAGAATGAATTGATTGTTAAACAGTAACAATGATATTATTCCTATGTAGAATCTATATCAAGTCTCACACGCTGGAGCAGTAATCAATTCTGTAACTGTTACTTTGATAAAGAAACAATGTTCATCCACCTTTAAATATCGTTTTCCACAGAGAAAAATACAGTCAAAAATAATTAGTCTTATTTATCGGATGAGATCAGTCACAATTCATCTTCCTACAAAACAGTCTTCTTCCCAATATAATCCAAGGGTATATTCCACTAGCATAAACTGTTGGGTTCCCTCTTCTCCAAAACTAAACAGGAGCTGTTGTATTATACGTTTTTTGTTTCCAATGAATACTTCATTCCAAACTCGTCAACTAGCGTATCCACTCTAAAGCCTTGCAATCAGCATATCTCAAACAGATGACAGATAAAGTCGCTAACTCGAAAGAGGTCCAAAGAATATATAATTTATTCTTGTGAAGGTAGAACTGGACAGGATTATGTGATTCCAGTCAAGATTCGTTGGACCTCTTTCGAGTTGGCGACTGGAAACAAAAAGCGTATTATACAACAGTCCGAATTTGTTTGTTTTGAATGAGTGACAGATCTAGATCATTTCCATTTGAGAGAGTATGTGAACAGTGTCGCAAAGAATACTTTTTTATTTGTGTTTATATACAGAGGTGGCCGTACCTAGAAGTAATAGAGTAATTCTGAATCAAACCATCTGCACTGTAGGGGATGTAGACAGTCACCCCTTTGGCTATAAAATGGTTAAATGGGGATTTTCACCCCTTGAATGTAAGTATGTGTTGAAGACCTCCCTAGGTAGCATTCAAGAGTTTAAAGGCTCCATTAAACTCAAGTTTTCTATATCCTCTATGGTGTAGTTGGGTTACCCTCCAGAATTATTTCAGGGGGAGCTGCACTAAGGTGTTCTAAAAATTAGATAAACTATCCAGTTTCTGTGTTATTCTATGGAGCCAATGCATTAAGGTGCCCCAAGCTGGGGAGATCTTAGTGCACGGCTCCACAGAATATCAGGAAATGGATAGTGTATCATAGTGGATTATTTCTTCTTTATCACAACTTCATGCACAATCCTCCCACGTTTTAGTGCATCAGTCTCCCTGTCTGTGGGCGTTAGGCTAGATTCTATTGCAGGTGATAAATGTTACCTCCTGTTTTATCGAAAGTGTTTCTATTGAAGTCTATGGCGAAACCTGGAGATAAAAGCAGAGATAAAATTAGCACCTGTAATAGTATACAGCCCCCTATCTATAAAGGCAAAATTGAGCGATTATAGGGCATACCTACTTCATCATAGGGGACAAATACAAAGCCCCAATGAATTAAATGTCATTTTAACCCCTTGAATGCTAGTTGGGTCTTATGTATATTTATTTGCAATATGTTTTTAGATCTCTCTATCATTAAAGGGTTAGTAATGGCAAATATAAAAAATAATTATTGTAGATATTGAAAAAATAAATCCATCAATGCCAGTCCTCTCTCTCTCAAACATTTATGGTTTGAGAGATATAATGTTTTAAAGTTCCTCCTCCCTCCCCTCTCCCTGATGTCAGCTGTAAAGCTGACATAAGGAGATTCGTGTCAGCCATCTCAAGGTGGCTTTTCAAGAGAGCCAAGAAGCACTATGTAGAAATAAATACTTCATTGCAACGGTCTACAAAGTGTGCCTGGTTTGCAAGCACACTTTGTAGACCATTCCAATTAAGTATTTCTTTCTACATAGTTCTAACTCGGCTCTGCTGAAGAGCCGCCTGCCGGTCCCGGGACTAGGATCATCTTCTGTCAGCTAGATGCTGACATCAATGAAAGGGGAGGGAGGGGGGAAGTTTAAAACGTTATATCTCTCAAACCATAAAGGTATGAGAGTTAGGACTGGCATCAATGGATTTTTTTTTTTTTTTTTTTTCAATATCTACAATAATTCTTTTTATTTATATGTGTCATTACTAACCCTTTAAAGTGGTTTAAAATAATAAATGAGAATTTTCACTTGTGTCCGACAGTTCAGCTGGTTTGCTCCAGAAGTGCACCACTTTGTCTTAACACATAATTCCCTGTGGGTGTGTTGAGGGGTAGTGGGGTCTGTTCATTCCTATGCTATGGTGTTGTGTGGGGGCGCTCACAGTTCTTTGCTCTTCCCTCAGTTTACCCTGCGTGTTTACCTGACAGGACACACAGATTTCCAGACAGACCTTTGACTGCTCAGAGATGACCAGGTGATTTATAAAGATATAATTGAGCGGGGTGTGTGGGAATTTATATGTGATTTACGTGTTGTTGTTGCCTCTGTGGTGATGTCCTTCCTGAGGAGCAGTTGGCATCTGCAGGCGTCTGTCTGCTATTCTCTGGGAGTTGACAATTGGTTTATGTTTTAGCTCCCCAGTCTCCCGCGTGGTTTATAATGGCAAACGTCCTGCAAGCAACACACGCTCCCCAAGCAGTAGTGAAATCTTCACCCCGGCTCATGAGGAGAATGTGCGGTTTATCTATGAAGGTGAGAGATGTGCACAAATGTACAATTTATTTAATTTTAATATTCTGTCTTGCATCTTCATAATCTGCTACCTTTCTCCTTTTGCATCTATCTCATTAGTCATTCAATGTGACTGTCATCTGAGTCTCTGTAAAACTGCAACCCTCCCACTCTTGTAAATGTCATTCTACCCTTTTCCTCTTTAGTCTGCAACAGAAAACATGTATTCAACACACTCCTACACTTAATGAAACATTCAAAAGAAAGGGTTACACTGAAATACAATATATATGATTATACACAGAATGATGAATATAGAAACCTTTTATACAGCCATACAAACCAAAAACATAGTGATTTGAGTATTGACCTTTATTTAAAGGGATAGTAATGTTTCAAAATAAAAGCAGCTCCAATTAGTCTTCATAGTATTTGGACCATGGAGAGTGTGATTTCAATACTGTCAGATTTGTAGTTTAAAAGTAATTGAATGATAAAGTATCCCCCTTCCTGCCCCTTTTACCTATCGTAAGCCAACTCCCCTCAGATGTGGAATCTGGTCTTGAGACCAGACAGCTCACAGCAAGTGACAATCTTCTTGCTGTGAGAACAATGAACACCCTGCCCCCCCTTGACAGGTTTTTCAGGTTTTCCCTTATGCTAATTGAAGATTGTCCCTCTCTGAGATACATCTGGACACCACCTTTCTGTTCTGAGGTGAGCAGTGTTACATCAGTAAAAGGAGCAGGAGGGGGATACTTTATCATTCAGTTACTCTTGAACTACAACTCTGACAGTACTGAAATAATACTCTCCACAGGCCAAATACTATGAAGCTTAATTGGAGCTACTTTTATTTTGGAACATTACTATCCCTTTAACCCCTTAGTGACGGCCGCGTGCAGACGCGGCCGTCACTTAACGCCCGTCTAACATTATTTTTTTTTTTTTTCTTCATTAGAATCCGGAGTCCCTGAACGGCGTGCAGCCGCGCGGGGATCCGGATTTCCTGGACGTACATGTACGTCCTCTGTCACTAAGTGACAGCCATAGAGGACGTACATGTACGTCCATTGTTGCTAAGGGGTTAAAGGGATAGTATTACTTTAAAATTACTATCCCTCATATTGTAGCCCTTAATAAACTGAGTTAAATGACACCAGCGGCATCTCTCAAACCTTTATGGTTTAAAAGATAGCCGCTTTCAAAGTTTCCTCTCCCCTGCTGTCAGCTTTCTGCTGCCAGCAGGGGAATCCGGTCCCGGGACAGGCGGAGGCTCTTAAACAGAGCCAATATCTCGTTATGGGAGGAAAAATTATTCATTGAAACAGTCTTATACGTGTGCTTGGTTACCAAGCACACGTAGAAGACAGTTTCAGTTAATCATTTTTCCTTCCATAACAAGATATCGGCTCTGCTGAAGAGCCTCCGCTTGATTCAGAGACCGGATTCTCCTGCTGGCAGCATAACGCTGACAGCAGGGGAGAGGAAACTTTGAAAGCGGCTATCTCTTAAACCATAAAGGTTTGAGAGATGCCGCTGGTGTCATTTAACTCAGTTTATTAAGGGCTACAATATGAGGGATAGTAATTTTGAAGTAATACTATCCCTTTAAAGTAATGCCTGTAGTGAACTAAGGCTAGACGTATGTGTGCCTGTTCTGTAGTGACCCCACGCTCCTGACCCTGCCTGTGCTGTGGTGATACATCACACTGTTTCTCCTGTCTCCTTAGCATGGCAGTGTGTGGAGAGGGACCTGAGGAATCAAGTGCCTGGTATGGACAGAGGGCTGGTAGAAGAATATGTGGAAAGGAACCCCAACAACAGCCTGAAGTGTGAGTCTCCTCCTACAGATTGGGACAGGGGAGGTTTCTTATTATTATTATTTTATTATTAACCATTTGAGTGTAGCAAAGGAAACTATATACACTCTAAATTAGAGCAGCCTATTTGTTATCAAAATTTACAGGTAGCAGGAGGGTGCTACGGGAAAAATTGCAGTAAACCAATGGTTCAACATAAAATGGCAAGCTGGTTTGTGCCCCGACAATTTAGAAATGTAATTTAACAAGTTATGTTTTATACAGCTTTCTATTCCAGTCCTGGGTATTTCAGAATCTGCATTCTCAGTAGCTGTGGTGTGCTAGTTAGGCAGGGTTCTCCCCCTCTCCTATATTAACCATGCACTGTAGAGACTGCCATAATGCACAGAAGTCCCAGCATTCCTACACCTCCCAGCATTCTGTGTGTTCAGGCAGTCTACAGTGTATGACAGCTTCTGACAAACATCCTAGCAAATTATTATGTAGGATTAGTAATTAAACTTTACTGCACCTTAAAGGGGAACTATCACCTCTAAACAAGTTTGCCTCTGTGTAATGTTCCTATAGCGATAACCTACTGCAAAGATCTTGGCATGATGGTTGGACTGTGACAATATTGGCTGAAAGGGCCATAGTTGTAGACATAACTGCACAAGGGAGGGAAGGTTACTTAGTTTTTGACAGTGACATATCTGCGAAGAGAGAGAAAATCTATTTGGAGATGCAACAGAAGACCAAGGAACGATCAGGGGAGAGGCAGTAAACTTTAGTGTCCTCACTGAAGAGAGTTGTAAATGAAATATGAGCATATTACTTTGCCAAGGGGAGATGTAATGCGAGATGAGCAGAGGGCAAAATATTGACCCCTGACTTACCAAGACAGAAAGCATAATTAGACTGGTTGTGAGACCAAAGTAGGAGATATTGACGGAGTACTTAGAAGGTTGGAGGTGAACAGAAGAGGGTTGTGTCACAGAAGGATCCCTTCCCGATTAAGTGGTGTTCCAAATTACTAGAGAGGGATGGGTGGGAGGAAACTATAGTCTGTACTACATCTCTTGTAGGTGAAGAAACTGGGCTACCCGGCTGCTTGTTGGGTAAATCCCTCCTTATTAAAGGCATAGTAACTCTTAAAATGGAAAAATATATATATATTGCAGGGTTTTTCCTGCTAATAGATTCACCGTCAAGAGAATGTGCATGAGAGAAAGCAGTTGGGAGTAGGTTTATGTATGAGTTCAGCATTTAAAGGGATAGTAATACTTAAATATTCCTAATCCCCATATTGTAGCCATTTTAAAAAGAATTGAATTGTCCCAATAGTCATCTCTCAAACCTTTATGGTTTGAGACATAACCCTGCCCTGAAGTCAGTGTTGTAGCTGACTGCAGGGATATCCAGTCTTATTTGCATCAGGCGGCTCTGCAGCTGAGCTGAGATCCCGTTAGTAAAAAAGAATTATTTCACTGAAACTGTCTTCTACATGTGCCTTTTTTTTGCTTTTTCAAGGTTTTTTTTTTTTTTTTTTTTTTTTTAATTATTATTTATTTATTTATCTTTTTAATTCTTTCTTAAGTCTGAGTGCCAGAGATATGCACAGTGTGTTGCGTACCCCTGTGGTACTCAGATTAAAAGAAATGGTGCACTGCATTACCGGTTGAACATGCAGAAACTATTTTAAAATGTAAAAAGTGATCAGAAACCTCTCCAACATATCTATCATAGAAACATAGAATTTAATGGCAGATATGAACCACTCAGCCCATCTAGTCTGCCCATTTTTCCTACTATAAGAACAAACCTTATTTGGTCCTTGGTTTTGCCTTTTGTTCACCTTTTGTTCAGGACAGCCTTATGCCTATGTCATGCATGCTTACATTCCGTCACTATATTAACCCCTACCATGTCTGCTGGTAGGCTATTCCACTTATCTACTACCGTCTCAGTAAAACCACCTTACATTACATCTAAGCCTCTGTCCCTCTAGTTTTAGACTACTTACATTTATTGCTAGTTATACACTGTACAGTACCAGTAATATGGGGGAGGGGGCTATACAAGCAAACATTTAACCCTTTGAGTGCCAGAGGGGTACGCAACACATTGCTTTGCACTCAAAGGGTTAACATATTGTTAGCAACTTCTTTTAAAAGATTTTCCTGATATAATCCAATTCCCGGTATACATTATTTTTTCCTAAATGCCACCCACTTTTATGCTGAAACATTCCTTGTTTATTTATTTTTTATTATTAAAAGCAATATTTGAATATGAGGAACACTATTGGTAATGGATATCTGCTGTAGACAGTGATTTACTCCAGTGACATTCAATAGCCTTAAATGTAACAGAATAAAGAAATAGTAATATTCTATTTTTACTTTTACTATTTTAGTATAGTACCATATATTCATTTATTTTGGCTTTGTTTTTTTAAAGGTCAGATGACACCGCCCAATAATATATCTCCACTTACTTTACTATGGCCAAAAATCTTAAATTGTTAGTAATGTCCCAGTAAAAATATGTTGTATTGTGTAGAGCTTAAAAAGTTGAATTGAATGCAAAAACCGTATCATTCAAACCTCAGTGCATCTGCATTCAAAGTTTGAGGTTTCCTTCTGTCAGCTGTATAGCTGTCAGCAGGAGATCTGTGTTGGCCGACACGGAGGCTCTGCAGCAGAGCCGAAATCGCGTTATTTAAAACGAATGACTTCATTGGAACAGTCTAAAAGGTGTGCTTGCTGTGGGTGCCCAGTATTTGCAGTGTAAGCATCTGCGACTTAAAGGGCAATTACCACATTTCACCAAGTCTGCTCTAATGTGAGCAGACTTGGTTTAAAAAAAAAAAAAAAAAAAAAAAAATTATATATATATATATATATATATATATATATATATATATATATATATATATATATATATATATACACACTTATCTCAGGGCTGCTGTGCAGCCCCAAAACAGCTCCTATTAGACGTTTGGATCGAGGGTCGGCAGAACTCAAACCGTACTTTGTGGCTATTGGCCACAGATTCTGAAGTTGTGTGTGAATTCCCCATAGAAGTTTTGTGTCTGACTTTCAAGCCCAATATTATGGCGTCTAATGGGACCTGCATTGCGTAGGACAAGAAACTGAACTATGCAGTCCAGCATAATAACACCAGGGGGAAGTAGAGTCTGTGTTCAGATCCCCATCCTACTCCTCCATTAGTGTGCTGGGGCTCACAATGCAGCCCCAGATTAACTAACAGATCTGCTCCCAGATGATAGTCATTGCTGGGAACTTGCTGGATTTCACCCAGAGACTCAGGATTTTGAGCTGTGTCTCTGGCTGAAACCTGAAGTTCTCTGCGTTCCGGAGAAAATATGCTGCTCTTGTGCAGCTTTTTTAAAAAATGAACGACTCCAAGCAGGCTAAGACTGTCCAATGAAGCACCAGCTGCTAGCACCCGTGGTGTTTCATTGGACATGTGACTGGTCACATAAGTACTGCTCAGAGGAGGAAGAATGTCAGTGTTACAATGTTGTTACATTGTTTTCTCACATTGAAGAGGAGCAGTGGCAGCTGTATAGAAGGTAGAATGCGTACCACAAGTGTTGAATAGTGGTGTATCTTAATTTTGATTGGTTTGGTATTACCTGAATTAGATGATCTGATTCATATTTATGTTAGAGGTGATCTCTCTTCTGCCTAACCTCCATATTGTATACAACATGCACTGTGCTTACACCATAAATAACATGCATGTGCAGGGGTCATTAGCAAACCAGTTATCATCCAAAAAAATCCTTGGTCAATGTGCATGTCATGTTGTGAGCTACTGGCACTCATTAGGGTGCACATAGGCATGGCTCAGTTGAGTGGTAGCCAGCAGTAATCGGTCACATTGCAGTGATGGGTACTATTGGTACTGGTAGGATTTCCAACACAAATTAAGCCTTTGTGTGGCAAAAAGGTGTCTTTTCTCAGCAAACTATGGTCTGACACTGGAAATCGGGCATCTAGAAAGTCTCTATATACTTCTGATCTGCGCGCACATTTTTATTTGATTTTATTTTGGGGAGGGGGGGGGGATGCACAGTGCACTATGTAAAATCTCAGGGTCACCTCATTCTGAAAGTTTCCAGGTATGATAATTGTTCCTCTTTAACAAAATCTGCAAAGGGAGACAGGCACACTTTGTAGACCATTCTAATGAAGTATTACTTTGTGGACAGCGCTATTTCAGCTCTGCTGAAGAGCCATCCGGTCAACTGACCATAATCTCAATCTGTCAGCTAGAGCACTGATGAAACATATGAAAGGTAAACTTTATAAACTAGTAACTTGAAATCTACATAATTTTAAGCAATGGACTTACATTATTTGAACAATATTAAACTTTATAAAAAGCAGGTATTACTGTCCCTTTAAAACAACATAAATGCCATGTTAAAATAAGACTACTACTCCCTCTGGTGGTCAAAGGGTGAATCATCTTAAACCAGCAGTAAACATGGCTGTGGATCTGTTTGCACTTGTGGTGTGTATGTGTGTCTTTTTCTGGATACATGTAAGACTGGTTTTATTGGTTCCAGTCCAGGAGAACGTCAGGTTTCGGGGTAGGGGCTTGGCTGCAACACAACCTGGAAGTTAGTATTTCTGAGTTACGTACTCAATCTCCATAGACCTCTAGTGTTGGGCTTGAGATACCTTCTCTAGGATCTGTGGAGGATGAATGTTCAGCCCTAGGAGACTTAACTGTGACACTTCAGAGTCTAGCAGTTTGGTCTCTGCTTATGGGACCAATGAGGGTCTTTCTTCAGATCCGAATTCTGTTCCATCACTGGTCTGCTGAGCTTGCAATACAGTTCAAGCTTCAGCAAGAAAGTAGGTAATTTGGCAGGGCTCTGTCCTCATGATAGCTTTCCTTGAAAGGGTTAGTACTGTCTGATCATGATTTCATGTTTTATTGTAGATATTAACGCTTAGAGTGCCAGAGGGGTATGCAACGCATTGCTTTGCAATGCGTTGCGTACCCCTCCGGCACTCAAAGGGTTAAAAAATATCTGGAGCAAGCCCCGTCTCTTAAACATTTATATTTTGAGAGATATAAGGTTTTAAAGTTTCCTCCCTCTCTCCCCTTGCACTGACGTCACCTGTATAACTGACAGAAGGAGATCCTGGTCCCGGGACCAGCCAGCGGCTCTTCAGCAGAGCCGAAATACCGCAGTCTAAAAAGAAATACTTAATTGGAATGGTCTACAAAGTGTGCTTGCAAACAGGCACACTTTGTAGACCTTTCCAATTAAGTATTTCTTTTTAGAGAGTGCTATTTTGGCTCTGCTGAAGAGCTGCCGTCAAGTCGCACAACCAGAATCTCCTTCTGTCAACTAGAGTGCTGATGTCTGTAAATGGGGAGGGATGGGGGAACTTTATAAACGTATATCTCTCAAACTATAGATGTGTTAGAGAGATGGGACTTACTCCAGATAACTTACTTTTTTTTAATATCTACAATATAACATGAAATTATGATCAGACATTACTAACCCTTTAAACTATATGATATTCAATAAAAAGTTTTGCTCTCTGCTTTAAGTCTCTACAGGCAGTGGGAGTAGGTTAGATGGATGAGCTTGTGAACTTTCAGCCTTCTTGATTTTGTTTTTGTATACTGACACATTCTAACTTGTTTCTTTTTTTTTTTCTCTCACAGCTTTTAAACCTGTTGATTTGAACGATTTTAAGAGAAGGAGCGCACAGGATCCAAAGAAGTCATAAATCATGCGCGGCTGCGTATCTTCTCTGCCCGCCACGTTTTGGGCATATTTTCATTCTCTTCCATTTGGTTCTCCATTTCTGACATAAAGAGGCTGCTCTGGGCCAGTAGTGTGGACTAAGCAGAGTTGTCTTGCACAGGGAAACTCCGACTCCTAACGTACCCCTGTCCCACTTGTCCGAAGCCCACCAACTGACAGATTAGACAATTTATTTTTTCTTTTTAAAACCAGAAGTTGAATGTGCAGCCGCTTTGTGTGAGACTGTGCTCTCTTACATTTCATTTCCGCAGGGGACTCTCGGTATAGAGTTCGACAGGCTATTAAATTGCTCATACTTCTGTAATCCTGCTAGAACATACCCCACTTTTTCTGCTCAACACAACACAGGTGGAGGGTGTGTCAGTCCCAAAAGGAAGGTAGACTGCACTGCACTACATAGTGATTGTAGACATGGTGTGCGTGCAGTTTATTGAGGGTGATGTATATAAACCATATAAGGATAGAAACATTCATGGCATGAATGTACAAAATGTCATAGCACACTGCCGGATTGCGGTCTGAAGTGTAAAGTAATTGCACATGACTAGCCTTATTTATTCGGAGACAACATAAGTCTGCCTATTCACTGTAAAGTTGAGTTCTTCTGTTCCCTCCTGCGGTTGTATTACAATTCCCTTCCTGGAGCCTCAATTTGCCCACCATTGGACTATTATATATTTATATTATATATTTAAACCCAGAAGCCTTGGGCAGAGTGACCGTACTTGGTTAAATGTCCAAGTGAACCACAATACTTGTATAAAACAAGTTAATCATTTTTATGTAGTCAATTAACAAACTGAAAGAAAAAGAAAACGTTTCAGATTTCTATTAAAGCTTTGATCATCAGAACGGTGTGCAGAGGGATAACTTGAGGACCCTTTGCCTTTCAGAGGGTTACATTTTTATGATAGAAAACTGAAACATTGATTTAAATACAATTTTAAAACTAAATAGCTGTGTCCTTGTTCTCTACAAACCTATGTTCTTAAAGCTGTGTGAATTTCCAGGGCTTTGCATGTCTCACTGTAGATCAATAGGAAATGCCTTGTAATAATAATGCCCCCATTTAGGTTAATTTGGGCAAACATTCTAATGTCCGCTCTGGATGGATTCTCCAAAATGAAGCCTTAAAGGAGCAGTAAACTTTTTTTTTTTTTTTTTTTTTTTATGAAAACACATTTTATAGAGCTTTTCTTGCTAAATAAAACAAGGTCACTCCCACTGCTGTCAGATGTTTTATTCAAAAATTATAGCAGTTTAAATAATCAGGAAGTGAATTTACTGTGTTTACTTCCTGATAGTTCTAACTGACAGGAAGTGACAGGCAGTTTCTCTCACATTCTATGGAGAACTGTATGTCTCTAGCTTTTCTGACTTTCCTCTCCATTAGAATCTAACAGGAAAACTAATTAGAATTTGACCACTAGAGGGCACTACTAATTTAAATAAACATGGGTTTAAACTGTAATAACTCTGGAAATATAAATCTCTTGGCAGCGGGAGTACCCTTATTTTATTCAATAGGAAAATCTCTACGATATATATTTTTTCATAAAAAAAATTTACTGCTTCTTTAAAAGGGAGAAAAGTCCAATGTAAATCAATATGAATTTACATAATTCTAATCCCCCTATACCCCGTGGTACTGTTTTGCTTGAAAATTGCACCTCATTAGCTTGATGAATTAGTTTAGGATTTTCTGCGCAGATTAAGAAGTATGGAGTGTTATTGTTAAAGGTTTTAATGTTCCATTAAAAGAGTAGTAAACTTATTTTAATGAAAATATATATTTTATAGAGCACTTCCCGCTGAATAAAACAAGGGCACTCCCACTGCTGTCAGATGTTTTATTCAAAATTTATAGCAGTTCAAATAATCAGGAAGTTAATTTACTGTGTTTACTTCCTGATAGTTCTAACTGACAGGAAGTGACAGGCAGTTTCTATCACATTCTATGGAGAACTGTATGTCTCTGACTTTCCTCTCCGTTAGACTCTAACAGAAAAACTAATTAGAATTTGACCTCTAGATGGCACTGCTAATGTAAAAAAAAATGGGTTTAAACTGTAATAACTCTGGAAATTTAAATCTCTTGGCAGTGGGAGTACCCTTATTTTACTCAATAGGAAAATATAAAATTAAAAAAAAAATACAATATATATTTTTTTCATAAAAAAAGTTTAGGGATAGTAATATTTCTTTATAAGTTATTTCATATTCTTACTTATTAAAGAAATAAAGCAAATGATCTTAGTCCTGTAGCTCTAAGTTAAATCATTTTATTGTAAAATCCTAAAGTCCCCCCCCCCCCCCTCCCGTCCCTTTTATCCACATCAGCGCTCTAGCTGACAAACTTAGATCCTGGTCCCGGACCGGACGGCTCATCTGCAGAACCGAAATAGCATGGCATACAAATCCACATGAGAACGGTCTACCAAGTGTGCCTGGTTTGAGGCAGTAGACCTTTCTCATGAAGATTTTCTTTGTATGCAATGATAATTTGGTTCTGCCAACTAGCCTTCTGGTCCTGGGACCAGAATCTATGTTTGCCAGCTAGAGCGCTGATGTGGATAAAAGGGACGGGAGAGGGGGTTATACAAGTTGGAGCTACAGGACTAAGATTATTTGCTTTATTTCTTTAATAAGAACAATATTAAAAAATGTCTAAAGAAAGTATTACTATCCCTTTAATTCTTTGAATGACAAAAGTGTGTGCAATGCATTATTTTCAATGCATTGCACACCCTTCTGGTATTCAAAGGATTAAGAGCAACCATCAGTGTCTTTTCATGTTCTCTTGCTTGAGTGTAGGTGGATGAATTCAAGTGCTAAGACTAAGTTATCATTACAAAATGCTCTGTCAGTTAAACAGACAGAGATAATTTTTTTGTAGGATCACTCTGTTTAGTTGCTTTACCTGCACTCAAGCAAAAGAAACCAAAAAGATACCTAGGAACTTTCTGGTTTGGTTCCTGAGACTCAAGGTATTGATTCAGATCTCAAGGTGATGGGCCAAATTCTCTGGGGGTGAGAGTTCAGTGTGTTCTCCCACATGATCAGCACCCGCTGATTGCTTCTGTAGTCTCTAAATTGGTGCCAACTCTGCCAGAATGGCAGAGGGACAAGTTTTGTTTGTCTTCTGTGTATTCAAGCAGTGAGATCTAAGTTATAACCTGTTAATGGTTCCTTTAAGTTTGATTAGAATACCTGTATGTTAGCACAAGCAGGCACATGGCACCTAAAATCTGCTATTGTGAACTTTATACTATAAAATTTCAAAGATCACAGGGTCAGTCCATTTTGAAAAAAATTCCAGGTATGGGTGGTAACTTGTATGAACTAGAAATGGATCTTCCAGATGTATTTGTATCAAAACACATATATTGTCCCATCTAATACTGCGTTTTACTTAAGGTGAGGGAATTCCATACACAAACTTGTAAGGACTTTGTTAAAAAGGTAAGGTATTAAGAAATGTATCTATTGGGTTTCCAAGGAGTAATATACTACCTGAACTCTCTGCAGAGCATTCCAAAAAGAAGCATCTGGCAATGTCTGGAGCAGCAGTGAAATGAAGGAAGGCATGGTGCATACAGTTATTTTTGGGCTCCTTTCTAAAGGACAGGGCAATTAAATATCTCTCATCAGGGGGTCAGTAGGCTGCCTAATACCTGGTAGACCAAAAGTGGTTCCCCACCACAAAGATCATGGATGATGGATGGCATTTAAATACTTGTACTAATATACTGAGCATAAATGGAGTACTGTATAGTAAAACAGCTGCACAAGTAAATGTTACTTCATTCCCATTGATCTAAATGGTGCTTTTAACCCTTTACACCGTAGAGAAGTCTGACACTTTGCAAAGTGTCGATTTCTAGCATTTAAGGGGGTTAAATGTCTCATTTAAAGCAAAGAGACTTTTCCATATGTTTGCCCTCTATGGAAAACTTGGTTTGATTGTAGAATTGCACAATTTCATCTTACTACAACAGCTTGGCTAGTTTTAAAAGGATAGTAATGTTTCAAAATAAAAGCAGGTCCAATTAATATTCATAGTATTTGAGCCATGGAGAGTGTTATTTCAATACTGTCAGAGTTGTAGTTCAAGAGTTATTGAATGATAAATTATTCCTTCCCCCCCTTTTTACTGATGTAACACAGCTCACCTTAGACAAACAAGATGACCTGGATGGATTGCAGAGACGGACAATCTTCAGGGATCATAAGGAAAAAAAACCTGTCAAGTGGGCAGGGTTTTCCTTTTGCTCACAGTAAGAAGATTGTCCCTTTCTGTAGAGCTGTCTGGTCAAGCGACCAGATTCTACATATGAAGGGGGGTGGCTAACACTAGGTAAAAGGGGCGGGAGGGGGATACTTTATCGTTCAACTACTCTTGAACTACAACTCAGACAGTATTGATATAACACTCTCCATGGCCCAAATACTATAAAGATTAATTGGAGCTGCTTTTATTTTGAAACATTACTAACTCCTTGACCCCTGAACTCCATGCCGTACCAGGACCGTCACTGGTCCTTAAGTGGCGGTCCACCTTGCCGCTCCTGGCACGCCAATGGTCCTTAAGGGGTTAAGGCATCATGCTGCATCCCTTTGACTCTTCCCAAGCAATTAGTGGCTGCTCATCTGAGATGCAGATTGATGATGGATCTGTACAACAGATTCCTGTTGCAAACTGACAAAGGCAAACCAAGTAGCCCAGTAATGGAATTGAGACATTTATTACCCTAGGTTTGAGTGGCCCTTTAATAAATGCACCAAAACAAGGACCTGATCCATTGGTGTTTCCTGCGAACTAGCATTGAGAATAACTGTTTAAATGCATTACTCACCACTGATACACGAATGGTTAAGACTGCGATGAATCTCTCCCCCTTTCCCAATAAGTTACCAGTTACTTAAAGGGGTAAAGAATAAGAGGGTAGTTAAAAGAATAGTAATGTTTCACAAAAAAAGCAGCTCCAATTAATCTTCATAATATATGGGCCATGGAGAGCATTGTTTCAATACTATCAGAGTTGTAGTTCAAGAGTAATTGAATGATAAAATATCCCCCTTCTGCCTCTTTTACTGATGTAACACTGCTCACATCAGAGCAGAAAGACTGTCCAGATGGATCACTGAGACATACAATCTTCATTGAGTATAAGGAAAAACCTGTCAAGGGTGGCAGGGTTTTCCTTATGCTCACAGTAAGAATATTGTTCCTCGCTGTGACCTGTCCGGTCAAGAGACCAGATTCCACATCTGATGGGAGGTGGCTTACACTAGGTAAAAGGGGCGGGAAGGGGACACTTTATCATTCAATTACTCTTGAACTACAACTCTGATAGTATTGAAACAATGCTCTCCATGGCCCATATATTATGAAGATTAATTGGAGCTGCTTGTTTTTATGAAACATTACCATCACTTTAAAGCATACAGATTTAGCAATTATATTTGTATAGATTTAACAGAAAGTTACTTGTGATCATATATGCAATGGCTGTCCAAGTTCAGTCCTCAAGGGCCACCAACAGGCCAAAATACTAGAATTTCCTTGTTTAAGCTTATGTGAGTTAAATGGACACTAATGTCCAATAAAAAATGTTTCTTGTCTTGTAGCGTTTAAAAAAATAAATTATATGGCACAAATCATATCTCTCAAACCTTTACGGTTTGAGAGACATCCGCATGTAAAGCTCCCCCTCCCTCCCCTTCTCCTGACGTCAGCGTCTAGCTGACAGCAGGAGATCCTGGTCCTGGGACCATCCAGCGGCTCTTTGGTACAGCCAAAATTGCAACATTGGAAAATAATTACTTCATTGTAGAACTTTCCAAAGTGTGCCTGGTTTGCAAGCATACTTTGTAGACCGTTACAATTAAGTAATTATTTTCCAGTATCGCTAATGCAACTCTGCTGAAGAGCCTCCTCGTGTCGGTTGACATGGATCTCCTGCTGTCAGCTTTACAGCTGACATCAGGAGAAGGGAAACTTTACATGCGGATATCTCTCAAACCATAAAGATTTGAGAGAGACAGGATTTGTGCCATTTAATTTATTTTTTTAAAGGCTACAAAACGAGAATTTTTTTTTTATGGGACATTACTGTCTCTTTAAGTAGTGGCTCATTCATTTTGATTGGGTTACCTGTGCCCAAACAGGGAACTCCTCAAATCCTGGAATGTTGGTAGCAATTGAAGACTGAACTTGGACACACCTGGCTTAAGTCTTTGGGCCAATGCAGACACGCAGACATAACAGTCTTACAGGGCCTATGGCACTTTAAAGGGGAACATTCACCTCTTAAAAATGTTTTACCATAGGTATTATGCGGAATTGCACCGCTTGTATAGTAAATATCTTTAAAAGTATGTAAATGGGAGAAAAAAAAATACTACTTTTATAACTAAACCTATGGTAAAAACATTTTAAAGGGATAGTAATACCTAAAATGTAAAAAAAAATATGTTGTAGGGTTTATCCCCCTGAGTAAAACAAGAGTACTCCCACTGCTGAAAGATGTTTCATTCAAAAGTTATTAATTTTCAAAGTTGAATTTTTTAGGTGCAATATCACAGTGGCCTGAAATTGTAGAGTGGCGCTGTTGCTACACCATCCTATGGAGATTTATGGTCCTGAGACCAGAGCTGTCCATAGGATCGTGTAGCAACAGCGCCACTGTACAATTTCAGGCCACTGTGATATTGCACCTAAAAAATTCAACTTTGAAAATTAATAACTTTTGAATGAAACATCTTTCAGCAGTGGGAGCACTCTTGTTTTACTCAGGGGGATAAACCCTACAACATATTTTTTTTTACATTTTAGGTATTACTATCCCTTTAAGATGTGACTATTCCCCTTTAAACATCGAGGGCTGTTTGGAAGCTACAGAGGTGCATTTCTGGGGCAGACTAACCACCTGTGTAGACAAAAATTCTAAAGTTTTGCATTAATTTAAATGGGGGGTTTAACCAATTGAAACAGCCACATTTAAATCAATTGGAATGTTCATTTCACCCCTATCAGAATTGCACCTCTTTGAGAATGCAGCAACCGGTAGGTTTCTTTTAGAATGACCCAACTTGGAAAGTAACTGCATATTCTATATACACAATGTATTGTCTCTACAAGAGCATGTCATAATGTGGCTAAAAAAAGCAAAACAAAAAAAACAACCGTAATTACATTGCTAACCTATTGAGTGCCAGAGAGGTATCCAATGGATTGCCTTATGAAAGGCAAAGTGGATCAATTCTGGGGCAAGCACACTGCCCAAATCATTATTGATACAAATGGGTCTTTTAACCCCTTCAATACTAGATAGATGCCCAGTGAGTTGCAGTCCTCTAGCATTCAAAGGGTTAAAAACCTCATTTATAACACACATTAAGTATTATTTGTCCTCTATGGTGCAGTTGGTTTGCCTCAGAATTACTCCATCTTCCTTTAATCATAATAGCCAATATGTATAAAAGCAAGGGAGGTCTGTAACTTATTGCTTTTTCAATATGATGAAGATGTCTAGCATTTAAAGGGTTTAAAAAGTCTTCCCTCCCTCATCTTTGGCAATTAAAGCATTAGGCAACACTCGAGGACCCTCCCCATTTAAATAGGAACAAACTATTTATAATAGATGATTCTGAAAGGGGTTACAACATCTTCTATATTTAATTTAGCCATCATTTAAAATGATTCTTTATAAGATATTTAGATTGTATTTACAATTAGTGGCCACATTATCAGGTATAACTGTCTACGTTCAGTTAGGACCTCCGTTTGCTTCCAGAGCTGTCTGATATATATTTTTTTGTTTGTTTCATGGAATGGATTCAACAAGGTACTGGAAAAATTCCTTCTAGGTTTTGGTCCATGCTCACTTCATAGATTTATTGTCCACACATTTATGGTGTGAACCTCCCATTCCACCTCATCCCAACAATGCACAATTGGATGAAGAGCTGGGCACTCTGCAGGCCACTGAAGTCACTATCATGTTTGTGGAACCAGCTTGAGATGATGCGTGCTTTGTTACATGGAGCATTATCATACTGGAAGTATCTATTGAAAAAGGGTAAACTGTGGTCATAAAGGAATGCATATGGTCAGCAACAATGCTGTTTGATTTGCTATGGCATTTCACCTGATGGTTCGTTGGTATTAAGAGGCCTAATGTGTGCCAAGGAAATATTTCCCACGCTATTACACCACCACACAGGAGGATGGATTCATGCAGATTACACCAAATTCAGACCCTACCATTTTCATGTCAGCAGAAATCAAGATTTGTCAGACCAGAAGATGGTTTTCCAGTTTTCTTTTCTACAGTTTTGCTGATCACATGCCCATTATAGCCTCCGCTTCCTGTTCTTATGACAGGAGAGGAACTTGGGGACGTGTTCTGCTGCTGTAGTCCATCCACTGCAAGATTCAATGTGTTTGCTCAGAGATGCCCTTCTGGCATATCGTTGTAAAAAGTGGTTATTTGAGTATCTATGACCTTTCTCTCAGCTTGATTAAGTCTAGCCATTCTCCTGCTAGCCATTCTAATATTTGGCTGAACAACAGCTGAGTACCTTGACCTTGTCTGCATCCTGTATATTGTGAGTTGCAGACACTGTATTAAGGAGCAGTTGTACCTAATAAAGTGGCAACTGTGTGTATTTACCAGTTTATGCAAATTAGCCATTACTTCCTGCCTAGGAAGTGGCATTTGGGAGGGAGAGTGGTATTTTAGTATCTGACACTTCAGGTCGTACCACCCAGTACTGCCCGATTTGCATAAACTGACAAAGCTAAATACCTCCCAAACTGTATATTTAAATACCAAATGTCTAACATTCTCTTTTAAACAAAATATAATTAAAAAAATTAAATACAAAGATTACAAGTGCTTTCAAAATCTCCCAAGCCATTATAAAGTGTTCGTTTCATTTAAACAGTAGATTTCAGCCCTTTGGATGCCAGAGAGGACTATCACATTGCTTTTGACCAAGTGGGAGTTATTTGTCCCCTATGATGCAGTTGGTTTATTCCAGAACTAGTTTAAAAGCCCGTGTACACGGGCCACAGTGCCGCCCAGCAGCCTTGGCTGGTGCCCGGAGCCTCTCTGCTCACTGCCCACGCTGCAGTCATGTGCAGTACAGACTGCCTGAATGCGCCGCGGCTGATACAGAGCGGGGCGCAACTAATTTGGGCCGTAGTCCTCTCTGCTAACCTTCCTGGGACCAAGCAGTCCCAGGAAGGTGCGCAGAGAGGACTCCGGTTCAAATTCTGAGTGCCCCGCTCTGTATCAGCTGCGGCGCCTTCAGGCACTCTGTACTGCACATGACTGCAACGCACACAGTCTCTACTGTGCATGATGGCTTCTGACAAACATCCTAGCAAATTATTATATAGGATTGCATCTGTTTAGCCTTCTGAATATGGATGTAAGGCCTCAGTATTCAATAAGCCAAAGATGTGCAATTCTGGAGGAAGCAAATCCCATAATAGGTGACAGAAATTCCCCTTTGATTTAAATGGGAATTTAATTCCAAGTGGTTAACCCCTTAAGGACTCATGATGTGCCAGGACTATCATGGGAAAACTTCCCAAAAGACCTAGTGACAGTCATGGCATGTCATGGATTTCAGGGCTCCCCGTGCAGTTGCTTGCCGTTCAGGGAGCCCTGAATCCAATCGGGGGGGGATACACCATGGTCCTTAAGTGCCATAGCAATTTTCATTTGTATGGTGTACTTGTTTTACTCCTGAATTGGACCTCTTCAGTGACTGGAATATTGCACAAAGTTCTTCCTTCACTTAAAGGGATAGTAATATTTCAAAATAAAAGCAGCTCCAGTTAATCTTCATAGTATTTGGGCCAGGGAGAGTGTAGTCTCAATACTGTCAGAACTGTAGTTCAAGATTAATTGAATGATAAAGTATCCCCCTCCCGCCCCTTTAACCCAGTGTAAGCCACCACCCCTCAGGTGTGGAATCTAGTCTTGAGACCAGACAGCTCAAGGGAAGGAACATTCTTCTTACTGTGAGAACAATGAAAGCCCATCCCCACCCTTGTCAGGTTTTCCCTTATGCTAATTGAAGATTGTCCCTCTCTGTGATCCATCCGGACAGTCTTGCTGCTCTGAGGTGAGCAGTGTTACAACAGTAAAAGGGGTGGGAGGGGGATACTTTATCATTCAATTACTCTTGAACTACAACTCTGACAGTATTGAAAGAACGCTCTCCATGGCCCAAATACGATGAAGATTAGTTGGAGCTGCTTTTATTTTGAAACATTACTATCCCTTTAAACACAGGCAATTTTATTATCATAAAGATCTCTGAAATTATTTTTAAAAATCCCATTTTATATATGAGTTTTAGAACATTTGCAGTGGTATGAATGTTTGTCACATCTATTGATCTTCCAGCTACATACACCCAATAAAATGCTCTCTTTTGTAGAACGTTGTTTATAGATATTACAGATATAGTTACAGAGAACATAACTTCACTATACTTGGATAAATTATGCTGTCTAAACAACCCACATGCAAAACAGATGGGGGCAGATCTGCCAAGTTCCAATTTTTTAGTAAAGCTCTGATCTCTTGCCAGTAAGTTTAGCCCTTTGAGATCCAGGGAGGTATCTAATGCTTTGCAAAGGGTTAAGCATCAGAAAGGTGTGCAATGCATCCTACACCTTTTGCCTTTGGCACTTAAAGGGCTAATAAGAGCACTGAGGTTTCTGCATAAATATTCACCCTGCTGATAATGTAACTGAGTGCTATCAGAAAAGATCAGATGGAGGTACAAAATACTAGGGGTGCACCGAAATGAAAATTTTGAACCGAAACCGAAACGTCAGGATGCACTTGGCCGAAAACCGAAACCGAAAATGACTTTAATGCATATTTTAAAACCGTAACCCTGACAAACTGTAGAATAAAAAACTTTACACAGTTAACATGCATCATTGTTATTATTTTACTATGGGGTCTATGCACCTCTCTTTCTCCACCATGTACTTCTTTGTCCCCCCATGTACTTCTTTCTCCTCCCTTGTGCCTCTCTTTCTCCCCCCTTGTACTTCTTTCTACCCCTTGTGCCTCTCTTTCTCCCCCATGTACTTCTTTCTCTCCCTTGTGCCTCTCTTTCTCCCCCTTGTGCCTCACTTTCTCCCCCATGTACTTCTTTATGCCTCTCTTTCTCCTCCTTGTGCCTCTCTTTCTCCCCCTTGTGCCTCTCTTTCTCCCCCATGTACTTCTTTCTCTCCCTTGTGCCTCTCTTTCTCCTCCTTGTGCCTCTCTTTCTCCCCCTTGTGCCTCTCTTTCTCCCCCTTGTGCCTCTTTCTCCCCATGTACTTTTCTCTCCCTTGTGCCTCACTTTCTCCCCCTTGTGCCTCTCTTTCTCCCCCATGTGCCTCTTTCTCCCCCATGTACTTCTTTCTCCCCCATGTACTTCTTTCTCCCCCATGTGCCTCTTTCTCCCCCATGTACTTCTTTCTACCCCTTGTGCCTCTCTTTCTCCCCCATGTACTTCTTTCTCCCACTTGTGCATCTCTTTCTCCCCTATGTACTTTCTCCCCCTTTGTACCTCTCTTTCTCCCGGTCCCCCGCGGCTGGCTGGCTCTGAGCTCCCTCCTGCCCGCCCGCATCATCACTCGCCCCTGCGGGCCGTGATGACATACAGACAGAGAAGAGGGCAGAGGCACCGGAAGAGAAGCGCTTGCTGCCAGACAGTAACGATCAGTCTGCTGGCAGCAAGCGCTTCTCTTCCGGTGCCTCTGCCCTCTTCTCTGTCTGTATGTCATCACGGCCCGCAGGGGCGCGTGATGATGCGGGCTGACAAGGATTTTCGGCCATTTTTTTCATTTCGGCTTTTTGCCGAAAAGGCCATTTTCGGCCGAAACATTTCGGCCACCGAAATTTTGGTGCACCCCTACAAAATACTCGCAGCCAAGACCTGTGCATTTCAAGACATTGATGTAACTTTGTGAATAAAGAAATTTGAAAGCCGAATGGCTAAAGCAACCATGTGACGATCAAACAAAAAAGGGGCTAATTAATAGAGGCACACAAAAGTTCAAAAATGCTTTATTAAATAATATAGTGTTGAAGGCACACAATCTAAAAACAATTAAAATTCACACATACAGGCGAGGTAATATATAAACAGAGTAGTGGAAATGCTAGGACTATCCCCCATGGATATTAATATTGAAACAGAATATCTAAATAAAAGAGCAAGATGAAAATGTTTGAATTATAGACATCGGTATACAAAGTAACAAATGTTCATCTGAATAGAATGGATCAGGTATCAAGCGTCACAGCATTAGCCTCGACTATACACCCAAGCCAGAAGCGTACCGCCACCCGTGTGGCTTTGTCAGGTGTTAACGGGTTGCATACCTCCCAAGTGTCCCTCTTTAGGAGGGATAGTCCCTCTTTTGGACCCAAATCCCTCTTTCCCACCCTGATGTCCCTCTTTTTAGGAGATCGGATTGCATGTTGTGTGTATATATAGGTGTATCATATTGCTCTACAGCAATAAAACTTACGTTATTGTTTGTTTAAATGTCAGTATATGTGTTTATAAATTATTCTGTGTAAATAAAATACTTACATCTAGTTATAAGTCATTTATGTGATTACACAAAGAGGTATCAATAGGTCATGAAATAGCCTAAAAATTCTCGGTAATGCCCCACCCACCAGCAGCACCCCCTAAAACACAAGTGTCCCTCTTTGGCAATTTGAAATGTTGGGAGGTATGGGGTTGTCCAGACGGAGCGCCTTTTAAATTCAAGTTGTCCAATCAGACAGTACAGACCTGTCATGTGAATAGACACTGACCACCCTCAATAATTGTAGTCGGAACTACCTAGTGACAGAAATCCTCATCTAAATTCGTGCATGCTACAGAGTGTCAGAGCGAGTACAGCCTTTGACCAGAATGATCAAAACAGAGATGCAGTTCACACACTCTGCAGTCATACTGAACCGTAAATATTATAATAAATATCCATTCATACATTGGCTGTATAGTAGTTCAAAACCCTAAAAAATGAGATATACATACGTATTCTTAGTTTTACACATATATAAGCAAGGTGCACCTTGTATGACAAACAGGAACTTGGCAAAACAATGCCAAGGACCCAAAGTCAAATTAGATGGTAAATTCCTAAAATGATATTATTAATCATATAGAATATCCCAACAGAAAATGCCCTACTATATAAAAAAATATATTCATCCCATATAATACAAGACAAGAAAATGCTTAAGTATATATTAAAAGGTTAGTCAACAAATATATAGAACAAACAAAAATTAATCAAAGAAATGTTGAATTATCTTTGTTCAAATCTGATGTAGCCCAGAACCAGAGTCCAATGTAACATTACTCCCCAAAATCAAGACTGCCATTTGGGAGACATACAGAGTTATCACAAATCCATTCAAATTGCACACCCCTCTGGCACTCAAAGGGTTAAGAGCATAAATAGCATAATGGGAATGCACCATCAGGGACATATTGATGTAAAGGGGGCTTTTTAACTCCTTGAATCCTAGAGACAAAATAGAAAAGGTTGCCTCATAAGATGGCAAAGCCCAAAAGCAGGATCAATACCAGCACATGTAGTGTAACTACTAAACTGCATATATGGGAAGTAGCGATTGGATACATGTAGGATATCAAGTCTCCAAGTAAATACAGTGAATGTCAGTCAGCTGCTGCCCTCAAGATGGTTGATGCCATTTTAAAATTATAATTTTGGCTAACGATACCTTGTGGGGAAAATCTCCCCCCCACCACCTACAATGGCTGCGTCTCTCATTGCACTAATTCAGTCACAGATCTGACACAGAAACTTTTAAAAACTTTATAATCCCCAGACGTTTTGGGGCTCCTACACCCCTGTTTAGGGGTACAGTGTGGTTGGAGCTAGACAATCCCATTTATATATATACTAGCTGAAGCACTGAATGTGCACAGGCCACAGTGGCGGCTGGTCGCGGTGCAGTCATGCCCAGTAGAGACTGCCCATGCCGCGGCTGATACAGAGCTGGACATTGCGAAGTCAGACCTCCTGTCTGACTTCAGAGCACCCCGCTTTGTATCTGTATCTACTGAGCATGACTGTGTCATTACAAACTATTTAGCAAATTATTATATAGGATATACATTAAATATGGCTGTGAAACATGGACAATAAATGCCAAAGCCATACAAAAACATAAGGGTACGCAGAGATGAATGGAACATCAAATTTTGAACATTAAAAAAATTGTATGTTTGTATTTGACAGCAAACAAATGTTTCTGACCTAATTTAAAGGGATAGTAACACTTCGTTTTAACTTTATTTTATTTTGTAGGCATTAAAAAAACATGAAGAATGATATAAGTCTTATCGCTCAAACCTTTATGGTTTATGAGATATTCACAAGCAAAGTTCCCCTCCCCGCCCCTTTTACCTAGTGTAAACAATCTCTTCTCAGATGTGAGTCTGGTTGTATGACAGTACAGATAACAGAAGGGGACAATTTTCTTTGTATGAAAACAATGAAAGCCCTTCCCCCCTTGATAAGTTTTTCAGCTTTTTCCATTATCTTAATTGAAGATTGTCCCTCTCTGCAGTCTACCTGGGCATCTCCCTTCTGATTTGGTTGAACAGGGGGGGGGATACTTTGTTTGTGAATATCTCTTAAACCATAAAGGTTTCAGAGATAAGACTTATATCATTCTTCATGTTTTTTTAATGCCTACAAAATAAAATAAAGTTAAAATGAAGTATTACTATCCCTTTAAAGAGTAAAGAGCCTAAAATGGAAATGGGCAGGTCATGTGGCAAAAAGACCTGACAGTAGATAGACCAAAACAGATTTTGGAATGGATTTCACTCCATACTAAATACCCAAGAAGAAGACGAAAGACAAGCTAGGTTGGAGGCTTGCTGAAGAGGCTTTCATCCTGCAGTGGATTGATATATATATATATATATATATATATATATTTTTTTTTTTTTTTTTTTTTTCCCTTCAAATAAAGAGTACAAATAAACCAGCATTTTTTCCCTTTAATGTGATTATGTCTCCCTGAAATGTATCTACAAGTTAAGAAATAGCCCAGACTGGGATCTAATGCTTTTGATAAATAGAACATTTGTCAAATAAAGAAAAATAATTGAATAACATCTGCTTTACACAAATTAAAGGGATAGGAATACTTTAAAATTACTATCCCTTATATTGAAGCCCTTAAAAAACTGAATTAAATGCCACCAGCATCTCTCAAACCTTTATGGTTTGAGAGATAGCCACTTTTAAACTTCGCTCTCCCCTGCCTCTCCCCTGATGTCAACGTTCTTGCTGAAGCAGGGGAATCCATTCATTGAATCAAGTGGAGGCTCTTCAGCAGAGCCAGATCTCGTTATAGAAGAAACAATCCTTCACTAAAACAGTCTTCTACGTGTGCTTGGTAACCAAACACAGGTAAAAGACCGTTTTAGTGAAGGATTTTGTCTTCCATAACGAGATCTCGGCTCTGCTGAAGAGCCTCCACCGGCCCCGGATTTCCCTGCTGCAGCAAGAACGATGATGTCAGGGGAGAACGAAGTTTAAAAGCGGCTATCTCGCAAATCATAAAGGTTTGAGAGATGCCGCTGGTGGCATTTAATTCAGTTTTTAAAGGGCTTCAATATAAGGGATAGTAATTTTGTAGTATTACTATCCCTTTAAATGTCAACTTGCTCCTAGATAGTAAGTAATTTTACCTTCAACCACTAGGTGTCACTGACACCTTATATGTGGTAGTTCAATCACTTTTAGTACTGGAGTTAGGTTAGAGATGTGAATTGCAAGCTACTTTCAGCAAGATTGATTGGAATTCATTATTATGTGAGCACACAGCACCCTTTAACCTCTTTTTAGAGTGGGCTGATAATATTTCCAGAGTTCAGGAAACACACTGGCTGGGTTAGCTGCATGGAGTAGCTGCTTCTAGGCCTTAGAGACTTTGACCTGTTGGATTGTCAGTGAGGACATCTCTAACAAACAAGAATTTGCTAATATGCTCAACCATAACAGACCATTTATTTACCAGAGTAGCTGAACTAAAGATTACAAATGCTGCAGATTTTTCAATATCATTTTTTTATGTATTTTCCTGTTGATTAACACAAGGGCACACTCCATACTAGAATATGTTTTATTCAGTATGTATTAATACCTCCCAAGTGTCCTTCTTTAGGAAGGACAGTCCCTCTTTTAGACTCAAATCCCTCTGTCCCTCTTTCCCACCCAGATGTCCCTCTTTTTAGGAGATCAGACTGTGTGGTGTGTATATAAGTGTATCACAGTGCTCTGCAGCAATAAAACTCACATTATTGTTTGTTTAACCCCTTAAGTACCATTGACGTGGCAGGACCGTCACGCTGGTCCGGCACTTAAGGACCAGTGACGGTCCTGGCACGTCACGTACTTTTACTCACCGCGCTCCTGTAGGAGCGCTGTGAGTAATACTGGGCACTAAAGTTGATCGCTCCAAGACCGGAGCGATCTCTTCCAGTGCCCTGTTTGACGTGCCGCCCCACGTGATCAGTCACGTGGGACGGCACGTCAAAGTTTCCTATGTGGTCCTTAAGGGACGACACGCCCCGGGACCGCTCGTCCTTAAGGGGTTAAACATCAGTATATGTGTTTATAAATTAGTGTGTGTAAATAAAATACTTTAGTCTTGTAAGTCATGTATTAAGTTACACAAGGAGGTGTCAATAGGTCATGAAATAACCTAAGAATTCTCCATAATGCCCCGCCTACCATCCATTCCCCCAGCAATACCCCCTATAACACGAGTGTCCCTCTTTGGCATTTAGAAATGTTGAGAGGCATGTGTATTTCAGAGCAAACTTGCATTCTATTTACATTTGGACTTGAACATTTTTGTGATTGTACCATTTCAGGGTGGTGTCTACCAGAGCTCTCAAAAGACTGCAATATCAACAGCACCACTTTAAAATACAGTGATCACAGGAAGTGTAACAAAATACAAGTTTGGTCTGTAATAACTTCTAAATGGAATATCCCCTAACCATCAGAATACACTCACTTTACTCAGCTGCAAAAGCGCTACTGGATATAAGCACAAAATTTTAGTAAATGCTGCAAAATGGAAACTAAAATAATAATAATAAAAAAGAGCACAGTACCTTAAAGGTCACCTTTTAATAAGTCTGAGCAGACTTATAGCCATGACATCCAGGGCTGATTGAAGATGTTAGATTTTGAACAAAGGCACAATGGCAAAATTAATTGAGGCCATTAGGATTTTCTGGTCATACCAAGTAAGATAAGTGTGGGTAATTATTAGGACGTGTTAGCGCTCCTTTAAATTGTGAATCTTAAGTGTACCTGGATTTCATCCATATAGTATTGGATACAAGTATGGGGGCTGGAAAAGCCACTGAATATACAGAGCACTGATGACAAGTTATTTAGCCATATTTACCACTGAGCACCACAGGCCTGTTTGTCTTTCACATAAAACATTAACCCTTTGAGTGCCAGAGTGGTACAGCAATGTGCTGCATACGTCTCGGTACTCAAAGGTTAAACTGTGTGACCGGCAGAGTTGTGAGCAATGCATACCTCCCAACATTTCAAATGGCCAAAGAGGGACACTGCTGCTTTAGGGGGTGTGGCTGATGGGTGGGGCATTATCGAGTATTTTTAGGTTATTTCATGACTTATTGACACCTCTTTGCGTAACTGAATAAATGATTTAGAGCAACACCAAAGTATTTTCTTTACACAGACTAATTTATAAACACATATACTGACCATACCTGGGAGCTTTTTCTTCTGGAATCCCCAGAGGGGGAGTCCTGTGGTGCTGTTGGGGGGGGGGTGATAAATGATGCAATTTGTGGCAAAGTGGGCAGGACTTAATCACAAGTCAGGGTGGGGCTTAAGGAACAGTATAAAAATAGATCAAATACGCTGGGGACGAAGGGGAAGTGGGAGGGAAATAGGAGAAACATACAGGGCAAGAGCAGAAGTGGGAAGAGGTTCAATAGAAACTCCCCACATCCGGAGGAATCAGTCTCGGCACTGAGGACCCAGTAAAGCGGAGTGAAAACCGGAGTCTCCGGGGCAAATCCGGAGAGTTCCCAGCTATGATACTGACATTTAAATTAATGTGAGACTTGTTGCTGTTGAGCAATGTGATACACTTATAGACACACCACACAGTCTGATCTCCTAGAAACAGGGACAGAGAGATTTGGGTCTATAAGAGGGACAGAAGGGTTTGGGTCTAAAAGAGGGACTGTCCCTCCTAAAGAGGGACACCTTGGAGGTATAGTAATGCATTGCACACCCATCTGGCACTCAATGGCTAATCATATGTTAATCATTTTTGAATACACTGATTTTACATGCTGGGATTGGAATTCACACACACCCACACACAATATCAATCAATCCACACTGGACCCATATTTTATCTCTGGGGAAGTTGGTGAGTGTTTGTGTTGGGACTCACTACATGCATCACTGCTTAGAGGGAGCTAATAGTCCCCAGTGATCATCAAAGATAATAAATGTTTCCTTGTGCCACCAACACAATCCTTTTACCTAGTTTTATGCGTATTCTGTATTTTCTGTAGCTAGTGGTATGTCATAAACTGTCCTCTTTACATCGAGCATGGAGCCAATCTTCTCCACTAGCTCCACACTGCCTCCTCTGGTAGTTCCAGTGTGCAGTGAGGTGAACGCAGTGTAACCTGGAAATAACCAGTAGTGTGTGGAACCAGTGCATCAGCTTTCCTCTTTGTAAAACAGAGGATGGCTTAGAGCACACCATTACCCACAGAATGGAACAGTATAAAGGATGTAGACCAGAGGTTTTCACCCTATGCCCTCAGTGGCCACTAACAGGCCAGGACTTAGGAATTTCCCTGCAAGAACAAAAATGTGTTGAAAAGAGGCTCAGTCATATTGATTAACTCACCTGTGCCCTTAAAAGGAAATTCTAAAATCCTGGCCTGTTAATAGCCACTGAGAGCACAGGTTGAGAACAACTGATGTAGACTATGCTACGTCCACTGTGAGATCCCTGACGGGCTCTGACTGTCAAGGATCCCCTTGGGGCTGCAGGGGCCTTTGCTACATGCTTGTGCATTACTCACTCTCCAAGTCTTTGTGTATGGGGTCTCCCCTCATCCACATGTATTGTTATCTCCCTCATTCCCATATACAAGTCTCCACAAGCCCCATGTATGAGTCTTCCATCCTTGTGTTTGCATCTTCCTCCATCCTCATGTATACATCTCACTCCGTCTCTGTGCGTGCATCTCTCTCCATTCCTGTGCATGCATCTTCCCCATCACCTTGTATATGTGTCATGTCATCTCCATATGGGTCTATCCCCCAAACCCATATGTGGGTCTCCTCTTCTCCCTATATATCGGTCTCCTCCTTTCCAGTATATTGGTCTCCCCAATATATGTATACGGGCCTCCCAAATCTCCATGTATTGGTCTCTCCATCCCCACTTATTGGTCACTCCCCTCATTCATGTATATGGGTCTCCCTCATTCCGCTCATGCACAACCACATTCACATGTATTTCTCTCCCCCATTCCAGTGTATACATCTTCCCCAATCCCTGTATTTGCTATTCCCTCCTATCCCTGTATATGGGCAACCCAAATCCTGTGTATGGGTAACCCAAAGCCTGTGTATTGTCTGTTTTATTCCCATTTGTACATATCCTCCCATCCCTTTGTATGGAAATCCACAGTAGCTTTGCATGTCTCTCTTGTCATCCTTGTATATTTGACTTCCCTGATGTCTGTATATGGATCTCCCTTTATGGATTTATCTCCCTCATCCCAGTGTATTTATTTCTCCATTTCCCCTCCTGTAGCCCCCCCCATTTCTATGTTCATCCCCCATCTTCATGTAATTCTTTCATCATCCTCATGTAAACCCGTCCCCTGTTTTGTCCCCATCTCCCTGATAACATATCTCCCAACATTCTTGATGGCCAAAGATGAACACAAAGGTGGTGTTGCTGAAGGAGTGACTGGTGGGTGAGGCATGACTGAGAATGTTTAGGTTACAACATGATCTACTGACAACTCTTTTTGTAAATGAACAAATTGTATAAAGAGCTGACCAAAGTATTTTATTTATACAGACTCATTTATAAGCACATATACTGAAGTATGAAAAAACATTAATGTGTGCTTTATTGCTCTGGAGAAATGTGATCTAAATGTATACAAACCACAAAGTCTGATCTTCTAAAAAGAGGGACACTGGGGTGGGACAGGAGAATTTGGGCCACAAAGAGGGACAATTGGGAGGTATGTGATTGTCTCATCCCTTCATCCCCTGGCATGCCCCCCCACCCCGTCCCCTACATATTCTCCCTTCCCTACCAATGTTTGTTACAGTACTTCTTAGAATGATAAGAATACAGTCCTTGACTATGTGTGAGTTAGACACTCCAAGACAACATCAGTCTGTCTTTGTACCTGTTTATAACTAGATGTGTGTTCAGGGCCTGACTCTCCATTAGGCAGAGTAGGAAACTGCTTAGAGTGCCATTTTTTTATAGGTGCCTCAGCTGTTCTGGCCACACCCACATTTTGAGTGATTTCATTGTTCCCTCATCAGACACCTACAGCAGTTTTTTGGTGGCATGTTTACTTACCATTTCACATAACCTTTTGATGGTTAGTATTTAACCCCTTGGTTGCAGTTCTTCAATTATTTAAATTGGGTTTTTAATCCCTTGAATGCTAGAGAAGGGCAACATCTCTAGCATTCATGGATTTAACATTTCCATTTAAACCAATGGGAATGTTCATGCCTCCTCTATGGTGCAGTTGGTTTGCTCCAGAACTGCACCTATTTAACTTGATGCAGAATGCCTCCTGCGTTTGTGGCTCAGACATCTGTAGCATTCAATGAGTTAAAAGCCCATTTAAATCAATGGGAATTTTAAAGGGATAGTAATGTTTCACAATAAAAGCAGCTCTTATTAATCATCACAGTATTTGGGCCTTGGAGAGTGTTATTTCAATACTGTCAGAGTTGTAGTTCAAGAGTAATTGAATGATAAAGTATCCCCTCCCGCCCCTTTTACTGATGTAACACTGCTCACCTCAGAGCAGCAAGACTGTCCGGATGGATCACTTAGAGGGACAATCTTCAGTGAACATAAGGAAAAACCTGAAAAGCCTGTCAAGTGGGGCAGGGTTTTCATTGTTCTCACAGTATGAAGATTGTCCCCTGCTGTTATCTGTCTGGTCTAGCAACCAGATTCCACATCTGAGGAGAGCAGTGTTACACTAGGTAAAAGGAGCGAGAGGAGGATACTTTATCATTCAATTACTCGAACTACAACTCTGACAATATTGAAATAGCACTCTCTATGGCCCAAATACTATGAAGATTAATTGGAGCTGCTGTTTTTGTGAAACAATACTATCCCTTTAATTTCCCCCATATAATGCAGTTGTTTTGTCCTATAATTGCTCCATGTTTACCTCTGTACATGTCACCCCCCCCCATTGTTCTTCTGCTGTCTGGAGTGTATACATTATATTGGTGAGCAGAGGCAGCTATTGTCTCTAATGATCTGAGGTCAATGTGTCTCTTGGGGCTGATTAGTTTACATTATTTACCGGAAACACAATCAGGAGATGGGACAAGGTTTGAGATGATTTCTTTATGGGCGCTTAATGCAGTTTAATCAGAATGCGCAGATATAACCAGCATCCGTCCTCTTGTATGTCCCTTGGGCCCCAGCATGGACCTGATCCCTAGACTGGGAAGGATGATTAAAGTTACTCAGACTTCTCATCCCAGGTAAAGATCAATGTGCCAGTCATTAGTAACTGGAGCACTATCATTAACTGGGGCTCGTATTACACAGGATGGATTCCTGAGGCACATGTCCCTTTTTATTGAGTTGAACATGTACACAATGTCCCCAATATACACATATGCTCGGAGTGCGCTAATAAATTTCAGTATTTACAACTTATTAGCATATAGAACATGGCTGGAGAACCTGAGACCTCCCGCTGTTGTTGGACTGCAATTATCCTCAGCCAGGCAACAGTGGGTGAGACTAGAATTGGACTCTTGTGGATAAAACTTGGGTGCCTTGACTGCAGACAGTGGTGTATTTAGGTTTTGTGCTGCCCTAGGCCTGACTAAACTCGGGCACTCCCCTAATCTTCATTTGCACCACCCCTTCCTGTGTAGGCCACACCTCTTCCAGAGGCCAACAGAGCATTAAACAAGACAAGTAGTACACCATTGCAAGATAGCAGGATATATTGTGGTAGTCAAAGAGGCACATTAGAGCATCAAAAGAGCACACTGGTTTTTAAAATGTTACCTACTAATTATCTGTTATGCCCCTTTGATATGACAGATGTTTACGGTGTAAGGACTACATTTTGGTATCAGACGCATTATGGCATCGGAAAGCCACCTTGGTTGCCTTACTTTGACCCTGTGATGCTCCAGTACACTTCTCAGATGCCCCAGATGTGTGCTTTGAGGTATGAGGACTACATTTTCTCGACAGTGTCACATAAGGGAATCAGGAGGGCAGGTTGTTTTGTGCAAATATAACCCTCAAAGTGCCCCTGTGACACCCCAGAGACATACATTTGGGCATTAGGAGTATATTTTGATACCAAAGGGCTCTTTGAAGCATCAGAAGTGCACACTGGATGTGACTGACTGATGCCCAGATGTACTCCTTGGATCAGTGTTTCATTGAAAGACTGGTTCTGCGAATTTCATTTTCCACAACACTTTTTTTTAACTTACTGTTCCTCTGCAGCTGTCAGAGACATGCAGTTGTCCGGCTCTTGGCAGCAGCCATTTGTGGGGTATGTGAAATATCTCACAGCTGCCAGCCAATCGCTGTTCTCACCTTGACTTTCTTGGTGGGAAGTCTAAATCTGCCCTGAGTACAACTAGGAAATTCTCTGGAGCCGCTGCTTGAATGTATACTGTAATTATTTGAACTGCAGATAGGGGCAGCAGGCTACTAGTCACTGAGGAAGGCATGCAGAATCCATTTTAATAATAAACAGTACTGTAAAAGTATTGTTTTCCAGTACAGAGACTGGATGGGGTAAAATCACAGGGACATTTTATGGTCCTGGTTTTTATATTGCTGGCACTGTTTTGCATCTGGGGAATCCAAACTGGGTTAGTTATTGAGGGTAATGGAATACAGATAAGGAAATGAGTTGGCACTGCCCTCGGATACCTCAGCTTCTATGTTCAGAACACATACCTCCCAACATTTCAAATTGCCAAAGAGGAACAATTGTGTTTTAGGGGGTGTGGCTGGGGGTGTGGCTGGTGGGCAGGGCATTAATGAGAATTTTTAGGCTGTTTCATGACCTATTGACACCTCCTTGTGTTACCTAATAAATTACTAATAACAAGACCAAAGTATTTTATTTAAGCAGACTAATTTATAAACACATATACTGACGTTTAAACAAACATTAATGTGAGTTTTATTGCTGTAAAACAATGTGATACACTTATATACACAACACACAATCTGATTTCCTTAAAAGAGGGACATTAGGGTGGGAAAGAGGGACAGTGGGATATGGGTCTAAAAGAGGGACTGTCCCTCCTAAAGAGGGACACTTGGGAGGTATGAGAACATCACACTGTGTAACACACCACTCTAATCTACAGTGGCATAATGAGGGAGGGTATATGATTTTTGTCTCTTTAGGATTAGAATCATGTGTACTGTGTGACTGAACGTGCAAAAGATGACCTGGAAACACAATTCAATTACGTGATTTGAACTCTCGCTGCCTGTTGCTCTCTTGTTGCATTCTGTGATGCACTAAAAATATAGCTACAATGATCTGGACCCAAAGTAGGGAGTTATAATGTAAGTACAGCAAGCCCGGGTGCCTTGGGTGAGGGCTGACACATTACCATTGTAATGAATCGTGATACATTCAAAATGTAACCCTTTGCTCGCCCGAGGGCCAGGGCCAGATTTGCCATAAAGCAGAGTAGGCATCTGCCTACAGGCGCACCCCACAGAGGGGCGCCTGTCACTGAAATCAATTTTTTTTTAAATATTTTCATTCACATCGCTCGCTTTGCGCACAGTGGCAGGAGTAGTCAGCCGCATAGTAAGATCTGTGCCTTCTTCGGCAGACCTGTATGCTGTTGCTCTCTCGTCAGCTCTTTAGTAATGCAGAGTGCTGGGAGATGACATCATGACATCATCTCCCAGTGCTCTGCATTATTAAAGAGAAGACCGTGTGGAGCAAAAGCATACAGTCTGTGCAGAAGGAGGCACAGACTGTTCCTGCCGCTGGACCACCAGGGAGGTAGGAAACGGATATGGGGGGGCAATGTGAATTGGAGCTGATGGGGGCAAGTTAGAGATGATGGGGCAATGTGGAGATGATGGGGGCAATGTGAGGGCAAGTTGGAGCTGATGGGGCAATGGAGATGATGGGGGCAATGGAGCTGATGGGGGCAATGGAGATGATGGGGGCAATGTGGAGGCAATTTGGAGTTGATGGAGCAAGTTGGAGCTGATGGGGGCAATGTGAGGGCAATATGGAGCTGATGGGGGCAATATCGAACTGATGGGGGCAATATGGAGCTGATGGGGGGCAATGTGAAGGCAATATGGTTATGTGGGGGGTAATGTGGAGATTTGGAGCATTGTGTTGGTGTCCAGTGGAGATGGCCAATGGGGGGGGGGGCGCTTCAGATTTCTGTGCCTACAGGCTCCTGAGATGTAAATCTGGCCCTGCCGAGGGCATTGCTTTGCAATGCATTATTGACACCTGGCTATGGCATCTTGATAAGGAAACTAGTTTACAGTGGAATCGTGCTACTTACATTTACGACGAGTCACTCACTGACTAAAAGAAGAAATAGGGGGGAGCTTTTCTAGTCAGCTCCGCATGCTGCAGCGTCATCTTGTCCCTCCATGCCACACATTCCATTCACATGTGTCAGGACAACAGGAAGAGTCCTTGCACATGTGCCCTACGTGCAGGGCATGCCTTCCTTCTGAGTTCCATCCCGGTTGGCTTTGCAAGTTTGCATGGTGGTGGTTGGGAGCACAATCTGGCTCTGGGTGTCAGAGCAGGCAGGTGGGTGCGGCTTTTTATGCCACCCTCTGTAAAGTGCCGCCCTAGACCAAGTCAACCTAGGCCAAGATACAGCAGTGACTACAGGTGATATATTTATATAAATCCGTTCCTGTGAACGTTTACACATGTATGGTCAGACAACATTCTAATCATTATCAATTTCCTTTTTCCTGCTATGAGTAATATTGTAGGTCAACCTAAACAGCTGAAGCCATGGACAGCTCTTCTGAAAACGTAAGTCATCATTATACTGAGCTATAATGATATTGGGAGCCTGCAGTAACAATTCACACGACACTGAAGGGAAGCGTGAACGCACTGCTGGAAGGGAGGTGGACGGAGAATTAAGTAGCAATGGGAAGTCCTGAAGAGCTGTGCCGAACATTCAGCGTGCTGCATAATTCAGAAGTACACAGCTTGAAGACTAAAGATCTTAAAAAGTACATAAAATAAAAAAAAAACATGTTTCCTAATAATAATTCCATAGTTCAACATATGGAAAAAGTTTATCAGATGTGAATGTTCCACTTTAATAACGCTGTACTTATATGGATAATAGTACTCTTTCTAAGCTTATCACTATATGACTAATTATTGGGGGGACTTTATTTGGGGTGATAGTTCCTCTTTAAATCTTCCCTTACAGCAAGCACAGATCTCATCTGCACTTCCAGCAGAGGGTGTGAGAGCAAGAGTCATGGAAATTGTGTTGTTTTCTCAATTCCCAGAAGAAAAATCAATATTTGTCATCATGAAGCAATATTCCATGAATTGCAGCATATATCCCAGCTGTGATTTTACTTCTAAGGTTTGTTATATCCTGTAGTTCTCATCAAATGAAAGAAATTAGGAAAAAAGAGAGTAATTCTTATTTGTTACTGTGGGAAAACAAGCAATTCTGGTTTCGTTCAGAAACTATAACCCTTTAGAGGGATAGTAATATTTCACAATCAAAGCAGCTCCAATTAATCTTCATAGTATTTGGGGAGAGTGTTATTTCAATACTGTCAGAGTTGTAGTTCAAGACTAATTGAATGATAAAGTATCCCCCTCCCGCCCCTTTTACTGATGTAACACTGCTCACCTCAGAACAGCAAGGCTGTCCGGATGGATCACAGAGAGGGACAATCTTCAGTGAGCATAAGGAAAAACCTGTCAAGGGGGGGAGGGTTTTCCTCATGCTCAGAGTAAGAAGATTATCCCTTGCTGTGAGCTGTCTGGTCAAGAGACCTTATAGTGCAGATGATTTGCCCCAGAATTTCTCCACTGTTCTTAGTACATCAGCCTCTGTGACAAGAACCTTCCATAGGCTGGTGTAGCAATAGCACTACTGTAAGATTTCAGGCCATGGAGATACTGCACCCAAAAATAAAATCGGTAACTGTTGAATAAAACAGCTTTGCAACCAGAGAACTCTTGTTTTATTCAGCTGGATAAACCCTGTGCTCAGAGCTGGATCATCCATTATGTTAACCTAGGCTTCTGGTAATATGAGAGGCCGTGGCTGCGAGTGATGGGTTACAAACAGAGGCCCTGCTGTTGCTGTCACTAACCTCTTGTGTCTGATGCCCTTTTTTTTTGTTAAAAGAGACCAGCATCATCCAGTCACTCGAACCTCCATTAGAGCCACAGTGCCAGTACCTGCTAGCAGAACTCTGTCAGAAGCACCTAATCAAGAGATGTGGGGCCCCAAATTGGTACCTTGCCTAGGGCCCTATGTATATATATATATATATATATATATATATATATATATATATATATATATATATAAGCAAAGTGGTAGGGAAAGCACTCACTCTAAAAGAATAAGATGCCCAGGTGCACAATCCCTAATAGTATGTAAATAATTGGAAAAGGATGGGGCAGCACCCGTGGGACTTTTTAACAGGTTTATTAAAGATATAGAGCTATGAACATGGTCAATATTTCGGTCCTATGTGGACCTTTATCAAGACACATAGACACATATGTATATGCAGGGTTCAGTGCAAAACCATGCCAAGGGTTAAATGTCAAATAGCCAAAGAAGCAAAATGCCAGACTCACCACCTTGTTGGTTGAGCGTACTGCTGTGGCTCTCCCTCGGCCATCCAAGGGTAACAGTGTTGCAGACAAAGGATTGCAGTCACACTCCAAATTGATACACACTGTGATCCGTCAAAAAGTAAAACTTTATGGCACGAAACTCGTAAGACAATGTAGTGGTGTGGTTTCTGTCATTGGGTCACTATATTCTTGTTGTCTGTCTTCTATCAACAGTGATTATATGTTTTTTTACTATGAAGGAATAAAGTTTTACTTTTTTACGGCTCACAGTGTGTATCAATTTGGAGTGCGACTGCAGTCCTTTGTCTGCAACATTAGGGCTCTATGGAACCTTAATCCATCTCTGCCTCTCTCTCTCTCTCTCTCTATACATATATATATATATATATATATATATATGTGTATATATACATATATATATTTCTATATTACTCAAAAAAATCCTCGTTCCACAAAAAAAAATCCTCATTAAGAGCTTATCCCAACATAGACCTGTTGGTTGTGTCTGAACATCACACAAAGTGAAATTGTTCCCTGGAACCGCTCTTCGGGATAGTGTATTATTAATCACTGAGCTTTTAAATATACTTAATAAAATATCAGAAACCAAGAAGAGAGAGGAAAATCTGTGCTTCATCCAATATTTCCCAAATTCTTTCAGTAGGTAGTAAATCTTTCATCTTGTATGTTACTGTGGATTCTCACTAGGATTTTTTCGAGACACCAAGACAGTTCCTCCCGTCTAGAAGCGTCTTACTGTTTTTTTTTTTTAACTGCGTTGGGGTTAGAGATGTCTCCAAGCATTCTGAAGAGCATTAGATTTTTTTTTAATATTAAGCAGTTTTGTAAACCAGATTTGGTAACAATGCATAATCCATATCTGTTACCTGACAGTTAACATGTATACACCTTAACTGGTCAGGCATAAGGCTGCATCCCATTCCACATAAGGCCAAATTTTCTTGAAGGCTGGCCCTGGGTACCAATTGACCCTACCCCCAACAGAAGCAGAGCCCTCTCTATCGTTTCTTGCAATCCACAAAGATATCAAGACCAGTGGATGTAAGATGAACTCCATCCAGTCTCATCAAATTGTCTGTATCCTTCTCCAGCCAGCTGCGTCTAACTACCACATGTCCAGATTCTCTAAAATACCTAAAGGCCACCCTGCTCAGGTACCTCCTACATATCTTTATGTATCATAGTCATATCTGTGGTCTAGCATGTGCCTGCTGCGGCCATACCAAGCCTTACTCCAGTTGGACTTGGACTTTGTGGACCTCGCTTCTGATCCTGTGCTAATTGCCTTTGTTGCTTTTGCTTTGTACTCTGACTTTGCATCTTTGCTTCTAGCCTTTTGTCGTCTACATGGGCCTCTAGAGAACCTGCTCTGTCTGCCTTGACACAGATCTGTTTAAAACCTCACTTCTGCTTCATGAGTCTCTACTTCAGACTTCCTGACCCACCCAGAGTGTGCTCCCATTGTGTAAAATTTCTTTCTCCTCCAGACCCCTCCATTAGTGTGTTTTTACACAGGTATGTTCCTCCCTGCATCAGGGTCTCATCATTCAAGTACTCTCAATCATTATACTATGTATTTGGGATCCCTATATCCCCTTTATTACTTCCTCTGCCCAGTTACCATCCCTGGGAACTCTTGGGTTCTGCCTCAGAGACTCTGGGTTTTAGTCTTAATTACCAGGTCTCCAGAGACAGAGGCTGAGTCTCCAGTTGGGGGTGAATTTTCTGCGAAACTCTGCCTTCTCCTCCTCCTTCTTACCCTCTTCTGCCAACTTCCTGCCCACCTCTCCTCCTTCTAATACTATTCTGCCCACTTCCAACCCACTTCTTCTCCTTTCCACTCTGGTCTGCCCACTTCTACAGCACAAAAATAGTAAGCCCTTCCCACCCAATTAAGCCCCACCCCTTTATGATGCAAATTGCTCCATTAAAATACTTCTAGTCACAGCCCATGAGCCCACTCTGTAGGCTCCACAAGATGGAGTTCCCAGATATGTCAGTTACCAGGTCCAGAGGTTTGAGAGATAAGACTTATATCGTTCTTCATGTTTTTTTAATGCCTACAAAATAAAATAAAGATAAAACGAAGTATTACTATCCCTTTAATATAAGGGAAGAACCTGAAAAATTTGTCAAGGGGGGCAGGGCTTTCATTGTGCTCATAGGAAGAAGATTGTACCCTTCTGTTATCTGTCTGGTCTACGGACTGATTCCACATCCGAGAAGAAATGGCTTACGCTAGATAAAAGGGGCGGTAGGGGGACTTTGCTTGTGAATATCTCTCAAACCAATTAGGTTTGAGAGATAAGACATATCATTCTTCATGTTTTTTAATGCCTACAAAATAAAATAAAGGTAAAACGAAATATTACTATCCCTTTAATTTATAAGAACATTAAAAAATTACAGTTTTATGTTAAAAAAATAACTTTGAGCTGTAATGTATTTTGAATAAAACATATTCCTGCAGTGGGAGTACCCTTGTTTTCCTCTGCAGGAAAAAGCCCTATAATGTACAATTCTTCATAAAACTATTTACTGGTTATTTAACCCTTTGGTTGCCAGTGTGGATGTGGAAGAAGAACAGTGGGACATGTTCCTCTCCTACTTTGATCATACAGCCTTAAATGCCCTCAGATTGGGAGGTGCAGCTTCAAAACTGGGAATGCAATGATTAGTCCAGTATGGCAGAGGATGGTATAGGTTATAGTCTGATGATCCACAGGGTGCATATCCAAACATTTAGGTATTCTGTTGCAAAACTGGGAGACCCCTAGAGATTGTCTTGCTCAGGACCCAGTCCTGTTGTTAAAGGGGAACTACCACCCCACACAATTTTTACCTTCACTAAGTCCCCATCTGGCAACTAGCTGCTTAGTAGCGCTAGTCACCAGAATAATTACCTTATTTAAAAGATTTCTCCTCTCTTCCATGGGTGACAGGCAGGATGGAGCGCGGACATCTTGTCATTGTGACGTCTGCGCGTCTGCGTTGTCAGACCGAGCCGGGTCTAGGAGGAGTTGCTAGGACTGACAGCGCTGGGACTGACAGCGCAACCATCGTGGATGTCACAATGGCAAGATGTCCGCGCTCCGTCTTGCCTGTCACCCATGGAAGAGAGGAGAAATCTATTAAATAAGGTAATTATTCTGGCGACTAGCGCTACTAAGCAGCTAGTCGCCAGATGGGGACTTAGTGAAGGTAAAGATTGTGTGGGGTGGTAGTTCCCCTTTAATCAGCCCCTGCTAACCTCGAGCAAGACACATATCTCCAGCAAAGGGCACAACAGAGCCAAGACAGACTGGCCACTCCTTTCCCTCTTTGAGACATTTTTCTGGTGTGTTTTAACTGGAACTCTATCGATCAGCAGCCCTGTTATATGTTAATGTTTATATAACAGATATGATTTAACCATTAAGGTCCTTCTGTAATATGAACATCTTTATCCCCCATACATTTGGCATTTAGAAAATTTGAAATAATCAACCTGTTGAAATGTATTTAACCCCTTAGTGACGGCCGCGTCTAACATTTTTTTTTTTTTTTTTCAAAAGAATCCGGAGTCCCCGAACGGCGTGCAGCCGCGCGGGGATCCGGATTTCCGGGACGTACATGTACGTCCTCTGTCACTAAGTGACAGCCACAGAGGATGTACATGTACGTCCATTGTCGCTAAGGGGTTAATTATTTATATTCAAGATTATATAGATGTGCGTTTAGGGGGTAATTAAAATCTCCCAAATTAAAATCCCCCAAACTCCCAATGACGTACCTCCCAAGTGTCCCTCTTTAGGACCAAAATCCCTCTGTCCCTCTTTCCCACCATGATGTCCCTCTTTTTAGTAGATCAGATTGTATGGTGTGTATATAAATGTATCACATTGCTCCACAGCAATAAAACTCACATTATTGCTTATTTAAACATCAGGATATATGTTTATAAACTAGTATGTGTAAATAAAATACAATGGTCTTGTTATAAGTCATTTATTAGGTTACACAAGGAGGTGTCAATAGGTCATGAAATAGACTAAAAATTTGTGGTTATGCCCCGCCCACCAACCATGCCCCCAGCTACACCCCCTAAAACACAAGTGTCCCTCTTTGGACATTTGAAATGTTGGGAGGTATGCAATGATTTAAATGGGTCTTTTAATCCTTGAATGCAAGCGAGGTCTCCAATGTTTTGATTTGCATTCCAGGGGTTAAAATTAGCATTTTTTATAAATGTAGATGTGGGTAATCTTTAACTAAACACTCCTTCCCCCTTAATGCAGTTGATTTACCCTAAAAATGCATATCTTTAGCTAAATACAGTACCGTTAATAAGGGCACTGGAGAAGAGAATAATATATAACACGTAAGAAGTAGTGTAACCTTAAATACCATCCGCTTATGAAAGATGCATAGTGCAGGGCCCATAGCAACCATTGCAACCCTAGAGGTGAGGTTTGCAATCTTTGGTTCGCTAGCTGCTGTTGTAGTCCAACAACAACTAGAGAGCTGCATGTTGCCAACACCAGGTCTAAGAGTCCAGTAGTTCATAGGCAACCCTGTACTATGCATCTTTCATAAGTGAATTGGATTAAATGTATAAGGTGGTAATCCAAAGCTCTCCATAGACAGCAATAGTACCACCTGATAATGATTTTAATAAAATTGCATTTTAAATTAAGAAAGAGGTTTGACCTGAAATTACTTAGGAATACAATATCTCCCAGCTGTGGTAATGATCCTTTCAAAGGGCCACCACCTTTCTGCACTAAGCTTCCTTTTCCAGGGCCACAATTCTCTTGTCTCTGCTGCAGCAGAGACACCGTTGACTGCAGTTTGAGGCCTCCTACTTCTTGCTGCCAGAGAGAGAGAGAGAGAGAGAGAGAGAGAGAGTGCACAGTTCATCTTTTTATCTTTTAAGTTAAGTTCACACTGGTGACTTGGCTGTGCTCCATTTTAGTGCCTGCCAAGTTGCCAGTACTTACTTATCTATAATATCCAGGTTTCCCTGGTGATCCTTGCGCATGGGGGTGTGTGGCAGAGGAGTGTCACAAGGCAGGCCCACTTGTGCATCAACGTTATATTATTGGCAGACACCCACATGAGTTGGCCAGTTATTGCCACTGGAACATTTCAACCTCCAGTGTCAGTATTATGAATGATCTGCACATCAGTTCACAGGCATGCCGCAGATTGGAATTCACTATTACATTATGCAACCAAGCTGCAGCATGCTGAGTTCAGGTGCATTCTTCAAGTTGACAGTTGTCAGTTTAAACACTAATAATTCTTACAATGGTGCATATAGCACATTGTTAATAACATTGCCCTAAGGCCCCTTTCACACAGGCATCTACAGCAACACATGAAAAACACTATGGGAGAGATGCACTAAGGTGTGATAATGAGGTGATGACAGTTGATAAAGTAAAGATGATTTCTCCAGTGTTTTAAACTCTCCAAGTCCTATATTATTCTACGAAGCCAATACACTAAGATTTCTCCAGCTTTAGCGATTGTAGTGGTTCCATAGAATAACATAGGAATTGGAGAAGTGATATCAGTCACTGGAGAAGTCATCTCCACTTTATCACACCTTAGTGCAGTGAAAAAAGGCCTAAGTCTGGACTCACAACAGTTGGTCTAATATCTATATCTATCTATAACAAACTGAAAAGGTTATGGTGGGGAAAAAAGTGAATGAAAACCCCTTCTACCTGAATTTGGTGGGTGGTAGATACAATGTTAAACAAAATTTGACATACCAGTCAAGCCATAAGACTTGCTTTTCCCACAGAAATCACACTTTTGCAGTGTTGTTACTACTGCAAGGGATTCTGGGTAGGCATATGCAAATAAGTTTAACAAGGAATCACCTTTTTGCCTCAAATTCCACTTTATACATTGATTCCTCAGCGTATATGTATGCTGAGTAACAGCTTTAGGACATATATATATATATATATATAAAGGTGTATATAGATATACATATAGATATATACCGTAGATATATTTTCCTCTCTGTGTCCAGTACATATTGGTGGTCTGAATTATATTTAACCCTTTGAGTGCCAGAGGGGTGAGCAACACATTGCAGAACAATACATTGCACGCCCATATGACACAAACTCAAAGGGGCTTGCAGAAGCAGCATGAATGGTGGGGGGTGGAGTTTGGCATCCTGGAGTCCTGAAAATAAACAATGATGTTTGTCTCAGCGGGATTGATTCATAGAGGCCATTAGGGTTTTTTGCCCAGAATAAGGTAAGTAGAGTCTTGTTGTTAGGAGATGTTAATGTTCCCTTTATGCAGCTACTGCTGCAGTTTTAACCCCTTCTATCCTAGAAATTTCTATAGTATCCTAAGGGTTAAAAGACAAAGTGAAAGTAAGCAGAATTAATGTGATAGTAATGTTTCAGAGTAAAAGCAGCTCCAATTAATCTTCATAGTATTTGGGTCATGGAGAGTGTTATTTCAATACTGTCAGAGTTGTAGTTCAAGAGTAATTGAATGATAAAGTATCCTCCTCCCGCCCCTTTTACAGATGTAACACTGCTCACCTCAGAGCAGCAAGACTGACTGGATGGATCGCAGAGAGGAACAATCTTCAATTAAGATAAAGAAGAGCCTGAAAAACCTGTCAATGGGGCAGGATTTTCATTGTTCTCACAATAAGAAGATTGTCCCTTGCTGTGAGCTGTCTGGTCTCAAAACCAGATTCCACATCTGAGGGGAGGTGGCTTACACTAGGTAAAAGGGCAGGAGGGGGAATACTTTTATCATTCAATTACTCTTGATCTATAACTCTGACGGTATTGAAATAACACTCTCCATGGCCCGAATACTATGAAGATTAATTGGAGCTGCTGTTTTTTCAAAACATTACTATCACTTTAATGTAAATAGTCAAACAGCTTCGCATTCCATGAAGACAATGTAAAGAGCTTCTAAAAATTGTAAAGAATGCAAAATAATTTCCTGCCTTTAATGACGCCTCCAATTTTAGCTAACTGTTTTTGCTGACTGTCAGTCAATTTACTGACAAGTGGCAAAAGAATAAACAGGAAACTGATCTAAGTATTTTTACAAAAGCAAAGATCTGATCTTAAGACAGTGAACGTTACTAAACATCCCTGTATACAAAATAGTGTTAAATACCCTATCAAAGAACATCCTTGTATCCAAAACAGTGTTAAACACCCTATTAAAGTGATAGTAATACATGAAATTAAATTAATTTCATTCAGTAGATATTTAAAAAACATACCTCCCAACATTTCAAATTGCCAAAGAGGGACAATTGTGTTTTAGGGGGTGTAGCTGGGGTTGTGGCCAGTGGGCAGGGCATTAACGAGAATTTTTAGGCTATTTCCTGACCTTTTGACACCTCGTTGTGTTACCTAATAAATGACTTATAACAAGACAAAAGTATTTTATTTACGAAGACTAATTTATAAACACATATACTGACGTTTAAAGAAACAATAATGTGAGTTTTATTGCTGCAGAGCAGTGTGATATATTTGTATACACAACACACAATCTGATCTCCTAAAAAGAGGGACATTAGGGTGGGAAAGAGGGACAGTGGGATTTGGGTCTAAAAGAGGGACACTTGGGAGGTATAAAAAAATGAATTAATTGCGCCGTTTCCGATCTCCCAAACCATTATGGTTTGAGAGATATCAGTCTGCAAAGTTCCCCCTTCCCTCTCCTTGCACTGACGTCAGTTTTCTATCTTACAGACAGAGATCCCAGTCCACAGACCGTCCTGCGGCTCTTCAGCAGAGCCGAAATTGCGCTAGTTACAAAGAAATAATTTGAATGGTCTACAACGTGTGCATGCAAACCAGGCACACGTTGTAGTCCATTCAGATGAAGTATTTCTTTGTAACTAGCATGATTTCGTCTCTGCTGAAGAGCCACAGACGGTCTATGGACCAGGATCTCCATCTGTACGTCAGAAAACTGACGTCAGTGCAAGGGGAGGGAAGGGGGAACTTTGCAGACTGATATCTCTCAAACCATAAAGGTTTTGGAGATTGGAAATGGCGCAATTAATTAATTTTTTAAATATCTACCAAATTAAATTAACTTAATTTCATGCATTACTATCACTTTAAAGACAATCTTTGACGTTCTAGCTGTTGGGGACTTCTACAGTTGGCTGGTTGGGGATCATTGGAGTTGTAGTCTTCAAAAGCTGGCAGGGGAGGGCTGGCCTGGGAGGCAGGTTGGCAATTGCCCCCTGGGCCATTCATATGTCTGGGCCGGTGAGTCACTGCCTCACTCAATCTCCCTGTTGCTGCTTTAAATGAAGTTACACTAGTGATACCACAGAGCTTACAATTGATATGGAGCAATACAAATGATCCCACAAAGCAAATCCAAATGGAGCTACACTGGTAGCATAACACATTTCCCTTGCAAGCTCTATAGTATCAATATAGTATCACTAGTGTAGCTTTACGTAAACTGTAAGCTCTGCAGTGTCAGTAGTGTAGTCACCATTTCAACTGTAAGCTATGCGGTATCACTTGCTTTACTTCACAAAACTAATGCCAATTTTAACATTAAAGGGATAGTAATACTTAAATATTAAAATCCCCCATCTTCTAGCCATTCAAAAACTGAGTAAAATGAGCCCAGCAGCATCTCTCAAACCTTTATGGTTTGAGAGATATCCACTTTCAAAGTTCCCTCTTTTTGCCTTTCCCCTGTCATCAACGTTCTAGCTGACAGCAAGGGAATCCTCTCCTGGGATCAGCCTGGCGGCTTTGCAGCAGTGCAGAGAGATCACGGTAATATAAAAGAAATCCTTCACTAAAAAGGTCCTTTTAAGTTAAGGGTTTCTTTTTTATCACCATGATCTCGGCTCTGCTGGAGAGCCTCCGTCAGGTCTCGGGACCGGATTCCCCTGCTGTCAGCTAGAACGCTGACATCAGGGGAGAGTGAACTTTGAAAGCGGATATCTCTCAAACCATAAAGGTTTGACAGATGCCGATAGGCTCATTTTGCTCAGTTTTTGAAGAGTTACAAGATGGGGGATAGTCATTTTTAAGTATTACTATCCCTTTAACAAAAGAGGTTGGGTTGGGACAGTAGGCTCAAACAATAGTAAAAATGAGCCACTTGATTGTATTTGCCCCCACCGGGCCACAAGCTGCCAGCCCTCCCTTGACAGCTGGAGAGCCAGAGGTTGCATTCCATTTCTATAGAAAAGGAGGGCATACCTGGGAACTGTCCGGATTTACCCCAGAGTCACCAATTTTCTGAGTGAATTACCTGGTCTCCGAAACAGCGTATGATTCTCTACGTGAGTGAGTTCCGTGGTAACCTTGTCCATTCCACCACCCATTACACCCTCTCCCCTCCCTGTTCTGCCTATTTTCAGGGCAAACGCTACCTTTTGTCCATCAGTCTCACCCTCTCCCATTAAGCACTGACCACACTATGATGCGTTTTAGATACTCCCACCCTCAGCTTCAGTTGTTACGCTGGGGATGTCATAGTGGGAGACCAAACATTCATGATAGGAAACTCTCAGGAACTGACCCTGAAACTTAGGGTTTTGATCAAAATCTCTGGGCCTCAGGTAAAAAAACAAATTCGCAAAGTATGAGAGTCTACTGCAAGGACTCCCAGCTCCATTCCTCGGGGCACACTAATAGGTCAGGTTATCAAGATATCCCCAGTTAAGCACAGGAATCTCCACCACAGTGAGTGAGCCATTGACTACTCACCTGTGACTAAGCAGGGATATTATATAAAGCTGACCTATTGGTGGGACCAGACCACTAACTTTGTGAAGCACTGGTCTAGTGTTTCCTACTATATGATCTGTACCAATTAACTTCTTCTTAATCTCTAAATTTGTCCCATTTCTACCAGCAAGGCAGATGGAGAGGTTCTGATTGCCCTGTGTGTGACCAAACTATGATACTGCTAAACTGTAACACGTTAAATGGCAACTATCACCAGGATAGAGCTCTGTCAGGATCTGGAAGATCTTTACTCCTGGGAGAAGATCAGCTGATGAAGTAGGGCTGCATTGTGAATCCTAGAGGACAAATGAGGAAGCAGAACAAGGTGTCTGAAAACAATCCCATTGGTTCCCTTGTTTGTTAGACTGATCTGCCAGACTGAAGTGTCACAGTTAAGTCTCTTGGACTGTGTGTTGCATTCACAAAAGCCTGAGACAGAGAGACTATGGAGACTGCGCATACAACTCACAAAGTTTGTGCATGACAGCCACATACTTCTCGTTTCCAACCAATGAGGTCGGTTTTATATCAACCCCACCCCCTAATGGCTGATAGGAGCCATTTTGGGGTTGTGCAGCCATGGGAAATCCTACGGGCAGACTTGATAAAATGTGCTAGTTGGCCTTTAATGGGTTCCTGGAAGACTGATTGTAGCACCTCTGAAATAGAGCAAGCAGGGACATATCACCTAGAAACTACTTTCAGGGAACTTTAAAGGGGAAGCGTACCCTAGAAAACAGTGGCTCTTATTTTGTTTAACAGAATGCTTTATCTAGGCAAGTACTTCCATATATTTTATTTTGGAGCATTTGATCTCTGATATGGTACTCCACTAACAGTTTATACTTACACTGAATAAAGACTTGTGCCCCTTTAAAATCCATTTAAGACTGTCCAAGCCTAATGTTTGCTGTGCAGAGTTGTGACTTCAGGGCAGACTTCTGTAGACATAAAAATATACAGAAAATTGCAAAAAAATAAGTAGATATATACACTTGAGTGCTGTATGAAGAACATCTACCAGGTAAGTAAATCTATTAGACAAATTAGAAGCCACTTAGTCCACAGGTATGGTTCCCCTTTACAGGGGATAGCTGCTATGGGGGTTCAAGGGTGAAATTGCCCTCTGGGCTGGTCATATGTCTGGGCCGGTGGGCCGCCGCCATACCTGGGAACTCTCCGGATATGCCCCAGAGACTCTGGTTTTGAGAGTGCATTACCAGGTCTCCATGGCACAAGCTGATTCTCCGGACGTGTTAAGTTTCCTTTTACACTCCCCCCACTTCTGCTTCCCACCCTGTTCTTCACACGTTTCTTCCTTCCCCACCCACTTTTGTGATGCCTCAGAAAGCCACGTCCCCACTCATAGGTATACCCCACTCCCTTTTTTGCAGTGATTCACAGTAATTATACCCCCCAGCAGTACCAGATAATTCCCCTCTGGGGACTCCAGAAAAGAAAGTTCCCAGGTATGGCTGTCACCTCACTTAAAGGGATAGTAATACTTTGTTTTATCTTTATTTTATTTTGTAGGCGTTAAAAAAACACGAAGAACGATAAAAGTCTTATCTCTCAAACCTTTATGGTTTGAGAGATATTCACAAGCAAAGTTTCCCCTCCCGCCCCTTTTACCTAGTGTAAGCCATCTCTTCTCAGATGTGGAATGCAGTCCATAGACCAGACAGATAACAGCAGGGGACAATCTTCTTCCTATGAGAACAATGAAAACCCTGCCGCCCTTGACAAGTTTTTCAGGTTTTTCCCTTATCTTAATTGAAGATTGTCCCTCTCTGCAGTCTATCTGGGCACCTCCCTTCTGATCTGGCTGAGCAGTGTTACATCAGTAAAAGGAGCAGGAGGGGGATACTTTGTCATTGAATTACTCTTGAACTACAACTCTGACAGTACTGAAATAACACTCTCCAAAGTCCAAATATTATGATGATTAATTAGAGCTGCCTTTATTATGAAACATTACTATCCCTTTAATCTACCTCTTGCTGCTGTAAATGGAGCTACGCAAATGATACAAAAGAGCTACAATCTAAATTGAGCTATACTACAAGCATAATCCATTTCCCTTATAAGCTCTGTGATGTCACTAGTGCACACTCATTTCAGTTGCAAGCTAAGTGGTATCACTTGCCTTACTTCAAAACATCAACGCCAATTTTAAAATTAACAAAGGGGATGGAGTGGGACTGTGGGGTGGAATGATAATAGAATTGGGCTACTTGATTGTATCCCTCCCCCGACCACCGGTTTCTAGTCCTCCCCTACCCCTTTAAGGGTTAATATTTCAAGAAGATCATGGTCAGTTTAATCTGAAAGTTCCCAGGTATGCCAACATTCCAGGTCCCAAACAGTATTTGTGAGATATGTACGATTTTATTTATAATGTGTTTAACACTGTTTTGGATACAAAGCTGTTTAGTAAATCTTACTATCTTAGTTGAGATCACTAGTTTTATGTAAGTTCTTTATGACGTGCCTTCTAATCATTTTCCTTGAACTGAGGATGATGTACTAAGAAGAATTGGATCAACTGAGGAGCAAAACAAATGCACTAAGGGGAACCAATATTCCCCAAATTCCATTTGATTTAACCCTTTGAGTTCCAGATGGTTGCACAATGCATTGTGAATACCTCCCTGAAGAACTAACACTTTTAATAACCTCACACTTAACTTGCTATGGCTAGAAAATCCTGATGGCCCCTATGAATTTTTCCCATAAATCTTTGTTCAAGAAATAGCATCTCCAATAAGTCCTGGATGTCATGCCCATGGAGGAGGACATGACAGTTGCTAGCAGCTTTTTAATCTTAACCAAGCAGAATGCATGGGTACCCAATGGAATGGTTGAGATTACCAAGGGCAGTAGGAGGAATTTGTGTCCTGTGGTCCTGATAGCAACTGTCATGTCTGCCTCCATGGGCATGACATCCAGGACTTATTGGATATGTTATTTCTTGAACAAAGCCACACAGCAAAATTTAAAATTTTCTTTCAATATATGTAAGTGCATTCCAATTAGAAGCTTCTTCTGTGGAGAAACTGGTGGCAGATCAACTCAGTGGGTTTTTAGATGGAACGAAGAAGATATTCCATATTGGGCTGAATTTCATATGGTCAAGTCCATTTATTGTCTCTGGAATGCGTTGCCAGAGGATGGTATTAGTCTATACCCGTCATGCAACTCTAACCGAAGGCTAATGGTGATGGCAGGCCCTTGGTTTCCCTACACCTCCTGTGAGTGGATTGCCCAGGAATAGGTTGGATTGTATTTTGCAGGTTATTATGGAAACTTACCTGATAGCTGCCTGGCTCCCTCAGTTGAAATGGATACAAGGGTACTTACTCAGCTGGCACGTTTCACTTTAAAAGTTACAGCTCAAACGAGTGTTTGTTTGTTCGTTTTTACAGTTAACTGAAATTTTGATTGTTTACACCAGCTATTGTTGTTTCTAAAACCTTCATATGGTGAACCATAGCCTGAGACTCAAGCTCTTCCATAGAATGAATTATAAAAGTATATTTGCTTTTTGGACACCAGTTGATGCTAAAAATTTGAGCTGTAATCTCTTTTGAATGGACTACCCTTGTTTTTCTCAACAGGAAAAGCTCCATCACATAGAACATTTTCTATTCCTTTAACTTAAGTAATCTGTGTTAATGACAATTAGATACATGTTAGGGAATAGGATTTCTTAGGCCACGTTCCAAAACAAATATTAAAACATAGGAGTTTGTAGTTTCCATAACTGTAGAACACTCAGGTAAATATATCACAGCTTTTTATCTAAAACATGTCACACATTTATCACATGTAATTGATCCAGCCTTCTGTGTGAAAGTTTATGGTCTTACCGTACTACCAGGTTACAAATTCATTCACTTGTGCCTCTATAAAAATGACAATATGCACAGAGCCAGATCATCCATTATAGCAACCTAGGCTACTGCCTAAGGCCCATGGCAATATGAGGGGTCCTGACTGCAAGTGATGGGTCACATACAGAGACCCTACTGTTGCTTCTGCTTAACATCTTGTGTCAGACACACTTTTTGTTGAAATAGACAGCATCATCCAGTTGCTCAAACTTCCTTTAGAGCCACAATGTCAGTACCTGCTAGCAGCACTCTGTGTCAGAAGCATCCGGTTAAGATATGTGGGGACCCAAACTGGTACCTTGCCTAGGGCCCTATGGAGCCTTAATCCATCTCTGAGAATACATACTTGTTTTTTAAAGAACATAGTATGCTCAAGCCATATTTATATGCAACTCAACTAGTTCTAGAGCAGTAGTTCCCAAACTCAGACCCATGCTCCTCCATCACCCCTCAACAGTACGTGTTTTCAAGTCATCCATTCCTTGGTTGAGAGTAGGTGGTTTCAAGGCATAGGCAAGGACACGGAGGTCATAATTAGCTACAAACATAGACACACCTCCGAATCATATGAACCCACCCCAATGCATTGTTGTTCATCTATCATATCCAGGGGTTATCTAATAGCCAGGATGGGGGTATATAAACTGGTAAATAAACCAGCCACCCTAAAACAAGAGATGGTGTCTGGTTTAGGGATTGTTCTCTACACTCCAAACCTGGGTGTTTCCATCACAGTTGAGCCGAGCTTTAAAATCTGGAGTTCTAGGCTGTTGCCTACTCTGCCAAGTGGGAAACGCAACCCTTGGTCATTCTCTTATTACCACAGAAGAATCTGTCAGAATGACCGACTGATTAATCCACCTTTGATCATTAGAGGAGATCCTGAAATTATAGGGTTACCGTATTTGAACTTTTCAAAATACAGGACTCTTTTTTGTATCAATCAGATTTTCCCCGTTTGATGCTGAAGGGTATACAATACAATACTGCAATACAAATGCCTATTAATAAGGTACCAGTTTCAGACACATAGTTTTTGTATGTGTATTTCTCTGTGGATCATAAAAATGGATTATCTATCAATGTGTCTATCTATCTATCTATCTATCTATCTATCTATCTATCTATCTATCTATCCACCTGTTTGTTTATCTATCTATCTGTCTGTCGGTCTATCTATCTATCTATCTATCTATCTATCTATCTATCTATCTATCTATCACTCTATCTAAAGAAATAAGGCTTGGCAGTGGCACTCACACATTAGAACCTTAAATATATAGAGAAATTGTCCCCTAGGAAGGTCCATGCTGGGACAGAAAACAATTGGCATATTGGAGATATGAATTAATACATGTCATTTGGAATTTTCTGCATCATATGCCTTTGTGCGCTGTCTCAAGCTGGAAGTCCTGGCTGAGTTTACAATATCTATCTATCTATCTATCTATCTATCTATCTATCTATCTATCTATCTATCTATCTGTCTGTCTGTCTGTCTGTCTGTCTGTCTGTCTATCTATCTATCTATCTATCTATCTATCTATCTAGCTGTTTCTGCCTCACTTTCCACCCATCTCCAGGGTGGAGGGACAGACTGCAGCCACAACAGCCACGAGGTAGTGATTTTGGCAGGAGTGGCCAGGGGGGCACAGCCAAAAAGTCGTTGAATACACTGTAATGTATGTAGCATAAAAGAACTGTACAGATCTGCTTAGCCCTGTGGGGACTCCATTCTGCCTACATGTTCTGAAACTGTGGACAGCACTCAAGCCAGTACTTTCATCCTGTGAGTGCTGTGCTCTCTTATACATATTTTATATATCATCATTGAACTTTCAGCAACACCCATCCTTTTTCCCCCCACATTATCTCCCTTCCCAAGTCCCCATTTTATCTCCTTTAGCCCCACCTCTTGATCCTCCCTTTTAGTATCTGATCCCCCCCACCTCTCTCTTCCCAAGTTCACCACATTTTTTCTTCAGTCTCCCCCTTTCTTTCCTCTAATTATTTTGAACACCTCTCTTCCTCCCAAAGTTTCCCTTTTTTCTCCATCAGCCTCCCTCTCTCCTGCCCCCAGTATCCCCCCTCCCTTCCCCCCCATTCTTTTATACCTCACACTTCCCGATCCCCTCTCAATCTTACCCTCCTAGTCTCCTCTTTCTATTCTTTCTCTCCCACCCTCACTCCCTGAAAAAACATTCCCTGGAAACCCTCCCACTTGCTTACCTTTCCTGGCACAGGAGGGGGCCTCATCCTTGGTGGTCCAAAGTGCCTCCTCTGATACAGACCTCAATATCAGCTCTCTCTGGCGGTCCTCACATGGCCTAATTATACAGGGCACCAAGATATGACATCATATGTCAGCTTCCTCCACACATCAACGATTATATAATAGATCACTGGTTCCTAGGCCTATCCTCAGGGACCTCTAACAGATCATGTCTTAAGGATTTCCCTGCTTGTGCACAGGTGAATTAAATGAATGAGCCTCTGATTAACTCACTGGTATTTAAGTAGGAAATACGGCTCACAGCCTGTCTCTACTCCGGGGCCGCTGGGTGCACTTTAGCCCATGTATACGGGCTTTGATGCTAGTATAGTGTATAAATCATAATGGCATTCATGGTCTGTTAGTGTTAATAGAGAGAGGTAAAATAAAGTTATCCTGCTCTCTACTAGAGCAGAATCTGAGACATTTACAGAATACTTTAAAGTTCCAGGAATAAAGGAGGCAATTATAGTCAAGCTGATACCTTTTATTGCCTAACTAAGCAGATTTAGGATGCAAGCTATCAAGACCACTTAGGTCTCTTCTTCAGGCATGTTAACATTGATAACATGCTTGAAGAAAAGACCTAACTGGTCTTGAAAGCTTGCATCATAAATCTGCTTAGTTAGGCAATAAAAGGGATCAACTTGACTATAATTGTCTCTTGTATTCCAGGAACTTTAAAGTATTCTGTAAATGTCTCAGATTCTGTATTTCTATAGCTAACATGGTACCAACACTCAGAGACGTGCACAGACATTTTGGGGGGCAGGGGCTCAAATGAAAAAAGGACACTTCTCATAATTATTATTTTTTTTTTGTTAAAGGGATAGTAATACCTAAAATGTAAAAAAAAATATGTTGTAGGGTTTATCCCCCTGAGTAAAACAAGAGTACTCCCACTGCTGAAAGATGTTTCATTCAAAAGTTATTAATTTTCAAAGTTGAATTTTTTAGGTGCAATATCACAGTGGCCTGAAATTGTAGAGTGGCGCTGTTGCTACACCATCCTATGGAGATTTATGGTCCTGAGACCAGAGCTGTCCATAGGATCGTGTAGCAACAGCGCCACTGTACAATTTCAGGCCACTGTGATATTGCACCTAAAAAATTCAACTTTGAAAATTAATAACTTTTGAATGAAACACCTTTCAGCAGTGGGAGTACTCTTGTTTTACTCAGGGGGATAAACCCTACAACATATTTTTTTTTACATTTTAGGTATTACTATCCCTTTAAAAGGACACGAGGGCACTTTGAACAAAAAGGGCAGGTGCTCAAGCCCCCCTTGGTGTCTATGTGTGCACATGCCTGCCAACACTCATCTTTAAAGTAGCAGTAAACTTTTTTTATGAAAAAATATATATTTTAGGGATTTTCCTATTGAGTAAAATAAGGGCACTCCCACTGCTGAGAGATTTATATTTCCAGAGCTATTACAGTTTAAACACGTTTTTTTACATTAGCAGTGCCCTCTAGTGGTCAAATTCTAATTAGATTTTCTGTTAGATTCTAATGGAAAGGAAAGTCAGGAAAGTCAGAGACATACAGTTCTCCATAGAATGTGATAGAAACTGCCTGTCACTTCCTGTCAGTTAGAATTATCAGGAAGTAAACACAGTAAATTCACTTCCTGATTATTTGAACTGCTATAAATGCTGATTAAAACATCTAACAGCAGTGGGAGTGACCTTGTTTTATTCCGGGGGAAATGCTCTATAAAATATGTATTTTCATTAAAAAAAAGTTTACTGCTCCTTTAAGTTCCAGGAGGACAGCCTCTTAAGTTTCTGAAAAGGAGGCAAGGCAAATACATTTCTCATGTATGGTAACAGTATGAAAACGTACACTGTTGGGGGGTGCTGAGTAGGGATGGGCAAGAAGTCCCATTTTTTTCCACAGGAAATTTTGCTAAAGATACACAATTTTCTGCTTTTCCCTTGGAAATTCCTTTGAAACTTGCTCTGGTGAATTTCTGCCCTATCTTTTGTTTCATGTGGAAATTTCCCAAACATAGAATTTTCCGTCACCCTATAGTATTGATTTTTGGAGATGGCAGAAGCAATTCCCCATAAGCCTTTGCAGCCACCACCACAAGTGGCTCCTCCCCTCCCAACTTTCTCACTCAATCCTAAATCCCTCTACCAATTCCATTAACGCGTCCAGACAGCAATTCTATGCAGATGTGAATATGGTAATTTGTCCACATACTGCACCCTATGTGGTCCAATGACTACACATGGTAAGCACAATATGAGCACCTGTCAGTGGGGAGGGTGAATTAATTTATATTAATTTCTCCTTTTAACCCCTTAAGGACCAGCGGTCCCGGGGTGTGCGGTCCTTTAAGGACCAGATAGGAAACTTTGACGTGCCGTCCCACGTGACTGATCACTTTGGGCGGCATGCCGAATGGGGGACTGAAAGAGATCGCTCCGGTCTTGCAAGAAAGTCAAGCAAGAAAACAATATAGTATATAAATCATAATGACAGTCATGACTATCATATGTATAAAACTATAAAACACTCCACTTGCACCCTCCTAATCCTATCAACAAAATAAATTTAATAAAACAGGTACATATCAATATGTTTGAAGTGTCCAACAATTACACACAACATGATATAAGACATTAATTTGCTGAATTTTGTAGATACAAATTAAAACATTGTTTACAGATTTATTCATATGGAATATCACCCTTGTTGAGCCAGAGGAAGGAAAAAAATACATTTAAAGCCATTTACGATGAAGCCCCAAGTGGGCCAAAAAATGTCCTTCCCTGACGCCAAATGGCATTTGGATATTTCCCTGCAGATCAACATCCTATTTAAAGGGATAGTAACACTTTAATATTACTATTCCCCATATTGTAGCTATTTCAGAAATAACTGAATTGCCCCCATAAAGGTTTGAGAGAAAACCGTAAGGAAAGTTCCCCCCTCCATCCCCTTCCCTGAAGTCAGCGTTGTACTGACTGCAGGGGAAGCCTGTCGTATGACAGTCTTGCGGCTCTGCAGCTGAGCCGAGATCGCGTTAGTAAAAAATAATTATTTCAATGAAAAGGTCTTCTACATGTGCTTGGTTTGCAAGCACACATAGAAGACCGTTTCAGTGAAATAATTCTTTTTTTTACTAACGTGATCTTGGCTCAGCTGCAGAGCTGCCTGATGAAAATAAGACAGGATATCCCTGCAGTCAGTACAACGCTAACTTCAGGGAAGGGGGAGGGAGGGGGGAACTTTGCCTTTGTTATCTCTCAAACCAAAAAGGTTTGAGAGATGAACCTGGGGGCAATTCAATTCTTTTTGAAATAGCTGCAATATGGGGTTTAGTAATATTAAAGTATTACTATCCCTTTAACCCCTTAGTGACCGGCCGTGCTCGCTCGCGGCCGGCACTTAACACCCGTCGAACATTTTTGTCATTTGTTTAAATGACTTCCGGGACATATGTGCATGTCCTCTGTCCACCTGGGACATCCGCTCGGGACGTACATGTACGTCCTCGGGCAGTAAGGGGTTAACTTTCCATTATTACTATACTAGTTGAAGAGGCCGTGTACACAGGCTGCAGTGTCAGCCAGTTGCGGTGCAGTCATGCACAGCAGAGACTGCCCGCATCGCGGCTGATATGGAATGGGGCGCTCCGAAGTCAGACCGGGGTCCTCACTGCGCACCTGAAGGTGCGCAGAGAGGACTCTGGTCTGACTTCGGTGCACACCGCTCCGTATAGGGTTGCCACCTTTTCTTAAAAAAAATACCGGCCATGGCATTCCCTCCATAGACTTAACATTGGACAGAAGCCAATTTTTTACCGGCCTGCTGGTAAAATACCGTCTGGGTGGCAACCCTAGCTCCGTATCAGGCGCGTCACGGGCAGTCTGTACTGAGCATGACTGCAGCACACACAGCAGTCTCTGCTGCACATGACTGCAGCACACACAGCAGTCTCTATTGAGCATGACTGCATAATGACAAACTTTGTAGAGAATTATAATATAGGATTATTCATAAACATTCATTTGTGGTCTTAGAAGTGGTCCCAACAGTTGTATATGGTAGCAGTCCTCCGCCTCCTCCTCAGTGCTGCTACTTTCAGGACTGGTGTTTTTACACTCGCTGTCAGATGCAGCAGTTGGTTGAACTGGAACACCTTCCTCCAGAGCCAGATCATCCATTATGGCAACTTAGGCTACTGCCTAGGGCCCATGGCAATATGAGGGGCCCTGACTGCAAGTGATGGGTCACAGACAGAGGCCCTGCTTCTGCTGTAGCTAACATCTTGTGTCAGACACCCTTTTTTGTTGAAAGAGGCCATCATCGGGTTGCTCCAACTTCCATTAGAACCACAATGCCAATACATACTAGTAGCACTCTGTGTCGGAAGCACCAGATCAAAAGATGTGGGGCCCCAAATTGGTACCTTGCCTAGGGCCCTATGGAGCCTTAATCCATCTCTGCCTTCCTCCATCATGCTATCAACACTAGAATGTGACTTGTTGCCATCTTTATTGTTTTTAGATGGTTTACTAATATTTCTGGTGGTGGTGGAACTTTTTAAGGGACTTTGACAAACTGCCTCCTCAGGAAGAGAATGATTCTCATCATTTATTGCACATGCTGCAGCAACCATGGCTGCAGTCAGTTTTTGGACTACCAGTTTACTAACACATCCCTGCACTGCTACTACTCCTTTCAACCAACGCCTGCTGCTAGTATGTTTACTGGACATTTTTTAACAGTAATGTACACAACAGTATTGATTGTGTCATATCTTGTTCTTTACAAAAACAATAACTCTTTTACTATGAGACTAACTCAGCCACTGCTCTCCTCACTGCTGTTCAATTCTGGGCGCCCTTTCTGAAAAAGGACATTATGGAACAAGAGAAAGTGCAGAGGAGGGCTACAAAACTAGTAAGGGGAATGGAAAGTTTTAGTTATGAAGAAAGGCTAGAAAAGTGAAACTTGTACATACTAGGGAGAGTGTCTTAGAGGGGATATGATAACACTATATAAATATGTTCAGGGCCCATACAAAGGGCTCTCCAAAGACCTGTTCATTAACAGAACAGTACAAAGGACAAGGGGCCACCCGCTTAGACTTGAGGAAAGGAGATTTCTTCTACAACAGCGGAAGGGTTTCTTTACGGTAAGGGCAATTGTAACGGGTAGGGACCCGTTACCGGACAGATTTTCTTAAATGCCACGGGCACAACCAGTTCTGTTAAAGAGTGTGAATTCACGGGGGTGCGGGGCATGCTCAATACTGTGGGGGCTTTGTACGGCTGGCTAACATCCCATTGGCGGAGCCAGAGTTAAAGGGACGCCATAGGGATAACATGGTGAACAGTCGGCCGCCACCTGATTGGAGGAACAGGAGTTAAAGGGACGCCATAGGGATAATATGGCGAACGGTCGGCCCTTTTCCTATTGGCTGTCGAACATCGGGCCCAAGGAAAATACCTCCATTGACTTATAATGGGGCTGTCGGCCGCCTCCTGATTGGCCGCCGACCCAGGGTCTGAGTTAAAGGGACACCATTGACTTAACATGGGAAAATGTCGGCGGCCCTCGGATTGGCTGCGGGGACTCAGTAGCTTAGCCGTTCATTAGCTGAGGCCCAGAAGAGGAGTCAAGGCTCTGGCGCCGCTAAGTCTTCTCCCCATTGTTCCATCAGGCTACCCCGGCCCATTGTATGCTCCAACACCCATTGTATCCCACGGCTCCCCTCCTTTGTGTAGTTAATAAAGTTATGCTTGTGCCATTGCTATGTGAATACAGCCTTTTGTATGCCAGAATTGATGAAGTTATCTTAACCTGTTTAACTGTACATAAATGTGCTGGAATTGCTTTGAAATAAAGTGTTCTTGCTTGATCCAGAAACGTGTCCTGTCACTTTACTGGAGAGTGGTATCAAGGGTCTTCTTGTGACCCCCATCCTTGGTGGAGAAGCTGCAAGGTAGACCAGAGGATCTGCTTCAGAGGGACTGGCTGCAGGAGGGTATATGCCCGGTAGGACTACTGAGTCCATCCGTGGGAGGCGAACCCTGTTACAGCAATAAAGGTATGGAATTCACCGCCTGAGGAGGTGGCGATATCGAATACATTAGATGCCTTTAAAAAGGGCCTGGATACTTATTTAAAAGAGCAGAACATAGAGGGCTATGTATGTTAGTATTGGGATTAATATTTAGTTAGGGCTTGTTGATCCAAGGAGTAATCTAATTGCCATTTGGAATCAAGAAGGAATTACCCCCCCCCCCTTCAAGGCAGAATTTGAAATTGCTGTATTGAGGGTTTTTTTTGCCTTCTTTTGGATCAACGATGGTAAACAGGAATAGGAAAAGGGTTTAACTAGATGGACGCAAGTCTTTTTACAACCTAAATTACTATGTTACTAAAAATTACTATGTATTAGTCCCCTATCAATAAAATTATTTTCATTTTATTTATTTTTTACTGCCCCTATCCCCATCACTGTTAAAAAAACCCCAATAAAACACACTCCATGTTCAGCTGCTTATTTCCCCAGACACCCCTAAAACATAGAAAAAAAACAGCCAGATCAGGAATGAATTTGGATAACAGGTGCCTGTGTCAGTCACAAAATTTTGGGGGGTTTCGGTTAAATCTCTTTTGTTCCCTTCTCACACCCTCAGACTCCCCTAACACAGAGTACAGCCGGCCAGATCAGAACTGAAATTGGATCGCGGCTGCCTGTGTCTTCCAAGTTAGTTACAAAAAATTTGGAAATATTTGGGTAATTCTCTTTTGCTCCCTTAAAACACTGCAGACTACCCTAGCACAGAGATAAAAGCCAAGATTAAAGGGATAGTAATGTTTCATAATAAAAGCAGCTCTAATTAATCATCATAGTATTTGGACTTTGGAGAGTGTTATTTCAATTCTGTCAGAGTTGTAGTTCAAGAGTAATTCAATGCTCAGACAGATCAGAAGGGAGGTGCCCAGGTAGACTGCAGAGAGGGACAATCTTCAATTAAGATAAGGGAAAAATCTGAAAAACTTGTCAAGGGGGGCAGGGCTTTCATTGTTCTCATAGGAAGAAGATTGTCCCCTGCTGTTATCTGTCTGGTCTGTGGACCAGATACCACATCCATACCTCCCAACATTTCAAACTGCCAAAGTTCCCCCACGGCACCCCCCCCCCCCCCCCCCCGTTACAAAGAGGCCTCCATTATGCAGATTATAAATTATCCCTAGGAGAAGTAATTTAGCATTTATGAATCAGCAGTAATCTGAAATTTTTTAGCCATTCATTAACCCTTTGTGGGCCAGTGGGGTACACAACACTTTGATAAGCAATGTGTACCACTGGCACTCAAAGGGTTAACTCTTCTTAAGTGTCATCATTCAATTTTGCATACTTGGGTGTACATTAGTCATAATAGGTGTAATGTTGTCAGTCAACAAAACATACCAATAACTTTCCACTGACAATGGGTTAAGAAGGTAATTCATTCAATTATCTTCTTAATTCATTCTTAACTTAACCCCTTATTTACCAGAGGGGGGACCCGTGGCCATGGCATTGTTCATGTTATTGTTGCAACTGAGCTCACTGGGCATGAGACAGCACTTATAACGCATTCTTGGTATGCAGGGCAAAGCAATGGGGTCTCCCAATGCTTTGCCCTGCATAACAAGAATGGGTCATAGGTGCTGTCTCATGCCCAGTGAGCTCAGTTGAAACAAGAATATGAACAATGCCATGGCCACGGGTCCCCCCTCTGGCAAATAAGGGGTTAAGTTAAGAAGAAGGCGAACATGGAGCACTAAGAAGCACTCAGCAGTGCACTGTGGGTGCGCAGCGGCTGCTGGTAGTGGTACGGGCTGCATGACTCACTCAGACACCTCTGATCCATGCGTTGTCTGAGGATTCAAAATCGGCAGCCGGGCTAAGCTATCCTGATGATCGCCGCTAAGGACACCACACCAGGCAGGCTCAGTGGAGAGAGACTGACAGTGCTGCGGCGCCTCAACCCCATCTCCCCCTGCACAATGAATAGGTGAGCCGGCAGTGGCACTGCCGCGATCGGACAGTCACTGTCTGAATTATTGTGTACCTGAGGGCAGGCTGTAGGCTACTGGAGGAACAGGTGAGAGAATCTGATCACACTTCAATTCAGGCTGCCGGGCGGGCGGATACAGTCAGTCAGAGCTCAGTCTTCTGTGCAGTGGCTCTCACTCTAACTCACAGTGCTGCGGCAGGCGGACTATGGCACGACGTGCATGCGTGCGCACATTTAAGTGTGTGGCATGCATGCATGCGCAGAGCAAAGGATGAGGTCACTGCGCTCACACACATGATCGGCGTGCCCTGCCGCACACCTGCTGCTGGAGCCGGTAGTGTGAGCAAAACGTCACAGGCCTGCTAAAAATGGAACAATAATGGCGGGCGGGACAGCAGGTTTGGACCATAAATTTGGGACTATCCCACGTAAATCGGGACAGTTGACTGGTATGCACATCTGAGAAGAGATGGCTTACACAAGGTAAAAGGGGCGGGAGGGGAAACTTCATCCTTCAATTACTCTTGAACCACAACTCTGACAGTATTGAAATAGCACTCTCTATGGCTCAAATACTATGAAGATTAATTGGAGCTGCTGTTTTTGTGAAACATTACTATCCCATTAAGGAGTATTTTTGATCAACCTCCTTTCTCCCCCTTCCTCTCCCCCAGAGTGCCCACAGACTCCCCAAACACAGAGAACAAATGTCCTCCTACAAGACCCCCTAACCTACACTCAAATTTCAATTTATTTGTCTATCCTAACTAACAGCGAAAGTGTGCTTCTTTCTCTCTTGCTAACAAATACAGAAATGATATCCTGTGAGGAAATAACAGCCCTTTTATACTATGCCTGCAGGAGAACAAGGAAAACATGCTACATAATGGGGTAAATCCAGTCTCATTATTGATTTCAATGCAATGAGCTTGGAGGGAAAAAGTGGAAAATCAGCACTTTTTGTGAAAAATTTCCAAGTCAGTGGGAAGGGCCATTTTTTTCGCCTGTTTCACTTTGAGGAGAAAAGCTTTGCCCCTCTCTAGTGCTGAGAAAATGTTTGGGAACCGCTGATCTAGATGAAGAATGCAAAAAGACAAATAACCCACTTAGAAATTCCTCTTACAAAAGAGTGACATTTTTAATTTATTTCTTTGCCTTCTAACTGTTACTGCTTCCACCTCTACACCATTCCCAACACTATGCAGTTACTTATGAAGAATTTTCTATGCATAAACTATCCAGTCAATGGATTAACCTTTACATCTCCTCTCTGTGGCTATGTATACTTTTAAGGCTTAAATGCATCATAGTTTCCAGAGAACCACAGACCATTTAAATTCTTGAAATATGAATTGCAAGAAAAATATACCACAAACCACAGGAACTGAAAACTACATCGCACAGATTACTGTGAACAAACCTTGTATTAACTGTCTAAGGACCAGAGCAATGTGCAAAGCCTTTCTTCACAAGGCATCACACTCATCTGGTCATTAAAGGGTTAACTTCCTTATTTCAAGCTACACATAAAGAAAATGAATGTGGAATTCTGGAGCAAACCAACTGCACCACAAAGCACAAGGGATGAATAAAACTTCCCACTGATTTAATTTGGGATTTTAACTCCTTGCATGCTAGAAATCCAAGTGAATCTTCTTCGCTGTAAAGGGGGGCGTAGCTGGAAAATGCTGATTGGTTGAGGAGGTGGAGGTGGCTCAACCATCCACTGCTTCCACTCTGTTTAAATATATTTAAAAAATGTTATCCGCTGGCTTAGGAGGAGGCAGGGCTGGGCCAACCGCTTACAAAAAAATAGGTTAGACCTTGCGGTGGGGCATCAGGACCCCTCTTGATGTAGTAGAGGGGACACAGGGGAGCAACAGAACTGCCCTGCATCTATTCTACCCAGAGTACCGAGGTAGGAGAAACCCTTTCACATCAATGAGGGAAAGCCTCCCTCATTAATATGCAAGGGTTTCCTGATCCCGCCCACTCCTACCTGGAAGTAGGGGTAGAATGGAAGCAGGGGAGCTCTCATGCTCCCCTGCATCATTACTATTGTTCTTCCAGTGGGAAGACCAGTAACTGGGGGGCATCAGGAGGGGTCCTGCTGCCTCACCACGAGCTCTGACTTTTAATACAATTAAAAAGACAACAACAAGGTTCGCCTCACTGAAAAATCCATGCAAAATAAAGAGGTTACAGCTCTGTCTACTTGACCTTGTTGGTTCCCTGGACAGGAACATCATCCCTACACAAAGTGAAACAACAGGCCAGAAATGATAGTTGCTCATGTAGAAGTGGATTTTCAGGCAAGCTTGCTGCCACACACCTGAGTCCTCTTAGGTGGCCACCAACTAAGAGAGATGGTGAGGATAATGCTGATTCACTAGGAAACTGTCTCTCATGCCTATCTTACCTCAGTGCATTATTAATCTATCCTACCAACAGGTAGACCTGACTTAACAGTTAGTGCCTCCTGCAAAACCATAAATGTCTTCACTACTCCTCAACATTTAGGCCCTCGAGCACTGAATAACCACCTCCTGGAGAAGGAAATCCCAAAGGAAACTCCACTCCTTCACCCTTTGCTGTGACCCCATGTTATTGCCTCTAGATTAGTGGTTCTCAACACGTGCCCCCATTGGCCACTAACAGGACCCTGCTAAAGCATGGATGTGCTGGTCAGAGGCTCATTCAAATTGATTAACTCACTTGTGCTCTAACAAGGAAATCCTCAAATCAAAGCCTGTTAGTGGGTCACTGAGGGCATGGGTTGAGAATAGGGTGACCACATTTCCATTCTGCCAGTCCGGGACATGTGCTCACCCTAGTCCAGCGGCTGAGGCGCCCGCCGGCGATGACTGTCTTTCTGAGGCTGACATAGTAGAGTTCCCAGTGGGAACTCTTACTGTGTCAGCCTCAGAAAGATGGTTAGCGCCGGCGGGAGCCTCAACCGCGGGTCTCACTTGCAGCGCCAGCATACCTGCTCCACTCCAGCTGTCTTGCACGTACCAGTCTAGCCAGCCAATGAAATGTATTTGCTATATGGTGTTCATTGGCTAGCTCAGCCAGCCACTGAGGACCATATAGCAAATACATTTCATTGGCTGGCTGGACAGGCGTGTGTTGCTCAATTCCGGGACTCATTGTTGTCCCGGTGGGGGGTGACCCGGGACGCCGGACACAGACCCACAATAAGGGACAGTCCCGGGCATTCCGGGACGTGTGGTCACCCTAGTTGAGAAGCACTGCTCTAGATGCACATTTGGCACATTTGAGTGAGTCAGTCCCCCTATCTGAATATGCAATCTCATGTATATAGATCATTTTTTATACTTCATGGTGTTCTCTCAACAGGAGCAAAGGAATTTGACAATGAATGGCAAGGTTGACTTAGAGATTGATCTTGTCAAGTATGACATCTGTGATTCAGTTCTTCTCCCATACCTTTTCTATCCCCTCACCAGTCCTATACAGTTACATATTTATAATTTAATGTGTAAACTATACTGTAAATGGATTGAGCTTTACATCTCCTTTCTGTAGCTGTGTATTCTCAATAAAACATTGATATAAAAACCATTGAATGGCCTTGTTCAAGAATAATTTAAGACTCTGCATGAATAAGACGGTATGTGAGAAAAGCTACTTTCATGTCAGATCTTTGCTATTTATATGAATGGATACTTACAAATATTTCAAAACATTATCCAGGGACACTTTTCCCTGGAGCAGCGACACAATAGAGTGCCACTAGTGGTCCATAGTGGTGTGTAGAGACTTAACGTTTTGAGTGCACTGAAATGGTTAAAACTTGTCATGACATGGCTAATAGGATATGAGCTTTTCTACATGGTAATATTTGTTTTATTTAGAAAAATGATTTACCATGCTTATTTGTTGCCTTTTTATATGAGTTTATGTGTTATTTAGCTATAGGTAATGTTTATTCTCCTAGCCCTCTTTTAACCCAAGCCCTCATCACCCCCAACCTGCATTTACCATAATTACCTCCAGGTCCCAGTTAAACACTTTCTATCACAGTGCCGTGATTCAGTCTGAGCGACATTTTGACTTCCGGGTTGTCTCTGCTACTCTTATTGGCTCAGTGCTTCAGACCCGCCCAGGGCTGACCTGTATATACTTCCTCCTGTCATTTGGTCTTAGCCCTTTCGTGGTGTTTCCGACCAGAAGTCTGTGACTCGCTCCAGTATCCTGCCTGTTCCTGATCTCTGTGTACCGACTCGGCTCGTCTGACTACGCTCCAGTTTCCTGCTTGTTTCTGATCGCTGTGTACCGACTCGGCTTCCCTGACTACGCTCCAGTATCCTGCCTGTTCCTGATTACTGTGTACCGACTCGGCTTGTCTGACTACGCTCCAGTATCCTGCTTGCTCCTGATCGCTGTGTATCAACCCTGGCTCTGGCTGACGACTGCTCTCTGTGTACCAACCCAGGCTTTGGCTGACGACCGCTCTCTGTGTACCGACCCAGGCTTTGGCTGACGACCGCTCTCGGTGTACCGATTCAGGTTTTGGCTTACTACCACTCTGTGTATCGATCCAGGCTTTGGCTGTCCCCCGCTCTCTGTGTACCGACTCAGGCTTTGGCTGTCTCCCGCTCCGTGTGTACCGATCCAGGTTTTGGCTGTATTCACTCTCTGTGGGTCTGAGCTGGGTAGTGCTGCTCACTGCCACTGTTGCCTCCGGTTTCAGCATAAGCCTAACCACTGTTGCTTCCGGGTACACTATAAGCCTAACCACTGTTGCCTCCGGTTACACTATAAGCCTACCACTGTTGCCTCCGGTTACACTTAAGTCGGTCCACGGTTGCCTTCACCTACGCCATCAGCCTAGCCATTGTTGCCACCGGGCCATCAGAGTTTTGCCACTGTTGTCTCAGGTTGTACTACCCGTGGCTGTCGGTTGCCTTTTGGCATAACCTTCGATCACTGCTCCAGCTCTCTCTGTATTAAGGAGCTATCAGGCAAAGCCTGTTGGCTCTTGGTTCCCCTGTCTTCCAGATACGTTGCCCTGCAGTTTCTGGGACAGTACTGCTCCATTGTCCAGTCCCTGCGCTACAGTCTGTTGCCAATTGTACCTATATTTCTCCTGTGTCTGTATTGTTATTACCTGTTTATATTGCCTGTTCCTATGTCCTGCTTAGACCTGTGTTAGGGTCTTTCTATTTTATTATTAATAAATTACTTTTTACCTTATCCAATTGTCTGAGTGTACTGAAACCGTGACACTTTCCTTGTATAATGTTCTGGGTATGCAGCCTTGGAGATTCCAAGTTCAACACCTAGGACTCCCCTATTCTTTTGCATGTCACTTGTCTACAAATCTGAAACAATTTGAGATCAGCAAAATCTGGGATATCGACCTCTACATTACACATCCACTGGGGTACCAGGAAGGGCTAACCTGGCTAAGCTTGTATTGAGACTAATCAGAGGATGTTGTTTTTTTTTTTTATAGCCGCTGAATTATTTAATGATCCCAACTGTTATTTCTTGATCGGACTTCTCTCCATTCCACTCGGTTCTACTTGGGCAGGTACTGTATCATCTGTAGAACTACTGCTACATTGTACTAATTGTGTCAGGTTGTCCTAAGTCATGTTCCGTCCTGCCTCAAGAAACTTTGCTCCAATAAAGATTCCAGCAAATTCAGCAATTCAGCTCCTTTAGGCCTCTTTTCTGTTCAATGTTGAACCCGTAGTGATTGTCCCAGTTAAACACAGGGCATCCACCTCAGTAACTTTTGTTAAGCCACAATTAAAGTTCTTAATCAAGCAATTGAGCCTGGAAATAGAGTGTTAAGGTGGCATGAACCTTAACCCCCCCCCCCCCCCCCGTTATATAAGTAATGTATATCCACTGCAGAAAGACAGTCTTGCCAGCCTTTACCTGGTGTTAATTGTTTTGTAGATTCCTGCCTGTCAGCCAGTTTTAAGAACCCCCTGAGGCCCTTGGCAAAAATGTAAATAGAAGCCCAGACATATAGTAACATAGTAATATAATAGTGAGGTTGAAAAAAGACAAGCATCCATCAAGTCCAACCCACTTCCAAATCCCCACTGTTGATTCAGAGGAAGGCAAAAAAAAAACATTGAAGCCATCTCGAATTAAGCCCCAACTGGTTAAAAAAATCCTTCCTGACTCCAAATGGCAGTCTGATAGTTCCTGAGATCAGCATCCTATCTGCTTTGAAGCCAACTGTCATAATTCTCAATATTGTTCTGTGATACATAGGTATCCACTACTTTTTGAAAGCAGTTACAGTATCTGCAAGCACAGCAAACCTAGACAAAGAATTCCATAACAATTCCATTACAATCCATGACTTTGTTTTAGTCCAAAGCACCTTTTCGCTAGTCTTAATATTAGGAAACACTTTTTCTGATGTTTAATTGCAATGTTCTTTCTGTTTTCCTATTTGTGGAAAAGGCAGCCGCAATAATGTTTTGTGTACCCACACAAAACAGCCTCATCATCACTGATCATCTGATCACAGGATTAAATTAATTATTTCCTGTAAAACTGGACTGCTGGGAACTCATTACTCATTACCATTACATTAACATGCCCATGAAGGCTGTCACCTACCTAATGCCACATACTGCAGCTTAGTATTTATGGCCATTATAGAGCCGCCAGTTGGTCCCCAGACAGGATTCCCCTGCAGTCAGCACAGCGCTGACGTCAGGAAAAAGGGAGGGGGGAACTTTATTGCCAAATATCTCTCAAACCATAGTGGTTTGAGAGATAGGATTTGTTTCACATATTTTTGAAGCACTACAAAACTATAAAGTTTTTTTCTGAGACATTACTGTCCGTTTAATGTGCTTTATGACCAAGGCATAAGTCTCGGGTTCCTAATCCTCTCCTCAGGGGCACCTAACAGGCCACGTCTTTAGGATTTTCCTGAGTGAGAACAGCTGGGTTAATCTGTAGCTCAGTCATTTAATTAACCCACTTGTGTACAAGCAGGGACATCCTAAAGACATGGACCTGTAGGTGCCCCCGAGGAGAGGATTAGGAACCCGAGACTTATGCCTTGGTCATAAAGCACATTAAACGGACAGTAATGTCTCAGAAAAAAACTTTATAGTTTTGTAGTGCTTCAAAAATATGTGAAACAAATCCTATCTCTCAAACCACTATGGTTTGAGAGATATTTGGCAATAAAGTTCCCCCCTCCCTTTTTCCTGACGTCAGCGCTGTGCTGACTGCAGGGGAATCCTGTCTGGGGACCAACTGGCGGCTCTGCAGCAGAGCCGAAATCGCCTTATTGAAAAATAATTTCTTAATTGGAAAGGTCTACAAAGTGTTCCTGGTTTGCAAGCACACTCTGTAGACCATTCCAATGAAGTAATTTGTTTTAAATAACGTGATTTCAGCTCTGTTGAAGAGCCTCCTCGTGTTGGCAGACACGGATCTCCTGCTGTCAGCTTTAAACTTTTAAAGTGAATATCTCTCAAACCATAGTGGTTTGAGAGATAGGATTTGTTGCATATAGTTTCATTTTTGAAGCACTACAAAACTATAAAGATTTTTTGTGGGACATTACTGTCCCTTTAATAATGTCTACATTTGAATAATTGCAAAAGGATACAAAATGAGTTAATTAGAGTGATTTTTCATTATTACGCAAGTAGAGTAATAGGATATATTGTGAAAGATTTATATTATTATTCAAGCTTTTTAGTAATGAGCTGATGCAGAGTGATATGCATATTAAATATATATACATAGTAATGAAAGTTAATTTACATATCCCAGTGACAGGCAGTCATCACTCTCCTGTACAGAATTACCTCAAAGGAAAATGAAAAAGAAAAAAAGAAATATATCTCCATATATCTCCCACACTTATGTCCAAACATGATTCTTAGGATATTAGTTTATCTTTCCCAGAATCCTCTAGTCCAGAGGTTCTCAATCTTTTTTTTTAATCAGGGCACCTCTAACACAGAATATAGAAGTTTCTGAAAATCCCTAAGATTTTATAGGCGATATGTCAAGGATGTATTGAAGATACAAATATGCATATAATTATTTTCAGGCATACCTCCCAGTTGTCCCTCTTTAGGAGGGACAATCCCTCTTTTGAGACCCAAATCCCTCTGACCATCTTTCCCATGCAGAAGTAACTCTGTTTAGGCAATTAGATTGACGGGTGTGTACATAAGTAAATCACATTATTCCTATACCTGGGAACTCTTAGGATTTGACCCTGAGTCTCAGTGTTTCGACCCAAATCTCAGGGTCTCATCTGCCCAAATAACTGTTTATTTAGTCCAAAAATTGTTGCCAATTCTATCAGAAAGAAATAGGGATACATCCTGCTTCTCTTTTCTATGTTCAGACAGTGAAAACTCTAAGATACAGCATGTTAGAGGAATAGTAATACTTCATTTTATCTTTATTTTATTTTGTAGGCATTAAAAAAACATGAAGAAAGATATGTCTTTTGGTTTGAGAGATATTTACAAGCAAAGTTTCCCCTCCCGCCCCTGTTACCTAGTGTAAGCCATTTCTTCTCAGATGTGGAATGCAGTCCATAGATCAAACAGATAACAGAAGGGGACAGTTTTCTTCCTATGAGAACAATGAAAGCCCTGCCCCTCTTGACAAGTATTTCAGGTTTTCCCTTATCTTAATTGAAGATTGTCCCTCTCTGCGATCCACCTGGACACCACCCTGCTGCTCTGAGGTGAGCAAAACAATGAAAGCCCTGCCCCCCCTTGACAAGTATTTCAGGTTTTTCCCTTATTTTAATTGAAGATTGTCCCTCTCTGCGATCCACCTGGACACCACCCTGCTGCTCTGAGGTGAGCAGTGTTACATCAGTAAAAGGGGCGGGAGGGGGATACTTGAATTACTCTTGAACTAAACTCTGACAGAATTGAAATAACACTCTCCAAAGTCCAAATACTATGATGATTAATTAGAGCTCCTTTTATTATGAAACATTACTATCCCTTTAAGGGTTCCTTGAGGACTGGTAAGCTCACCTCCGTTAGAACATTGTGGGGAACTTCACTGGATAATATTTCAAAGATCACAGAGTTGGCTTATTTTGAAAGTTCCCATGTATGATTACTCCACAGCAATAAAACTCACTTTAATGTTTACATTTCAGTATGTGTGTCTATAAATAATTCTGTGTAAATAAAATACTTTGGTCTTGTGCTAAATAATTTATTCAGTTACACAAAGAGGTGTCAATAGGTCATGAAATAACCAAAAAATACTTGGTAATGCCCGACCCACCAGCCATGCCCCCAGCAACACCCCCTAAAACACGTGTTCCTCTTTGGCCATCTGAAATGTTATGCAGTATACTCAGGCCTCACAATCAGAATGACAAAAAGAACATATACCATACCTGGGAACGTTGTCATCTTTAGCCCATAGAGAGGGCTCATGAGTTGCAACCACTGAGATATAAATTATGTGATTTGTGTCATGAAGGGGGCAGGGCTTAATTGGGGGGGTGTAGGTTGTCATCATTGTGTCATAAAGTAGGCGGGAAGTGGGTAGAACAGCGTGGGAAGAAAATGAGAGAAGAAGGGTGAGAAGGAGAAGTGGGTAGGAAGTGGGAGGAACAGGGTGGGAAGGAGAAGAAGTGGACAGGAAGCAGGAGGAACAGGGTGGGAAGGAGAAGAAGTAGGCAGGAAGTGGGTGGAATAGAGAGAGAAGGAGGAGAAGTGGACAGAGTTTCACAGGAAACACACCACTACAGGAAATTCAGCCTCTGCCCCCTATAGACCCTGGTAATTAACTGTAAAAAATGCAGTCTCCGTGGTAAATCCAGAAAGTTCCCAGGTATGAATATTACACAAAAGCCTCACTTTACATCTGTTATATCCATACCTGGGAACTCTCCAGATCTGCACAAGAAACTCTGGTTTTCAGACTGGAGTTAATTCTCCAGCTCGGTGAGTACAGTGGTAACTCCGCCTACTTTACAACCCATTCCTCTCACTTTCCAGCCAATTTCATGGCAAACCCCACCATTCAACCTTCCAACTCCACCCACATGATTAAGCCCAACTCATATTATTAAATTAATCAAACCATTTGGACACTCCCATCCCTCCCCTGTGTGTTTCTCTGGGGGCCAAGGACATTAATGTATGGTTATATTCTGGCAGGAAGAAGCTACACTAGTATTAGGCTGTATAGCAATTCTATTGGTGGGAATGCATGAATCTACTGGCACAGGTCATTTTCTGCTCGTCTGTTGTCTTCCTAATCATATGCTTGTACTTCAGATTATTTCTTAGACCTAGAGTGTATGAATGCTTTAATTCCATACCCACTGCCTGGTCTTCTCAGTCCCTGTCAATTTTATGGGCAAACCCCACCTTCCCTCCTTCTAATATCACCTACCACAATGAAGCCCCACCCACTTCACAACACATTGATTCATTTGGCCACTACCCCCCAGACCTTAGTGTATCTCCAGAAGCTTGGGATAAGAATGTTCCCAGGTATGCTTAGTGCATACTGGTGAACAAACTCTACCATTGTTAAGATTTTATTGAAATTGACCCCCCAAATGCCTCCCCTATACCATGCGCAGGAAAATGCAGTAAAGCTATGACACTTTTTTTCTGTTCTTTGTTAGTACATTGCATTAAACAGGGTGCACAGGAAAACAATGCCCTGTCACAGACTCTGTCACAGGGAAAGGAATCCAGTAACAGCAACTGCAGATCTTCAACCACACACCTCATCACCATACCTTAAGTACCAATGAGTGATGGAGATGGGAGGGACCAAATAACGTGATTTGTGGGATAATGTGGGTGGGGCTTAGTTAAGGTGGGCAGGATTGTGAGGTGGAAAGCCAGAGTTTGCTTGAAATGGACAGAGAAGTAAGTGGGACTAGGCTGGTTGCGGGTAGGATTTACCAGGGAACTCTGTTAACCAGATAATCATCATCTGTCCCTGGAGACCTGATATTTAAGTCTGACAACTGGAGTCTCAGGGGTGCATCTGGAGAGTTATCTTCTATGATGTTCACCCCCAAGTTTGGTGCCCCAAATGTTTTTTATGGCCAATAAGGGGGTCTTTAAATCAGTGTGAAATTGGTGGTGCACTTGTTTTGCCACATAAATGCGCCACTTTTTCTTTAAAGGGATAGTAATGTCTGTTATAAAAGTCGTTCGCCAAGTCTTCTTTATATTAAAAGTAACAGATTGTGCAATGTGTAGAAGCTTACTTGTTTGTAGTTCAAAAGTTATTAAGCGATAAAGATCCCCTGCCCGCCCCTTCTGTCCACGTCATGCTGAAGCTGCAGTTTGGTCCGGACGGCTGCAGCGAGGGACAATCTTCCATAAGCAAGGGGAAATCTTGCCCGTCTTTGTCAAGGGAGGCAGGATTTCCCTTACACTTACTGAATTTGTTCCGCACTATATCCGTCCAGTCCCACGACCAGATTCCAGATTCAGTGGGAGGCGGCCAGAAGGGGCGGGTGTAACAGATCCTACCCGTTACTGAGCCCTTGTCTGGACCTCAAACTATTTATTCAAAGACTATGGACATTTATTACTGTTTGGACTCTGTGCTGTGCCTTGGCGTACAAACTGGCCAGCTATTCCCTAAGAGAAAGACTTAAATTCATAGACTTTGGATCACATAGTATGTTTAATGTATGGCGAACGTTTTAGTTATTGTATGTAGTATGTTGAGGGTTTACTCCAAGGGAATAGGCAGTGAGGGGTTAATTATTTCATTATGTATTGCAGACTCCCAAGCCTTTTGCTTAATTATTCAACCCCAGGCCATTGTTAAGGAAATGAATATTCTGGCCACTCAAGTCCTTGGAGTGAGAACTGTCCTGAGACCCCCCTGCTGTGTGTGTTAATCCATTCACACCCCTCAGTCTGTGAGTCACCTATTGTATAGCCTGAAACTCTGTTGCCAGCCCTTTGTATTATGTTGTGAGTTGATTACCTCTGTGAATGCTCTCATTGTGTCAGCCCTTGCCTTTTGTCTGATGTTTTGATTTAATCAAGTTCCCTATTGTATCAGGTTTCCCCATGTGATCCAATGTACTGTACTGTATATAAATATCTGTAGTTTGTGTCAATAAAGTGAGTTCTGTTTTGGAGTGAACAAGGAGTCCTGGAGTCTTGTATTGCTTATGGTCTAAAGTATCCACTCTGATAACCATCTGCGCCAAGTATCCTGAATCGCCGACCGCCTGCTGCCAGTTTCCTGCGATCTAACTTCGTGGACTGTCAGGCGGCGACGTGGACTCTTCCCTGCTTCCCTGCTTCCAGCGTTCCTTCGGCTGTTTCCAGTGACCGTCCACACTCCAACTGGTGCATCCGACGGCGCTTATCTGCGTCGAGAAGGAGAGACCCGGGAACGACGGCGGAAGGCGACGCGGTCCCTTCTTAGCTTCCGTTACATTGGTGGCAGCGGTGGGATTTCTCCTTCATATTGGGTGCAGCAATTTAGGCATGGCAGATGAAACAGTGCTGGCAGACACTCTGGGAGCATACGAGGATCGCTACAGCGCCATCCGAATACAGTGGTGGACCCAGCTGGGTGATGTTATCTACGACTTCGTTCCAGAGTTGGATGCGTGCATTACAGAAGAGCTCAGAGTACAGGAGGAGTACTGGGACTTTGTTAAATACCTGGACCAGGAATATGGATCCGAGGGCCTTTTTGACTGGTGCCCAGCCCGCTTGCGATGGGACATCCAAGGGCTGGTATGGAACGCCTACCACATGGACTCTACTTTTGGGTGCCCTGACTCCAGCAGATACTGGGAGATCCGGGACAAAAGAGAGGACCGTTTTGGTGGATACATTCCTGCGGACTGCCAGGGAAATTTGGATATTCTGGCAGGATGTGAATGGGACCTGGAGCAACTATATGCTGGGTTCATTCGAGAGGTCCGGGAATTCCAAAAAGAGGAAGAAGAATGGGGGGGTAACGCATCTGAGGAGGACTTCAGCGACATTGAGGGCCAGGATTGTGTTACCCCTGTTCACTCCACACTGGTGAGTGGGAATTCGTTCCTCACCAGTGCCCCTGTTGTTGCCCCTGCATCAGGAAGTGGGAAAATTGCCCTGCCTGATACCCCTTTGCCCCTGGACTGTTTGTTGCCTGAGCTGAGGGGTGGGAATTCATTCCCCCTCAGTGAAGAGAATGCCTCTGCATCAGGGGATGGGACGGACGTCTCCCCTGATAGGCATATTGCCCCTTCCCCTGTGTTCCCAGCTGCGGTGGACGAGACGCAGGTCCCCACCAGCAGCAATTGTATGCCCCAACTGATGGGTGGGAGAGAGCCCATCAGTCCCTGTGAACCCCCTGCTGTGGTGAGGGGAGAAGAGCTCACCAGCAGCCCCAGAAAGATGCCCCCTGTTCTATTGGAGAATGCCCTGGGAGCAGAGCAGTGTGTGCTCCCCAGGGTCACGGATAATGCCGCCTTGGGGGATGGGACTGCGGTCTCCCTCAAGGCAGAGAAGGCCCTGGAAAGTGATGGCCTACAAGAGGAGGACCCCAGCGGACTGGAAGAGAGCAGTGCTGCTGGCCCTCCTGAGGATATGTTGTGTGAACTGATGGGTGGAGAAGAGTGCCCCATCAGCCCCCCTGTAAAACCTGACCTGGTGAGTGGGAGCGAGCTCACCAGGGTCTGGGAAACCCCTGCTGTGGTGAAGGAGATGCAGGTCCCCACCAGCAGCCCCAGTCCGTCCCCTGTTGCTACTGCCCTGGAGAAGGGGAAGAGTGTCTTCTCCAGGTATGTGACTAAGATTGCGAGGAGGATTGAGACTGCCCTCCTCCAGAAGACAAGAGATGGCCCTGATGTGAGGGGCCAAGAAGAAGAGGGGTACAGCAGGCTGCCACTCTGCAGTGCTGCTACTGCACCTGGAAACCCTGGATGTTGCCCCAAGTTCCTCATGCTGGAGAGTAGGAGCGAGCTCTCCAGTCCCCCTGTAACCCCTGGCTTGGTGCGTGGGAGCGAGCGCACCAGGTCATGTGAAACCTTGGCTGGGATTAGTGGAGCAACAGTCCTCATCCCCAGCCCAACGATTGTGTTCCCTTTCCCTGTGACCCCTGGCTTGGTGGATGGGAGCAAATTCACCGGGTCCTGTGAACCCCCTGCTGTGGTGTGTAGGAGTGAGCACACCACCCCTTGTTTTGCCCTGACACTGGTGAGTGGGAGCAAGCTCACCAGAAGCCCCAAGAAGGCGCTCCCCAACAATTCCCCTTTGAGCCCTGATCTGGTGAGTGGGACCACCGTCCTCATCAGGGATGTTGCTGGGGCCCCTGAATTTCCTGAGCTCTGCCTGGAGGGTGGGAATGTGTCCCAGAACGTTGCCCCAGCCCAGGAGAGTGGGACAAACATCCTCTCCTGTTCCTCTGGGGCAGTGGCCCAACTAAATGGGGGAGATATGCCTCTCTCTCCACACTCTGATGCACAGAAGCCAGAGACACAATTGCCCCAGGAAGATCCCCCTTATAGACTGGCTTTGGACCCTGAGCCCCTGGCCCCAGACCCAGGAACATTGAACCCCAGCTCTGCATGGAGCATGGCCCAGGAGAGGCCACCCAATTTGATGATTGCCAGGACAACCAGGCACCAATTTCCCTGGCCCAGGATTAAGAACCGAGACTGTACCCCTGGTCCAGGACAAGAGACCTGCTTTCTATTTCCAGGCGTGGACAAGGGGCTTGCATTTTCTCCTGGCACAGGACACCAGGCTGAGTCATTGTTTCCCTGGCCCAGGACAAGGGGCTCCTCCTTTAAGACTGGCCTAGGACTAAGGCCTCCAGACTAATGAACTGTCCAGACAAGTGGCTCACAACCTCAATGGTCTCCTACAGCTCCAAGTCAGCGTTTACTACTGTCCCCGCTGGCTTGGTACAAAAAGGGGGAGAAATGTAACAGATCCTACCCGTTACTGAGCCCTTGTCTGGACCTCAAACTATTTATTCAAAGACTATGGACATTTATTACTGTTTGGACTCTGTGCTGTGCCTTGGCGTACAAACTGGCCAGCTATTCCCTAAGAGAAAGACTTAAATTCATAGACTTTGGATCACATAGTATGTTTAATGTATGGCGAACGTTTTAGTTATTGTATGTAGTATGTTGAGGGTTTACTCCAAGGGAATAGGCAGTGAGGGGTTAATTATTTCATTATGTATTGCAGACTCCCAAGCCTTTTGCTTAATTATTCAACCCCAGGCCATTGTTAAGGAAATGAATATTCTGGCCACTCAAGTCCTTGGAGTGAGAACTGTCCTGAGACCCCCCTGCTGTGTGTGTTAATCCATTCACACCCCTCAGTCTGTGAGTCACCTATTGTATAGCCTGAAACTCTGTTGCCAGCCCTTTGTATTATGTTGTGAGTTGATTACCTCTGTGAATGCTCTCATTGTGTCAGCCCTTGCCTTTTGTCTGATGTTTTGATTTAATCAAGTTCCCTATTGTATCAGGTTTCCCCATGTGATCCAATGTACTGTACTGTATATAAATATCTGTAGTTTGTGTCAATAAAGTGAGTTCTGTTTTGGAGTGAACAAGGAGTCCTGGAGTCTTGTATTGCTTATGGTCTAAAGTATCCACTCTGATAACCATCTGCGCCAAGTATCCTGAATCGCCGACCGCCTGCTGCCAGTTTCCTGCGATCTAACTTCGTGGACTGTCAGGCGGCGACGTGGACTCTTCCCTGCTTCCCTGCTTCCAGCGTTCCTTCGGCTGTTTCCAGTGACCGTCCACACTCCAACTGGTGCATCCGACGGCGCTTATCTGCGTCGAGAAGGAGAGACCCGGGAACGACGGCGGAAGGCGACGCGGTCCCTTCTTAGCTTCCGTTACAGCGGGCGGGGGAACTTTCTCCACTTCATAACTTTTGAACTACTTTTATAACAGACATTACTATCCCTTTAAGTATCTGGCCCACTGTTGTGAGATAAAAGATAATCATCTTATTCAGGGCCTCTTATATAAATAATCAATGTGGAGAAAACCATCTGTACCCTAGTAGGGACAGCAATATTCCCAAACTAGTTGAAAAGCCCATGTACATGGGCCACAGTGCCACCCAGCAACCACGGCTGGTGGCGGGATCCTGTTGGCCATGCTGCAGTCATGCGCAGTACTGACAATCCGAATGTGCCACAGCTGATAATGGAGCGGGGCTCTCCGAATTCAGACTGTAGTCCTCTCTGCGCACCTTCCTGGGACCAAGCACAGAGACGACTACGGTCTGAATTCGGAGCACAGAACGGGCAGTCTCTACTGCGCATGACTGCAGCGCACGCAGCCATCTCTACTGTGCATGACGGCTTCAGACAAACATACTTTTAGCAAATTATTATATAGGATGTGTCTTGTTTTAAACAGGATTTTTAACCCTTTTAATGCTAGAGAGGTCTCCAATGCATTGCAAAGCAATGCGTTGGAGAACTCTTTAGCATTCAAGGGGTTACAAACTCAACTTAAATCTCTACATCTACTTGGCTTGCTCCAGAATTGCACCAGTGTGTAGATACCTGTAGAGAATGGAACCCAGCTTTGTGGGTGTGTGTTCGAATTAATGAGTGTGTAATGTTTGCTGGATCAGAAAGGGTGTGCCAGGGAGGACGTGTGTGTTGAAGAGGGAACTCGTGCCAGGAAAGAGAGGAGCGTGTGCTGATAATATGAGATCGTGCTGGCGTTATTGCTTAATAAGGTTGAACATATACAAAACAGACAGCAAGTGCCAGAATATCTGTAGCACTTAGGAGATAGAGGTATGCACCTAGGGGCTCGTCACACGCACACACATAGCATACATACAGCACATGCTCACCCATGAACCTTGCACACTGCATGTGGTCACAGAATAACCATGGCTCAGCACATTCTAAATAAGCTGCCCCTAAGAATTTTGGAATATTAACCCTTACATTTGCCCAGAATATAGATTCTAAGCCAGGGTTAACCAATCTAAGACTCACCAAGTGTTGAAGACTACAATTCCCATCATCCCAGGCCAGCCAACTGGATGAGCGTTGTAGTCCACAACAGTCCTCCTGTGCTCTAGGTGCTATATCCCTGTTTGCTGTAGCCGAGGGTTGCTCCATTCAATTCTCAAGGAGCCACTGAAATACTGCAGCTTAGAGATATCACTGCTTGCTCACACAAGAGACAAACAGGACTCCTTCTGCTACGTTTGAGGTAGAAATGGCACCAGTATAGATACTGGAGAAGTAGTCATGGTGCACATCATGTTTTTAGGAAACACTGGATTCTCTAACCCTGCGGATTTAGCTCTTCACCCTGAGACCATGAGATTTGGCTCAAAACCCTGAGAGTTCTCAGGCATGAAAATAACACACAGAAAAAGTCACATGGCTCTAGCTTAACTACACTTATTTTCACTAATGGAAAATGTATAATTTGGGGATTGTTTGAATACTTAAAAACTTGGGAACAGATAGCTGTGGAGTGAGGAAAAGTCATTGATGCTCCCAAAGAAAGTTTGCCTTTGGGAATTCCCAGTACTAATTCAAACTGTGAGCAGGAAGGGAGTTTGTCCCTGCCCAGACCCTGTATCCCAGTCACCAATCACAGATCAGAAAGTGTATGGCTAGTGTCTAGGTATCTCCCTTGCTGTAGAGCACATACCTTGACCATACCTCCCAACATTTCCAATGACAATTTTGTTTTAGGTGTTGTTGCTGGGGTGTGGCTAGTGGGTGGAACATTATCAAGAATTTTTAGGCTATTGACACCTCTTTGCATAACTGAATAAATGATTTAGAAAAAAAAACAAAGACAAGTGTATAAACACATATACTGAAAGTTAATCAAACATTAATGTGAGTTTTATTGCTGCGGAGCAATGTGATAAGCTTATATATACACCACACAATCTGATCTCCTAAAAGGAGAGACAGTAGTGGGGAAAGAGGTACAGTGGGAATTTGGGTCTCGGAGAGGGACTGTCCCTGCTAAAGATTTATGTATGACCCCCCATTGCACTGAGCATGTGCAGAACCAGATTTGCATGTCAGGCTCATCTAGGCAAGACAAACAGACTCAGTCTATAGTGACATGCCCACCCCATCTACTGTTACCTGACACAAAAATAACTTTTATGATATACATTTAAAAAAGGGTCTTAAATTAACTGTGGTAAATAAACTGGTTGAGAAGGATTAGGATGGTGCTGCCCACGATATGATAAATATGAGCAATTCTGGAGCACACAATTCTCACCCTAGGGGGCAAATGAAAAAGTCCAATGATTTACATATAGCATTTAAAGGGACAGTAATGTCCCATAATTTTTTTTAGAGTTTTGTAGAGCTTAACCCCTTAAGGACCCATGATGGTCCAGGACCGTCATGGCTTGTTTTCAGTTAAGGACCAGTGACGGTCCTGGACTGTCATGGAATTCCGGGCTCCCCGCGCGGCAGCACGCCGTTCGGGGAGTCTGGAATCGGATAATGAAAAAAAAATGGTCCCTGGTCCTTAAGTGACCGCACCGTGCATGTGCGGCCGGTCCTTAAGGGGTTAAAAAAAAGCTAAATGCCACAAATCCTATCTCTCAGACCGCTATAGTTTGAGAGATATCCTCTGCTGAAGTTCCCCTCTCCCCCCTCTTCTCCTGACGTCAGCTGTAAGGTGACACAGGAGTTCCTGGTCTGGGGACCGACAAGCGGCTCTTCAGCAGAGCCGCAATAGTGCGATTTAAAAAGAAATACTTCTTTGGAATGGTCTACAAAGTGTGCCTGGTTTGCAAGCACACTTTTTAGACCATTCCAAAGAAGTAATTCATTTCAAATTGAGCTATTGCGGCTCTGTTGAAGAGCCTCCTCGTGTCAGCTGACACGTATCTCCTTCTGTCAGCTGTAAAGCTGACAGAAGGAGAAGAGGAATTTTAGCAGATTATATCTCTCAAACAATAGCGGTTTGAGAAATAAGATTGTGGCTTTTAGCTTATTTTTTTAAGCTCTGCAAAACTCAAAAAATGTTTTATGGCACATTACTGTCCCTTTAAACCTATGAATGCTAGGTAGGTCTACAACACATTGCTTTGTAAAGTGTTGGAGACCTCTCAAGCATTAATGTGGTTAAGATGCCCCCATGTAACTTATTGGGACTTTGTAGAACTTTTAATTGTCCCCTATGATGCAGTTGTTTTACTCCAGAATTAAAAAAATACAAAAAACTAGTTTGGAGAGCCCATATATCCAGTTAAAGAGAATATATTATGGGATTTATGCAAATATAGATTTATTAAAAACAAATAAAAACATACACATAATAAAACTCTAATTCTATTTAACAATATGTGCATACCTCCCAACATTTCTAATGGCCAAAGAGGGACACTTGTGTATTTGGTGGTGTTACTGGATGTGGCTGGTGGTCAGGGCATTACAAAGACTATTGCATGATCTATTGACACTGGTTTGTATAAATGAATAAAATATTTAGAAGACCAATGTATTTTATTTACACCAACTAATTTCTAAACTCATATACTGAAGTTTAAACATATATTAATGAGTGTTTTATTGCTGTGGATCAAAGTGATACATTTATACACACCACACAATAGGGTGACCACATTTCCAATCTGCCATTCCGGGACATGTGGTCATCCTAGTGAGTCCAGTGGCTGAGTCAACCACCAGCGCTGAACATCTTTCTGAGGCTGACACAGAGTAAGAGTTTAGTGGGAACTCTTACTCTGTGTCAGCCTCAGAAAGATGGTCACCGCCGGCGGGAGCCTCAGCCCCGGGACTCACTCGCAGACCCAGCATACCTGCGCCATCCCAGCTGTCACGCACGCAGCAGTCCAGCCAGCCAGGCAATGAAATGTATTTGCTATATGCTCCTCATTGGCTGGCTCAGCCAGCCAATGAGGACCATATAGCAAATACATTTCATTGGCTGGCTGGACTGGTGCGTGCTGCGCTATGTAGGTAGTCTGTGGGTGCTGGATTTGCTGCTCCATTCCGGGACTCTTTGTTGTCCCGGTGGGGAGTGACCTGGGACGCAGGACACAGACCTACAATAAGGGACAATCCCAGGCATTCCGGGACATGTGGTCACCCTACCACACAGTCTGATCTCCTAAAAAGGGGGACATTAGTGTGAAGGAGGGACAGAGGGATTTGGGTGTGAAAGAGGGACTGTCCCTCCTAAAGAGAGACACTTGGGAGGTATGTATGTGTTAGCTAGCAGCTAAATCAACTCAAATAAATGTCAGTGGGCAACCACCCCACTGCTCAATCACCGATGTCAGGACGGCCGCCACAATCGTCAAGACAGCGGTGAGAGAACATAGAAGCGGCAGTCCACTTTACACCAACTATATTGCATATTAACTGAAAACCAAAATGTAACAAAGCTAGTATATGTGGTTGATGTATCAATGACAGATATTAGCTTTATTACATTTTGTTTTTCAGTTATATACAATATAGTTGGTGTCCTGACATCGGTGATTGAGCAGTGGGGTGGCTGCCCACTACCGTTAATTTAAATTGATTTAGCTGCTACCTGACACATATTGTTAAATAGAATTAGAGTTCTATTATGTTTTTATTTGTGTTTAATAAATCTATATTTGGAAATATCCCATGATATATTCTCTAATTGGATACTGTTTCTATCATAATAGCATAGGTGCTCCAAACTAGTTTTTTGTATTTTTTTTATTTTTTGTAGTGTGTAGTGGGGATAATGCTTGTTGGAGCAGCCATTTATCAATTTAGGTAGCATGTTAAAGGGATATTGGTATTTTACTCCAGAATTACACATATGGCCTTTAATGAAGTGGGAATAACCAACATAACTGAGGTTTCTCGCACAATTAAGCATCCCAGGAGGCTGTCTCCTCTGATGGGAAATACAGCAGTATGCCTGCGCTTGACATCTGTTGATTCGCTTGGTGCACACTCATTGCTGCATGCGTGCCAGGATGCCACAGCTTACCTTTAGAAAGCGCATATGGTTCATGTCAACTCAACAGCATGGGGACCTCTAGACACAAGCAATGTGTGAAATAAAATGAAATTAAAGGAAAACTAACACCTTTTAATAATAACCACCCCCTTACCTCATTATGACCAGAAAATCCTAATGGCCCAAATGAATTGTGACTTTGTGTCTTTGTTCAAGAGATAACATCTTCATTCAGTCCTGGATGTATGTCCATGGAGGCAGACATGATAGATGCTGTCAACTTTTTCAAACTGAAGCAGACAGAGTGCATGAACGTACTTAATCCACGAAGGACCAGAGCGTTGTGCAATGTATTGGGTAGCAATGTGTTGCATACCCTTCTGGTTCATAATGGAATGAGATTAAAGGGATAGTAATGTTTCACAAAAACAGCAGCTCCAATTAATCTTCATAGTATTTGAGCCATAGAGAGTGTTATTTCATTACTGTCAGAGTTGTGGTTCAAGAGTAATTGAAGGATAAAGTTTCCCCTCCTGCCCCTTTTGCCTAGTGTAAGCCAACTCCCCTCAGATGTGGAATCTGGTTGTAAGACCAGACAGATAACAGAAGGGGACAATCTTCTTGCTATGAGAACAATGAAAGCCCTGCCCTCCTTCACAAGTTTTTCAGGTTTTTCCCTTATCTTAAGTGAAGATTGTCCCTCTCTGCAATCTACCTGGGCACCTCTCTTCTGATCTGGCTGAGCAGTGTTATATCAGTGAAAGGGGCGGGAGGGGGATACTTTGTCATTGAATTACTCTTGTACTACAACTCTGACAGAATTGAAATAACACTCTCCAAAGTCCAAATACTATGATGATTAATTAGAGCTGCTTTTATTATGAAACATTACTATCCCTTTAACTTGTGCAGTGGGTGGAGACTAAGATCCTGTCTCCTGCTAACAACTGTCAAGTCCACCTCTATGGACATGTCATTCATGCCTGATTGAAGATGTTCTCTCTCGAACAAAAGCACAAAAGCAAAATTCACAGAGGCCATTAGCATTTTCAGGCCACAGTAACTCAGAATGTGGGTGTGGCCAGCATGTATTAGGAGTTACTCAAAAGTTGGCACTCTAGCAGTAACCTACTCTGCCTAATGGGAAATCTGGCACCAGAAATATCAGCACACCCTAATTCTAACCCCCCCATTGACCTTAATCTGGCCAGATAATCCAGACAAAACATTCTGAGTGCACTGGTTCTCAAGAATTCATCATTTGAGTGATGGTGGCTGCCCCCCCGCCCCCATCACTCAAAGGATGAATTCTTGAGAACCATGGGTTACTCTTTAATTGGTAATGGGCATCATACCCATGGAGACAGATATAGCATTGCCTCCTCATCCCTTTAAAGTGGAAAATATATGGAAAATGTATGTTGCAAGGTTGAAAAGAAGACACTGTAGCTCAGCAGCATGCAATTTTCATCTGTATCCAATATTAAAGGGACTAGGTGGTCACCCTAGGCAAACACAAGTCTTGAAGTGTTGAAGGACTCTAGGATCCATAATTCTCCCACTAAATTTTAAGAAGATTTTATTGGGAGGAGTTTGGTGTCCTGTGGTCCTGAAAAAGAATCGTGACATACTTCATGGACATGGCATGCAGTATTAATTAAAGAGTAATTCTGTAAAATCAGTCCATGCAAAATTGATTCATACTGGCCAACAGGATTTTATGATCAGATGAAGTCAAGTGGGGGTTTTCTTCCCCCATATGACCCAGGCCTGAGACAACAGCTTCAACTGTGCCCCTAAGATAGTGGTCTCAGTTTCTAACTCATGACAAGTATATGCATTAGAATTAACACTCACAAACTTTCTTTTTATACGGAGGTTACAATTGCTTGCATATCTGGAAGATTTAATCTTGTACATAAATCAATGTCTGAATATCTGGAATCTGTCAGGATAAAATAATCCAGATCATGTTCAGCTGAGCGGAGAAACATGTAGAGTGTAGCCGCAGATACAACACAGCTGGTCTGCAGGATTCTAAAAAACTAGAGGATGTTTCCTTACATTTATAAACATGTACATATTTAAATGTTTTTGGGAGCCTTAGATAGGGACCGGGTCCCTCGGGATGAGCAGTAAGCAAATCCTGTCTTGAAACTGAAAACAGACAGAAACGTAATAAAAGCAGTGGTCATTGCAGTGATGGTTTTGATAGTTCTTTTGATTGGTCATTGCAGGAAGACAACATTGTTACTTGTTCCTTATTGGTTACCACTGAGCTTGACAAATTTGGTTTGACTCTAGGAGTCAGACCAAAAATGTGTGAGCCATACTGTGCATCACAGAGCTGGGGAAGCAGTGTGTGTGTTTTTTGATTATTTGGCTACATATGGAACAAGGCTGGAGTGTCAGTGTAATGTAGGGTTCTGTGGCTACCAGTGGAACAAGGTTGGAGTGTCAAAATGTGTGTGTGGTTCTATGGCTATAAGTGGGACAAGGCAAAGGAAGCAGACAGAGCATGTATGGTTTAATGGCTACCAATGGGAGAGTGGAACAAGGGCATGTGTGTGGGAATGTGTGTGTGTGGGTCATACAGTGTTTGTTGTGATCTAGTACTACCAGTGGAACCAGACTGTGGCTCAAACTGCATATGTAGGTATCAGTGACTACCAGTGGATAGTGGAACCAGTCTGGGAGTCAGACAGTGTATGTGAGGCTCTGTGTCTACCAGAAAAGCTGGTTGGCAGGGATGGGTCACACAGTGTGTGTGTGTGTGTGTGGATCTGTGGGTACCAGTGGGTAGGGGAACAAAACTGAGAGGGTCAGACACTGTATGTAGGGATCTGTGACTACCAGTGGGCAGAGGAACGATGCTGTGGGAGGTCAAACATTGCATGTGAGGATCTCTGGCTACCAGTGTGCAGGGCAACAAGGCTGAGGAGCTCAGACACTGTATGTGGGCATCTATGGCTTCAAGTGGCAGGGGAACAAGGCTGAAGGAAATCAGCCATTGTATTTGAGAATCTGTGGCTACCAGTGGGCAGGAAAAGGCTGAGAGAGTCATATACTGTATTTGGGGAATGTGTGGCTACCAGTGGGCTGGAGAACAAGGCTGAGGGTGTCAGGCAGTGTGTATGGGGCAGTGGGATAATGCTGGGGGTATTTTATTTATTTTGTATTAGATTTATTTATTTGCATTCAGACCTCGTAAGGCATCAGGAGCACTCCTGATCCCCCCTGGCATTGATCGATTGCCTGATTGTATAGGAGACAAATGCAGCGATCACTGCCTCTCAATACCTCCTTTTGCTCAACCCGGCATACTATGTCCGGACTGAGTAGGAGGACCTTCAAGGCCCATTTGCATAATTGATGATGCGTGTTTGCTGCTTGAAGGTCCTCATCTCAGAAGTTCATAGAATTCCGGATTGAGGAGGTGAAGGTAGGGTGGTGATCCCCTTCCTGGTTGTAGCATTGGTGACCTACGCAATCGATTTGATCGATTTGAACTGCACATAGTTCAGGATCAAGAGATCCCGCACTATGTGCATTTATTATATACAGGATCACTCCCATGTTTTACCAGGAAGAATACATTGAGATTTCTCTCATTTTCAGGTATGTCCTGGATAGATTTCAGTAAAGGGTTATATATTTACACAAATAGAGAAACATTATATATACACACACATAAACATACATATATACTAAAAAGTTATATACAGTTACATATTGTTTTTAGATATAAAGAAGCATTTATTTTTAAGGATTTTAGGCTGGGAAAAGATTTGATTTCTTTCAGGCAGATTATTCCAGGTTTATGGAGCTCTGAAGGAGAAGGCAGATTGACCGGCTTCTTTCTTGTATTGTGATAGGTGTTAGCAGTGGAGTTGAGGTTATAGTTAGTATGGAGAGCTGGAGTAAGCATACTGCTCAGGTAGTCTGGTAGCTTTCCAGAAAAGTGGTTGTGTACTAAGCAAGAAAGCTGAAGAACAGTGTAGATTCCAGTATTAACCAATTTAGATCTTTAAGCATATCACAGTGATGGGGATAAAGGAGGCATAATGAATTATACAGAGTGTCAAGTTCCCTAAGATGGATTTGTGGCATGGGAGCATGTACTATGTCCCCATAATATATGATGGCGGTAACATCTGTTGTAAATACGTTTTCTTACCAGGGGAAATATAGCTTAATGATGCACATGTCCCGAAACAGACTAAATATTTAATTAACAATTTAATGCAATTTGCTATTAAAACCATACTTACAAACTTGCCATCATCTACTTATCTACTTCCCCTGCATTCAAAGCATGGAAAGTTATAACTATACATTTTAAAAATATACTGGGCACTATAAATAAGAGGCAAGGAGATAGATGAGAAACAACTTGTCCAAATCTGGCAACCATTTATAGCCACTCTCTCCAAAAACTCCCAAACCACTTAGATTATAAGCTCAACGGGGCAGGGACCTCCTATACTTATGTATGCTACCTGGTGTTCCTTTAAGATCACCTATATAAGCACTTAATTATTGCACCCACTCTATACAAAATGTAAGCTGTAAAGCTATAAGTACAAGAAGACACAGGATGGGGGCGCTCTACAGATCCACAGTTGCATGAAGTGCCAGTACCACAAACGTAGTAAAAATATCAGTTTTACTGGAAAATATGTAAAAAATATATATTTCCAGACAGAAATGGATGCAGATACATAAGAATACATGAACCACTTTACGCGTTTCTGGAATAGATCCCTTAGTCATAGGCTAAGCAAGGGCTCAAAATTTCCACTTGCCACTAGCCAATGGCGAGTGAAAATTTAGCCCTGGCGAGTAGAAATTCAGCCCTGGTGGGTATGCTATGGCTTGCAGTGGCAAGTACATTTTCAGATCTGGCTAGTAGCAAAGGACTTAAAATTTTAAGCCCTGGGCTAAGCATGCAATAAAGCTGATCTTTTTACTACGTTTGTGGTACTGGCACTTCATGCGACTGTGGATCTGTAGACCGCTCCCATCCTGTGTCTTCTTGTATGATGAAACCTTTTCCGAGGTTGTTGGGGGCCGCCCTGGATCCACATTGGCCTTGCGGCCCAGTGAGTTTATTGCTGATTTGACACCATGTATATAAAGCAACAGTAGCAACCCTTTGTTTGAATTTTCTTTTGTAAAGTGCTATGTATACCTGTCGGTGCTAAATATATAAAATTTTTCATACCCACGTGCAAAACTATTTTGACAACTGTTTTCTCTATACTGCTTGGAGATCTGGGGGCATCCTACAGCAATCCAATTAACTTTGAAAATAGTAGTCGAATAGCAGTGTGGTTTAACACTTTATCTCACTAAGGACTGCCAGTGGGTGCCGGTAGGTCAGCTGGTGGGGCTGAGAGGGACAGATGAATCTGTAAGTGATAGTTAACTTTTCTTTTTAGTATACCTTTTCTGTTATTTTTGTTTTCGAAAACAAAAAACTATTATGACTCAATCTACAATCCATAAGAACACACTTGGGAACATAAAGGGATAGTAATACTTAAGATGTAAAAAAAATATATGTTGTAGGGTTTATGTCCCTGAATAAAACAAGGAAACTCCCACTGCTGAGAGATATTTTATTAAAAAATTATAACAGCTCAGACTTGTATTTTTTAGGTGCAATATCACAGTGGCCTGAAAATTTACAGTGGCGCTGTTGCTACACCATCCTATGGAAAGTTATGGTCTATGGACCAGAGCAGTCCATAGGATGGTGTAGCAGCAGCGCCACTGTAAATTTTCAGACCACTGTGATATTGCACCTAAAAAAAATTCAAGTTTGAGCTGTTATAATTTTTTAATAAAATATCTCTCAGCAGTGGGTGTACCCTTGTTTTACTCAGGGAGATAAACCCTACAACATATATTTTTTTTACATTTTAAGTATTACTATCCCTTTAAGATCTGAACCAGAGACCCCCGTTTTTATGCTTATTTACCAGGTCTCTGGGGTCAGAGGCTGAATCTGAGGGCTTAGTGAGTTCCCTTGTACCGCCACTCACTTCACGGTCCCTCTCCTCCCTTTTCTATCTACTCTGCGCCCATTCTAATGGGAAACCTTTCCTCCTCCCAATCGTGCATTGGTTCAAGAAGCTTCCCACATATGTAAAGTGAATGACAGGAACTCTCACAAAATGTCTAAATGCTCACAGCAGCCGAGCGGTCCAGCCACAGAATGTGACACAACAGGGAGAGGAAAGTGACAAGTGTTAGAAGGGACTGCAGGACCAAACATTCAGCTGACAGCAAGCTCTTACAAACACTACCATTTGTTTCAATCAGGTCCTGTAGGTCATTGTATGTTCTCACCCCTATTTTGTAAGCACTTTGGAATATGCTGGTGCTCAAGAAATAAACTATAATAATGATAATACCATCACAGAGGAATTCTGAGGTATGAAAGTGTGACTGCGTTTCAGTAAGAGGAAGTAAAATGGCATGTCCCAGTAAAGTAAGGGAGCTATGAGGTCCAAGCACAAAGCAGTATGAGGAAGGCGAGGGGTAATATTACAGGGAAGGGAAGCATTGTGGTACTAGCTGTTAGCTGTAGAGGAGGGTATGAGAGGGATGTTATGTTATCTGATAGGCCTCACTGAAGAGGTGCATTTGAGGGACCCTTTAAAAGTCTGGAGGCTAGGAGAGAGTCAGATAGAGAGAGGCATATAATTCCATAGGGTGGGAGCAGCCCTTGAAAAGTCTTATAATTGGTAAATGAGAGATGGTAATTAGAGAGGAGAGGCATGGGTCATGGCCGTAGTGGAGGTAATAACCGGGTATGAATCTTGAGACAAGGGTAGAAATATCGATCTTGTGATTTGTAGGTTATAATCAAGATTTAAAATTTGATTCTAGATGGAACATGCAGCCAGTGCATGGATTACTAGAAGGAAGTTGTGTTATTAGAACAATAAGTGAGGAAGATTAATCTTGCAGAAGCAATAAGAACAGGTGGGATAAGGGACAGCCATGAAAGAAGATGGCCAGTTTGAAGAGAGAGATGATAAGCATACCTGGGAACTCTCAGGGTTTGACCCTGAGACTCAGGGTTTTGACCCAAATCTCAGGGTGAAGGGCCAAATTCTCAGGGTGAGAGAGGTCTTTGTCACCTACTATATGAATTTCCCCAATTAAATGTTTCCTTAGCCTCTAAACTGGTGCCATCAGTACAGAAAGACAGTGGGAGATGTCCTGCTTGTCTTGTTTGTGTTCAGGCAGTGAGTTATCCAAACTGTAGCATGTTAAAGGTTCCACGCACAGGGACCGGAGCACCTCTGTGTCAGAGCAAGCAGGCACATATCGCATAAAATCTACATTATGGGAAGATTTAAGGGTTAATATTTCAAAGATCTCAGGGTCAGCTCATCTTGAAAGTTCCCAGGTATGATGATAAGGGAATGAATTAGGATATGTGTTGTATCTTGTTTCAGGAAGTAGTGACCCTTTGTGTTTCCAGAAGCAAATCATTGACAACTTTAGTGGGCTCAGTCTCTGCTGAGTGATGAGAGCAGAAGCCAGACTGTAGGGGATCCAGAGGAGAGTGTGAAGTGAGAACGTTAGTCTGGTGTACACAAGTCTCTCATTGAATTCTGAGGAAAAGGGATACAAAAGAGAGCATGATAGTTTGGGATAGAGGAAGGGTCAAAAGAGCAGTTTTTGTTTTTTTAAAGATGGGAGTAATCAGAGCATGTTTGCAGGCATATGAAATAGTGACAGAGGAGAGGGAGGTTTAAAGGGATAGTAATGTTTCATAATAAAAGCAGCTCTTATTAATCATCATAGTATTTGGACTTTGGAGAGTGTTATTTCAAATCTGTCAGAGTTGTAGTTCAAGAGTAATTCAATGGCAAAGTATCCCCCTCCCGCCCCTTTTACTGATGTAACACCGTTCAGCCAGATCTCCACATTGCCCGTTTGTTTCCACAATGCCCCTTGATCCCTTACCTCAAGTCCCTGGTGATCTAGCGGCGTGCCATTAGAGTGATCTGTGCCTCCTTCGGCACAGAGCTGAATCTCCCGCGAGCGGTTCGCAGTAATGCAGAGCGCTGGGAGATGATGTCATCTTCCAGCGGTCTGTATTACTACAGAGCCTGGGTCGCTGGACAGGCCCACCGGGAAAATGCCCGATATGCCCGATGGCCAGTCCGGGCCTGATCAGAAGGGAGGTTCCCAGGTAGACTGCAGAGAGGGACAGTCTTCAATTAAGATAAGGGAAAAACCTGAAAAACTTGTCAAGGGGGGCAGGGCTTTCATTGCTCTCATAGGAAGAAGATTGTCCCCTGCTGTTATCTGTCTGGTCTATGGACTGCATTCCACATCTGAGAAGAGATGGCTTACACTAGGTAAAAGGGGCGGGAGGGGAAACTTTGCTTGTGAATATCTCTCAAACCATAATGGTATGAGAGATAAGACTTGTATCATTCTTCATGTTTTTTAATGCCTACAAAATAAAATAAAGATAAAACAAAGTATTACTATCCCTTTAAGATGGAGGTTACGTGCTGGCAACAACACAAGGTAAAGAGACTAAGTAAGCTTCACAGGGATAGAATCAAGTGGGCCGGTGGTGGAGTTGGAAGAGTGTGTGCCATGGTTGTGGCATAGATTGTTTTGGTTAGCATAGGGAGGCAAGTACTGCTTTGGCAAGAATAATTGTGAGAGTGGAGTGATAGCATTATCTGGCCAGGTTTCAGCAGGACAGAGGGAATATGGTAAATATGAGAGGTTGTAGTGATGCGGAGAGTTGATATAAGTCAATGAAGTTAACGAGTACTGGTCAGTTTAGGTGGAGTGGAATGAACAGAGGTGGGGTTAGGCTGTAGCTTAACAGGTGGTGGTGGTGGTCAAAGAGAGGAGTATTAGAGAAGAAAGAGACTGGCAGCATATATCTAGAGAATAACCATCTTGGTGAGTGGAAGAGTTGTTCCACTGGGTGAAACCAAAGAAAGAAGTTAAAGGGATAGTAATGTTTCACAAAAACAGCAGCTCTAATCACTCTTCATAGTATCTGGGCCATGGAGAGTGTTATATCAATACTGCCAGAGTCGTGGTTCAAGAATAATTGAAGGATAAAGTTTCCCCCTCCCACCCCTTTTACCTAGTGTAAGCCATCTCTTCTCAGATGTGGAATGCATTCCATAGACCAGACAGATAACAGCAGGGGACAGTCTTCTTCCTATGAGAACAATGAAAGCCCTGTCCCCCTTGACAAGTTTTTCAGGTTTTTAATTGAAGATTGTCGCTCTCTGCAATCTACCTGGGCACCTCCCTTCTGCTCTGGTTGAGCAGTGTTACATCAGTAAAAGGGGCGGGAGGGGGATACTTGAATTACTCTTGAACTACAGCTCTGACAGAATTGAAATAACACTCTTTTGAGTGCTTTTATTATGAAACATTACTATCCCTTTAAGAGAAGGAGCTTGAAAGCAGTGGAAGGTTCAGGGACATCCACAGATATATTGAAGGCACCAGCGATTAGAGTAGGAATGTCAAATGAGAGAAAGTATGGGAACCATGAACAGAAGTGATCAAGAAGTTGGAGAGGAGAACCAGAGGGGGAGGCGAAAAATGACAGCAAATTGCATTGAGAATGGAGAGAAGAGGTTTAGTGTATGAACTTAAAATAAAGAAAATGTGATTAATGGGACGGAAGATATGTACTGAAAGATGCAATTTGGGAATAAGAAAAATCCCCCCTGTCTATCAACTGGTTTAGGAGTCTAGCTGAACTGTATTCTCCAAAGGATAGTGCAACAGGAGAAGAAGTATCAAAACAAGAAAACCGTCTGTCTGTGACTGCCAAAAGGTTAAAAGCAATAGAAATAAAAAGATCATGGGTGGATTTTAGATTATTACACTTACAGCCAACATTCCAGAGGGCACATTTAAAGGGAACAGGAAGGGTAGGTAGACAGGGTATATATATGTATTAGGTGGAAACAGGTGGAACTAGGGACTGAAGAAATCATAGGAGTTCATGACAGTAGACCTAAGGAGAAGAGAGGATATATGGTGCAATAGAGATACAGTTGGGGGTAACAGGTAGATTTGGAGGAGGAGGAAACCCTAATAAGTAGGGATAGAGTAAGTAGGTGACAGAGAAAACAGCATAAATTAGTTGAACATGGTCGAAGGGACAAAGCACACAGTAATCCTATATAATAATTCGCTAAAACGTGTGTAACGAAGCAGTCATGCTCAGTAGAGACTGCCCGTCACGGCTCGGAGTGTCCAGCTGTGTTTCAGCTGCAGCGCAGGCAGTCTCTACTGCGCATGACTGCCCCACGACCGGCTGGCAGTGGCACTGTGGCCCGTGTAACGGGCTCTTCAACTAGTTAAGTATAAGAAAATAGAAACTGAACCGTGTCGTGAAGTCAACTAAAACACTGGCAAAAGTGAGTGCTGTGCAGGGAGAGTTTCTGGGAGGGCTGTTAACCCAACAGTGAGTGAGGTAAAAGCATAATTTGAAGAGTTTTAGTTAGGACTAGAAAGGGTTGTACTCATCTGATATACATAAGGAAGTGTTTGCAATGATTAGGATGTTAAATAGACAATTTAAATAAATAGGATAATCTTAGAGGAGACAGTGTTTATGTTTGCCTTTGTTTCCATCCTGTTTAACTCTCCATATAACTCCTAATTAATCCTTATGAAATACTCCACTGCTATCCCAGGCACACTGCATTAGGGTGACCACATTTCCATTCTGCCATTCCAGGACATGTGGTCACCCTAGTCCCACAGCTCAGGCTCCCGCCGGCGCTGACCATCTTTCTGAGGCTGACATAGTAAGAGTTCCCATTGGGAACTCTTACTGTATCAGCCTCAGAAAGATGGTCAGCGCCGGTGGGAGCCTCAGCCCCGGGTCTCACTTGCAGCACCAGCATACCTGCTCCCCTCCAGCTGACTCGCGCGTAGTCCAGCCAGCCAATGAAATGTATTTGCTATATGGTCTTCATTGGCTGGCTCAGCCAGCCAATGAGGACCATATAGCAAATACATTTCATTGGCTGGCCTTGACTGGCGCATGTTGCTCAGTTCCGGGACTCTTTATTGTCCCGGTGGGGGGTGACCCAGGACGTGAGACACAGACACCCAATGAGGGACAGTCCTGGGCATTCTGGGATGTGTGGTCACCCTACACTGTATGACTCTAAACTTTTGCCCCGGTTCAGCGCATGAAGAGCAAATTAAGGGGGATATGAACACTTCAAAAGGGAAATTACTGAAAATATGTAAGAAATTTAATTAATTTGTAGTAGCCGTATTGGTCTAGTTTTAGTAATACAAATATATGACTAGTTTGGTATTTAGTGATACCTTTTTTTTTTGGACTAACAGTTTAAATTTAAGACATCAACTCTCTTCCTAAGGTCTGGCAATACTGAATCACTAAGTCTTTTCAAAACAATGTATAGTTTGCACGTTACATAATTTACAGTGGGAAAGCTTTGGAGAAGGTAAAAAAGATGATATCTATGTAACTGAAGTGGGCAATAAATAAAAGATATCTGGGCAGTGGTTTGGATGCAAAGCAGAGAGAGAGAGGATGAGGGGGATGGGAATGCTACAGAGGATGAGCTGGTTGTATAAATTTCTGGTAGTGAGATAAGAATCCCAGACCTTTATTGAATCTTGTTTCATGCGTTTTAAAGATTACTATTATCCTTAGTTCAAATATCTTTCTTGGATGCTTTTAAAATGACCTTTGGGGATCTTCACTATAAGATTGTTCATTGAGTGATCTGGTTGAAAAAAATGATGTCCAACTGTAGTACAGTCATTTTCTTTATTGTACGTGTTATTGTTTGTTCATACATGATTTGGATTTTTGGCCTGTTTCCCAAATGTAGCATCCCTGGTGGCACTTATTGCATTCAATCAGGGCCAGATTTCCCAATAGGCAGACTAGACACCTGCCTAGATCTCCAAATTTTGAGGGGAGCCCCAGCTGTGCTGGCCACACCCACATTCTGAATTGTGGGTGGGGCCAGAGCATTCTCTGTATCCATGCAGTAGCTTATACCCCCATTTACAGGCTATTATTTAATCCCTTAGATGCTAGTGAAATCTCTCTCTAACAACCAAGGGGTTAAAGCTTTTATGTCCTTGCTTGTTGTAGGTCAAAGGTATATTCTGTGCCAGGAAAAAGTGGATGAGACTGGTGACGTGGTCACGTGAGGAGTGGGGTGTGGCCATGGGTGGACCTATGGGTGCCCAGAGTGCCTTGCTTAAGGGAGCCTGGAATGTAAATACTGCCCTGCATTCAATCATATATATATTGCTTTCTTGGATGTGCAGCAGTATGGTCCTGTGAATGTAAACGTCCATGTGGTGTGGATGGCTATATTGGATTTGTTTATGTGTTTGTTGGCAGCAAGTGACATTACATGGTTTTGTCCAATTGAATGTATGATCAGTGTCATTGGGGAGCTTTCTGCTTAAAGGGATAGTAATGGTTAAAATTAAGTTGATTTAATATTGTAGCCCTTAAGAAAATATGAACAATGATGTAAGTCTCATCTCTCAAACCTTTATGGTGTGAGAGATATACCTCACTAAATTTATCTCCTGAGGGAAGTCAGCGCCCTAGCTGACAGCTGCGGAATTTAGTCATTTGACCGGATGGAGGCTCTTCAGCATAGCCGAAAACAAGCGATCTAAACATAAATACTTCACTGGAATGGTCTACAAAGTGTGTTTGCAAACCAGGCACACTTTGTAGACCATTCCAATGAAGTATTAATGTTTAGATCGCGTGTTTTCAGCTCTGCTGAAGAGCCTCCGTCCTGTCAAATGACCGGATTCTGCAGCTGTCAGCTAGAGCGCGGACTTCTCTCACGAGGTAACTTTAGTGAGGTATATCTCTCACACCATAAAGGTTTGAGAGATAAGACTTACATCACTGTTCATATTTTCTTAAGGGGTACAATATTAAATAAACTTAATTTTAACCATAACTATCCATTTAATAATTTATGTTTAAGATTTCTAGGTTGAGAGATTGCAAGGACTGGAGGTTGAGGAAGATTTATTTTAATGTTGCATCATCAGTCGTAATGGGTTGTACGTTTTTAGTATTTTTTACATATTCTAGTACTGGGTTGTCTGTGTCTAATAGTGGTATGTGTGTTCATTTTTTCTCCTTATATTGTAGCAAGTGTTCCCATGTTGTTCTAAGTGAAGGACTGATTGCTCTGATGATGGAGTTTGGCTTGTAACCCTTTTCTTTTAAAGGGATAGTAATACTTTATTATTACTATCCCCATATTGTAGATATTTGCAAAATATTTTAATAGCCCCAAGGTTCATCTCTCAAACCTTTATGGTTTGAGAGATAACCGAACGCAAAGTACCCCCCTCCCTCCCCCTTCCCTGATGTCAGCGTTGTACTGACTGCAGGGATATCCGGTCTGACTTTCATCAGGCGGCTGTGCAGCAGAGCCGAGCTCATGTTAGTGAAAAAGAATTATTTCACTGAAACGGTCTTCTACATGTGCTTGCAAACCAAGCACAAACCAAGCACATGTGGAAGACCGTTTCAGTGAAAGAATTATTTTTCACTAACGCAATCTTGGCTCAGATGCAGAGCCGCCTGATGCAAATAAGACCAGATATCCCTGCAGTCAGTACAACGCTGACTTCAGGGAAGGGGGAGGGAGGGGGAATTTTGCTTTTGATTATCTCTCAAACCATAAAGGTTTGAGAGATGAACCTGGGGGTTATTAAATTATTTTGCAAATATCTACAATATGGGGGATAGTAATAATAAAGTATAACTATCCCTTTAGCCAGGGATTTAATTTTTTTTTTCCTGCCCTCGTTATCAGAACATTTTTGTTAATGTAAATATATTACTAGGAAGGATACATTGAGATTGTCACTTATTTTCAACTATGTCCCATGTACTAATTTTATCTACCTTAGAAGGATGAAAGGCTGAGTTGACCATGATGGAACTAGAGCCTGCTATCTTGAGGTTTGAACAGATGCTACAGCTGGTGCATTAATCAACTGAGCTATCTTACTGGCATTATATGGTATCTGGTTGTCTGGCTGTATATGTCGGCCTTTTTAGTATGTGATGGGAGGAAACTGGAGTTGTGGAGCCAGGTACATCAGTCTGTGCATATTTTTATGTAGATGTGTAAAGTTTTCCCTCTTCAATGATCCTGTAGTGTCTCGAAAGTTTACAACATCTGCAGAATAATTATTTTTAACTTGATTGATGGGTGATATTAATTGAATGACCAGTACCATCGAGAGGTGGTATGTGTAGGGTTTATATTGGAGCGTAGCTAAAAATCTGTCTTCAAGATATGCCATAAACAGATTGGCATACTGGGGCTCCATTCTTTTTCCCAAAGATGTTCCCAGTAGTTGAAGGTAAGTTACTTTGCTGAAGAATTATAAGAATTAACCCAATCAGATTAGTCAAAATATCAGCACTGTATTTCTTATTTGGAAGAGATGTCAGCAATTTCTAGCAAGCATTTTAAAGGGATAGTAATGTTTCATAATAAAAGCAGCTCTAATTAATCATCATAGTATTTGGACTTTGGAGAGTGTTATTTCAATTCTGTCAGAGTTGTAGTTCAAGAGTAATTCAATGACAAAGTATCCCCCTTCCTCCCCTTTTACTGATGAAAAACTGCTCAGCCAGAGCAGAAGGGAGGTGCCCAGGTAGACTGCAGAGAGGGACAATCTTCAATTAAGATAAGGGAAAAGCCTGAAAAACTTGTCAAGGAAGGCAGGGCTTTCATTGTTCTCACAGTAAGAAGATTGTCCCCTGCTGTTATATGTCTGGTCTATGGACTGCATTCCACATCTGAGAAGAGATGGCTTACACTAGGTAAAAGGGACGGGAGGGGAAACTTTGCTTGTGAATATCTCTCAACCCATAAAGGTTTGAGAGATAAGATTTATATCGTTCTTTATGTTTTTTTAATGCCTACAAAATAAAATAAAGATAAAACGAAGTATTACTGTCCCTTTAACCATTGTGTCACTGATCATATATTCAATGGGACAAAGCCATGCAATTTCACTCACTGCCAACTTTGCAAAAACTCAAATCCAAGTTAGGCAACCAAACCACAGGGAATTTCAGTATCACAGGATTATACTGCAGTGCATCAAATAATTTAATATATAAGACTGAATGAATAAGTGCCACCAAGGATGCTACATTGAGAAAACATGGCAAAAATTATAAACTTGTATGAAAAAGCACATATACACAATAACACATCAAAATGAATAATTCATGTACTACAGTTGGACATAATTTATCTCAACCAGATCACTCAATGAACAATCTTACAATCAAGATCCTTAAAGGTAATTTTAAAAACATCAAAGAAAGGAAGACATTTGGATTAAAGGGATAGTAATACTTAAATGTAACTATAATTCATCTTGAAGCCCTTAAAAAAACAAATTAAATGGCCCCAGTGGCATCTCTCAAACCTTTATGGTTTGAGAGATATTTGCTTGCAAAGTTACCCTTCCCCTGACGTCAGAGCTCTAGCTGACTGCAGAGGAATCCGGTCTCTGAACAAGCAGAGGCTCTTCAGCAGAGCCGGGATCGCGTTATTGAAGAAGAAATCCCTCACTGACACGGTCTTCTACGTGTGCTTGCAAACCAAGCACATATAGAAGACCATTCCAGTGAAGGATTTCTTTTTCCATAATGTGATCTTGGCTCTGCTGAAGAGCCTCTGGCGGTCCCTGGACCGAATTCCCCTGCAGTCAGCTAGAGAGCTGACGTCAGGGGATGGGGAACTTTGAAAGCGGTTATCTCTCAAACCATGAAGGTTTGAGAGATGCAGCTGGGGTAATTTAATTTGGTTTTTTAAGGACTACAAGATGAATTATAGTTAAATTTAAGTATTACTGTCCCTTTAAGGTTGATAGTTCCCTTCAAAACATATGAAGAAGGATTCAAAAGAGATCTGGAATTCTTATCTCACTACCGGAAATGTCTGTAACTAGTGCCTACTCTATGGCTTTCCCATCCCCCTCATCTTCTCTCTGCTTTGCATCCGAACCACTGCTCAGACACCCTTTATTTATTTATTGCCCACTCTTTACCCCTTCCAAGCTTTCCCTGTAAGCATCTTACTTGGGAACTCAGCATTGTTTTGAACAGACTGCTTGAACAGAATTTGTGATTTAGTATTGCTTGACCCGAGGAAGAGGGTTAATCTCCCAAAAGCTTGTCTTAAAATATAAACTGTTAGTCCAAATAAAAAATGTATCACCAAATACCAAAGTATTTATATGTTTTTATTAAGATATTAAACAGATCCAGTTCAGATACTCTCAGCAGAGCATGGGGAGTTGCCCAGCTGAGACTCATAGTTCAGTTCAGATGACAGTTATTAGTAGTCAACCAGTAGACATCAATAGAAGATGGTGAGGGAGTAGAATTGTAAAGGTTTACTGAGGAATATTACCGGAAAAACAAAAGATGTGGTCCGTTAGGTCTAATTCAGCTTGTTTAGATTGACATGGAGAGTAAACAATGACTTTTATGTCTAGTTTGTATATATGTATCACTTTATAACTCCTTATTTAATATTTGATGTAAACCAGGTGTGTAGAGGAAAGAAATACCCTAAAACTCCCATAAAATTACCAATTGACCTCCCTTTTGCATAAGAGAAGTGAAGAACTTTAGGCACAAGTAGATTAGTAAACTGGCTTTATGTAGGCTTAGAAAAATAAATTCTAGCACCTATTTTTACACAGAATCATATTTGTACATCCCCCACACTGTGTTTTAGGCTACTTTTATTCAGACTGGCTGAGCTCAGTTTTAGAGCATGCCCAAGCCTCCTATGCCTACTTACCTCTGATGTCCTGCATTCCCCTGGTGAGTCATTTTCATGGGGCTCATGGCATTTCACAAGGCCTGGCCCACATGGGCGTTATCCATATAGTATTGGCTGAACCCCACATGGCTCAGCCAGTCATGGATGGTGTAAATTGTATCGTATCCTCTGGAATCAACTGCGAGTGTCTGTGAGGTGGCCCTTAGGTAGCATGCTGGAACCTAGATGAGAACAATGCATGAGTGCATCCAAGTTGACTCATGTTGCATTATGGTACATTATATGTGGCAGAAATTGCCCTTGGGGGTAATATGTTTCATAAGGGTATGTTTAGCACAGCATTAATAACACAGCAATAAAGTATCCTGTGTGAATATAACCTTACACAGCAATATACAGCATTCTGAGCAGGAAATGAGGAATGCAAAGGAAATGACTTCCTTCCTCCTGCTGTAAATCAGTGCATACAATATCACACATTTTACAATCAATCAAGGTATGGAAACATGAGCCTATATGTCTCTGAACTGTAAGCTACGCTCTATGGGACAGGGACTCACTGTGCATGAAAGATGCTGTATACAAATTGGTAATGCCGTAGATGAATAGAGATATTTAGCAGAAGGGAACATAGTATGTATTCAGGGCTGCATTTAGATCTCAAGCTCCCCTAGGCAAGAGACTCTAGGCTCTCTTAGCTCCGCCCATGACCACAGCCCCACTCCTCACATGGTCCCACACCCAAGACCCATCCTGGCACAGAAAATACCCTTGACCTTTAACAAGCAAGGACAAATAAAGGCTTTAACCATTTGGTTGCTAGAGAGATCTCTAAAAATGCGTTGTAGATCTCTCTAGCAAACAAGAGGTTAAATAATAGGTATAAAGGGGTATGAAACTGGTGTAGGGACATTGAGATTGCTCTGGCCACACCCACAGTTTAGAATGTGGGTGTGGTCATCACAGCTGTGCTGCTCTCACAATTTGGAGCGCTAAGCAGTTGCCTACTCGACCTATTGGGAAATTTGGCCCGTTAGTAGGTTAAAATAGGACATTCTGGTAAATAGACTAACACCAATCTTGGCGTTAGGAAAGATTATGTAATTCTTATTTTCAGGGGTTATACTGAAGCAAAGGTTGGACTTGTCTTGTTTCTGACCTAATGTACTATGTAACTATTTTATTTCTATATAACACCTAATGTTTTAGCTTTTATCTTAATTTGGAAAAATATATAGTGCAGTTTTTTTCCTGCTGAGTAAAACATGGGAACACACACTGCTGATAGATGTTTTACCAAAAAGTTAACGCAGCTCAAACTTACATTTTTTTTACTGCAGCACTTCCATTACCTGTTGGCCCTGTTGCTACAGCAGTTTATAGCCAGCTATTGTCAGGTAACCTAACCTTCCATAGGCTGTTGTAGCAACAGCTCCACTGTAAAATTGCAGGCCATAGAGGTACTACACTCAAAATGTAAATACGAGCTGCAGTAGCGTTTAACCTCTTGATTGCCAGAGGGGTACGTAATGCATTGTACAGCAATGTGTTGCATACCCCTCTGGCAATCAAAGAGTTAAATAAACAAATGTTATGATTGAGAGTACCCTTATTTTTCCATATTATGCAACTTGGATTGGTTTATTAAATCATTTTCTGCTATACTCCAATGTCATTGGTTTCTTTGTGAGTCCAAAGGCAGCAGCAGGAGGAGGAAAATGGGGGTAGTGTGTGCGAAATGCAGGTGCAGCAAAACCTTTATTTAGAGTTCCATTATTCTTGAAGTGCATGTTTGTCTATGCATGGTCTTATTAGCTGCTATAGCATGTGAGTATGTGTGTCATTTTCTTTCAAAAAAACAATTCTCTCAACCAAACCAAATGTAGCTACTCCAGAAGCAGGCAACATGTGGCTGTTCAGTTGTTACTGGACTACAAATCCCACTAGCGTCAACCGGGCCTATGAGGGTGAAGGGAATAGTAGTTCAACAACAGCTAAAGATGGCCAATCCAGCACTTAGGGTGGACACATCATCCTTTTAAAACTGAACATCTATGAAAGATGATTAATGCATGGCTACATATGAACCACTAAAGCTCTGCAGCAAGCATTTTTAAAGTGATAGTAATGCCTGGTTTTATGTAAGTGTCATATTGTAGATATTAAAAAAATAAGTTAACTGATGTTAGTCTTGTGTCTCAAAAGTTTATAGTTTGAGAGATATGCGATTATAAACTCTCCCCCTCCCTCCCCTTCCACAGACGTCAGCTGTCAAGCTCTCAGCATGAGATTCGTATCGGCCGACTCGAGACAGCTCTTCAGCAGAGCCTAAATAGTGCTATGCAAAAAGAAATACTTAATTGAAAAGGTCTACAAAGTGTGCCTGGTTTGCAAGCACAATTTGTACACTGTTCCAATGATGTATTTCTTTTTACATAGCTCTATTTCGGCTCTGCTGAAGTGTCACCGGCCGGTCCCGGGACCAGTATCTCATGTCGGTTAGAGGCTGACGTCTGTGGAATAGGAGGGAGGGAGTTTATAATTGTATATCTCTCAAACTATAAAAGTTTGAGAGACAAGACTAATATCAATTAACTTATTTTTTTAATATCTAAAATATAACACTTACATAAAACCAGACATTACTATCACATTAATGTGTTTGCTTTTAAAGTAGAACTATACCATAACAATAAGGATTTACTAAGGTTAGTGTCTTTTAACCCCTTAACGACTGCCCGATCCAGCGAGTGGGTAGCCTTTAAGGACCACAGAGCTTTTTTTTTTTTTTACTCAATGAATTCTGGTATGGCACATCTCAGAATTCCTACCACAGGTCCTTAAATGCCGAAACCGGCGTGATAGTGGCTTGTCATGGCTCCTTAAAGGGATAGTAATACTTCGTTTTATCTTTAATTTATTTTGTAGGCATTAAAAAAAACATGAAGAACGATATAAATCTTAGCTCTCAAACCGTCATGGTTTGAGAGATATTCACAAGCAAAGTTTCCCCTCCTGCCCCTTTTACCTAGTGTAAGCCATCTCTTCTCAGATGTGGAATGCAGTCCATAGACCAGACAGATAACAGAAGGGGACAATCTTTTTCCTATGAGAACAATGAAAGCCCTGCCCCCCTTGACAAGTTTTTCAGGTTTTTCCCTTATCTTAATTGAAGATTGTCCCTCTCTGCAGTCTACCTGGGCACCTACCTTCTGATCAGGCCCGGACTGGCCATTGGGCATACCGGGCATTTGCCCGGTGGGCCGGTCTGGCGACCCAGGCTCTGTAGTAATACAGACCGCTAGGAGATGATGTCATCTCCCAGCGCTCTGCATTACTGCAAACCGTGAACGGGAGATTCAGCTCTATTCCGAAGGAGGCACAGATCACTCTAATGGCATGCCGCTAGATCACCACAGACTTGAGGTAGGGGATCAAGGGGCATTGTGGAGACAAACGGGCAATGTGGAGATGAAGGGGCTTTATGGGGCATTGATGAAGGGGCAATGTGGAGATGAAGGGGAGTTGTTGAAGGGGATATTGTGGAGATGAAGGGGCATTGTGGAAGGGGCAGTGTGGAGATGAAGGGGCATTGTGGAAGGGGCATTGTGGAGATGAAGGGGGCATTGTGGAAGGGGCAATGTGGAGATGAAGGGAGCGTTGTGGAAGGGGCATTGTGGTGATGAAGGGGGCATTGTGGAGGTGAACAGTGTGGGCAATGTGGAGGTGGGGAGGAGGATGGGGTGGGCAGTGTGGAGGTGGGCAGAGTGTGGAGGTGAATATGTGGGCGGGGGCAGGGGATTGTGTCCAGGTTGGAGGGGGCATCAAAATGCACCTTCGCCCTGTGTATACATAAATCCTTGCACCGGCCCTGGGTCCGGGGCCAGTCCGGGTGTTTAAAAAAATAAATAAATAACGAGCAAACGCCCCGCCCCATGGACTGCTCAAAAAATAAAAATGGGCTGCTCAGTTTTAAATGCCCGGCACTATTTTTTGTCCCAGTCCGGGCCTGCTTCTGATCTGGCTGAGCAGTGTTACATCAGTAAAAGGGGCAGGAGGGGGATACTTTGTCATTGAATTACTCTTGAACTACAACTCTGACAGAATTTAAATAACACTCTCCAAAGTCCAAATACTATGATGATTAATTAGAGCTGCTTTTATTATGAAACGTTACTATCCCTTTAAGAGAAAAAAATACAGGGCACTTTGACCTCTCATTAAGTAACTGTATAAATGATTTAGAGCAAGCTCAAAGTATTTTATTTACAGAGTATATCTCATAAACACTTATACTGAGGTTTAAATAAAAATTAATGTGAGTTTTATTACTGTGGAGTAATGTGATACACTTATACACACAACACACAGTCCAATGTCCTAAAAATGGGACAACAGGGTGGGAAAGAGGGCCATAGGGATTTTTCATCTCAGAGGCACAGTGCCCCCTAAAAAGGGACCCATGAGATGTGTGAACAAATTGAGATCAAATTATCACAGATAACCCATAAAAAACATGTTTTTTTTAAAAAAAATTTCCACTTTTTTATATTATTATCAAATTAAATTGTGGGTTATCCATATACATCAAATGAAAGCCCTACTTATCCTTAAACAATGTTATATACTTTATGTGGGTAGATTAACTGAATCAGAGGGAAAATATGGTTGAACAAAGGCATACTAATAAGGCCAAAATTGATCTTGTCCTCTGGTGTAAAAAAGACCACATACCTAAGGGGTTAATATGGTAACAACTAGGGTTCCTTACGACCCATTCAAGTCTATTACAGGCTGATTTCAGTAGAACTTACTGTATAGAGGAAAATGCAGGTAGGATGCAAAATAGATATAGATAGATATAAATGACTTGTATAAAGGACAACTACGTAGGTTAAATCAATGTGTTAAACAAAGTAAAGATGGATTATTCATAGGTTATATTTTCCCTTTAAAGGAATGATCTGGCAACCATAACACTCCAGCATAAACTACCATATCCATACCTGGGAACGCTCTGGATCTGCTCTGGAGACTCCGTTTTTTGCAGTTAATTACCGGGTCTCCGGGGACAGAGGCCAATTCTCTGATAGTGCTGAGTTTCCTCTGAAACTCTGCCCACTTCATATCCTTCCCACCTTGTTCCTCCCACTTCACACCCACTTCTCCTCCTTCCCACCTTGTTCCTCCCACTTCCTGCCCACCTCCTCTTTCCCACCCTGTTCCCCCAACTTCCCACCCACGTCTCTTCCTTTCCACCCTGCTCCTCCCACT